>OV815290.1:6891463-8129362 GCA_929108145.2 Limnephilus rhombicus | reverse complement strand
GCGGACGGATTAAGGGCTGGCATTGAGGAATGAATTAGTAACTTTTGACTGATGTTTTGTGTCTTACCTAGCAGTGACTTGATTTACTCTCGAGCTGCGGACCTAGGACTGGGATGCGTTTGGGACATATCGTGACATTGACGTGACGATGACGCCTGACGTCATTTCTAGGTCTGAGATTTACAAAAGACCATGACGTCACAAGTGAAAAAGACTTTTGTTTTAATTCCTCTGTCTGTCGGAATCGGACAATTTCGATTTCGACAGACTAGATACCTGGGACGCGGACATTGAACACGGACCTGGGACGGCGGGGACCTTAGTACCTATCTCAGGACTATTGATTAGGATGAATGATTAATTCATTGCGTGAAAGAGATGCTCGGGCAACCCGAATGAATCGTGGCCGCGTTTTGGCCATTTTGGGACATGGACTTTGATGATGTTCGGGTGTTTTTAGAATGGCGGCGCGGCGGTAGCGGAATACAACCGTAATAGGCGAGTCGTTCACAATACCGTCCGTCGACCACTTCGCGGCGCGCGGCCCATTTAATAATATTTAAATACCTATGAAACAATATAATATTTAAATCGTTTACAGAACACATTATTCATTGAAATAATTAAACAGTAAAATAAATGGAAATAAAAAAGTATGGTGTCATTAAAAATCGTAGGATGCAAGGCCAAAGATAAGGAATGAAGAATCAATTCCTTTTGAAATTGAGAATTAGATTGAGTGTGTCACAAGATTGAATTTATTCATTTAATTCGGTCATTCAATTTTGCACACGTCTAGAGCAGGCGGTATAAAGGGGCACAAACCATGTTACACAAACCTAGCGTAGCCGCTAAACTACTCGAAAACAGGGATGTTTTATTGCCGTGACGCGAGCAGGCGGTACAAAGGGGCACAAACCATGTTACACAAACCTAGCGTAGCCACTAAACTACTCGAAAACAGGGATGTTTTTTTGCCGTGACGCGAGCAGGCGGTACAAAGGGGCACAAACCATGTTACACAAACCTAGCGTAGCCGCTAAACTACTTGAAAACAGGGATGTTTTTTTGCCGTGACGCGAGCAGGCGGTATAAAGGGGCACAAACCATGTTACACAAACCTAGCGTTAGGTTAGGTTAGGTTACGGATTTTTAAGACTACGAATTTTCATACTTTTGGTTTAAGAATACGGCCGTTGAGATAGTCGTAATTCATCAGGTTAATGTGTTATGTGAGGAATTATCGTGTCGGAAATTATTGATATAGGGATAAATATTTTTGGAAACTGGTAACACTGCCGGCACATGTTTTTGTATATTCCTTGTTTTTCTATGACCTTTGTACTACGTGTGTCAAAATACTTCCGAAATGATTATTTTCATGTGTGTGTGTGTGTATAGAAAATTTTAAAGTCGTCTAATTCAGTTAATATTGCTTGCCGCCGCCTAATTCTTTCAGATTCGGATTCCCCGGTCCATAGTTAGTATAAAAATAACAAGTTTTATTTTTTAGGAATTTCGCCCATAAACCGAACTTTTTCCCCGATCTTTAGTGTTCAGAAAACAAGATGGAATTTTTTTTTTATTTTTACGTAAAGTTCCAACGATGGTCGTTCCATAATCTAGCAACTGATCAGCGAGAAATATTGAAGTCAAAAAGTTATCCATAGTAATGTTGCGGCCAGTGTTATGGATATATTGGGCTAATCTTTATAACAAATATAAAGATTAGCTAAATCGTAAATAATATAAAGCACTCTTTTTACTTACGTGAGTGGGCGCGCAGTGATCAAATTACCGCCGGACGGCACTCGATGGTAACAACGTCCTTCTCAAGCGGTTCCTCGCGCACTGACGGCGTCCAGTCTTTCGCCACGGGTTGCGAACGAAAGTGGGGGCAGCTACTAAAAAGCGCAAAGTTTACGCGCAGTAGATTTAAGAATTATCAACGTTTTTTTGCAGAGGGCGGAAAAATGCTCATAGCGCGCCCACTCTAGGGTTAATAATATGTATCATTAAAACTAATTACTTGGCGGTGAACTGATTCACCCGGAAGTAAGCAAAAAAAAAGATTTTTTACCAGGTGGATTTTAGATATATAATTTTAAGGTGTTTGGAACACAAAAGAGTTTTGTATAATTTATAGAGCTGGTTAACAAATTATGTTGTAATAAAAACAAAAAAAAATTTATGTCAAATTGATTTTGACAGTGACAAATGATTTTCATTAAACAGGTTTTGTTCATTGCAATTATAATGATCAATAAATTGTTCGAATCGACTAACACAAAAGTCAATATATTATATGGATTGACTGAAGAAAATATTGATCAACGTATATCTGACTCTGATTACAAAAGGATTGTGGAACATGAACACAATACTAGGTTTATAAGAAAACTTTTAAAAACAGTATATTACTCATTGTGCCAATCTCATATCGAATACGGAATTCTAGCCTGGGGTAATGCATATTTCAATGCCCTTGATCCCATCATAAAAGAACAAAAACTAATCATAAAAATAATTCTTAAAATGCCGCTTACTACCAGCACTGATACTATCTTCAATTCTTTCAACGTTATGGACATAAAACAACTCTACTCAAGATCCATATTACTTAACTTACACAAAAACAACAAAACACCATACAAAGCTACACAAACAATACACAATACCCGAGCCAAAAACAACGAACTTCTCCAAACTCCTTTTTTCAAAACCACCTTCGGGCAAAGACACTCTAAATACATAGCTTGCAAACTATACAATACACTACCAGCTACGATCGGACAAAGTGACTCCTTTACAAAATTCAAACAAGATATTAAAAAATGGATTATAAGTGTTGGACGCCACACTATCACAAATATCTGTAAAATAAATCACACATAGACAGAAATAACTATTCACATACAACCTAACCCATATAAAACAAATGAAAATAATGGAATCCTGTCAAATTTAACCTATAAATAGACTAGGCAGAATTTATTTCATTACTCCATCTCCAACATTTATAAAATAACTCTCTTTAAAAGATTTACCACCCTTCCAATCACCCTTCTCTGTTCTAATTCTATTCATAATATGTATTTTAAATCTTGATATGTAGCAAACACTTTGTGGGAATACATAATTATAATAAACACAATTAAATAACTTTGTTTCAATTCCACTTTATTATTTTTTAATCCAACCGGTTTCGGTTCGTACTGAACCTTCCTCAGGGGTGAAAAAAAATATATTGAACATAATACAGAAAAACATGGTATTTATAAGTAAAATTAGAAGAGGGAGACAGAATATCAACTTAGGTGGGGGCGATGAGGGAGGTGTCTATGAGGGAGGGGTGAACATGGGTGGGGGTAATGGAAATATTTTAAAAATCGGGGTGTTAGACAAATCTAATTGTTTATTAAGTAAATTGGCTTTATTTATTTTTAATGACTTTTTTATTTCAAGGGCTTCAAGATTATTAAGGCGTAGACCTATCCCATTTCTATGCAATACATCTATCCCGGAAGCTTTATTAAATGAGTGATTTTTATCTATTAGGTGGGAGGCGAATTCTGAAAAACCTACACTGTTTAGACATCTTAAGTGTTCGACCACTCTTGTTTGAATGTTTCTAGCCGTTTTACCGATGTAAAAGGCCGAACAGTCATTACATTTAAGTTTATATATGCCAGAATGGCTTAAGTTATTTTCTTTATCTTTAGAGTTTATTAAAAGTTTACCTTGGTTGTTATTAGTATAAAACGCAGCTTTAATTTCTGTAGGGAATTTAGAAACACATGAAGATGAAAAGTTATTTATGAATAAAATTCTACGCCAACCGTGGTTTTTATTATCTCTGATGTTGTGTGTATTATTATAAAGGAATTTATTAGTAGATATGAGATTAAGTTTTTTTGTAAGGATTTTATCGATTAAGCTATGGGGATATCCATTATTTATTGCAATAGATTTGATTTTAGCGAGTTCTTCAGTAAAATTGACGTTAGATAAAGGAATATTGACAAGTCTGTGAATCATAGAATGGAATGCGGAGTGTTTATGGGAGATGGGGTGATTAGAAGTACTGTGAATTACGGTATCAGTGAAGGTAGGTTTTCTATAAATATTGAATTCAAATTTGTTATTAACAATGGATAGGGATAGATCTAAGAAATTTAAACAACAATTTTTTCCTATTTCTAAAGTGAACTGAATTTTTTTATGGAATGAATTTAGGAGGGACAGGAAGGAGTTAAGTTGACGGTCAGTACCTTTCCAAATACATATTATATCGTCAACATAGCGTTTCCAGAAAAACACATTTTTAAGAAGGGGCGAGTTACAATTAAAAATATTTTTTTCCAAGTGATCCATAAACACATCAGCGATAAGCGGACTCGTAGGGAGACCCATGGGGAGACCTTCATTTTGTTGATATATAATATCATTAAATTTAAAATAATTTTGATTCAGACAGATGTTAAACATACGGGCCAGATCATCCGAGAGATCTTTTGGTAAGTTAGAATTGGTTAATAGATTTGTTTAATAAAAAAATATTATGTCTAATCTATTAACCAATTCTAACTTACCAAAAGATCTCTCGGATGATCTGGCCCGTATGTTTAACATCTGTCTGAATCAAAATTATTTTAAATTTAATGATATTATATATCAACAAAATGAAGGTCTCCCCATGGGTCTCCCTACGAGTCCGCTTATCGCTGATGTGTTTATGGATCACTTGGAAAAAAATATTTTTAATTGTAACTCGCCCCTTCTTAAAAATGTGTTTTTCTGGAAACGCTATGTTGACGATATAATATGTATTTGGAAAGGTACTGACCGTCAACTTAACTCCTTCCTGTCCCTCCTAAATTCATTCCATAAAAAAATTCAGTTCACTTTAGAAATAGGAAAAAATTGTTGTTTAAATTTCTTAGATCTATCCCTATCCATTGTTAATAACAAATTTGAATTCAATATTTATAGAAAACCTACCTTCACTGATACCGTAATTCACAGTACTTCTAATCACCCCATCTCCCATAAACACTCCGCATTCCATTCTATGATTCACAGACTTGTCAATATTCCTTTATCTAACGTCAATTTTACTGAAGAACTCGCTAAAATCAAATCTATTGCAATAAATAATGGATATCCCCATAGCTTAATCGATAAAATCCTTACAAAAAAACTTAATCTCATATCTACTAATAAATTCCTTTATAATAATACACACAACATCAGAGATAATAAAAACCACGGTTGGCGTAGAATTTTATTCATAAATAACTTTTCATCTTCATGTGTTTCTAAATTCCCTACAGAAATTAAAGCTGCGTTTTATACTAATAACAACCTAGGTAAACTTTTAATAAACTCTAAAGATAAAGAAAATAACTTAAGCCATTCTGGCATATATAAACTTAAATGTAATGACTGTTCGGCATTTTACATCGGTAAAACGGCTAGAAACATTCAAACAAGAGTGGTCGAACACTTAAGATGTCTAAACAGTGTAGGTTTTTCAGAATTCGCCTCCCACCTAATAGATAAAAATCACTCATTTAATAAAGCTTCCGGGATAGATGTATTGCATAGAAATGGGATAGGTCTACGCCTTAATAATCTTGAAGCCCTTGAAATAAAAAAGTCATTAAAAATAAATAAAACCAATTTACTTAATAAACAATTAGATTTGTCTAACACCCCGATTTTTAAAATATTTCCATTACCCCCACCCACGTTCACCCCTCCCTCATAGACACCTCCCTCATAGACACCTCCCTCATCGCCCCCACCTAAGTTGATATTCTGTCTCCCTCTTCTAATTTTACTTATAAATACCATGTTTTTCTGTATTATGTTCAATATATTTTTATTCACCCCTGAGGAAGGTTCAGTACGAACCGAAACCGGTTGGATTAAAAAATAATAAAGTGGAATTGAAACAAAGTTATTTAATTGTGTTTATTATAAATATGTATTTTACCTGAAATATCCCTGTAACTACTATATTCATTTATGTACGCCTGTCTCGACACAGGTATACCCTAGTGAGACAGGCATACAAATAAAACCATTGTAAATATATTTTATTATAGATAAATAAATAAAAAAAATTGAAACATTTATAATAATCGATGATATTAAGTAATTTGCGTGTACTTACAAATGAAATGTTATTCATTCGCCTTTACTATTATTTGCCGTGTAATTGAAACATTTTCTCATCACACAGGAGGGCATTTTGACACTTGCAATTTACTTACTGGCAGTAGCGTAGCGAGGGGGGGGCGGACCGCCCCAGGTGCCACCCGAGGAGGGGGTGACACTCGAACGTTGAGAAAAAACTTACGAAAGTGCAAAATTGCCGTAAAAAATATTTTACACGTTAACACTGACGGTTATTTTGCTCTATGGCTTGGTTGGTCGGATTCCCGAAAAATGTTTTTTTTGTTCCTAACTCAGTCGAGGATTTCCCTGAAATATTCCTTGTGTCATTCTAATTTCGTTCGTATATTGTGATTAAGGTAGACTCGTGAAGTGAATTGTTATCTATGGACTGACGTGAATTAGTGAAGAAGTTATTATTGCGTTAGCGTGTTTATTAGTGCTGAAAGACCAGTTTGAAAAACAAGGTATGCGCATGAATAGTTACAGTCGGGACAAGAAAAAGGTTTTTCATCACTGTGAGTTAGCAAGTGCCGTTTTAGTTATTTTTTTCGAGAATAAGAATAGTTCCAGTCAGGACAAGAAATAGGTTTTTTTCCACTGTCGGTAAACGTGTGATTTTTAGATTTCTCTTTATAGTACATTAATAGTTGCAGTTGGAACATGAAAAAGGTTTTTCTCCGCACTGAGTCGGCAACTGACTTCTTATGTATCCCTTTTGAGAACACGAATAGTTACAATCAGGACATGAAAAAGATTTTTCTCTTCTGTGAATCGTACTGAGAATTTTTAAATCTTCCCTTTGAAAACTTGTATTACTGCAGTCGGGACATGAAAAAGGTTTTTGTACAGTCTGGGTAAGCATGTGCATTTTTAGATACCGTTTTGTAGCGCATGAATAGTTACAGTCGGGACAAGAAAAAGGTTTTTTATCACTGTGAGTAAGCAACTGCCGTTTTAGTTATTTTTTTTCGAGGATAAGAATAGTTGCAGTCAGGATATGAAATGGGTTTTTTTCCACTGTCGGTAAACGCGTGATTTTTAGATTTCTCTTCATAGTACAAGAAAAGTTACAGTTGGAATATGAAAAAGGTTTTTCTTCACACTGAGTCAGCAACTGACTTCTTATGTATCCCTTTTGAGAACACGAATAGTTACAATCAGGACATGAAAAAGGTTTTTCTCTTCTGTGAATCATACTGTGGACTATTAAATCTTCGTTTTGAGGACTTGTATAACTGCATTCAGATCATGAAAAAGGTTTTACTCCACTCTGAGTAAGCTTATGAATCATAGTGGAGTAAAGTGTTACTCCATATGGAAACCTTTGTAAAATTACTTTCTTCAGGGCCTCCTCAGTGTAGCCAATGTAAAACGAAATATGTGTTGTAAAACCATGTAGGTATATTAAAGGTAAGACAGTATTAAATTGTGGAGATCCGGAAGGAATGAAAGGCCGATAAAAATAATAATATTTTCCCAATTTGTTTATGACTTACAATTTAAAACAATAAAATAAACAATATACGCATGTACCTATTGCGAGTTTGAAATGCCTTGTTTTATTTTTACCGCAAACGCGATTAAAACAAGAAGAAGGTATTTAAGCGAGTTTCGAGTACTTTGCGCAATTTAATTGAGACTTTTATGTAAAAATAGTCACTTGGGTGTTAGGTAAAGTTTAGGGGGAGGGAGGTGCAGAAAACCGTTACGGCGCGTTGCATGGGGGGAGAGAGGGTCAAAAATTTTCAAAAATTGCGTTACGTTATACTTGAACGCCCCCTTCACTATTTTACGATTGAAATTTTATCCTTACACTCTGAACACAAAACAGGTTTTAACCTAAGTATTGCTTATTATGTTTTCATGACGGCAAATGATTTTATTCAGATTTTTGAAGCATGTTAGAATTGAAGACTCCACACGGAACTCTGTTATTTGTAGCTATATGGCTCGGTCGGTCAGCATTCCCCGAAAATTCTATTATTTTATTTTCGTTCCCAGCTCTTACTATTGATTTATTGGGGATTGCCGTGAAATATTCCTCGCTTTTCCCCTGTGTCATTCTCATTTCTTTCGTACATTGTGATGGACGGGAACTCGCGAAGGAAATTATCACCTATCGATTGTTGAAAAAGCTGTTATTCTGTTAGTATTTTTGAAAGTGTTAATTTTGAGGATAACAATTTTTTTTTACATATTTGACTAGCTAGAATTTTTTTTTTAATATTTTAGGAAGGCAAAATATGTGTTTTGAATTTCTCAAAAAATAAATTATGTGAGGGGGGGGGGGGGTGACACCGCGTTTTCCACCCCGGGTGCCACCCATGCTAGCTACGCCACTGCTTACAGGTAAGACGCAACCTTACTCGACAAGTAGCAGTTTAGTACTAAAGTACTAGATATCGAGATCGTTACAATTGTCTTGTCTTCCCACTTTGAGATTTCTACCCCTCGTCTAATAATATGTAACGTCATTGGGTTGAACAATATATTTTTCAACGAGAAAGCACCACACGAGAAGCATAGATCTATATAGTTAATATAACATGAACCTACTTACGTACAAGGCGAAGCGCGACGGTCAATTGCAATGTGTTGAAGAAACGTCACTTGAAAAGGAGTAGAGGAAGAATTTGAATAATTTCTGTATATTAAATTAATGTGATAGTCTTTGAGATGACCCTGAACTGTATAAATGTAACACACGTATTGTGCAGTTTATACAATAAAACTTCAAAACAGCTGAGCAAGAATGGCAATGCGCTGAAGCAAAATCCGTCAATGACATTTTCATAGACATCGGACTATTAAAGAAAATAATAAGAAAGTTCTTACGTAACTCCCGAAAGCATATTTCGTAGACTAACCATCTATTTATCTCACATCTAAGGTTTTGCTGTCAAAAGAAACAAGCTGGCGATACAAACCCATTTGTTGGAAATTTAAGTACGCAAACATCAGCGATTTTCAGTATAATTTCTTCTTTCAAAAGTTTATTCCTGTGTGCTAAAGATAGACAATAAAATAATGTGTGTATGAATGCCATGAATATATGAGCGGGCGGCGTATTGCTTGTCACTTTTTGATGGAACGTTCGCTGTCTCCTTTTCTTGAGGCCCACTAGAATAAAAGGTCCGGCTGCCTGTCGGAGTTTGATATGTCGAGCTATACAATATACAATAGGGCAACGACTTCAAATTGTGGCGATTGTCATTAATACTTGTTAAAACTAATGATTTATGTGTTGTTTTACCGCAATCAAACAAATAAACAGAGTGTTTAGTTCTACTTTAAAACAGTGAAGTTAACTTAGCAACAGAAATTTGGTTGTTGCGCGTCCAGACCCATTACCTTAGTAGGACTTGAATTTTCTCTATTGACGTGTAAAACCGCGAGCGGGAAACATGAAAATCAATTGTAATATTTATAATAATCGATAATATTAAGTAATTTGCGTGTGCTTACAAATGAAATGTTATTCATTCGCCTTTACTGTTGTTTGCCGTGTAATTGAAACATTTTCTCATCACACAGGAGGGCATTTTGACACTTTTAAAATGCAATTTACTTACTGGTAAGTGCTGGTAAGACGCAACCTTACTCGACGCATAGCAGTTTAGTACTAAAGTACTAGATATCGAGATCGGTACAATTGTCTTGTTCTTGTCTTCCCACTTTGAGATTTCTACCCCTCGTCTAATAGTATGTAACGTCATAGGCCGTGGAACGTTGCTTTCACAAAGTACCTACCTCAATTAGTAAATATGTTCACACTTTCTTAGGGTGCCTCTATACTGTGTAAAATTCCTCTCAAGGGAGTTTAATCACCAAGACCCGAAGTATTTTTTTCTTCCATTTTTTATCATATGAAGTCACTTTATAATCAATCAAATTGTACTAGTTAAGTAAAATAACATACAGTTGTACTCGATTATGAGTTGAAACCATTTACCTTTATGTAACAGGACGCAATCAAAACAGTGCCATGGATCTTCCCAACACAGAGAATGTTTCTATCAAGATGGAACCAGGGTCCCAGGAAGAAGGCGCAGGTGAATCGCCATGTACAGAAACGGAACTGCCCCTTCTGGGTGTAAAGAAGGAATTTTTACAGTATGCTGAGAGTGTTCAGCCAACTTGTAAGTTACATTGGGTTGATCACGATGGTGTTTCAGATGGACCCAGTCAAGACAGCTTGTTTTATACTTCCTCTCTTGTCATCCGTGGGTACTTTTCATTTATTTCTAGTAAAATATCGTACTAAGACAAAAACTTATTATACCGCCAAACATCCATTACTCAAGCTGTTGCTTCGTTACATGTAATCACACAGAAAAAAATCATCTCACGTTCTCTGCTCCAAAAATTTGGTTATTAGTTAACTTATGTTATATGTTGTTTTTGTGCTTCAATGAATATGAATTATGGGGCCGTCACATGCAGCTATAATGTAGGTGACACATGCAGCCATAAAAGATTAAAGATCATCGCACGCACAATAATCGCTCTACATTCACATACAGACCTAATACACCTAAACAGATAATGCGCTTGAAGCTCAAAGTTATGCGACCCCATCTCCGCCTTAAACAGGAAAGGGGGTCATTTTACTTGCGGAGCTGCGTAAATGTGCGGATGACAGCTGTCAATTCACGGCAGCTACTTATCAACTGACCCCCTCTCCTACCATAGGACGAATTATAGCGTATTGTGTCAGTAGATACATATAGATAAGCGCTCGCGATACAACAGAATAGTGCTCGCGCTTTTAACGCTACGTGTGGCCGATCCTTTATAATGATTCTAAATGAAATTAAACATTCCATCTGAAAAATCTTAAAATTATGAATACATTTCTCTAAGTCTCATCTCGTTTTTAAAAATAAAAAAAAAGATACTTTCCCCCTTTATCATTTTTTCCGAGAGTGTCATAAAAGTGATGAGTTTTTTTTTTTAACTGAACTGTTTTTTTTTCTAGATCTCTCTTGAAAGCCATGTAAAATCTGCAGATCTTTTTAATTTTTGTTCTTTATTTTTGGTACATTTAATTTGAAATAGCTTTGCTTCTGCAGATAGCGGGTGCTTAGTTGAACATAATTGTGTAGTACAAAAAAATAAAACAAAAAACCTTTAAAATGGCACTGACAACGCTGTCTTTTAATGTTACTCCCAGTATGTCAATATTTTTTTTTTTTGTAATTCCAGTTAACATTAAGGTAGAGACTGTTCCCATCAAGGAAGAACCAGGACCCCGAGAAGAAGGCCGGGGAGAACATTCTAATACAGAAATAGACATAGACCTGCTGGATGTTAAAAAGGAATGCTTAGAGAAAGCTGAAAGTGATACCCAGATTGCAGGTAAAGTGGGTTTGTATAAGTCTGCCTTCGGTTTCATGTTTTTCTGTCTTCATTATGCATAACTATCTTTTTCAGATTTAACAATGGACCTGCCTTCAGGCCCAAGAGATAAAGCCCATTCGTGTTCCCATTGTAACCACTCCTGCTCACGCAAATCTGTGTTAGCATTGCGCTTGTGCACCAATATTGGAGAAAACCTTTTGTCATGTTCCTACTGCAACTATTCGGGTTGTCGAAAAGGAACATTACAACGTTATATGCGTAAATATACTGGAGAGAAACCTTTTTCCCGTTCTCACTGTTACTTTTCCAGTTCTGTAAAGGGATCTTTTAACCGTAAAAAGTTTATCCATACCGCAGAAAAACCTTATTCGTGTTTCTACTGCAACAACTCATTTTCTCTAAAGAGAAATTTACAACGCCACATGCGTATCCATACTGGAGAAAAACCTTTTTCATGTTCCTACTGCACCTATTTGTCCTCTCTGAAAGAGAGTTTACAACGTCACATGCTCACCCATACTTCAGAAAAACCCTTTTCCTGTGCCCACTGCAATTATTCCTGTTCTCAAAAGGGAAGTTTAATCGGTCACATGCTTAACCATTCCGGAGAAAAACCTTATTCTTGTTTCGATTGCAACAGTTCATTTTCTCTAAAAGGACATTTAAAACGTCACATGCTCACACATACTGGAGAAAAACCTTTTTCGTGTTCCTACTGCAACTACTCGTCCTCTATGAAGAGAAACTTACAACGTCACACGCTTATCCATACTGGAGAAAAACCTTTTTCATGTTCCTACTGCAACTACTCGTCCTCTCTGAAAGGAAGTTTACAACGTCACATGCTCACCCATACCGGAGAAAAACCTTTTTCCTGCTCTTACTGCAACTATTCATGTGCTCGAAAGGGAACTTTAAACTGTCACATCCTCACCCACACTGGAGATAAACCTTAGTAACCATACTGAAGAAAAACTTATTATTTTATGCTGGATTTTCCAAGAAGTTTTGGGCAGAAGCAACACATACTGCTGTTCATCGTAGGAACAGGTCTATTGCAGGTTTGAATGACAAAACACCGTATGAACTCTGAAAAAACAAAAAACAAAACAGTTTTCAGTCATGTTCGTATATTCGGCAATCAGTTGATGGTTCACATTGTAGCATGTAATAATGGTGTATAGCTATGAAATTATCATGATTGATAACTTATTGAATAATGATTGTATATTGCAAAGTTTGAGTTATCTGTAATATAGAGCGTGATATGAAATGTCATTCTAAATTTGTCAATAAAAGACAGAGATTATTATAATTTATAATGTCAAAATTGTTTTATTGAATTTGCTTTACAATCCTCTTTGTTAAAGCCTCATTTTGCCACGGGTGCCGATTTTTTTATATCACATCCGACGAGCAGTTTATTACTGATCTCCTCGAGAAGCGAGAATGGTATACATTGACTTACGTCAGCAGCGGATAGCGGATTTCGCATCTCGAATTTTTAAATTGTGTTCAGAACATAAAGCAGGTTTTAACTAAAGTACTAAAGATGAATTCTGCCTGCGTAAGACTGATGGATTCTGACTATTATCAAATTATTACAAGTTTAAATAATAATTTGATTACACAATATTGTTTAATTCTGATCACCACACTGTTTTAAATTAAATCTGTTTGTGGCAATTACAACCACACTCAGAAAATTAAAATAGATTTCTTTGATTTTGGCAGCATAGTCTAAAACTAGAATTTTATAACTGCACTTCGAAAAAGAGAATGGTTTCCTTAGAATTGTATTAGCAGATGAATCAACAAGTGAAATTTAATCGTTACATTCTGGTCAAAAAATATGTAGGATCCATGACACCATCATTTGCGTGCGTCCACCGACATGACATTGTAAATAAGAGCTCGTTCACATTGAGCATATAAATATATACGGAGCTGCCAAGACCGGTGGATGACAGATGTCAAGTTGATAGATTCAGTACGAAAAATGGGCACTCCGTGGCCGCTCGCTAATTCAACTGACCCCCTCTCCTACCATAGGAAGAAATATTTGATCTGCGCTGTGTGTACAGCGCGAAACATAAGTGCTCGCGGTTCAACAGATACCTGCTAGCGGTTATATTACATGTCTGAAAACCCCTTAAAGCTGTGTTCACGCACAGCTATAAACCACCAGCAGATATCTGTTGAACTGCGATGGTTATGTTTTGTACCGCCACACGACGCTATTAAATTTTTCTTCCTATGGTAGGAGAAGGGGTCAGATGAATTAGGGAGCGGCCACGGAACGCACATTTATTTGTACTGAATCTGTCAACTTGAAATCTGTCTTCCGCCGGGGGAAGGGGAGGGGTAGGGGAAAAAGGGGAACTCGGAGGGTTGCGGAGGGACAGGGGAGGAGGGAAATTTGGGAGCAGGGAGGGGAACCAAAAGCCGCCCGCAGTGCATTGCAGCAAAAACCTGCGGAGTGTGTTTTTAACTGCTAGTTATATATAAAAATCAAAATATGCTTATTTCTGGGTTTTTATATATGTATATATTTATATATATATATATATATATATATATATATATATATATATATATATATATATTCACTATTGTATACCGGTTTTATATATGTATATATATATATATATATATATATATATGTTATGATTAAGGTTTTCACGGGTGTAAGATGTAGAACAATTTTCTCGGTTTACCCGCGTAACGTAGTCCTTACAAGGACTTTTTAACTCCTGACGTTTCAACCTTTTCTGCAACCCGGGTACTTCGTTCTAGACATAAGAAGTGACTTGCACTCACTTAAGTTTTAGCTTTTGGACCGAACAGACATGCGAAAGCTATCAGTTTGAGACAAAAACTCAAGACATAAGGCCTCTGAAGATGGACAGTGTGATCTGTCCGAAACGTCAGGAGTTAAAAAGTCCTTGTAAGGACTACGTTACGCGGGTAAACCGAGAAAATTGTTCTACATATATATATATACATATATAAAACCGGTATACAATAGTGAGTTCTGGCATCATGAAATTATGCATTAGGTACTAAACCGTTCATCTGATTTCGATTCAAATTTGGGGATTTCATGTGCGCATGCCCGCGATGGTTTTTGTATATAAAAGTGAGCTCTGGCATCATGAATTAGGCATTGCTAAACCGTTCATCCCATTGCGATGAAACTTTGGGGATTTGATGTGCGAATGACCGCGATGGTTTCTGTATACAATAGTGAGCTCTGGTATCATGAAATTATGCATTGATAAACCGTTCATCCCATTCTGATTAAAATTTGGGAATTTTATGGGGGCATGCTTGCAATGGTTTCTGTATACAATAGTGAGCTCTGGCATCATGAAATTATGCATTGCTTAACCATTCATCCGATTGCGATGTAATCTTGGGATTTTATGTGCGCATGCAGAAGCAAGCATGTTTTGTTTTATATATATTTATATATATATATATATATATATATATATATACAGATTTCTCCCTAAAACTATGCGAGCGAAGCCGCGGGTTAAAGGTGTATAATATACTGTGTCATTGCGTGTCTCGGTTACTTTGTTACGATTACTGTGACTAGCTGTCACTGGATTACATTGGATCCGAGGAACTGGCTGTTTTTGGAACCAGTTCCTATCGGAGTTATAAAATGGTCATCAAATTGGGCGAAGCCGAAGTAAAAGCCGCCCGCAGGGCCTAGCAGCAAAAACCTGAGGAGCGAGTTTTTAACTGCTAGTTACAAATTAAAATAAATTTAAGTCGATGCTATTTAAATCAATGTAGCTAATTTGTGGTGACTAAAGCGCCATAAAAGTGCTCGGATCACAATGAAACTAGGACCAATCGTCGCAGAAAAAAAAAACTAAGTTGGACTGCATATAATATAACCAGTGACGTAGCTAGCAAGGATGGTACCCGGGGCGGATAACGTGGTGTCACCACCCCACGTTTTACACGTTTTTATTTGTTGATCCATATATACATATATGGATCAACAAATAAAAACGTGTAAAATGTATATTACACCGAAAAATGGGCGTGGCTTACAGGTAAATCTCGATGACAAAAGTTGATCCACATGGATCAGGATATGTATGCCAGCTTCGGTAACGGATCCACAAATCCGGATAGATCAACAAACTCAAACGGATCAACAAAAAACTGGTGTACCGTCGCGCAATATCAACAAAGTACGTGAAGAGATAAATATATATAATTACACGATAATTACATGATATATACCCCACACTTAAACAATAATTACATGATATATATTATTAATTAATTAATTATTGTTTAAGTGTGGGGGTGTAATGTCTGTGTGAATTGTATGAGTGCAAGCGAGATGGCATGCTTGCGCGAATCTAGATCCGTCCTCTTTTGCGATAGGCAGCTCCACAATAAATACTAGTACAGTATTCCGTTAATCTCTCTTCATTTGAGTACTACCCACCATAATTCGTCAACACATACACTTTCGCAGAACATTCTGATTTTAACGATCATTATTATATTTGTTTTATTAAAATAAAAGAGTGAGTGTCGCTGCAGTTTTGACATGGTTTTCTGCGGCCTTGCACGACAGCTACTGCCACGGTTAAAAAAGATTGTTGTTTAGCTGTACTAAATAACACAAAAAAATTTAACAAATATATAAATAGATAAACAAACTTTCTTGTATTTCTCGAGGTTAATATGAAATGAAAAAGATTACAGACATAGTATAAATGTGTCGTAAAACATTACCAACCATTATACACATTGAAGAACATGTCAGTACAAGAAATAATTAACCTAATACATAAATTATTTATTGTTTTGGCATTTTTTTTTACATCCTAATATTATTCAGTTGTGGTAACATCGGTCAACGCGTGAGCAACTTTGTGAACAGTCAACCTATTAAAATTAAGAAAAAAAGATTAGCAAATTAAATATGCAACTAGTGAAGAATAAATAAAACAGTTTTTTCTCAATTTCAAGTCTCAGAGGGGTAATAAATAGCATTGCACACTACGTATTTTGAAACATATATTTTGGGGTAACTAATCGAAAAAACCTCCCAAGCCCCAAACTATGCAATATTAAATAACATTTATTTTTAGAATTTATTTGATAAACCATTGATTATTCCTATGCTAATATTTTATTTGTAAACGTTCAATAGAAATATAAATATAATCTATTTCACAGCTGAGGGATATCAAAATACAAAGGTGATAAGAGGTAATATAAGTAAACCTATTCAAACTTCTTAATAAATAACTTCTTTAATAAATAACTCTTTTACGAGAACTTTCACTTTTATTTTGATCAGTGTAACATGTTTTAGAAATGTATAAAATAGCAGTGATAAAACTGAATACACCGGGCCAACACTGGCAGTTGTTTACTACTTAAACTTTGCAAAGAAGCAATAATACTCAGATGCTAGCCTTTTTATAGAATTAAAACTGCACACATTTATAGAATAAAAACTACACATCTGACGTTTGCAAGTGTTGACAATATGGCTTCTACCTAACTCGTAGTCAAAACAGGTTGCTACCGATCTAGCGAACTCAGCCACTAGCCAAGGTTCGCACCATTAGTTTGAGATGTAAAAACATAGGAGTTTGCTCAAGCAACCCATAGATGCCGGTAGCATGTCAATTTTCAACACTTCTATTCAGCCGTGGTTTCGGGGAAATTTGAATCCTTTTTGAAAATGAAGATGGAGTCGTTCAGCCAGTAGAAGGACTGGTTGAAGTCCCCCTCGCAGAGGTAAGGCACGCGTGATCACTGCATGACCTGGAGCCCCACGGTGGTGGCGCAGTAGCTGATGAAGGATTCCACTTGCTCCTCGAATTTGTGGCCTCGGATGGGCAGACGCTCCTTCGCCATATGGTCAGATTCGTCTGAAAATTATAGTTGAATAGTACAAGGAATCCGAGAGAAGACGTCCAGCAATGGCGGACCATGAATTTTAAGTGAGCTAGAATGCTAAGATTGAAAAATACGACATAACTGATGTAGTTGTTGCAGAAAATGAGTTTTTGTCCAGTGCAATACCCTAGATATAGTTGGGAGAAATTAAAGATTGTGCTTTAAGCTTTGAGTTTAAGCTCGAGTGTTAAGCGATTAGATTTCTGCCTCGAGCTTTATGCTTTGAGATTTAAGCTTTGCTTTTACCTTTGTCAAAAATAATGAAAAATTAAGAGTACCTATCAAAACAGCAGCTTTTGAGTCTGGAGGAAATTGATAACTGTCTGGTTATTCAGATCTAGGCAATAAATGTATCAGTTAATGTTAATAAATTGATGAGATCTCTTTGGTATCGGTTAACCAGCAAGAAATTCGCCGGACAAGAGCGAAACATCCATCCACAGTGGATGACAGCAGCATTCGACTTGTTCTCATGCAATATTTCCCTACATATACGCAATATTTCCCTCTCCTCCCTCATTTAATGGTGGTATTTTAAAGATATTTATTAAAAATCCATTCTTAAGGTCCTTTCTTAAACAGCCGGTGAAAAACCACCATTTAGAAGTGATACATTGCTTCAAATGGCAATAGTTGTGTTAGGTGACCAGGTAGCGTAGGGAGTGTGACGAACCCATCGCTCAGGGAGTGGAAACACAAACCTGCAATAGCCATCCCAAGCCAAGGTGTGAGCTACCGTGCTCAGGCTGAATGTCCTGGGGAACAGCGTCACGAACGGTGCCTCCGAGAAACAAGGTCGCATCTCGGAGTATTTAGACCTCTCTCCAGCACTCAGGGCTCTGCTGGACTGGACCTTCTATTAACCTGGGAACTCGTGGAGCAAAAAAAAATTGGACCATTCGAAAACTAGGGGCCTTTTGGGAACCTAGGAGTGCTGAGGCCACCTCTGTGGATTTCCTTCCTGGGGCCGTAGGAGGAACCAAGAGGAGAAACCGTGGAGAGGTGAGCTGAGGCCACCTCCACGAACTCTTCCCTTGTGGGGCCTTCAAGGAACCTAGGGGAAGGGCACCCTTCTAGCGGGGGCCTTTGTGGAACCAAGGAGGAGTGAAGTGGAGAGATGATGTCCTCTTCCCATGTGTGGCCTTTGAGGAACCATGTAGGAGTGAAGAGGAGAAATGAGGCCATCTTGGTGAACTCTTCCTATATGGGGCCTTTAAGGAACCAAGGAGGAGAGATGAAGTTCTCTTCCCTCCTGGGGCCCTCGGGGATCTAAGGTGGAGTGAACTCTTCCCTCGTGGAGCCTTTAGGGAACCAAGGGGAGGTGAACTCTCCGTCGTAGAGCCTTCGGGGAACTAAGGAGTGGAGAGGAGAGATTAAGCCCTCTTTCATCGTGGGGCCTTCAGGGAACCAAGGAGGAGTGAGAGGGGAAATGAGACCTGGGAAGAGACATTGTCGAACCAGAAGATATAGCTTCATTTCCAATGACAATCCTGGTGAACTGGAATGAAAGGGACTGGGTTACTGTCAAAGGAATGAGGTAAAATGGGAGATAGTACAATGGGTCTATGGCCTAAGTGCTCACAGGAACTATATATATGTAAACCGTCTCCGATTATTAAAAAAAAAAAAAAAATAGGTGTGAATAGCCAGGCATATCCCAGTCTTTACATTTCCCTTATTCTTTCCTCCCCCATTCTGTTCAGCCTCACAACATACCCTGATTGGGGGTGCCATAGTACCACTAACTTAAAATTAATCACATTTAAAAGACCGGTTAAATCTCTGGTTAAAGTATTAGAGGTATAATAAAATCCATATCTTACATTCAACGTATGGTTTGAAGGGCAGAACCAGCGCTACGATAAGGAGTCCATCGTCGTTGAGAGCCTGCTTAGCGTTGACCAGCATGGTCTGTGGCTCAGAGCAGCATCTTACTTTTTGTGCATTTTACTTACAAATCGAGCAAACTAGGTTTGGCTAAATTTGTCGGAAAACAAATTGCAAATAGAAATCGAAATGACAGATCAATCATTGAAAGATGTCAGTCCATAGATTTGGTCCACAGATTAGATGACAGGAGGTAAACACTGTGCTGTCATCTCGTGGATATTTTGGAATTACTCAGAAAATGGTCCATTGTCAATATTTACAACCCCTCCGAATTTTCGAGAATGTTAGCTTTTGGTGTCTTAAACGAAATGACATTTTACGAAAACTTTTAGTTATAACCGCTTCACAATTAAAGCTCTATAAATGAAATATTTCTGAACGTAGCCGAATAGTAAAAACTGTTTTAGAAAGGTAACAAAATAGGCTTTCAAATTATTATATTACAAATAAATATTAGCATTTGTAAATATTAAAATTTAGATCGCAAACATTAAAAATAGGTAAAAATTTTTTTTTTTTTTTTTTTTTTTTTTTTATTAGTAATAGAAGGTACATAAATTACAAATAAATTTTATACAGTATTTCATTACATGGTAGATATATTTGATGTACCCCCATAATTAAGCAAGGCTTGTGTGTATGGGGGGGTGTTATTGTATTGCTTTT
This sequence comes from Limnephilus rhombicus, assembly GCA_929108145.2. Classification (NCBI taxonomy): domain Eukaryota; kingdom Metazoa; phylum Arthropoda; class Insecta; order Trichoptera; family Limnephilidae; genus Limnephilus; species Limnephilus rhombicus. The sequence goes on along the minus strand of OV815290.1, from coordinate 8,109,313 downwards.
TTATATCATTCGGTTTATTTATATCAAATTTAAATTACCATTTAAACGAAGTTTTCAGTATAATTTTTAATGTGAGTTTTAAAATGTTTTATATTGGTATTCATGTTTCTAATTTTTTCTGGTAATGAATTAAAAAATTTTGCTCCGAGATATTTATGACTCAATTGTCCAATTTTTTTTTTACATTTTGGAGTGGGAAGTATTGATGTTTGTCTAAGACTTCTGTTATTTTTAAATGGTGCAACTTGGTTTTTAATATTATCTTTATAAATTTGTAATGTTGCATTATAAAAGTATAATGCACTTAATTTTCTGACTTTAAATTGTTTGAATAAAAGTTCTGACGAATATGAGTAGGGTTTTTTTTAAATTGTTTTTATTATTAGTTTTTGTGATATGTAAATTGTTTGTGTTTGATTTGTATATGTACCGCCCCATCCTATAATGCCGTATTGTATAATTGATTGACAGAAAGCGAAGTATGTGGTTCTAAGTAATTTTTCGTTTAAAATATCTCTTAAACATCTAAATATATATGTTAGTTTCCTTATTCTGTTGTTCAGAATATTTATGTGTGGAGACCATTTTAAAAGCTGGTCTATTGTTATGCCCAGGTACTTAATATCAGTTTTGCTTTCTATTTTTGAACATGATATATTACATTTGTGGTTTTCTGTATTTGTCACAGAGTGGATTATTAAGTTTATTTCTTTAGGTGTTTCTTGTTTTTTAATGAAAAATGGCAAATAATAGGTTTTTTTAGAATTTAAAGTCAATAGGTTTTTATCAAACCATAATTTTAGTGCATTGATATCTGTATTTGCCATTTTGTTTAATTCAGACCAAGTGTTTGCTTTTAGTAGTAGGACTGTGTCGTCAGCGTAGGAGACAATGTCTCCATATTTAGAAATATTGAATATATCATTGACATATATAATAAATAACAATGGTCCCAAAACTGTACCTTGGGGTATTGAAAAATCGCTATATTTTGAATCGCTGACTTGATTTAGTAATTTTACTTGTTGTGGTCTTTCATGTAAATAACTAGCTATCCATGCTAAAACTTTCCCATTAATTCCTATAGATTTTAATTTATTTATTAATTTTTTATGTGATATGCTGTCGAAAGCTTTTTTCAAGTCTATAAATATTCCGATACATTTTTTATCGGAATCTAGGGCCGTATATAAATAGTTGGTTATTTTTGCTATCGCGTCGTGAGTACTTGTATTTTTTTTGAAGCCGAATTGATTATCATTGATTATTTTATTTTCATCTAAGAATGTCCAAATTTGTTTTTTTACAATTTTCTCATATATTTTTGATATATTTGATAGAAGGGAAATCGGGCGGTAATTTTGTGGGTCTTTAGGACAGTCTGTTTTATAAATGGGAGTTATAATTGCTCTTTTGTAATTATTGGGAAATTCGCCATTTGCTAGACTTAGGTTTATTATATGTGTTATTGGGAGAGTTAAGTATGTTTTCATCGCTTTTATTGTCTTAGCATCTATGTTATCAAAGCCGGGGGCAGAACCTCCTTTTAGTTCCGAAATAGTTCTGTCAATGTCGGCTTCTGTGACTGGCTCAAATTTATTTATTTGACATTGTGTTCTGTGTTGTGGATTTGATATATTGGTCGAATTTATGGATTTTGCTAGGTTTTTTCCAACGTTATTAAAATGGTTATTTAAAATATTACAACATTTTTTTGTGTCATTTTGTACATTATATATTAATTTCCCATCTGATATTTCGGATATGTGCTTATATGTTTTATTTTTATTTATTATTTCATTTATTGTTGACCATATTTTTTTATTATTGTCTTTAGCTTCTGTTATAATTTTTGAGTAATAGTCGTTTTTCGTTTTTCTAATTAGAGTAGTTAATATATTTTTATATTTTTTATAATATAGTACAATTTTATTGTTAACTAGTGGCCTTTGTGTTATTTTATAAAGTTTATTTTTTTTTCGAATGGCTTTTATTAATCCTAGAGAAATCCATGGTTTAATTTTCTTTGTTTTTGAATTGGGGACGATCTGTGTTGTTTTTGTTGCTTCTAAAACGTGTTTAGTTAAAGTTTTTTCAAACAGTAAGGCACTTTGGTTGGTGCATTTATTTTTTAAAACTTCTTCCCATTTTTCATTTATTAATGATTTTTTTAATAATTCATAGTCTATTTGGGAATATGGAAGATTTAATTTGGGTATTGTGTTTAGTTTTTTATTTGTCTCATGTAATATAAGACACGCGTAATGGTCAGTTATATTGGTTTTCCAAACAGTAGATTTAATATTTTTTATTTCATTTAAATGTATATTACACCAGATATGGTCTATACATGATGGAGTTTGGTTTTTAATTTCTCGAGTGTTACTATTAATACAAGATTTAAAGTTGAGATGCGTCATCATGTTAATGAAATTATTTTTTTCTATTGAGTTATGGTTAGCAGAAATGTTTATATTGAAATCACCACATACAAAAGTAAGAATTTTCGATAATTTGCTTAGATATTCATATAGTTCATTGATGAAGTTAGTTATGTTTGATTTGTGTGTTCTGTACACTGTTATAATTCTGTATAATTTGTTTTTTAATTTTATATCTATTTTTAGACAATTTACATGTTGTATATATATTTCTTCAATGTTAATAATTTCACACTCATCATGAACAAATATAATTATACCACTATTTTTATTAATTGGTGTTGTTGTTGCGATGCCTTTGTAGTTGGGTAGTGCATTAATGTGTTGATCGTTATTACAGTGCGTTTCTGTTAACACTATGCAGGCGGGCGATAAAAACAGATCGTTTATATTTATCAAAAATTCATCAAGGTTTTTTGCGATGCTTCGAATGTTCATGTGTAGTAATAAAAAGGGGGAACTGTTTGTAACGCACCACTTATTAACTTCTTTAATATTTTGACATATTTCTTGGTTTATTTTGTATTTTTCGTCAATTTGTTTTACTATGTATTCGGTCATTTTGAATTATAATTAATTTTTTCTTGAGCAAAGTTAAGCATTTTCAATCTGTGTTTGCATTTTTCACTATTTGATTTGTGGTCTGTTGGAGTCGTAGTATTAAATTTTAAATTAAGTTCTGTGCAATTAATGCATTTTGGTATTTCGTTCTTATTGTTGCAGTTTTTTAAGTTGTGTTCACCCGCACAATGAAGGCATATTGGTTTGTTCGGTGGTTGGAGGCAACGCATTGCTGTGTGACCATATTTTTGGCAATGGTAACACTGCATTAGGGGGTTGCAATCCTCCACTTTAATTTGGTAAAATCCAAGGTTTACGCTTTTTTTCGAAATTAGAAGATTTCTGAGATCTCCACTGGTTTCGAGAATTATATTTTTTTGTTTAAATTTTTTAATTTGTATGGTTCCTTTGTATTTTATCTGGTTTGGGTCCATTTCGTAAATAATTTTTATGTCTTCATTTTGCAGAATCAAATCTGATATAAATTCTTCTTGTGTATATTTTTCGTCTATTCCTTTAAAGATCATGCACGGTCTTTTTTTATCAATGTTTTCAACGTGTATTCCTTCAAGTTTTAATTTTGTAATTTCATTTTTGATGTTGGCCATATCATCCGCTTTTTGTAGATTTATTATTAATTCATTTTTTGATGTCTTCCTGATGCTGCTTACTCCGATTCCCAGTTTAGATATTTTGACGTTCTTTATGATGGTTTCTTTTATGTCTTCGTTTTCATTTTTAGTTTTTATTATAACGGGGAATACTGGAATTTTAGGTGTCGCGTATTTTCCACTGGCGATGCTAACGTAACTTTTCGTAGTTGCTTTGTTTTCGAGATTTTGGAATTTTTCTAAGTTACTGATATATTTTCTATCACTCACGATTATATTTTCTTGTAATTCGATAATTTTTTCCTGTAATGAGAGACTCTCTTTGTTAATTGCATCTTCCAACCTCGTTATTATGAGTTCAATAGTATTTTTTGTTTTTTGGTCCTTGACTGTCTGAATTTTCGCAACCTCACTCTTTAGTTCATTTATACAGCTTGCTACCGTCATTTTTGGCTTTGGAATTTACATGGCTTATTAAAAACAAAGAAGAAATTCATTAAGAATAAAAAATTTAAAAATAAAAATTTTCGCCGGTGTGGGATTCGAACTGAGTGCGGCAATTCGAACTTAAATCGGGCAAAAAGTAATTCCGACGCATTAGTCCACAGAGCCACCGGCGCTAGTTGGAGTTCCGGTAAGAACACTTGTATTTGTTTCTGTGATGGTTCATGCATACAGCGGGTCGAGTTACTTGTTGTCTTTATTGTCGCACTAAATAGAAACCGTTTTGTTTTTGTAGCTTGTTTAAACACATATTTTGGTACTTCCGGGTGGAAAAAATTAGAGGCATAAACACCCGTCGATAGCGCGCTAAAAACTGCGCAGGACTGCACTGGTTGTAATGGCCCACTTCACTTTTTATCGCACTTTTGGGTATATTATTGTAGACGTTTTCAAAATGCGTTTGACGTTTCATGTACTGAGAATAGAAATGACTCACGTGATGTTTTTATGTGAAAACGGTACTAAAATCACAGATTATGCAAACAACAATACTTATTCTATTGTATATATGTATAATAAACACTTTTGTCACCTCACTTTTTTATCATTTCATATAAAAATATTTAATAAAAATTTAAAATGTGGAGCACGGTGGAGCTGCCGGTAGCAAATTTGCGCGGGTAAATATTTTCGTCAACTACACGATTGACAGCTGATTCCTGTTATGTATTTCCATAGACAACTTGATAGAAATGTGCAGCTTGATCTACTATCGACCTTTGACTTTTTGTTTTAGGGATGTAACTAAAACAATAACGGAGTTATAACGATTTCTATGGAAACACACGCGCTGACGTATAAACACGCTTATTGTACTTGACTGCTGTCCTATTTTTAACGCTTATATCTGCTTACGTTGCTGACCGGTGAAATGATAAAAAGTGTCTACGACTAATTATTGTCTATGTTCTTTGCATAACCTTACTACTGTAGAGTGTAGTCAGTGTAGACGCGTCTGCCGCTTACGTCACCTATCAAATGTTTCCTCCTGTTTTTAAACTTTAATTATATATAATATACTTACACTGTTTAACTGACGCAGTTAAATTAATCATCGGATGTTCGTGACGGGTGGTTGGTATGTTTTAATGCTGATATTTTCTACGTTGGTACTTTGGGCCACGACATACTCAAATACACAGCTTTGCTGTGTGGAAGGCTAGGTTTACACCTACAAGACGGATTTAGACTTCCCTAAATTTTCGATAAGTTATCCACGGAACGTTTACGTACGCATCCAATTGCATATATTTGCTATGCATACACTTCATAGTTTTGACAAAATATTCCAACTAAAATAAAATATTCAATGCTCATACAAATCAAAGTTCAGTTATTAAAATAACGTGTTTCAAGCAGTTTCAGGTACATGTTTTGGACTTGATCTAAATCCATAACTCTACCACAGTCTTACCATGGATCTAATAATTCCGGGGAGTATTTCCATCAAGACGGAACCAGGGCCCCAGGGAGAAGGCACAGGTAAAATGCCATACGAGGATGTAGATTTTGACCTCCAAGATGTAAAGAAGGAATGTTCCCAATATGCGCAGAGTTCTCGGAAAGACGGTAAGTTGCATTGTGTATGTCAAAAAATGTTGAGAGTGAAATTTAGGTGTTCGGAATCCATGTCCGTTTTGAAATGTTGCGCAAACCGGTTCATAACGACCCGACACTACGTTATTTAGCATAAATAATATTATAATATTATACTAACACGCAAAAACGAGATTCGAGACCTTGGAGTGATTTTTTAAGCAAATCTCTCTTTCAAATCTCACATATCAGACAATTTCTCCCGCGCAAACAAAATGCTCGGATTCGTTCTACGCAATGCGAGATCATTTACTAATGGAATTGCAATACGAAGAACATATGAAGCACTTGTCCGCAGCATCCTGGAATATAGCTCCATTATTTGGGCCCCTTCTTAACAAAACCATATCCTAGAAATAGAAAGAGTACAAAAAAGGTTTATGCGTTACCTGTATATGGGGGAATATACATAATACGCATTCCTGTATCCATCGTTGTTCTTGACAGGAATGCTCGATCTTAATACCTTAGAAGCCCGCCGAAAAATATTTATGTGGAAACATTTGTTTAAGCTAATCTCCGGTACTGTACTGAATCCACCTATGTTGAAGGAGATTAACCTATATGTCCCTAACGTGTATACTCGTGGGAGATCCCACGCACTTTTTTATGCTCCGAAAGCGAGAACTTCTTCCTTTCTGAATGCGCCATTAAACAGAGCAATTCAACTGCTTAACGATTCTGCATTGAGCATCGACATCTTCAATGTTACCTATAGAGATAGAGAGTTCAGTAACTATCTTTTGACATATTATGTCTCAATATAGTTAAACTGCCCCCTTAGAATTTTTTTCTCTGAAATTTTGTAATCTCCTCCGTAATAATTTGGTGTATAACTGTTTTATGGAGAACTTGAAAAAAAATATATATATATAAATAAATGTTTTTTACAGGAAATATTTCTTGTCTTAATTGGGGTATAATATTATAATATTATAGACGTTCTTATTTCTAAAATTAACCCTTAACCCTGTTATCTAAATTTCCGCTTCTATATCCAATTCCGCTCTTTATCCAATGGTTTTCTTAAATAATTGTTATAAATTTTCTCCGAAAAGAACGAATATAATTTTAAATGTAAGAAGCTGTTCATGATTTGGGCATATGAATTTACGTACTGTTTTTTTGGTTTTATTAGCAAGCATTAATGTGGATACCGTCCCCATCAAGACAGAATCAGAACCCCAAGAAGAAGATGGAGGGAAAATTGCTGATGTGGAAATTGACATAGAACTGCCGGATGTAAAAAAGGAATACCTAAGACCCTTTGAAGGGCGTTCCCAGAAAACAGGTAATTAATAATTCATGTTTTCAATTTTTTTTTTGTAATGAATCTGCTGAGCTTATATTTTTATAAAGCTATTTTCGTAATATTTTACATACTTATTGACAGATCTGAAGACGCATCCTGTGGTAAAACGATTATCCTGTCCCCAATGCAACTACTCCTGCCTCTTTAAGTCAAAGTTAGAACTTCACTTGCGAATCCATACTGGAGAAAAACCTTTTTCATGTTCCTACTGCAGTTATTTATGTTCTCGAAAGGGGGAATTGAAGAAACACATGCTGACACATAGTGGAGAAAAACCATTTTCGTGTTCCCACTGCAACTATGCAAGTTCTCAAAGGGGACATTTGAAGAGACACATGTTGACTCACAGTGAAGAAAAACACTTTTCATGTCCCATTTGCAGCCATTCATATTCTCAAAAGGGATATTTGATGAGACATATGCTGACTCACAGTCGCGGAAAACCTTTTTTATGTTCGAATTGCAACTATTCATGTTCTCAAAAGGCAGATTTGATAAGACACATACAAACTCACAGTGGAGAAAAACCGTTTTCTTGTCGCCTCTGCAACTATTCGTGTTCTCGAAATGGAACTTTGAAGGGTCACATGCTGACTCACAGTGGAGAAAAACCTTTGTCGTGTTCCGACTGCAACTATTCGTGTTCTCGAAATGGAGATTTAAAGAAGCACATGCTGACTCACAGTGGAGTAAGACCTTTTTTGTGTTCCATCTGCTACTATTCATGTTCCCAAAAAGGAAATTTGACGGTGCACATGCTGACTCACAGTGGAGAAAAACCCTTTTCGTGTTCCGTGTGCAACTATTCATGTTCTCGAAAGATAGATTTGACCAAACATTTGCTTACTCACAGTGGATAAAAACTTGTTTTGTGTTCCGATTGTAATTTTTCAAGTTGTCTAAAGGGAGATTAGAAGTGAATTTACTCCAGGAAGTCTCCAGTACTCATAATGAATATCATTCATAAGTAATAATAATAATAACGTTATATTTATATGGCGCAGTTTTGTGTCATTTCACTTCAAGTGCGCAAATATTAGTGGTTGAAATGGCGGAAACTTTTGTTGTCGTAGAATTTTTTCCGATTTTTTTATCGCATGCTGAAATTCTTGATTTGTTTTTTTTTTTTTATGTGAATAATACACAAGAATTCCAACAGCCTGGAGTCAGTGAGACATGGCATCCTCAATTTGGTTATGTTGTGAGGCTGATGGTATTGGGGAGGGAATGAAAATGGGGAATTTTAAGTTGGGAAAATAACTGGTTAACGTTTCTAATCTAAATGATGGTAATACTAAGATTGTCTCCTTCTCTGGAACGTGCCGCGTATATATGTTAAAATATTTTAAAGTATTAAATTGTCAAATAACACACATCAATCGATTAAAAATTACTTACACGCGCTTAATTTCTTACAATTATAGCCGCAACCTCCGGAACGCAAGTCGTGAGCCTTACTCTTCGACCACGGGGCATTTTTTTTTGTTTTGATTTTTTAGAAACGATTACTTTCAAATGTCCATACGTCGTGAGTTCTAGCATTTTTTTTTATTTTTAACTTTAAAAAAAAGACAAACATTCCCGGGTTTCGTATAACCTGAGAATACTTCAAAATCTCCTACTACCACCACAGTAAACGTAAATGTTTTTTTATGTTGTGATGGAAGGCTTAACCATCCGAGGAAATGAACACGCGACGCCTGGGACCCAAATGCGATTCTAAGTCAGCCACTGTCCTAGAATAAAAATAATAACAAGTTACATACTAATATAATATGCTTAAGTACCAGATTTAGAGGTTTGGAAATAATTTTATCTGGAACCAAAGCAACATTTGTTTTCTGAAGCTTTTTCTCAGATGAAATGTAAAAACTCTATAAAAACTCTGTAAAAATTAATTGGGTACACAATTGGGTAAATCTCTGTAAAAATTAATGGGTACACAATTGCATAAATGTAATAATATATTACGGAATGACATATTTGTTCTGTACCTGTCCTGTTATAATAATTTAATATCTTTTATTTGTTCATATGAAGCGGATACTTTGCGATGTGACATTATTAATTTAAAATAAAACAATAACTTTGTAAACACCACTTTCATTTTTTATACTTTATGCCATCCGGGTTTCGCTACAACCGTAGCTTCATCAGGGCAGTATAATACTCTACTAATATAATACTCTATTAGGTTACATATGTGTTATAAAGGTTACATGTGTGTTACGGTCGGCATAAAGTATAAAAAATAAAAGTGGTGTTTACAAAGTTGTTTTATTTTAAATTAATAATATCATTTAGTAACTAAAAGATATTATAAGCCCAGTTTACGGATATGTTCATGAAAGTAATAAATTGGCTCTAAGTTTAATGATTTTGGCGTTTCTTATATCATAGTATAAAGTAAAGACTCTCCCGTTGTCTGTACGCTTAGATATTTTAAACTAAGCGGTTTTCACCGATAGATAGAGTGATTCACGAGGAAGGTTTTAAGGCATACAATTTGTCAAGTTTTTGTGTAAATTGGTTGAAATATGTAATATATGTGGCAGCGGCTGCGGGCGGCGGGCGATAGGCAGCGGACTGGCAAGCGGGCGATCTGGATTTTTTTTTACGCCGATTGTAGTGGCTTTTACAAAAGAACTACAATTATTTTACATATGAATACAGAATATACATAGATAAAGAAAAAGAAAAATATAAATATAAAATTCATATAGGAGAACAATAAAAATTTTAGTATCGACATAAAAAAGTACAAAGAGTAGGTTATTATAGATACAAAACAACATATTATATATCCCGGATATTATGTATTAGGAAATTAATACTTTTAATCTGTATTTGATTATAGTCAAACTGAGAAGCGCTGACAGACAGTTTTAATTAAGTGGTGTTTGTATGAGGTTAGACTAGCAATGTTTTTAGATTCATCCAAAACATATTTATTTCCAAGTACATGCAGGAGATTCATTATGGAATTTAGTTCAGCGTTAGATCCTGTATTGTTGCAATGATAAGGTAATTTGAAACGAACTGATCGACTAGGTACATGGAAACTTATTAGCGAAAGAAGTTCAGGGGAGTTCAACAGGTTGGTAACGATTTTAAATAAATAAAATAGGTCTGAACAAATTCTTCTTTATTTTAATGTATCGAGTCCCAACAATTGTAACAGAGAGGGATAATTAATGTTTTCGGTGAATATTCCCAATTTAAAATTAATATAACGCAAAAATTTATGTTGGACTCGCTCAAGAGAATTCTCATGTACACTGTAGTAAGGATTCCAAATGGTGGAGTTAAATTCTAGTTTGCTTCTAACAAGTGAAGTGTAAAGTAATTTGACAGTTTTTAAATTTTTAAAATTCTTTGAAATCCGTAAGACAAATCCTAACATTTGCAATGCTTTACTGGTTATATTATTAATATGTTTAATGAATGTTAATTTAGTGTCAAAGGTTATACCAAGGTCTCTTATTTCATCAACAGATAATAATATGTGATTATTGAGAAAGTAGGTGAACAACAATGGGTTTTTTTTTTCTGTGGAATCTCATAAGTTGACATTTTTTTACATTAAGAGTTAATTTGTTGATAAGACACCAATCATAAAAGCTATTAATATTAGATTGAAGTGTCAGACAGTCCTCGATAGAAATCAATAATTCTAAAAATCTTCATATCATCAGCGAACATTAGAATGAGAACACGGGTGAATATGTTTGTTACGTCGTTAATGAATAAATTAAAAAGTAAAGGACCAAGATGCGAACCCTGGGGTACGCCACTGGTGGCTTCGAACATGTAGGATAAGTGATCATTAATACAGACAATTAGCTGACGCCTAAGTAAGTAACTCTTAAACCAAGATAAAAGGTTTCCATTAATGCCGAGTTTCAAAAGTTTATTAATGAGAATTTTAAGACAGACCTTATCAAACGCCTTACTGAAGTCGGTGTAAATAGAATCAACTTGTTGTTTGTTGGCAAGTGCATTAGAAATGAAATTTTCATATAATGTAAGGTTAGTCAAAGTTGATCTGCCGGAGATAAAGCCGTGTTGACAATTTGCGATACATGAGTTTACAAAGAAGCTGATTTTCTTAAGAATCAATTTCTCAAAAAGTTTAGGTATAGACGATTGAATACAGATAGGCCGATAATTTTCAACAGAGGATTTATCACCACTTTTAAATTTAGGAGTTAGGTAGCTAAGTTTCCATATTTGTGGAAAGTGTCCTGTAGAGAGTGACTTATTAAACAGTATATTACGCGGAACAGATAAACTTTGGACACAATTCTTAAGTAAGATGCAAGGAATCTTATCAGGTCCCGAGCTTGTTTTGGGTTCAAGTGATTTAATACAGACTATAATGTCTTCAATGTCGATGTGTATTTGCGATAAGTGTAAATTTATATCCGAGTTAAAGTACGGAATTAAGTCATCTGGAATATCAGGTTTGTCAAGGAATGTCAAGTAATCAGCAAACATGTTAACAATTTCATAAATTTTACTGGAGCTGTTTTGTCCGTAACGTATATTACCGGAAACACCAGTATCATTGTTATTCATTGATTTTGTGTATTTCCAAAAGTATTTTACATCATGAAGTATCGTGTTCTCAACCGAATTAATGTAATTATTACAAAATCTTTTTGTAATTTTTTTGCAATCTCTTCTAATATTGTTGAATGCCATATAGTTGGGAATTGTTCTGTGTTCTTTATATTTTTTATGTGTTTCCATTTTTAATAACAATTAACTGAATTAATTCTTTGCTGAACCATATCGGATACTTTCGTACTTTATGATGAATTAGAGGAATAGTGTCGGAAATGATACTATTCAGTTGAGAGTAAAATAGTTCTACGCTATAGTTGAGATCACCTTCCTTGAGAACAGACCAATTTACTTTGTTAAGTGCATGATTAATGTCCTGGTAATAAGCATTAATGAAATTACGACTACAATTTTTAATTAGGGGGTCACACTCTATTGTATTAGGTACTAGTATTGTAAGTGGAGGGTGGTGATTATCAATTGGGTCAAAGGATTCGGCTGACTCATAGACTTTTATATTCTGATCAGTAGAAAAAATTAAATCGAGTATCCGATTACTGCAATTCGGCACATTGTTACATCGAAATAGTCCTAAATAATTCGACATGTTAATGGTAAGTAATCCAGATCATTAAATTTACAATTGGGTAGGTTATAGTCACCGCAAATTATAATATTGTGATTAGGGTGGTTAGATTTGAGTAGCTCGACATCTTCACAGTGATTTTTATACATTATTATATTAGAATTTGGTGGAATATATACACATCCGATGATAGTTTTTTTGGATTTATCGTTTAACATTACAAAAATTTGCTCAACATCATTGTTTTTGTTTTTTAATAATTTAGATGAATTTTTTTTATTTACTGCTATCAAGACGCCTCCTCCTCTTGATTTGGAGCTGGTGTTCCGATTGCGGTCAACTCGGTAGATACTGTGGTTAGGTAGACCGAGCTCCGCTGAGTATATCGATGGATCCAGCCAGGTCTCAGAGAGTATGATGATGTCCTGTGTAATGGTGGGTGCATTAGTTCTTAAGTCACTGAGTTTAGTCCGAAGTCCCCTGACGTTCTGGTAGAAGATGTAACGTGGCACGGTTATAAGTTTTTTGGTATATTGGTTATAATTTTAGGTCTATTGTTGATATATTTAATCATTAAATTATTTTCTCCCTTGCTTTACGATCCTCCAGCTCCTTCCACAAGTTTTGTACTTCTTGCCGTTGAAGCATTGTTAAGTCGTTCTTGGTCTTGATAGTTACACTTCCATACGGTTTTCCTTTTTTCTGTAAAACAGTTCTGGCTTGATATTTATCGACAATTGATGGGGCGTGTTTTATTAGTGTCCTTTTTACCCAATCGATACACTTTAATTAGCGAGGTATCTACGTTATCAACATTGTTAAGAATATTCTTGATTTTATTCAGATCTTCACTCATTGTTGCAGTTTGAGAATTGCCCGAGCTTTCAGGAACATTGAACATTATTACATTTTTAGATCGCAATTTTTTCTCGTCCATTTCAGCCAAAGTTTCGCAAATTCCTGTTAGTTGTTCCGTAGCGATGTTGGTAGATGACAAATGTTTTGAATGATTAGGTGAAATGTTCCTGTAGGCATTTAATTCACCTTCAAGAAAACCACATTGTTGGAAACCAAACTAATATTGCCTAGTAGCACTGAGAGTTGAGGCGTTAATTTACCCATTTGTTCTTTGGTAAATTTATGGGTGGGATCCGTGATGGTCGTATTTAAATCACGTATAATATTGTTTGCTAATGTGATGAAAGCATATGTATCGCAGGAGTCCACGATAAAGTGGCTGGCGAGATGGGTTTAGCTGCCCTGAATTGTGTCGGTGGGAAGGTGTGAGTACTTGCGCTGAGCGGCTAGTATGAACACGCACACAGTCACACCAGAGTAGTAAGTCTCGCTCGGTGGAATTAGGTACCCAATAGCGGTAATGGCGGATTATTTTAAATAAACTTAGGTTTTGAGTTAACACAGCACGTAAGGAGAGTAATGCACTACTTTCACTGCACTGTTACTAAAGTAGCACTAGAGTAACGTATTACTTTTGATCAGAATCTGTTTAAATTAGTTTTTTTTTTTAATATTTTAGCAGGAGCTGATTGAAACACGTAAGTAATGTGTATATTTGTATTGTTGTATGATATGTAATAAACAGATGTAGTTGGTTATAAAGGTTAGGTAATTGCGTTGTGTTTCGTTAATCACAGCAACGTGTAATAATTAGCAGTGTATGTTGGCTTTTCAGAACTAGAACTATTAATAGGTTTAGTTTTTTGGTGAAATTCGCTTTCTGCGACATCACGTGACCCCCCCCCCCCCCCCCCGCATGCCTCATGTGGAGAATCCTTAACTGTTCGTAAAGCCAATGTTCTATATGAGCCGTTGTTAAGTAGAGAAAAAATCATACTTCCGCCACTACATATCAAGTTAGGTTTGATGATTCTCCACATGAAGCATGCGGGGGGGCGAGAGGGGGGGGGGGGGTCACGTGATGTCGCAGAAAGCTAATTTCACCAAAAAACTAAACATCTATTAATAACTCTAGTTCTGAAAAGCCAACATTCACTGCTGATTATTTTTAACTAGCAGACCCAACCACACGTTTCTGTGATTAACGAAACACAATGCCATCTACTGACAATGCAATTACCCAACCTTTATAAACAATGCCATCTGTTAATTTGCATACATATCAAATCAAGAGCGCCCACTTGCCAGCCCGCTGCCTATTGCCTGCAGCCCGCTGCCGCTGCCACAAATATTATATATTTCAACCAATTTACACAAAACCTTGACATATTATATGCCTAAAAATTATATACTCAAACCTTCCTCATGAATCACTCTATCTATTGGTGGAAACCGCATGAAAATTCGTTGCGTAGTTTAAAAGATCTAAGCGTACAGACAACGGGAGAGTCTTTACTTTATACTATGTAATGATGATATAAAATTCGCCAAAATCATAAAAACTAGAGCCAATATTCCAAAATCATTCATAGTTTCATAAATTGTAGGCATAAAATGATTCAGAACCACTTTCATATCAAGGGCAACAAAACCATTGTTGACGAGTGTAATTGCTTTCTCAGAAAGGTGAATAATTAATGTATGAATTAATCAACTTTTAAAATGCTAATTTCCATAAAATAAAAAAGGCAATCAAACGTTGCAAGTTTTTAACCTTATTATTTAAATGTTATAGAAATAAGTCTTAAAATTTGAGTGTTTCCAAGATAGGTAGTAAGAAAGTATTGAATACTATTAACTCTAAGTTTATACTTATACGGGCTTATGCTTGCATGTAAAATATGTATGGGAGGAACATAAAGTCGAGTTTTTTTTAATATAATGTATTTATTTAATCAAAGTATGTACCATTGCTATTGTACTAGACGTTTGTACATAAACTAAATATAATAGGGAGCTGGCCACAATGACACGCCAATGGAGTTTGGTACGCCAGTGGATTTTGGAACGCCACTGGTCTTTTAAATGAATTTACTACTTTGACAAAAAATGCTTCTAGGTATAATGGCAAAACTGATTTGAGTACTGGATTAAATTAAATATTTTTCACTTTGGAGACTGTGGGAGACTGGGGTTTCTAGGATTTTAGGTTACTGGGATACTGGGAGAGGTAAACTGAATCTAAGACTGATAAAACACTTGAAAAGAGGTTTGAACTTGGAGACTGTTGGTATCTTGAGTATTGTTTCTTCTTGGCTGATAGTTTTGAACTGACTTCCTACCGGTTTGACTTCTATTTTTATAGGGCAAACTCAGGTCGGACTTTTGGGGGACAGAACCTCCTTAATTTTTCTAAGGTACTTGTTGTTGGTAATTTCCCTGGTTGCTACGGTTGGAAGTCAGCTGTGTTAAAATTATGTGTGATAGTTTTTGCCAAGATTTTACCAACTCAGGATCCAAAAGCCTCACATCATTTTTATTGTGTTTACAAGAAAAGGTACAAGTATACATATGTGATATAAGGTACAATTTTAAACAGTAAATATTTTTCTTAAAGTGCAACAATCACTGATAGACGTCAGTTTTTGGGTTGTTTTTGTAGCATTTACTCATTTTTAGGTGATGATGTTTATTTCTTGATCCAAATATTCCCAATTTCTCGAAATTGAGCTCCAAATTTTTCGGAAGATGAATTCGCTGTCGTAAATATTTACGATTCAGATTTTTCCTTTGTTCAGAATTGACCAATAGTGGCTCGGCTGGTCGCATGGTGGGGGTGACGTAAATAGTCAGCCATTTCATTGGCGTTGATCATTGCTGTCTGGAGTCCCTTGTGGAAGCATTAGGTGGTTATTCAGATGTGTTTTCCAGCCCAATGAGGCTGCTGCATGTATTCATTATCAATTTCATTTATGTTTTCAATTGATTAGTTAGTTAAAGGACATAATAGCGTTGTAGACAAATCATTTGGAAGGGGCACCACATGCACATTATTCCGCTAGCCAATAGCAGCTCTCAGATTGTCGTGCTGGCGGCATGGTACTCTGTGGGAGCGTAAATTCCATTCTTGAATTTCCAGGGTTGTCATACGCTTTTGCGCACTCGTTCGATGCACACGGATTCCTACGACACGTTCGATACAGCTATCTATGCGCTTTTGCCATCTCATAGGTAGTTCATCGATCCCTTTACTAAAAACCATTCGGACGGGAATCAATAATATCTTTGAAGGCGGTTTGGACTGCCCCATCGGAATTGAATTTTTTCCCTTGCAAAAAGTTATCCAAATTTCGAAAAAAATGGTAATCTGTTGGGGCAATTTCCGGAGGCTACGGTGGATGTCTAAGACATTCCAATTGAAGCTCCTCTAATTTGGTAGCCGTCTATTGTGTAGTGTGTGGTCTAGCGTTGTCATGAAGCACCACTGGCTTAGAGCGATTAACCAGCCTCGGTTGTTTAGTAGCTAGCTTTTCCATCATGGTTTGTAGTTGCTGACAATAGACATCTGCCGTAATCGTCTGGCCAGATTAAAGAAAGCTGTAGTGAACGACACAAAAAAAACACACACACACAACTGTGTTTTATTTTGCGGCACTGTCGCCATACACATCATTAATCCTTCGAGCCGTTTCTGCAGCTCTGGTGCAACGGTGGAACTCGTACTAGTAAATAACGCGATATTTCAAGTTTTCCATTTTGTAAACTAAGTGACGCAAATTAAAAAAAAAACAATTAAGGAAAAAACAAATAAATTATAATTTTCGAAACACAAATACATGAGTAAATAGCTGAAATTGGCAAAACGCTAATTTCATATGTAAGGACCTAATATTAGTGTTCCGGACGGGACGATGAGGAAAAAGACGATTCCCTTCAGGACGTCTTCTTTCTCTATTTTAAATAAAATATATGTTTTTTTCCAACGAAGACGAGGATGAGTTCCCTCACAGGCCGTCCTCGTCTTCTCAAATAATTTAGGCTTAAGAGTTAGAAACGAAGGCGATGTTATGTTGATTATGTTTACATGCTATAATGTACCTTTTTTGCTTTAATAAAAAGAACCTATTTTTCTGAAACGGGCCATCTAGAGAGTGGGAGCGGGTTTTTACTGGGTCAACTCTCGTTTTCGATCTCTCCGCACGCCACTGGTGTCCACCCCGAGGGGCAAAAACTACCCCCGGGGCACGGGCGGGCCCCGCTTCCCTACCCTTCCCCGCACCTACACTCCGGGCGGACCAATAGGAACGCTCCGTCTGGAGGAGTAGGTCTTTTTGGCATCAGAATGCAATGAAGATTTAGTGTTTTATATCAAATTGTAAGAGTTCGGTCTAATCTATCACTGAATAAATGATATGGATGGATAGACCGGACTCTCCTTTATGTAACCTTGTGTCTTTTATAAATGTGTAACTAGCATTAAGCTAGCCACGTAAGTTTCCCTGAAGAAATGGGGGCACAGGGACCCCGGAGAAATTTGTATAACTTGTTCCAATAAATTTAACAAATTAGTAGGGGTAAGGTCATGGGGGTCAGACGGAAGACAAGGATAAGGGGAAGAACTGAGACTATAGTAAACTTTGCTGTGTGGAACACAGCAGAGGTTACGACCCGCCAAAACTTGGACTGTCGGAAAAATGGGCAAACATCTGCTATTAAAAGAGGGGTACCGGTTGTAACAGCACGCATTATACATTATCGATCTGGTACCGTCTCAGCAATTCTCCGCCTCTTCTGCCTGGCCCTTGGACCTTTCTCGTGACTTGATTTGAAAATTGGATTTTATTTCTGCCCCCCTTGGACCCTGCCTCTTCTCCTGGAAGACCTCCACCGCGGCGATTCACCAAGCATCCCGGCGGCTAACCAGGACTACCCAGCACTTTAATTACAGTCTATGTGAGTGGCGGAAACGACGCTTACGATTAGCAATGATGAAGCTGTTTTTGTAAATGAAAAGTGAATGTCTATCGTTTGCGGTTAAATATTTGATTGAACTTGCTGAACGATATGACAATGAACCCACCCCGTGGCTTCAATATGGTTGTCTCCTCTCGCTAATCGCACTTTCATCTGGAGGAATTATTTTACTGCTTGGATCTTTTATTTTTATTTTTTTTTATTTGTTAACATTTAAACCTGCTAAACTACTAATGTAGTTTGTCAGCAGGTACATAATGACAACTTTTTTGCAATAATATGGTACAATAGTAAACAGTATCTAGGTATGTATAATGTTGATGATAAGTTAAACAATAAGGATAAGTTGGTTAAATTACAGAAAAGTTTGAATATGAATATGTAAAAAGTAGCATAAGTCTTACATAACACACGAGTACAAATGAATTTATTATGAACAAATGAATATACTCAACAAGTACTTCTATAGTTTAATATAGGTACATAAGGTAATACAAATTCTGAATGTGAATTCCAATTGGGAAAACAAGGTCTTCGGTAGGGCATCAATATAAATCATCAGCATCTAATAGCCATTTCCTTAGATCGTATTTGACTTTAGCTGTAAAAACATTTATATTTTTAGTTGTCATTGGTAGTTTATTAAATATTCTGGGTACAATATAGTTTAGGGTTCTTTCACCGTATTTATTGGTACATTTAGGAACGACCAATCCTTCATTTTGAGTGAATCTTGTATTATTTTTTATGTAAAACTCTTTCCCTATTCAAGGAATCAGACAATATAAGATACTAACTTACAATATTGTAAAACAATAATCCTCTGACACGTAAAACAATTAGAGACCTGTATATTAATTTAGTATTGCTTCTGTGTGCATTGGTATATTTATGGATAAACAATTTTGTAAGGGAGTTTTGTAATGTTTGGATATAACTTATATTAGTTTTACAAGAATGTCCCCAAGAAGTGATTCCATAACGGATTGTGGATTCAGCCAGAGAAAGGTAGATTAATTTTAAAGTACTTACAGGCACGAAATATTTTATTTTTTAAAATCTACCCACAATAGACCGTAGACGTTTACAAACATTAGAAATATGTACATCCCGTTTCATGTAGCAATCAATTGCTTTAAGTAGTTATATCTCTACTTAAAGCAATTTCTAATTCAGGGACTCCATTATACAAATCTAATATTTCATTCCCATTTAATCATCCAATATTGACCGCTTACAAGAATCATATTTGTGTTATATTTCTATGTTTGTGGCTTTCTTAGGTTTTATTGTAAGGTTTATTGAAATTATTTCTCAATTCAACGACACTTCCACTTCCAACTTATAATAGTTTGTTTGGCTTAGAATTTTTAAATGCAGTAATTGCAAATCTCTAAATATTAAGAAGATAAAAAATTAGTTTTCATTTTCGATAATTACATTATATACCGACGTTTTCATAAGGTGGTAATATTAACTTCAAAGTAATGCTTTAAAAGAATATTTTTTTTGTAATTTTCTTGTCATGTTCAATTGTCTTGTTTCTTTTCTCTTCTTTTCTTTTCCATTTAGTTGTCATCATCCATATCTGTATAACCTTGTTCCTTTTTACTTTAATTGTTTTCTATTGTTGTTTGTTCTAATTTTTGCAGTTCAAGTTTGAGCACCTCTGCCCTATACAGTACATTGTCTATGGAAATGTCATTTGCAAATGGCGTTTTCGTGACTGATTTCGTCGTACAATTTCGTTCGCTCCGATTTTCTCAAGTAATGTTGTATACAGCGGACCATATTTGCCTTCCAGTTAAATTATTCAGGGTCTCTTCAGTTGTCAACACATTTTTAGCTACAAGTTTTTAAAATTCTTGCACTGCTACTTTCCTAGTGACGTTTCTTCAACACTTTGGTTTTGACCGCCGCGCTGCGCCTTGTACGTAAGTAGTGTCATGTTATTTTCGTAATTGGTGCATGTTTATTGTAAGAAGATATCACATTTTACAACGTTCGCCATATAGTATGATTGAGTTACTTAACAAACAACAGGCCGGCTGCTGTCACTAATAAAAACCTTGTGACGGATATGTTCATTAATTATGTTTTACCCTAAGCCAGGGGTGCTCAAACTTGAATCTATTTTTTTAATTAGAAAAAAATACATTTATATCGTGGCGGTAGATATAATGTATTCCCCGTATTAAATTTTATTTATTGTGAAACTTTAAACAGATCCACTAAGATAAACCTTTTTAATATTTCTATTTTTGAGAATGACAATTCATGGTGGAATTCCAGTATAACACATATATTATAATATAACGAATGTAAAACTTTATTCCACATAATTTTATTTGACCGTAACCGGTTTCAGCTCGTTAGAGCCATCTTCAGACTGGTACAAATAATTATTAGTCTACGGTTTATAAACCTAACATATATTCCCAATTTGTTATGTATACAAATCGTAGACTAAGGATTATTTGTACCAGTCTGATGTGTATTTTGTGTGGATGCGGATGTCGAAGGACCTTGTATGTGTTTTCAGATGTGTGTTTGAAATGTATGAAAGACCACTGCACATGTAAAAATGAAAGCACACAAGGAAAGGAAGGAAGGGACTTTCTGCAGAACCTTGTGGCACTTCTCGTATTCTTCTGGGTTTGTTCATAAACTTGTAGAATTATTAATCGCGGTATTTACTGTGATATGCGGGATTAAGTTGGAGAATGCGGGAGCGGAAAATTATATGCTTATACGGCGAGTTTCGATTGTCGACACTGATTTGTTATGGTAACGAAATAACGGGTTCATAGGGATGGGACAGGATGGGTAAAATGATAGGTATGGGTAGGTAAGGAACATGTGGCAATCAAGCTACGAGCACAGAGTCTATGATATACGTAGATGTATGTAGGTGAGTGTAGCTATGAATTGTGTAAACGCTCAACCACAGTCTGAAGATGGCTCTAACGAGCTGAAACCCGTTACGGTCAAATAAAGTTTTATACTTGTTTTATAATAATATTAGATAATCCTTAATCCAAAAATATAAAAATTGAATAAAATATAACACGAACCTACTTACATACAAGACGGAGCGCGGAAGTTAATTCTAATGTGTGGAAGAAATGTCGCTAGTAAAGTAAAGCGCAAGAATTTTTGAGATAAGACGTGATGGCTGATAATTATTCAATTAACCGTTAAGAGAGATTTAGTCTGCGAGAGAATGAGAAAGTAAAATCGGTCTCTTTTTTGATCGGTGCTTCGTAGCCTCCCTACTCGTGTCTACTTAGTTTTTAAGGTTTCAATTCTACCGCGTGCGAATTGCACACTCTTTTTTATTTTTTTTATAAAAGGCAATAATTTATAGCAATGGCGCTACTGTAAATAATACGCATAGATAATATACCTAGAAGCGCCGTAGAAATTTCAAAGTGGCAAACCAAAATGAAGTCAATTTTAGTGTCTTCAGTTTCGTAGTTTTATTTCAAAACGTTCCGAGAGTCAATTAATAATCTATTATTTCGGCGTCCTCTGTGTTATTTTTTTTGAATAATTTATATAAAGCTTTGAGCATCGCTCTTCATGGTATTCTGTTATTTTTTCACTACTAAAAAAACATTCCCATACCTTCTAAAAATGTTGAATAATTTACAATTGAAATTGAAACACTTTTTAACTTTTTCCACTTATTTATTTCACCAGGACCGGTTTCATCCTATTATGGACATCTTCAGGCTCAAAATAGTAATAATCTTGAGCCTGAAGATGTCCATAATAGGATGAAACCGGTCCTGGTGAAATAAATAAGTGGAAAAAGGTTAAAAGTGTTTCAATTTCAATTTTAATATAATAGAATTCCACCACGAATAACAGTACAATAAATAAACTCGTTAAATAATTTATTTTTTTCGCAGTTTTTTTTATTTTATTTTTTATTAAGGAGAAAATACAGATACAGATATTTAGATAAGAATATACAAAACAACAACTAGAGAACTCTCTTGCACCCAAACTATTTATCACAAATTGACTTAAACAGCAGATAAAAACTTCTTTTTTACATGGATACCTCACAAGAGTCCCAGCTGCTCCCAACTGGAGCTAGTGAGTCTATTGCATCCCCAATTGAGGTATTTTGTGAGGCTGAAGGTAGTGGGGGGGAGAAGGAGATGGGGAAGAGGAAGGTAGGGAAGTACCTGGCTATTTAGAGCTGGTCACAAAACACGGCTAAATCCATTTCAACCAACGTTTCAACTCTGAATGGTAGTCTTACACCAGGGGATACTAGGAGTTTCTTCCTGCTAAGATTTTTTTCCCTATTTATAAGTAAACCTAAACAAATATGTTTACTTATAAATTGGGAAAAAAGTGTATACATAAGAATATTATTTTACGTACAGAGAGATGAGAGAAATGCGCAATATCCTAACAAAAGTTAGTTGACGCAATAGACAGACACCGTCATAGTTTATGAAAAAATCACTGTTGTGTTATCTATGGTCTATGGTCAAATCATTTTGACGTTTCACTTGCTTTTCACCCAACAATATTTTTGTTCCGCGGCTTTTGCGACGTAATATTGAATAAACTGCACAAGTCTTGTGTTCTGGTCATTTCAATAAACCGAATCTCTACATGGCGACGTTTTTTTAACAATTTATTTATACTTCTACTTTTTTAGTGACGTTTCTTGAACACATTGGAACAGACCGCCGCGCTTCGTCTTTTACGTAAGTTGGATAATCTGCCTAAATAAGACCTAAGCTCCTGTTTGGTGAAAGTTCGGATAAATTTTCGATCGAACTGGCCACGATTAATATGAATTCATTTTGGAAAAACCTTTAGATTCACCTTAATTTCTATAAAAGATAACTACTTATTAACACAATAAATAGTCTTTTACGACGTATTAAGGCGAATTAAAAGATTTTTTTCTAAAATATATTCGTTTTAAGCGTGTCCAATGATTTCGAAAGATTAACAAAACCTATATGTTTTACAAATACATTTAAAAAGAAAAATAAAAATGGGGTTTATAAAAGAAGTGAACTCAGATATAAAGGAACGATATGAATGTAATTAATTGAAAGACACGAGAAGAAATAAAATAAAAAACAGGCGTGCAGTGCGTTATATTGTAGAAGTATGTGTCAGAAGTACATAACGTCTATGAGTTAATAGTTAATGTTACAGATCTTACGTATTTCAAACCGGGATCAATTGAATCATCCTCATATTAAACCAGAAAGCTTTCACAGAAGGTGAAATGGATCTTCCGAAAGAGAGCATTTCCATCAAGGTAGAACCAGGGTCCCAGGAAAAGGGTGGAGGTGAGATGTCGTATGCGGGCATAGATATCTACCACAAGGATGTAAAGAAGAAATGCTTGCAGTATTCTGAGAGTATTCCGACAGTCAGTAAGTTGCCATACATAAGAACCGAACTTCTATTCATAATTAATTTTAACATACCTTTATGACATACCCGTTACACAGCACTATTCCACACGATTAATTACAAAACAAATACAGCAATTTACTAAAAATTAATTAACTGTGTTCTTCATACATTCAGATTCTTTCACACTATTCTCGGATTCACTATCAAAATTTAAAAAAAGAGCTTCATATCAATGATATTAACTGTTTATCGCGCATATAAATCTTCCAACCCGGCTGGTCACCGTGAAAGATTATGACCAAAACCCTCCAAAGATAAAAAAACTCGAGCTCAGCCTTAAAAACTTTTTAAAAAAATCACACAAAGTTAAGCCGTCAATTAAAAATTATAACACACAACGACACAACGTCAACACTATGTCATCTCACGACTGAATATTAGAACTGGAAGAATGTTTAATTAAGATTAAGTAAGATATTATGGGAATTTCGGAAGTTAGACGACAGGGCAACAAAATAGAAGAACACAACAACGTTATACCTTGCTACATAAAGGATCAACTGATATAAACTAGTACTCCATAGCACAAGACCGACAAAAATGAGCATCTTTGGAGGAGGCCTGTACCCAAACCGGGGTTCTTGTTAATTGATAAATATTTTTAAAACATATACTTATATTACTAACATAATCTAAGCTTACTTACTAATACCAATCAAATTTGAGTTTATTGTAATATTGTAACTACCAACTATTGTAAAACAAGAAATAAATAGGCTTATTATTATTATAATGCGCATACATATCCCTTCACAGATCATTACTTTTCACACTTATAAACATAATCACACAAAGATACACACACTTCTACACTATTCACTTCACCGGTAATTATTAAATATACTCGTACATACTTACCACAAATAATACATTACAATGAACGTATCGTAGGTCCCTAACATGAAATATTAATTAATAATTGTAAATAGTTCCATCGCTGTAACCAATGTACTGTAAATTTCTATAATATAAAATAAGTTACTCCTTTTATATATCTTCATTTATTTAATTAAATGAAGAAAATATTATTGAAACTCAATCGAAAATCTGGAAACAGAAAAAAAGGGTATTGCACCTCTTGGACTCGAACCCAGGACCTTCGGCTTTCCGAGCTACTGCGCTAACGCCAAGGTCTCGATATATCGACTCCTATATAAAAATACATACATACGGTTATATTTTTTTAAGAAATACAAACATTCCCGGGTTACGGATAATCCAACAATTTTTGAAAATATCCAACTACCACCACAGAAAACTGAAAATGTTGCTTGTGATGTGATGGACGACACGGGACGCCCGGGTGGGATCCAAACACGATGCCCAGTCAATCGACACCTTGGCGCAGTGGCTCGGAAAGCCGAAGGTTCTGGATTCGAGTCCCAGAGGTGCCGATACCTTTTTCTGTTTTTTCTGTCTCCAGATTTTCGATTGAGTTTCGTTAATATTGTCTTCATTAAATTAAATATACAATTTGTGGTTTTACTCAAAATAAAAATAAACCTTAATTTATATTTGATACTTAAATTTCCACTTTAACCGTAGAAACACAATAAACTTAAATATAGTACCCACGCACAGGAAGCGCCTTTGTGGGACTTTTTGTTGATACATTTATTATGTTATTTATATATAAATATTAAAATATTTATGGTTGCCCTGTTCACAATTCTTCCTTTTGAGAATATCTCGTAGACAGAATGTACCCTTGTTCATAGCGCCTCTTTTTGTCGTTGATTAGTTTCTTTAAAAAGTATCTCTTCAGGAAACGACATAAAAATATCGCTTTTCAGACTGCAAAAACTTAATAACTGAAGGATTCGTATTAGCGCTATTTTGCACAGTTTTTCAGTGGGATCTTTAATGCATATTATCTAATTTTAGTTAAGAACTAAAAAAAAATAATCATTACGAAAGTACATTTGGATGTTATATTCGATATGTCATCAAAATAATAATGATTTTTTGTTGTTATTCCAGGTAGCATTAAAATGGAGACTGTTAGTATCAAGTCAGAACCAGAACCTCTTGTAGAGGACCGAAGGAGAATTTCTTATACAGAAATAGATGTTGATATCCAAGATGTTAAAGAGAGATGCTTAGTGCACTCTGAAGAAATAACCCAAAAATTTCGTAAGACGTGTTTCATTATTTGTTTGAAATATTTTTTTTTACTTATTTTTAGATAATTATTTACCCTATTCCGCCTTCTTTTTCAGACCTAAAGAGATATCCTGGAGAAAAACCATTCTCATGTTCCCATTGCAACTACGTCTGCTCATGGAAATCACATTTAATAATTCACTTACGCACCCATAGTGGTGAAAAACCTTTCTCATGTTCGGACTGCGTTTATTCATGCTCTCTGAAGCAATCTTTGAAAAAACATATGCTTACTCACAGTGGTGAAAAACCATTTTCATGTCCTGACTGCAACTATTTATGTGCACAGAAGAGATATTTGACAAAGCATATTCTGACTCACATTGATGATAAACCTTTTTCATGTACCGACTGCAACTATTCATGTTCTCAAAGGGGGTATTTAAAGACACACATGCTTACTCACAGTAGAGAAAAACCTTTTTCTTGTTCCAAGTGCAACTATTCATGTTCAATAAGGGGAAATCTAAAGAGTCACATATTGACTCACAGTACAGAAAAACCTTTTTCATGTCCCGTTTGCAACTATTTTTTTTCTCATAAGGGTAATTTAAATAAACACATGCTTATTCACAATGGTGATAAACCTTTTTCTTGCTCCGAATGCAAGTATCGGTGTTTTAGAAAGGATCAATTAAAAATCCATATGCTATCTCATTTCGGAGAAAAAGCTTTTACTTGTTCTGTTTGCAACTATTCATGTTATCGAACGGTAGAGTTGAAAGCACACAAGCTGACTCACAATGCAGAAAAGCCTTTTTCATGTTCCGCTTGTAACTATTTATGTTCTCGAAATGGAGATTTAAATAAACACATGCTTACTCATAGTGGAGAAAAACCTTTTTCTTGTTCCATCTGCGGCTATTTATGTTCTCGACGGGGACGATTAAATATGCACATGCGAACGCACAGTGGTGAAAAACCTTTTTCCTGCTCCGAATGCAAGTATCGAAGTTCTAGAAAGGGACATTTAAAACTCCATATGCTATCTCACAGTGGAGAAAAACCTTTTTTATGTTTGAAATGCAACTATTCATTGTCAACAAGTGGAAGTCTTAAACGTCATTTGCTGACTCACAGTGGTAAAAAACCTTTTTCATGTTCCAACTGCAACTACTCATGTTCAACAAGTGGATGTCTAAAACGTCATTTGCTAACTCACAGTGGTAAAAAACCTTTTTCATGTTCTTTCTGCATTTATTTATGTTCTCGGAAGGATGTTTTAAAGAAACACATGCTTACTCATAGTTGATTTTCTACAGAGAATAATTTTAAATATATTCGCTTCCTCACAATGCTGAAAAACCTTTTTTATGTTTAGTCTGCAACTATTTAAAGAGAGTTTTTAATATACGCTAGAGAAAAACCTTGTTTATAACTACGAATATTCATATTCAACAAGTGGAAGTCTAAATATAATTGACTGACTCTCAGCAGTAAAACATCTTTATCGTGTACCGAATGCAACTATGTATGTTCTCGGAACGAAGATTTTAAGTAACACGCTGACTCACAGAGGTGAAAAACTTTTTTCTTTGTGTGAATGGATCTATTTAATTAAAAATAATAAAACTATTTAAGTTCGCGGTGGGAGTCGCGAATGCTGATTCATAGTGAAGAAAAACCTGCGTATTTCGACTGCACTTATTCACGCTTACTGAAAATATCTTTAATAAACCATACCCTGACTCAAAGTAAAAATAACCATTGATTTGTTGTGATGGGATTCAAACTTTTTAACAATTATCATTCTTACAACCGCAATTGTACACTTCTGGGCAGGGAAAGAATATCCTCGTTTTAATCGCATATTTTTCTTGACGATCTAATCGGATCATTCTTACTGTGCCGTGTAGTTTAACTCAATCCCTCGCTTCTCTTAGTTCGTTAGGTACATGTATTAAGAGCTCTTGATAAACACCGAGATTCAAGAGAAATAATATTCCTTTATTTTATTTTCTGTATTGATTGATGTTATTCATACTCCGTGAAAATTACAAACTATTTATTTCATTAGTGCATTAAGAATTTTTCTATCTCCGGGAGGAGGAAAGGCCATTTATAGTCAAAAAAGCAAATAATTATTTCGAAAATTTGTTTATAAGAAGGTGTAGTACTTTTGAAGCTTACGTAAGACTATTATATATTTATCATAAACCTCTTAAAATTTCTAAAAAATAAAACTAATTAAAACGTGTATTTCTTCATTATGTTTCCTTCGTTTTATTCTTTCAGTAGTTTGAATAAATGTGAAATTATTTTATGATTGCTTTTGGTACGTACATGGTACGCATTTTGTGTCCTGTTTTATTAAATTACTTCTACGAATATGAAGGGAACTTGTTTTAAGACTTAGACATAAGTATAGAATGAAACAAATAC
Source organism: Limnephilus rhombicus (assembly GCA_929108145.2). NCBI lineage: Eukaryota > Metazoa > Arthropoda > Insecta > Trichoptera > Limnephilidae > Limnephilus > Limnephilus rhombicus. The sequence goes on along the minus strand of OV815290.1, from coordinate 8,081,299 downwards.
TTTGTTTTAAAACTACATCATTTTTACTTATATTTGTCGACCATTTTCGGTTGACCACAACTTTTTTCAGGACAATAAACATACAAACTAAATTACCTAACAGAGTTAAGATTCTAACGTTAACTGATTTGGGAGGCGGGAATGGGTACCGCCGCCCCGGGAACCTTTATAGGATAACCAACACCTCTGCCATAGGTCACCCCAAGTGGTTCGCTACGTTTGGCGATTTAGCAGGGGTGCTCGGGTTCACGGGTGAGGTTTGTCTAGGTCTTGGAGGCGGATGACCAGGCAGTGGCGTAGCGAGGGGGGCGGCAAATTTTCACAATTAATAAATAATAACCTTATTTTTTTCACCATTTCAAATCATTATTTGAAAATGTTCTACGATACTTTCGTTTACGAATCCAACTTTTTTTATTATTTATTAAATATTTACATATTTTTAAAGCTGCAAATTTCGCAAATCGTAGGAAAACCGTACGCATATTATGAGAGTAATATAAATTAAAACAGATTCACTTAAAACCAGACTTGTGTTCAGAGTGTATTAATGAATGAATTTCAGTTGTGTATTTATCTGCTGATTCATTTCGAATAAGACCATTATTTTATTCGAAGTGCAGTTATAAAATTTTCGTTGCAGACTATGTATGTACTGCCAGAATCAAAGAGAAACCATTTTCATATTCTGAGGGTAGTTTTAATTCGCCAATACAAATTTAATTTAACCCGTCTAATCACAGGAGACGCAAATTGTCCCACCCATTCGATTTTAAAATAAAATCGTGAAATGATATCCCACACATTTAATTTTAAAATAAATTTGAGATTGCGATAAAAAGTTAAGATACAGTTTTATTACTTTTTTTTAAGAAAAGGAACCTGTTTTTTAAATTTATTCTATTCTATTTTAATTCGAATATTCGCAGGCATGGATTTTTGAGCCAATTCACATTTCCAATATCAAAATTTTAATATTTAGGAACAATAATGTTCCAATAAGCAGGTCGGAAAAATTACTTTATCTAGATTTTTGAACTATTTTGTTTTTGCAAAAGGGTAAAAAAAAAACAATTAATTAATAAACATTTAAAATGCACGGGAAGAACCGGAAATTTTGTACGCAAACATTGACAGGCAAAATAATATTTTTTACTTATTATTCGAAGGGTTGAACCAGTTTTCACAATGAAAAATTCTATTTGAGGATTCATCTACTGACACAATTTAGAGGAAAACATTATCTTATTCGAAGTTCAGTTATAAAATTCTAGTTGCAGATTCTGTATGTGTTGCCAGAATAAAAGAAAAACCATTTTCATGTTTGGAGTGTACTTTGAATTCGCCGCATTCAGACTTAATTAAACCAATTTTGTGTTGAGTATGTAAATTTCCAGTTGTAGATTCATCTGTTGACACAATTCGAAGAAAAACATTCTATTATTTGAAGTTCAGTTATAATATTATATTTAAAGAGCAGAAAAACGTTGTAACTGAACCAAAAATACTTTCCAGAGAAGTAGAAAAAGCCATATACAGTCAGAAGAAAGAAAAAGCCCCAGGTCCAGACAAAGTGACAAACAAACTTCTTAAAGGCACCATGGAAGAACTACTACCAATACTAACTTCAATTTTCAATGATATACTTACAACTGGTCTAATACCTACACAGTGGAAAACATCAAACATTATTCTTATATTTAAGAAAGGACAAAAGGAAGATATAGGGAACTACACACCTATAAGTTTGATGTCAAATATATACAAAGTATTTTCCAAAGTTCTCCTGGAAAGAATAAGTAAAAAGTTAGACGAAAATCAACCACGGGAGCAAGCCGGCTTTAGACAAAAATACTCTACCCTGGACCACATACACACGGTGAAACAAATAGTAGAAAAATATAACGAGTATAATAAGAAACTATACATGGCATTCATCGATTACTCCAAAGCTTTCGACAGCATAAGATGCATAGCTATATGGGATAGCCTTGAACAGCAGGGGATACCTTTAAACTACATCAATATTATAAAAAAGATATACTTGAATTGCGAAGCGAGGATCCAACTAGAAACCTTGGGAAAAAAGTTCAAGATCGGGAGAGGAGTAAGACAGGGAGACCCTCTATCACCAAAATTGTTCTCAGCTGCTCTGGAAAGTATCTTCCGGAAACTAAATTGGGAAAAATATGGTATCAACGTACAAGGTGTAAAACTTAACCACCTAAGATTCGCAGACGATATAGTCCTATTCGAGGAAAACCCAATGCACCTAATTAGAATGATAGAATCACTAAACGAGGAAAGTGTGAAAGTCGGCCTGTGCATGAACAAAGACAAAACAAAATTTCTTACAAACTCTGAACCAGTAACTATAAAAATTGACAACCAACCACTCGAATATGTGTCAGATTACATCTATTTAGGTTAGATATTATCTCCCAAAGATCAAACCACTAAAGAAATCGAGAGAAGAGTAGCAAATGGATGGAAGAAATACTGGTCTTTGAAAGAAGTCTTGAAATCTAAGGAGCTAAGTATGCAAATAAAAAGGAAAGTCTTCAACACGTGTATACTTCCAGTCATCACCTATGGATGTGAAACTTGGGCACTCACCAAATGCCACAGAGAAAAGTTGGAACGCTGCCAGAGAGCCATGGAGTGAAGTTTGACAGGAACAAGGAAACAGGACAGAGTGAGAGGTAGCACAATAAGGGAGAAAACTAAAGTTGCCGATGTAGTTACCCGAATAGACCAACAAAAGTGGAGATGGACAGGACACATGATACGCGATCCACAAGAGAAATGGTGCAAAAATGTCACTGACTGGTATCCTAGAGATGGCAAGAGAAGTAGAGGACGTCAACACATAAGATGGGAAGATGACCTAAAACTCACTGCTGGACATCAATGGAGAAGAGTAGCGCGTGACAGGTCCCAATGGAAAATGTTAGAGGAGGCCTATGCCAAGAGGCAAACTGAGCTTCGGCATATAGTATAACAAATAAGATCATGTCTAATACATACCTAACAGAAGTCCAGAATAAAAAGGCTTATTATTATTATTATTATTAAAATATTCTATTTACAGACTAGGTATGTGCTGCCAGAATCAAAGAAAAACCATTTTCATGTTCTGAGTGTAGTTTTCATTCGCCAGGTACCGATTTAATTCTAACCAGTACAGAATGAAAAATTCCAGTTTGATTCATCTGCTGACACATTTCGAAGGAAAACATTCTGTTTTTCGATGTGCAGTTATAAAAATCTGGATTGAGACTTTTTATTTATTTTCACGTTTGAGTTACATAATGCTGTAAAATTCTGAGAAATTGATTGTTGCGTGCGTAACTATTATTTGGGGACTCTGTTAAGATTTCAGGTACTGAAATATTAATATTTGTGATTGTCACCCTAATGGTTGTGGCAACATTCTTTTGTGTTGGCAATTGCCAGGGCGAGTTCGTATTGCCACGGATTTTAATTCCTTCTTCTCTTGTTACCATCCGTCTTGGGCGGGTCGTTTTTGGCAAAACGTCTGCTGCCAGGTTTTCACTTCATGTGGGTTATAAAACCGCGGAGAGAGATAGCATCATTGAGCTCACCCTACATGAGCTACCCTACGGGTCTTTTTATTGTGTGAATAAAGACCAATTATTCAAGAGCTGGAGTTATTATTGAAGAGTTACTCCAGCCACACTTCCCGTTGGAATCTGGTGTTACCACGCCGGATTGCTCTGTCAGGAGAGCGGAAGTACAGATCCTGAACATTGGTCCTTCGAGCCGGATGATCATTATTTGGATTGATTCATTCAAGCTGGGTGATCATTATTTGGATTGATCCATTTGAGACGGAAGATCATTATTTGGAGTGGCCCAGTCAGGCCTCATCATCATTGGGAGTGGTCCAGTCGGCGTCCTCATCACCATCATTGGATTGATCAAGCGAGCCTCATCACGACGCTCGCATGCACAGAAAATCAGGTTGTAGCCTTCCTTTCATTGTCCTTTCAAATTCCATTTTAATAAGCTAAAAATCTGTGTAGATGCCACATTATTTCGCATTGATTATATCGAATTACATTCGGGTGTTCATAATCAGATGCTTTCAATATAGCATAAATTTATTGGTGATAATAATTTTTATTGTTGTATTCAGTCTGCCGAATAACTTTGCTTTGCCTACCTACATTTCTAGCCACGCGTTTGCAAGTTTCGTCTTTGTATGCCATAGTATTGTGATTGGGTTCTGTATGATCTATAGTATTAATCATTTTTGTTTACGTCAAACCGCGTCAAACTGCCGTATTGTGTTTTCAGTTTTTAAATCAAGTTAGTGTTATTTCGTTAAAAAATGGAACTCGACAGGTTGATTAAACGGCGCGGGGTTTTGAAAGGTTCATTAACGAGATTCGAAACCTATTTAAGCAACGAAAATGATATTACACCTGGCGTATTGTCATCGAGGTTAGACGCCATCAAGCCTTCTCTGATAGAATTCTCCAAAATTCAGCTGGAGATTGATTTATTGAACAAATCAGAAGATAATGACGCGAGGGATAATTTTGAAGGTACATATTTTAATATAATTGCATTAGGACAGGAAATGTTATCAAAATTTAAGAAGATTGAAAATGTCCCAAATATCTCAGTAAATTTACCACCAATCTCTATTCCAGTGTTTTCAGGTGACAACCATAAATGGTTGACTTTTAAAAATTCGTTCATTGCCTTAATTCATGATAACAGTAAATTAAATAATGTTCAGAAATTTCATTACCTTATTAGTTATGTGTCCGGAGAGGCACTTGATTTGATTAGTTCTCTAGAAATAACCGGGGATAATTATAGTGCAGCTTGGACAATGCTTATTTCGAGATACGAAAATGTCCGACTTATAGCGAATAGACATTTGAATTTCTTATTTAATTTTACACCGTTAAAACGACAGAATCATCATGAATTACGGAATTTAATTGATCAAGCAAACATTCATTTGAGAGCTTTACACAACTTAAAGCTACCAACAGAACATTGGGATACATTAATCATACATATTCTAACCTCAAAGTTAGATAATCACACACGTAGCCTTTGGGAATCAATAGAGTGCGACAAAATTTATCCTACATTCGTGCAGTTTAGCAATTTTATTTCACAAAGGTCTCAGATCCTGGAAACTATCCAAGGTGACATTGGTGGAATGCAACAGAAATCGGAACCAGTTGCAACAAAACCAAGGTTTTTTAATTTTAAGGAAAGGAATTCTACAAACAAGGTTATGTTAGCGTCGGGCAACGTTAATTGTATGCTGTGTAATGACAGTCATTTCATTTATTCGTGCAAAATATTTGTTAACAAAGAACCAGCGGCACGAAGAAAGCTCGTATCAGAGAACAATTTATGTTATAATTGCCTAAAACCGGGGCACCCTTCAAAGGTGTGCAGGTGGAAGGAAAAATGCAGTGTTTGTGATCGAAAACATCACACTCTGTTACATATCAATACTGATAATGTACAAGCGGGTACTTCAGCTGGCAAGGGTCAGTCGGAGGCACCAGTAAATTTAACATGTCATAGTGACATGAACGGGCGGGAAATTTTACTATCTACCGTAATAGTAAAAATAGAAGACGCGTATGGTGGAACACACAAAATACGCGCACTTTTGGATTCGGGTTCAATGTCTAATTTTATTACAAAGGATACTTGTAAAAGATTAAATTTGCATTGTACAAAGTTGAATATACCTGTTTCAGGTTTGCATAATAATTTAATTCATGTAAAGGAAACAGTTGACATTAAATTTAAATCATTATGTTCTCAATACCGGGATGAAATATCTTGTTTGGTATTAGATGAGATTTCTTGCAATCTTCCGCAGACCTTGATTAATCCAAAAATGTTGAACATTCCAGACGGTATCCAGTTAGCTGATCCGCAGTTTTACCAGCCAGCTTCTATTGATATGCTGATCGGAGCAGAGATATTCTGGCAGGTGGTTCGTACGGATCAGATACAGTTAGGAAAGGATAAACCTATATTGCATCGAACGGAGCTAGGCTGGATAATATCAGGAGCTGTACAGAGGCGTCATAATACGAGGCCAGTTAAAGTTTGTCATATTTCATTAAATTCTTTGCAGAATCAAATAGAAAGGTTTTGGAAGGTTGAAGAATATGAAAATAGTAAGCATCACTCTCTGGAAGATAGTGAATGTGAAAAGATTTTCAAAGGCACGCATAAACGCGATGCAAATGGTAGATTTGTAGTCAACTTACCATTTAAATCTAACCTATCTCAATTAGGAGATTCATTTAGTATTGCTAAAGGTAGATTAGTGTCAATGGAAAGAAAATTCTTAAGACAACCTAGTTTAAAGGAACAATACTCGGAATTTATTGATGAGTATCTTGCATTAGGTCACATGACTGAATGTGAACCTCCAAAACGCGATGAAACTACTTATTATTTACCACATCACGCTGTATTTAAAGAATCAAGCACAACTACTAAAATTCGTGTTGTTTTTGACGGGTCGGCTAAACCCGCTCGAGGGATTTCTTTGAATCGCGCTCTAATGATTGGGCCCACCATTCAAAATGATATATTTTGTCACTTGGTATTTTTCAGAAAACATCAATATGCAGTCACCGCAGATATTGCAAAGATGTACCGCCAAATTAATATCAACCCGGAACACAGAAATTACCAACGTATATTATGGAGAAAGGATGCGGAGGATTGTTCGAAACACTATACTTACGCTAAACACGGTGACATATGGTTTGGCTCCTTCGCCTTATTTAGCAATACGTTGTCTGCATCAGCTAGGTAATGACGTTTCATTTACTCATCCATTAGCTAGTAAATCCCTTAAGGAAAATTTTTATGTAGATGATTTTCTTTCTGGTAGTGACTCCATTGATACTTGTCACTTGCTTAAATCACAAATCATTAATGCGCTTGCTACAGCAGGCATGGAGATTAGAAAATGGAGGTCTAATGCGCCCTCGATTAATGATTCTAAAGATAATTTAGAATTATTGCCAAATGAATCCAATGAAGCTAAGATTCTCGGATTAATATGGGACACCAAACTTGATGAGTTTACCTATCAGGTAGAAAGCATAGACGCAAAGTTAGAAGTAACAAAACGTCAAGTTTTATCATTAATGTCAAAAGTGTTTGACCCTTTAGGACTGGTAGGCCCAGTAATCATTGTCGGTAAGATAATTATGCAAAGATTGTGGAAGCTAAAAATATCCTGGGATGACAAGCTACCCAATGACCTTTTATTGGCCTGGCAGACTTACACGCTGAGTCTCAGTAAAGCAAATCATATTCGGGTACCGAGGAAAATTTTCTGCTTTAATAAAAAATCTTTTAGCTTACACGGTTTTTGCGATGCATCTCAAGGAGCATATGGCGCTTGTCTGTATTTAAGATCTACCGATGAACACGGCATTCACCAATCACAGTTAATATGCGCTAAATCTCGTGTAGCCCCACTAAAAAATTTATCGTTACCACGTCTTGAGTTATGTGGAGCACAATTATTAGTTAAATTAATGAAGCGGGTGACGGCAGCTCTCCAAGTAACTGTTGACACCACTTTGTGGTGTGATTCGTCAATAACATTGGCTTGGATTGCAGGAGAACCGTACCGTTGGACTACTTTTGTTGCTAACCGCGTATCAGAAATACAACGTGAAGGTGATGGCGCTATATGGCGTCACATTAATTCAACTGAAAACCCAGCTGACATAATTTCCAGAGGAATAACATCTCAGCAGTTGAAAACATCTTCATTATGGTGGTCAGGACCACCATGGCTCACGTCCGACGAGGATAAGTGGCCACATTCTATATTTGATACTCCCACGGAGTTGCCAGAAACGGCGAGGATAGTTTTGGTTACTAGTAGTCCTGTCGATTGGGAAATATTTAATAATTATTCTTCATTAAGACGACTGAGGCGTGTAGTTGCTTATATGTTACGTTTCATACATAACTGTTCTAAACGAAGACCGATGCGGGTCGACGAGCTTTCTGTAATCGAACTGGAACATGCCATGCATGTATTGATTTTGAACGCTCAGCGATTCGCATTTCATGATGAAATAGCGTCTGTGAGTAATGGAAGATTTGTATCTAGGCGGAGCAAGGTAAAGGCACTAAATCCTTTTATGCAGGATGGGTTGTTGAGGGTTGGAGGTCGACTATCACAATCCGATATTACCTCGCTCTCTCAAAAACATCCAATTTTGTTACCACAAAATCATAAGTTGACTGACTTAATAATAACCCATCTGCATTATGAGAATTTACATTTAGGATGTAATGCTCTGCTCGCATTACTGCGTTTACGTTTTTGGCCAATATATGGTAAAAACGCAGTGAAGCGAGCACTGCATAAATGTATTGTATGTTTCCGAGTCCGTCCGCGCGAGTGTCGCCAGCTCATGGGTGACCTTCCTGCTGACCGATTCCGAATCCAAAGAGCATTTTATGTAACCGGCATAGATTTTGCAGGTCCAATTTTAATTAAGTCTGGTTTAACCAGAAATGCTAAGAGTGTAAAATCTTACATATGTTTATTTATTTGTTTTTCAACAAAGGCAATTCACCTAGAATTAGTGACTAATTTAACTTCAATGGCATTTATGAATGGATTGAAAAGATTTATAGCTAGGAGGGGTAAACCCTCACGACTCTTTACTGATAATGGAACTAACTTTACAGGTAGTTATAGGGAACTTACTGAACTATTTGATTTTTTGAAGGCATCTGATAAAGAAATCCATAATTTTTTGGCCCAGCAGAATATTAGCTGGAGTTTCTTGCCCCCCCGCTCACCGCATCACGGGGGACTTTGGGAAAGTGCAGTTAAAATGACAAAGTTACATTTAAAAAAAGCAATGCGGTCAACTGTTTTGACATACGAAGGCATGAATACCATACTAATACAGATTGAGGCTTGTTTAAATTCCCGTCCTCTGACTCCATTAACATCAGATCCAAATGACTTAAACGCACTCACTCCGTCACACTTCCTTATTGGCGACAACCTGTTAGCATTGCCTGAGCTTGATATCCACCATCTGCCTACAAACAGGCTTAATATTTACCAAAAGATGTCTACCGTTGTTCAATCTTTTTGGCACAGATGGAGCCGGGAATACCTAGCAGAATTGCAGAACCGAGTCAAATGGCAAGAAGGACGTCAACGCAGTTTACAGCCTGGTGACATGGTCATCATCAAAGACAACCAACTACCTCCGCAGTACTGGAGGATGGCGCGAGTGACGGAGATCCACCCTGGCCAAGACGGACGCGTCCGCGTCGTCTCCTTGAGGACGGCCAGAGGTGTCACCAAAAGAGCCGTGACACAGCTCTGTCTACTTCCCATGGAGGATCCTTCCTCCAACCTGGATTAAAAACCAATTACAACACTAAAAGTGATGTGATGTGTAAATCAAAGTGCCGTCAGGCTCATCAGTGCCAAGTGTTAAACTATTTTCTCATAAGTGGGTGCAGCGCACCAGAAGGTTCTACGTTATTAAACTTTATTTTTTAATGTCAAGTCTGACATAGGGTTATATACTTAGTTATAAGTTTTTTTGTTATTATTTTGATATCCATATATTGAATATTGTTTATTTTTGTATGTGAACTCGTTGGGTAAATTCTGGGTATCAATGTTGCAATCTCTTCTTATATTATTGTATGAAAAACAACTATTCCTTAATACTCGTTTTTGGGCGGGAATATGTTAAGATTTCAGGTACTGAAATATTAATATTTGTGATTGTCACCCTAATGGTTGTGGCAACATTCTTTTGTGTTGGCAATTGCCAGGGCGAGTTCGTATTGCCACGGATTTTAATTCCTTCTTCTCTTGTTACCATCCGTCTTGGGCGGGTCGTTTTTGGCAAAACGTCTGCTGCCAGGTTTTCACTTCATGTGGGTTATAAAACCGCGGAGAGAGATAGCATCATTGAGCTCACCCTACATGAGCTACCCTACGGGTCTTTTTATTGTGTGAATAAAGACCAATTATTCAAGAGCTGGAGTTATTATTGAAGAGTTACTCCAGCCACACTTCCCGTTGGAATCTGGTGTTACCACGCCGGATTGCTCTGTCAGGAGAGCGGAAGTACAGATCCTGAACAGACTCTTAACGCAGAATCAATCAATCAACTTTGGAGTAGAATTTATAAACATGATTTTCTTTGAAAGGATACTCGTCAAATGTGATTATAATAGGTCATAATAAAAAAAATTGGGAGCTCCCCCCCCCCCCCCCTCCCCCGGCCGCTTAAGGGGGCGGCAAAAATTTTCTCCGCCCCGTAGTTCTGAGTGAAGTTTTAATTCACCACAAACAGATTTAACTCAAACCAGTTTTGTGTTCAGAAAGTAAGTGCCGCTAGAATAAAAGAATAAAATATTTTTATATTCTGAGTGTAGTTTAAATACACCGCATATTTAGTTTAATTTAAACCAGTTTTGTGTTATCAATATAACCATAAGTTGGCAATTCATCGTGTACCAAGTGAAGCTTTGCATTTGAATTGCATTCCATATGTATGCGATGGAGATGCGAAATTCTATTACAGGCATACCATTCTCGATTTCTGAGAGCAGTTATATATAAATTTATAGTAGAATTTAAAAGCATGATTTTATTGGAAGAGTACTTGGCACATGGGATTATAAAAATTGGCATAAAAAAATATCTAACCCCCCCCCCACCCCCCCCCCAGTCAGCGCTTGAAAATCTACGGAATAAGTACCTGTAGAAGTAGGGGGGGGGGCGGCAAAATTTTCCTCTGCCCCGGGCGGCCGAAACCCACGCTACGCCACTGTGACCAGGACATACTGAACCCCAGATTCCTACCCACCCCTTAAAGCCTTTTCCTTCCCAGAACTCTTCTCTCCTTCCTTTGCTTAAAAAAAACCTCCACACAGCATCCTTAAAGATGACATAGGCCCTGAGGGAAATTATTTTTCTCAGGGCCTCCTATGTGGAGCTCATGTAAAAAAAAAAAACACACACAAAAAAAAAGAAAGAGCATATAAGAGAGGGAGAGAACATCAGATACTGGTTGGTGGAAGGGTAGGAGGCAGAGACACGGGCGAGTGGGGGGGGGGTTACATGAGAAGAAAGGGAATAACTTTAAAATCGGACTGTTGGTCAATTCTAACTGTTTTAGATTTGGCAATTAAGTTTCTTTGATTGGGAAATTTCTAATGCTTCTAAATTAGGCGTATTCCTATTTTATTTATATGTATTATTTTTACTCCTGTATTTATGTTAAATGTACGGTCAGTATCAATTAATGGTTAGAAAATTCTGAGAAACCTGTGCTTGTAAAGCACCTGACGTGTTCTTTAACTCTAATATTTACATTACGCGCTATTTTACCTATTTATATGACTGGGCAATCGTTACAATTAAGTATATAAATGCCAGGGTGGCTTAATTTATCCTTCGTATCTTAAAAATTACCAAGGAGTTTAGCTAAATCATTGTTAGTATAGAAGGCCGGCCTTATTTCAGATGGAAGTGTCGACGTGCAAAGGGAAGAGAATTTACTAATGTACAAAATTCTACGCCAATGAGTTGTTATATTATTATTGATAAATGGTAGGGCATTATACAGAAATTTATTTGATGCGATTCGTCAAAGTTTTTTTGAGAGTATTTTATCTCTTAGATCGGAGCCATATCCGCTGTTAATAGCTATTTGTTTAGTTGTAATTAGTTCATTAGAAAAATTATAATCAGATAAGGGAATAGTGACTAGCCGGTGTATCAAACTATGGAAAGAAGAGTGCTTATGCAAGATAGGGTGATTGGACGTATTATTATGAATTATGGTGTCCGTGAATTTAGGTTTTCTACAAATGTTCAAATATCTGTCATTCTTATTGGCCCCCAGATTCCTATCATACAGATTTTCGTCTACAGAATATCTTCTTCTAACTTTTCCAAAAAGACACTCCACACCACAACAGCATACCCAAATATGACATAGGCCCCGATGGGAATTATTTTCCTTAGGACCTCCTATGTGAAGCTAATGTAGAAAAAAACAAAGAATTGTAAAATGTTTTATTTTTTTTAAATTACAAAAAAAATTAAACTGTACAATTATCGAGTTATCGTGTGAAAGATGGACCTAGGGGATCCTGTTAGTTATTTATTAATTCGTTCAAAATTGTTTGTATTCAAATAATATGATATTATCGTTATAAAGCATGAAGTTCTTGTCCGAGACGATTCATTTTTACATTTCGTCGCCTTAGTTATTAAATGTCCAAACGACCATTTGACAATTTTACAGGAAGAGAAGGTTTTCTTTCATTATTTCAATAAAAAAATATGACAGGTGTTTAAGATAAAGCTTATTCCGTAAAGGTAAAGGTCTCGTTAGTTTAAATAATTCTTAGTTAAGTAATTAACTATAATTTTTTGGACAATTAAGAACTGAGGCGATGATTTGTTACACACAATTCAAATATCAAGGAAAGAAATGGTAAGGTGACGATCCAATGTTGAATATTGGAATTTTAAGAACACTTGAAAAATGTTGTCTTGTTTTCTTTTAGTGAAAATATTGTTTTAGATTTTTTTGTTTTAATTTATAAAATGGAGGTGCCTGTATAATATTTAAATTTTCGTTTGAAAAAGTTATCATTATATGCTGTTAAATAAATTAAATTTCTGTATTAACCAGTGGCGGTCCGTGATTTTTAAGTGAGCTAGAGCGCTAAGTTTGAAAAATATAACGTTATTGACGTTGTTCTAGCTGATAATGATTTTTTTCCAAAAATTTTACTTTTTGTTTGTAGATCTTCAGGATTATTTCTGTCAAGGGATGTGCCGCATCCAAATACTGAAAGATCTTCATACAAATAGTTGAAATTTTGGAGAAAAAGGTCAGTTACAACAAAATCAGTAATATCATATTTTTCAATCTTAGCACTCTAGCTCTCTGAAAACTCACGGACCGCCACGGACTAAGTCGTGTTTTTATTTGGAATCCATAAATTTGTTAATGTATGCATACAAATAAAATATCATATTTCTAAATCACCAACGTGGGACGTGTGTACTTGATAGTATAAAATTAATATAAACATGTCATAATGTAAAGGTCCCAGTCATCTGGGTCACCCATCCAGACAACAAGAAGCAAGTTAGGGTACACGTTCCTTTCTCTATCAATGCGAACTCTACCTGGTTTGCTTTATTGAAGTTTGTTTTGACTGCCATTTAACATTTTTTACAGAGCTAAAGATTGCATTGCAAGTATTACGCAGTTTAGAAAAATAATTTAACTATTTTTATAAACAAATGTCATTGCGATAAAGAATTAGGAGTTAATCTACAGTATTTGTAATATCCAAAAAGGTAAAATGAAAAAAAAAATCTAAAGACATTAAATGCAATAAACTAAATATCGAATTTATAAAAGAAAGTTTTATGGTGTTTCAGTGTTTTTACTGATAACGCAGGTGTATTACCCATCCCGACTTTTGTCAACGTGAGTAGTTGCAGTCGGAACATGAGAAAAGTTTTTTCCACTGCGAGTCAGCAAATATCTCATAAAGTGTTTGTAACAGACGTATCAGCGTCTTCACAAGACTGTAAAAAAGTACCGGGTGTTTAGTGCACGTTCAGGATGATGGGATGATAAAAATAATAAAGGGCTGACCTCCCTAGCACCCAGTGCCTGGTGGGTGAAGGACACTGAATGTGCCGATTCTTCTGCCTGAGCCTGGCCGGGCGGTTGCCTTGAGTAGGGCCGGCTTGTCTGGAGGAGGTAGGCACCAGGACTGAAGACAGGCAGAAGTCGGCGGGAGGCAGCTGGTTGATGAAAAACTTTGAAGAAATAAATAAGACAAGTTTGTTGAGTAGAGATGAACTGATTTATTTTCAGGTTGACCTTGCCCGATACTATAAATAGGGCGGCGTTTCTGTCACATCTTATTTTGTCGGTGTCGCCCACGAAAGTAGTCGCTTAAAATTCAGAATTAGAAATAATTCTACAGGGTAATAGTGTTATATATCTTAATTCTAACATATTTATACAGGTACGATTTATCCGTAGATTTTTGTTCTGGTGAGTTTATGGCAAGTTTACAATTTGGTGATAGGTATTTACTGTTTGGCTAATTGTGGGAAGTTAAATTAAGAATCTAGTATTTTTCCCAGGTCCCTCGCAAGACTAGCTACTGAAACCTGTTTGTTTCATCGTCTTGCGAGGTCCCTGGATTTTGAAACGGGAAAAAACGGATTTTTGCAAGGAATTTTTCTAAGTATTTTTTCTGGGCAAAAAACGCCCTAGCATTGCGATTTTAAGGGCCAGAGGCTTAAATTTTCTTTCCCTGGATGCCCTTCAGGACTCTGGAATGAAATATGTTTATTTCATTGTACTGCGGGGTGTGTAAGTTATATTAATTGAAAAAATATACATTTTGTATAGGAATGCGGAAAGGGAGGAAAGGCAATTTGCTTGGCTTGGAGGCGGAGCAGACTCTTGTTGTCCCTAGCGGCAAAGTAATCAAAGGGAGTGACTCCGATTTGCTTTTCCCTGGATGCGAGGCTCGCAGGGTTTTAACATAATAGAATAACAAGTATGATAAAGTTAAAATGTCTCCCGGTGGCAATCTTAGCACGCAAGCATTTATTTGTTGCACCGGGGCATTGTACATAATAAAAAAATAATAAATGAAAATTAAATATTTCGGCGAAAGATCGTTGCTGGCGGCACGGTACTAACGAGCTTAGTGACCAGAAATTTCGGAAGAAATTTCAAAGAAATGACCACTAAATGTAGAGGATGCCACCAGCGATGACTTTTGCTGAAAAAACAAACGAGGGTACGTAACACGTCGGTTACAGTGTTATTTTCTTGAACTTGAAAAGTTACAGTCGGTACATGTAAAAGATTTTTAGACACTGTGAGTCCGCAAAGGGTTCTTCAAATACCCTCTTTGAGAAAACGATTTCTTGCAGTCCGAACGTGTAAAAAGGCTATTCTCCGCAATGAGTCAGACTGTGTCTCTTCAAATTTCCCTTTAGAGAACATGAATAATTACAGTCGGTAAATGCAAAAGGTTTATCTCCCTGTGAGTCAGCATGAGTCTCATCAATTTTTTTTTTTGAGGACTTGAATAGTTACATTCGGTACATGCAAAAGGTTTATCTCAACTGTGAGTCAGCATATGTCTGTTCAAAGCTCTCTTATGAGAACTTGCATATGTACATTTGTAACCAGTAAAAGTTTTTTTCCACTGTGAGTCAGCATGTGATTCGTCAATAACCTCCTTTGAGAAAATGATTTTTTGCAGTTGGAACACGAAAAAGTCTTTTGTCCAGTGTGGGTGCGCAAGTGCTGTTTAATCGGTGATGTATCAGAGCTGGAGTAGTTACAGTAGATACAAAATAATCGTTTTTTTCCCAGGATTTGCCTTAGAGTTTGTAATTTAGTCTGAAAATAGAGCGAATAAAATTAAATACATGTCAAGAAAATTAATTTATAAAAGAAGAAATTATTCAATGAATCTATTTTACCTGCTACTGGGGAAATTCTTTCAGAGTCCTCTAAGCTTTCCTTTTTAACATCCAGCAGGTTTTCATCTCCATCTTCTTCTGGGTCTGGTTTTGCCTTGATGGAAACAGTCTCCACATCTATTCTATCTGTAATAACAAAACAATATATTCGGTTTATGGAAACTTACCGTAAGACAAACAAACTTTAGTAATAAGAAGGACCCGAGACGACCGCTTCTGGGATCGATGTTTTCATCGCGGAAAAACAAATCTTTGATTCGTGAACACTTTAAATATGAGTTTTAGATAATAAGAGAATAATTAATATTTCCTGTATCGATTACACATACTTTAAGGTGCTTAATAATTATGTGTTTCACAAACCAAAAAGAAAGAGCACGTTGTCAGTAAGGTGAATGAATTATTTCAGTAATAAAATATCTTGAATCAGGAACTTTAAGCGAGCATGAGAGGCTGCACGATTGTTATTTTCAGCAATTTCTAGTAAGATTAATATTTAAAGGAAATACAATAGTAACTAATGTACGGCAAGAGGTCACCTCAATATGCATTTGACCCGGCTGTGTTACAATCCACAACGGACAGAAATTCCGGACATCTGAATTTAGCAAATTATATTAATTTTATACATAATACACCTAAGCGATAAACTTACTGGCTGTCGGAGTAGTCTCCGGGTACTGCAAATATTCCTTCTTAATATCCAGAAGGGGGATTTCTATATACATAAACGGCTTTTCACCTGCGCCTTCTTCCTGGGACCCAGGTTCGGTCTTGATGAAAACATTCTCTGGTTTGGGTAGATCCATAGCACTGCTGTGATAGCGTGCTGTTATGTGATGGTAATCGGTTTCAGCATAAAATAAAGTGGACCAGAAACAAAACATTCATTAATCAGTACAATTCGAGTTAAGAAACTTCAAATTAGCAGCAGAACGTACAGAAATTTAATCCCTTGACCAATAAGACGCCATTGAAGTAATATTTTTCACGAAAATGGTGCAACAAAAATTATAAATTTATCCTCGCAATAAACGGACGTTTTTAGAAATGTAAAGAAATTGAACTATTTCACAAAATACAAATTTTCTGTGTCTAGAAGAGTTTTTTAAAATATTATATTTATTTCATAAAGCGTGGCCAGCTTTTTTCAAAGCTTACTGAATTAGCTCGTGGACGTAAGAAAGGTGTCGGTACAGTATAATAATGCAAACAATGCAACTGTATCTCTAAAATAAATAATATTGAATGAAACAATGTTATATTGTTTAAATAATGTAATTTAAACAATATTGGTTTAAAAACCGAAAACAAAGAGGCGAAAACAAAACACAGTTGTTGACGTAAAGTTTTATTGGCATTGAATGTACCCAAATTCAAGACAAAATGTGTTGTATTGATAAAATTTAATTAAATAAAATAAAAAAAAACAATCTCACATATTTTCGTCTGTCACTTGTTAACCCGAAAATTTCGTTTTGTAACTCCGTTTCTGCCAGCGTCAAGATATAAGAAAACTGTTAAATTGGGCCGTGAAGGTCGATTTAAGCGTGTTACGTTCAATATGTTATATCACAAATGCTGTTAAAACTAATCAATCGAGTGTATATGAAGCATCAATTAGTAACTTAAGTCTTACGTCACTTGAAGAATAGAAGCTCTTGAATATTTAAGAACTTTTATATAAGTAAAAAAAGTTATGGCTTATGAAATAATCTCAAAACATATAAATTTAACGCAATTATTGTATATGTTATGTTAAATTGTGTAAGTATATTTAGCCTGGTACTAGACAAATTGATATCCCAAATCAATCAAACCATTTCACCGCTTCAACATGGATTTATCAAAGGAAGATCAACCCTGTCCAATTTAATATTATACACGAATGACATTGTTAATGCCTTGACTTCATCACATCAAACTGATTCCATATATACTGATTTCAGTAAGGCATTTGATAAGGTTAACCACAGACTCTTATTACGAAAACTGAAGTTGTTGGGAATGAGAGGGAGTATTTTGGAATGGTTTAAGAGTTATCTATTGGGAAGGTACTTAGCGGTCAAAGTTGATTCGTTTACTTCTTATACATTTGCTGCCTCGAGTGGGGTACCACAGGGATCTCATTTGGGCCCGATATTATTTTGCTTATTCAGAAATGATATAGTTAATATTTTTAGTAATGTCAAAGTCCTATTATTTGCTGATGATCTAAAGATTTACAGAACAATTAGAAACGATGACGATCGCGCCATTCTGCAGTTAAACCTAAACAAATTATGCGCGTGGTGTTCTGTCAATGATTTACAACTAAATATTGGTAAATGCCAGATTATTAGTTTTTACAGAGGTAAAAATCCTTTTAACTTTTCTTATGATATGAATGGTTCTTCTTCGTGTATCGCAGATTCGTGATCTTGGTATTATACTCCACGAGAGTCTACAGTTCAATGTGCACATCGATGAAATAACAAGCGATGCAATGAGAATACTAGGTTTTATCTTGAGAATGGGGGCAAATTTTAAAAGTATGTTAACATTAAAACATCTGTATTGCTCACTAGTACGAAGCAGATTTGAATACAATTCCTCTGTATTGTCACCATACTACAATGTTCATTCTCAATCATTGGAAAAGGTACAAAACAAATTTCTTCGGTACATCAATTTTAAAATGAAAATACCAATCGAATTTATAAATTATAATTACTTTGGTACGCGCTGAAACCAGACTTTTTAAATTATCAGAGAGAAGAGTGTTAATTGATTTATTATTTTTATACAAAATTATAAAATCTTTAATTGACAGCCCTAATTTGTTGGAACTAATTTGCATTAGCATACCCGCTAGACAAACTTGTAGTAAAGATATTTTTAAATGCAACAATAAACTCAACACTAATTACTCCATAATATACTCACCAATTCCAAGAATCCATAACCTTGCGAATAAATACTGTGAATCTATAGATATATTTAGTATTGACAATTTTGAATGTTTCAAAAATCAACTAATCTCGATTCTATCTGCTAATAATTAACTTTTATTATTTTTTTTGTTTTTCTCATAAAATATTTTCTCATCTAAACCTCACCAGTAAAATGTATACTTACTTTATAATATTTTTGCATTTGTTCTATGTCAGGTCTTACTATCATTGTTAAAAATATGTATAAATATTTAAAGCTGAATTGTTTTAGTTTTTTGTAAGTACATCTTGTACTATTTCATTTCATTTCTTTTTTACATTGTAATTTTCTTTACCTAACGAGTCGATTGCATTCATATTTATTCTGTTTAATTGTTTATGTAATACATGTAATTAATATTGTTAATTATATATTTGCTTCTTTTCTTGTAAAAGCCCACTAGGGCGTTAGTAAAATATAAAATAAAAATAAAATAAAATAATAGCTTTAAAATAGTATTGTAAGTAAGTGTAATATAATTTTAACTTGTATATTTGTTTTCACAGTAAGTATTTGTGCTCGTACTTGTACTTTCTACCTGTGTGATTGGATAAGGCGGCCAACCATCCCGCATTGACAGTTGTAGTCCTGCATTGCAATATTTACAAAAATAGTCCCGCAAATCGTCTAAAGCGTCCCGCTTGTCCTGCATTCCTATATTTTTTTAAATACTGTCTATGGTAGTCAAATAAACCTCCTCTTAGTCTATTTAAGCCATTTGGTTAAGTTCAAGACAAAATTTGTCCCAAGAAAATGCCCGAAGATATCGATTTAGGGATTGGTTTGTTTACGTTACAAGAAAGAGTCAAAGAGCGCCAGTGTAGTAGTAGTAGTAGTGATTGAGTTGTTTTGTTTATGAATTAATGCACGCCGTGACACCAGTACCGGATTATCCCTAAGGCAGAGTAGGCAACTGCCTAGGGGCCCCGCATCGGCTAGGGGCCCCGCGTCCCGAGAAAAAAATTATTTGCTTCAATTAGTGAGCAACGAAGTTTCGGAAAAAGTCAGCTTTCAAGATGCGTCAGCGGCGATGACGCCACTGCTTGTCACGATTATTTTGTACTGGTGAAAGTTAGTGGTGCTGGCGACACGGTATCGCTTCGAAGTAAATAAGCACACACTTCACAACTAAAAATTACACATCTACCGGATCTGCCCTGATGATGGACACTGAAACGATGTCCGAAACGTTGGCTAAAGAAGGAGGTAGCGCAACACGGCATAACACCCCAAAAACAAATAACGAAAAAGCTTTCAAGATGTTTTAATTCTTTTTAGGTTAATAACATTAGGTTCACGCATTAAAGAAAACAAAAAAACAATAAATAACTAATATTCACATCATGCCCAAATAATAAAAAAAAAACTATAATTAAAACAAATATATAAAAATAGTAGTATTTTACTTTTCTTTCCTTCTATTTGTTGCAACATAACTTAGTATCTGAAGTGATTGAAGGTGCCGTGTGTGGTTTATATTGGCATTTGTTTTGTTTTATTTCTAATTATAGGTATGTTTAAAATATAAAAGTTGTACAAGCTTCAGTATGCGCTACCTATTGGCTTGCTAAAATTCTTTGGAAAGGTTGTCTGGAAGAGATCACTTTAGTGACAAGACCGTTCATCGTAAAGATTTTTTTAATGATATATATTTTTGTTACTACGTATGTGTCCTTTTATGTGCAATAAAGGGTTATTGTATTCGTTTTTTTATTGAATGGGGTGATGGCATACCTTTCGTAATGTAGTAAAAGAACAGATTAATTATGAATAAAATTACGTTATGGTAGAAAAAAGAAAACAAAAAATTTTGGAAGTAAGAAAAGGGTAATAACCCCCCCCACCCCCCCCCCCCCCCCATCTGGGCATCTGACTCTGGGGGGCCTCTAAACGCCTCCATGTTCTCTTGGTCAAATCCCGAACAAGGCTTTAAGGAAACTGCAAAAAAAAAGTTATTTTTAATTCATTTTCTGAAAGATGCATTTGTTAATAATGCTCTTACCATTTGAGGAAATTGGTAAAATTGATGGAGATATAGCATTTTATATGAAACCGTTTTAAACATGTTGAATTATCCTCAGCAAAACTTTGAAAGCGTTTTTCTCGAAACTACGTTTTTCAACCTGGCCTGTTTGACAACATATGTATTAGAAAAACTGTATATCCGATTTGCATGTCACTGGATCATTTAAAACAAAAAAATCCAAATGCGTTTAAAAGGTAAGATGTTTTCCTAGGTAGTCAGAGGGAGTTTTTTTCTATATTTTTTTTTTATTTTTGGCAGCATTTTGAAGTGAAGAACGCGATTTTTGTTAAAATATTTCGGTGAATTTGATATTATAAAATGGTAAAAAAAACTCCCTCTGACTACCTGTTGATTTATGTGTAGAAATAGTGTGCAAAATTTCAAAAGCATCGGTCAAGTCAAGTCAAGATTTTGAGTTATGATGTTCACGAACTTCAGAAATGTTGTTTGCGAGAAAACCGTTTTAAATTTTTTTATAGTCAAAATTACTACAAAATATAATTTGCTCCGATTTATTTGAAATTTTGACACTCAATATACTCCCACGATTTACATTCAGAAAAAAAAAAGTTTTAAAACCTCAACCCCCCCCCCCCCCCCCCCCCTTAAAGCCTTGTTGAGGATTTGATCAAGGGTACAAGGAGGCGTTTGGACCTGCGTGACACGTAATATTTATACCCCATATTTATCAATCAAATCATAATTTCTTGACCATGCCGACCGCGAAAAAGCGGTGTTGTAAGTTCAGTGAAGAATTGCTAAAAGAATTTTCTTTTGGCAAAAGTGTTAACATTCATTTCAGAATGCAGTTTTAATTCCCCGCATACAGATTTAATTTTAGGCAGTTTTGTGTTCAGAATGTTAAATTCCAGTTGGATTCGTCTGCTCACATATTTCGAAGGAAAATATTCTCTTATTCGAAGTGCATTAGAGGGGACCCCACCACTTTCCAGTAAGGAAAATATTCTCTTTTTCGAAGTGCATTTATAAAATTCTAGTTGCAGACTATGTAAGTTCTGCCAGAACCAAAGAGAAACCATTTTGATGTTCTGAGTATAGTCTTAATTCGCCGCATACAGATTTAATTTAAATCACTTTTGTGTTCAGAATATAACGAAATTTTAAATTACATTTTTTATTATTAGGATTAGTTTTAATAGTCAAAATAATTGTATTAATTTTTAATAAGTATTAATTTTTCAAGACCCCCCGAAAACCACCGTATGTATAGTGAATCGTGTGACGTCATCACTACTGAAAAATTACTATAGGATAGGGCAATCAGCTGATCAACTAGCGCCATTTTGAATTCTGTTGTTCAATGTATTCTCCCTATAAGAAGCATTATTATTTTTTTTGTGCAGTAGTTTTTGAATATTTTCAATAATAGAGATAAACTAATAAGAGATACCTTTATTTTTGAAACATTATTTAGGCCTAAATAATGTTTAATTAAATACAACAACTAAATCTTTTTAAACAGTATGTAAAAAAACG
Organism: Limnephilus rhombicus; assembly: GCA_929108145.2. Taxonomy (NCBI): domain Eukaryota; kingdom Metazoa; phylum Arthropoda; class Insecta; order Trichoptera; family Limnephilidae; genus Limnephilus; species Limnephilus rhombicus. The sequence goes on along the minus strand of OV815290.1, from coordinate 8,059,217 downwards.
AACTAATTAATATGATGGCTTGTGTCATATTATATATTTCCATACAATGACTTTACGGTGACGTCACGATACGTCGAACAGTGAGGTCACCACAAAAATTTCAATAATGCCAACTTGACGGCGTATTTTTACGACCCGATTAAAAATGGACTTTTTAATATTTTTTAAAAACTCTTGGTTTAATATTATTAAATAAAACTTGTTTATTTCATAATCAGCGTTTATTTATTTTATTTAAGGAGAAAACACAGATACAGACAATAATTAACACAACAATATTATGAGCAATAACTTGAGAATTCGCCTGCACCCCAACTATTTCTCACTAATTGACTTGATAAATAAAGATTTTCAAATACATCTTTATATATGTTGTAGCAGTTGCATTTGTACGTGTCCGGTTAATGTGGAATAAGTCGTTAAGCCTAGTTGTTCTGGGTGGTATTTTAAAATTAATTAGTTTGAGTAAGTCAGGACAGTCGATAATGTTGTTGCAGATTTATTGGTCTATAGCCATTAATGAAACATTTTGATGGCATTTTCAAAATATATACGCTATTAAACGACGGGCGTATAGTTTCACTGCCTGTCAACGGGAGATCCTAGCCCGGAATAAGTTGAAAGCTATGAAGTGTGTTAGAATTTGGTGTAAAATGAAATATTTATTTAATTTTTAACACCCACAGATATCATAACGATAATAAGAAGCCGTACTTCTATAGATGTGTGTATTATGTATACATTTTAAATTGAAAATATTGTTTAAAATCATTATTAATGCGGTAATCATAGACTTAAGTTTTAAAAATGGGTTGTATGGTGTATCAATGTTTTTATTTTTCATGGTCGAATGCCTACATCAATTTTTAAAAAAATAAGCAAATTGAAAATCCCTCAGGAAATCGCTATATAAGCACTTTAACTGTCTTTGTGACATTTTACGAAAACTTTTTGTTAATACCGCTTCATAATTAAAGCTCTTTAAATGAAACATTTCTGAACGTAGCCGAAAAGTAAAAACTGTTTTAGAAAGCTTACAAAATAAGCTTTCAAATTATTATATTACAAATAAATATTAGCATTTGTAAATATTAAAATTTAGAATGCAAACATTAAAAATAGGTAAAAAATGACTCACGTGATGTTTTATGTGAAAAGAAAACAGTACTAAAATTACAGGTTATGTAAACAACAACACTTATTCTATTGTATATATGTGTAATAAACACTTTTGTCACCTCACTTTTTTATCATTTCATATAAAAATATTTAATAAAAATTAAAAATGTCGAGCGCGGACGGGCCGCCGGTGCTAAATTTGGGCGGGTAAACATTTTTGTCAACTACGCAACTGACAGCTGATTCCTGTTATGTATTTCTATCGACAACTTGATAGTGATGTAGAGCTTGATCTACTATCGACCTATTACTTTTTGGTTTAGGGATGTAACTAAGTTAATAACGGAGTTAGAACGATTTCTATGGAAACACACGCGCTGATGTATAAACACGCTTATTGTACTTGACTGCTGTCCTATTTTTAACGCTTATATCTTCTTACATTTCGGAGGGGGTCCATTTTTGGTAACAAAAAATATCAAGTCTAAGAATGATACATGAAAGGTAGTATTAAGCCGTTTTTTCAGCAAATAACCAATCTGCACCTATAAACCACTCTTAATATTATACTTATCACATTATTCCTGCATCTCTTTCAAAAGATGAGAATCCGTTCCATAAAATATGTACGAGGAAAATAATTTTCTTCATTATTATTTTTTTCATGAATTGTTCCGATGTTTTTCTGCTATTCGGGGCAGAGACAAATCCAACAAATCAAAAATTGGTCCATCTGTTCTTGAGTTATAAATGGTGTAACTTACCCGACTTTGTTTTATATGATTTAATTAATTTAATATTTCAATTTTTTTTAAATCAAACTAGTTATAGCAGAAGATAATTTATTACGTTATTCACAGTTAAAAGGAATTACAAAGAGTGTTAAAAAATTGTAACTAGGGCAGGACCGGATTTATACTTTTCATAAGTTTTCACATGTTCTGGGAAAGACGAAACACAGAGGCCGGCAAATCGTTCCACAGCCGAGCTGTTGAACACAAGAACGAGTCGAAGAAGTGACCCGTTCTGATGTGACAAATGTCAACCATATAATGGACATACCATGGACATATAATCCAAGAGGGTACGGCTGGAGAAGTCAAAGGGACTCTCTCAACCATTCTCTCCCGATCCAGCCTGCCGTGCAGTTGGTGGGTAGATGCATCCATTGCCAAGACCTGGACAAACCTCACCAAATGAACCCGGACACCCCTACTAGAGAAAGTCACCAAACCTAGTGACCCACTTGGGGTGACCTATGGCAGAGGTGTTGGTTATCCAATAAAGGGTTCCCGGGGTAGCGGTACCCGCCTCCCAAATTGAAATATATATGAATCAGGTTTGTGGATCGCTTCAGTCTACGAGAATTTCAATCTCTTAAACCTTGGAGGACGCAAGCCTTTCGAGTTTGTTCGGCGTTTTGTAGATGGTATTAAAATATGTCAAAACTGGACATAATTGGTATCAACGATGTCGAGGTATTGCTCTTTGCTGATGACATCAAGCTATACAAGAAAATAACTGATATAAATCATTTCCATTTACTTCAGTCAAATTTAAGTAAGGTTAAAGATTGGTGCATTCAAAATAATTTATTCTTAAATGTAGAAAAGTGCAAAACCTTGACTTTCTTCAGAAATAAAAATCCCGTTTTATTCGAATATTCCATCAATAACCCAGCTTTAGAAAGAGTCACGGAAATGAGAGATCTTGGAATTATTTTGGATGAAAAACTAAGTTTCACCAATCATATCCACCAAATTGTAAACAAAGGTATGAAAACACTAGGCTTTGTATTAAGAACAACCAAAAACTTTAATTCAATACAAATTATTATATGTGTCTCTAGTTAGAAGCCTAATGGAATATAACTCGGTAGAGTAAAAAATCGCATTCATTGATTTGATTCACTTTCGTGTACCTACCATTAGATCAAGGTTCCCTAATATGTATTATTGTGAAAATTATACGTCTTGCGCAGGATATAATTCTGTTTTAAATAGAATACTCACCATTGGTAATTTTTATGCCAATGTTGCTGATATTTTTAATATTTCCTTATTAAAATACAAGGCTCTACTTATCAAACATTTCAGCCTTACGTATTGTAACGAGGTTACTTCATAGGAAGTTTTTTTTTTTTTTTGTATCCTTTTAAACCTTTCATTAGTTGTTAGAAATTTTTTCTCTTTTTCTCTTGTTATGAGAAATTAAAATAAAAAATCTTTCTTCACTGTACTATGACTGTTTAAAAATACTAAATAAACACATGTTTGTAAATGTGCACTTTGTGCCGTAAATTTTAAATAAATAAATTAATAATATTGAGCGAATACAAAAAAAAATTCTGCGTTGTATAAATTTTTATTTTATTTTTTATTATTATTAAGATAAAAGAAACATAATATTTCGTTTTTTTAACTTAAATACAGAGCATATAAAGTATAGTAATACAAGAATAGTAGTAATATTTTAGTAGTATTTTTAATTTTGTTCCAACATCTTAAGCTTAAATAGTTTTTTTTTAAGGTATTTATATTCTTTTCCGTTTTTAGGTTATCTGGAAGAAGATTCTATATGTGAACTCCCTCGTGGCCAATACTTTTCTTGCCACTTTTACTCTTGACAGTATTTGTGTACAATTTATTGTGTTATCTAATATAATGTTCGTGTACTTAATTGATGTTTTTATAAATGTTGTGTTTGTGTGTATAAGTACATTTTGTATTTTGTAGATTAAAAGACATATGTTATATTCGTACAATGTTCTTATTTTCAAAAGGTTCATTTCCTGGTATAGTTTTTTTGTGGGAGTGTCTGGGTTATAGTTGAAGAGTTTTTTAATAACTTTGTTCTGTATTATTTGTAAGTCGTTAAGTAGTTTTTAAATTAAATATCCCACTAGAAGACTTAAAATGTAATTTATTATTAAATATTCTAAAAATACACACACTAGAAGACAGACGTAAAATAAACGAACTAACATTTTTATTCAAAATACTTAACTCTAAATTTGACTGTTGTTGCGAACTCCTGAAACTCATAAATTTACGAATACCGACAGTTACTACACGACAAAATACACTATTCTACTGTAGCATTCATAAGCGGAACTAGATTGCCCACTCTCCGATACAACGATTTCACACTATGGGAAATCAGTGCTTAGGTGATATTGACATATTTAACATAAACTTGGCGAATTTTTTTGATCGTGTAAAAAACTTTTTCCAAAACTATTCCTAAACATATCTGTATTTTTGTAAACCTATGAAATTGCTATATTTTTATGATTTGCGTACTTTATTATCTAATTTTATTTTTATTATTTCATTATCTGTTTTATTCCTAAACATATTCGTTTTTCTGTAAACCTATGAGAACGCTGTATCTTTATGACTTGGGTGCTTTTTATCTATTTTTTTTATTATTTCTGTATCTGTTTAAAAATCATCTGTCATGAATTAATTGTACTACCAAACATGTAAAAGCCCTTTGGGTGTTAAATAAATAAATAAATAAAATAAATAATTGCACTTTGCGATTTATTTTTTAACTGATTAAGATTACTTTTTTTTATTATGACACCTTATAAAAGCGCCCTGTTTCTACATTACATAGACAGAAGAACTATGTCGCCACCCGGTTGAGCAGCATTGAGGTAAGGGAGTATTGAAGTGTTGAAGTGACGCAGGTTGAGGTAAGGTTCATAGGTAGTAATTTAATAATGCGGATCTTTAAAAGGTCTTAAAAAGGCATAATTATAAGGAGTAAAAACATCAACAACATTCAAGAGTTAACTAACTACAGTTTATTAATTTAAAAAATATATATTTGATCGAGTGAATAATTTTGTGTGTCACACTCGACTAGCTAAAAACGTGATCTTTGGAATGGGTTAGCATGTGACGTTTTATCGAACCCTTTCGAGAACATGAATATTTGCAGTCGGAACATGAATAAGGCTTTTCTACAGTATGGGTAAGCATGTGACGTTTTAAAGAATTCTTGTTAGAACATGAATAATTACACTCAGAACATAAAGAAGATTTTTCTCCAGTATGGATAAGCGAGTGAAGTTTTAAATAACTCTTCTGAGAACATGAAAAACTGCAGAAAGAACACGAATACGGTTTTATTCCAGAATGGGTAAGCATGTGACGCATTAAGGTTCCCTTTGATGAAAATGAGTTTTTGCAGCAGGAACATGAATAAGGTTTTTCTCCAGTATGGGAACGCATGTGAATTTTTAAATTTCCCATCTGAGAAGTTGAATAGTTGCAATCAGAACATAAATAAGGCATTTCTCTAGTATGCGTAAGGATGTGACGTTTTAATGTTCCCTTTAGAGAACTTGAATAGCTGCAGAAAGAACATGAAAAGGGTTTTTCTCCACTATGGGTACGCATGTGAAGTTTTAAAGTTCTCTTAATAGAACATGAATAGCCGCAGTCGGAACATGTGAAAGATTTTATCCCAGAATGAGTAAGCATGTGACGTTTTAAATTTCCATTAAGAGAACATGAATAACTGCAGTCGGAACATGAATAAGGTTTTTCTCCGGTATGGGTTCGCATGTGCATTTTTAAATATTCCCTCTGAGAACATGAATAGTTGCAATGGGAACAAAAATATGGTTTTTCTCCAGTATGCTTAAGAATGTGACGATTTAATGTTGCCTTCAGAGAACATGAATAACTGCAAAAGGAACATGTAAAAGGTTTTTCTCCACCATGGGAAAGCATGTGAAGTTTTAAAATTCCCCTTCGAGTACAAGAATAGCTGCAGTCGGAACATGTATAAGGTTTTATCCCAGAATGGGTAAACATGTGACGTTTTAACGTTCCCTGTTGAGAACATGAATAGCTACAGTCGGAACATGAATAAGGTTTTTCTCCAGTATGGGTACGCATGTGAATTTTTAAATTTCCTCTTTGAGAACATGAATAACTGCAGAAAGAACATGAAAAGGGTTTTTCTCCACTATGGTTATGCATGTGAAGTTTTAAAGTTCCCCTGCGAGAACATGAATAGCTGCAGTCGGAACATGTATAAAGTTTTATACCAGAATGGGTAAGCATATGACGTTTTAAGGATCCGTTTTCCGAAAATGTATTACTGCAGCAGGAACATGAATAAGGTTTTTCTCCAGTATGGGTACGCATGTGAATTTTCAATGTTCCCTTTACAGAACAACAATAGTTGCAGTCGGAACATGTGAAAGGTTTCTTCCTAGTATGGGTGCGTAGATGCCGAATCAACTCTGACTTGCTGCGGGCGAAGTAGTTACAAAGGGAACATGAATTAGGTTTTCCTCTAGGACACTTCTTCAGGTCTGATATTAAGTCTGAAAAAGATAGTGGATAACGCTCAATAATTTAATTTCTATAATACAAACAGAAAAGAAAAATAAAATAAAATCGGCTAATGTATTAATAATTAAAAATAATTCAGTCAAAGTTGTCCAAGAAGTAAAGACCTTTACTCATTTTCCGCAAACCGGACGTCATTTCTCAAAATATGGCGGCACTAGCATGTAGCTCAAACTTGACAAAGCGGTCATCCCGCTTGGTAGTTGTTTGAAATGGACGCTTTTATGTCGAATCCCAACCCCTGCGAGATGCGGTCAATTATTCGCTTTCTTAACCAGGAGGGATTCCGCTCTGTTAAAGTCCGCGAGGTCACACTTTCGATCCCAGACGTCAATCAATCAATCGTACAAACCATTTTGAAGGAAAAATTGGCTAGAGGGAAAAGTACGTGCTCAACGGATTTTGTCGAAAAATAGTGGGGATTAGTTCCTAAAATTACATACGGTTTTTTAGGAAAAATCCTGAATTCTTGGACAACCATCGTAATATAACTGATTTTACCTGAAGTCTGGCTAATGCTCTCAGAGAGCTCTAAGCATTCCTTTTTAACATCCAGCAGGTCTATGTCTATTTCCGTATAAGGAATCCCCCTTCCATCTTCTTCTCGGGTTTCTGTTTTGATGGGAATAGTCTCCACAGTAAATCTACCTAGAATAACAAAACGGCAATACGATGATACGTAAGGACTTGCTGAGTTAAAAACGACATTAATAATTACGTGTAATATTGCTGTTTTTATGCTCATTTATTGTTGCATTATTATAATATTCTTAATCTTATAAGCCCTTGCTGATAGCTGTTTGCAATAGCCTTAGCTATTACATATTTCTTTTGTGTAAAAATACTGCAAGTAGGTAAATGAAATATGTACATTTTAAATAATTTTCATTTATAAAATAACGCGAGATGGCTGCTCTAAGAATGTTTTTAAAGATTGTCTTCTATTCTTGAGAATACCTTCTTTCTTTAAATCAATCCAATAACGAATTCTGGCATAACTGTAATACATATTACTGTCAAAATACATATTAATTATTATTATAAGTATACATTAAAGTGATAAAATATGATGAGGCTTGAGGAACTAGGAACAATTTGCGGGTATGATAAGTTAAATGTTTTCCAGGTTCAACAATTTCCTCTAAAAAAATATGACAAAGGTAAAATCAAAATAACCGCTAAACGTAAAAAAGGAAAGGAGAAAACAATCAACTGTCTTCTAAATGCGTCGTCTGATACTCCACTGTCATAATGTAGGTACGTAAAACAACTTACTAGTTGACTGAACATTCTCTGCATACTGTAAACAATCCTTGACATCTGGAAGGTGGATGTTTACATCCATATACGGCATTTCACCTGCGCCTTCTTTCTCGATCCCTGGTTCCATCTTGATGTAAACACTCTCTGGGTTGGGAAGATCCATGGCACTACTGTGATAGCGTTTTGTTATGAGATGGTTATTGAACTCAGCTCAAAATAAAATAAAGCTGTAACAAAAAACACTAATTAACTAGACCAATTCGATTGTCTATATTGGCCAAATAATAAGGGAGCTCGAAATATATAAAAAAAAACCAATCCCTTGGCGGTTTGAGGCATTTGAGATGATTTATTCACCAAAGCGGCGTTATAGAAAAAAAACATCTTTTTATTAAATATAAACTGCGGTAATAGTCAGCTGCTTTTACCAATGAAATAACAGAAGAGCGACCGGTCCGTTAATATGCTTCTTTAATGTGTTTCCGATTGCCTGTTATATAATATACATCTATAGGCATAGTCAGTTTTTGATTTAAGATGATTCACGCTTTAGGCTCTATGAATACAACGAAAGGAGGAAAACCATCCTATGAAAATTTGAAAACGCGACTCGGTCGACAATCCCAGAGGTTGTGCTTCGGTGAACGCCCCACCTTGCCCCACGGCGCCTACGCCCATGTATCCATCAACACTTTACCATAAGTAACCTGACCTAACCTCACCGCGTTACTAGCTTTACCAGACAAACATACATATAAAGCTGTATATAGTAGTAATACTTTGAAATCGGGCTACTTTGAAAGATTTTGATTTTATTCTTAAGGTAATCAAATAATTTGAAATCAAAATATGGAAACTGATCCATGAAATTACCTACTAATTTAACATACACGGAATAATTCGATAATACGATGATTTTATGGAATTCAAACAAGCTCCTTACTCACAGGTAAATCTTCAAACTAGCTCCTTACTCACAGGTAGATCTTCAAACTAGCTGCTTACTCACAGGTAGATCTCCAAACTAGCTCCTTACTCACAGGTAGATCTTCAAACTAGCTGCTTACTCACAGGTAGATCTTCAAACTAGCTGCTTACTCACAGATAGATCTTCAAACTAGCTGCTTACTCACAGGTAGATCTCCAAACTAGCTCCTTACTCACAGGTAGATCTTCAAACTAGCTCCTTACTCACAGGTAGATCTCCAAACTAGCTCCTTACTCACAGGTAGATCTCCAAACTAGCTCCTTACTCACAGGTAGATCTTCAAACTAGCTCCTTACTCACAGGTAGATCTCCAAACTAGCTCCTTACTCACAGGTAGATCTTCAAACTAGCTCCTTACTCACAGGTAGATCTCCAAACTAGCTCCTTACTCACAGGTAGATCTTCAAACTAGCTCCTTACTCACAGGTAGATCTCCAAACTAGCTCCTTACTCACAGGTAGATCTTCAAACTAGCTGCTTACTCACAGGTAGATCTTCAAACATCACTTCAAATGCACTTAATGTTGGCAGATTAAAATTTTTCAACAAATCGGGCTGTAAATCGTCTCGTTCCCTTTTTGACAGCTAGGCCATAGATGTGGGTTAAAGTAGATGGTTAGTTTAAACCGTTTGGGTAACGGTAGGCACAAGAGCCTCAAATTAGCGATGAGAACAATCGATGAAATATCGATATTGGATCGATATTTTTTGACAATCGATGCATTTCGATACATTGTCATAGATAATTCGATTCTTAAACAATCGATTCTCGCATCGATATCAAAGAAGCGCTGTGATTGGTCAGAATTAATCGATGTTAGATAAGCGTTGTGATTGGTCAGAATTAATCGAAATGTTAAACCGATATAATCGTAGTACTCAAACGTCTAAATTCACTCGGAATTGGAATCGACGCAAGGCAATCGATGTGAGATAAGCATTGCGATTGGTCAGAATTAATCGATATGTTAAACCGAGACAATCGTAGTTTTCAATGGTGAATTATAGCATAGCACATGTTTTATCTATTTTTGCTCAACAACTTCCTAAAACTTGAATGGTTTTGACGAAAACGCATGGTGCATTTGCAAGTCCGTAAGCCAAAAGTGTATTCGTATTGTCTATCCGGTGTTACGAATGCAGTCTTCAAAATTAAATCTTCAGCTATGGGTATTTGGTGATACCCTTGTGCCATATCTAGGCTGGTGAAGAACATGTTCCCATATATTCTAAATATTAACTTTATCTTTGATATTTCCTACTGAGTATCTGTCCTTCACCGTTATAGCATTCAAGGCTCTGTAATCTAGACTTACCTGACGCCTCCTGTCTTTTTGTTAACTAAAATAATGGGACTTGCGTATTCAGATTTAGATTCTCGAATTGTTCCGCTTTCCAGGAGGTCTTCTACCTTGTTCCGTACAATTTCTCGTTCCTTAAAAGATAGTCTATACGGTTTGTAATGAACTGGTTGGACAGTGGTCGTAATTATTTTAATTTCTCCAAATGTAGTTTTACCGAGCTCCTTCGTGGATGTAGCAAAGCAGTGGGACCATTTATGTAAAAGCCCCAACAGGGTTTCCTTATGCACATGCTCCTCATCTACTTCTCCCAAGTGTATGCCTTCCGTTGCAAGTGAATTGTATTCTACGGGTATCCTTTCTCATTGGAAACACTGTTTCCAACTAGTCTTTCTGCCCTAGCAAGTAAGCATCCTGCGGTCAAAATGAGCTCTACCGAGCCCAAGTTCGTTACTTCAATTCAAGCTTCGGGACAATCTAGAAGATATCCTGCGAATGAATAGGAGGCAAAGCATTCTAGGCTTCACCGATAATCTCCCTTTTTCGGGTGCGACAAAATATTCTTTGCTGAATTTTCCCATAGGTATCATTTTGGTTGTTTTGATTCTCACCGGGAGTTTTCTTTCGGAGTCTTCGGTGATGTTAATTTTTGAAATTGATTCGAATCCATTTTCCTTGGTAAACATGGCTCTTCCCCTTGCCACTGTCATTTCGATGCCATAGGTATTATTTATTATAGGTTGGCCAATTAGAAAGTCTACATCATTCATGTCGCAGTCTGTGACCAAAGCTCCCGTATCAAACTCAATATTATCAATGACTACATCAATCTTTATTTGGCTTATCGCTGGAACACATGTCCCTGTGATTCCCTTAATAATATATGAGGTGGCTTCCAAAGGGACTTTTATCGCTTCGACGCTTTTATTGTTGATTATGTTTACTTGACTGCCCGTGTCTATGAATCTGCACAATGAGATTCCGCTTACCCTGTCTTCCATGAGATAAGTGCTGTTCAGCGCAAATGAAGGTGCAATCCTTAAACTCTTTCACGGTAATTTGGTTTTCCTTCGAGTTGTGAGCTCTTGAGCATTTCTCTGGTGGCTGCCACCTGAAGCGGCAATCCCTAGCCAAGTGGTTCTGCCGTGAGCATATGAAGCACCTGGAATCCTGCTGCCTGGGCTCCTGCTGCCTGGTCTTCTGCTGCCTGGGTTGCCAGCCTTCTGTTTGGGAGGTTCGGGGAGTGCCAGCCGATTTTAACGCCGACATCGGTGTCGGTGTTGACGTCGATGTTGATGTTGATGTCACTGGAGACTGGTAGTGCTCCAGGGCTGTCAAAAATCCCGCATATAATTCGTCCGGTTAGCTGCACTTAAACGCACGAGCATTCGCCTGCAGCTCTTCGATGAGTAGTGACACTGCCGCTTCCGTGTCTAAACGGCACCGAGTATCATCGCGAGCTTGGCGTGATGAAATGAGACATCGTCTCCTGCGGCAACTTCTTTCTCTTCACCAATTCCTCGAGCAGGTCGGCATAATCATGTGGGCGCGGGAAAGCTCACTGTGCTGCTTTCAACGATTATACCACGCTTTCGCTTGGCCGGCCAATCGCGTTTGCATGGTGAACGATTTTTCGTAATCGCTCCATCCGTGGATAAGCCTTAGCTGCTCGATCTTATGAAGCCACGACGATACGTGACAGCCCTTGTCTTTTGGGTTAAACAGTGGAACCAACTCCGCCATGATCCGTAATGGCGGACCTTTTCGGACACCGTCGCAGTTTGTTTTCTCCTCCATGATATCATTCAGAGTCTCTCTCATCAATTGTCGCGTGGACCTTTTCAGCACGTTCCTTTTGCCCTTATAGCCTTTGTTGAGGAGGACACCTTTTCCGATTCCCGACATTTTGTAAAAAAACTACGGGAAACTCACTATACTTCACGGCACATTTATCCAATCCCACTTCTGATATGTAACAAAAACTAATCAGTCAGCGGGGTAAAAGTCAATTAATTGTGAGTATTACTCGGTTGAACGGTTTATTTCCAGTACATTTCACAGCGGTTACAATTTTAAACCCTTACCCTCTCCAGCAAGGCGGAAGTGTCCATAGACAAACAAGCGTCCCTCTACCCGAAAAGTCTTATTCTTCTTTTGTTGTTGCGCGCCATTGCTAGCTATCCGAGTGTTACAAAATATTTTTGATGAATTATTTATGAAATATTATAAATTATTTCAATTATTTCTGCTCGCTGGGATTTGAACCCTCCACCAAGAATTTTAACTACTTGATCAGGAGTCCGTAAATACCAAGAAAAATAGAGTATCCAGTTTCCGACGTGTGAATTTATGAATACCGTTTCCAGATCTCTAATAAATATTGCTTATCAAAAACAAAGATTTCTGACAGTAAAAAATATTTTCAAGTAAAAAACCAATATCAAGTTTGATTTAAAAAATTCGTTTTATTTCGGACATCGACAGAGAGACAAGTTGCTAGACGTTGATTTGATGTCCTCTGCAGGACAAAGCCATTTACCGTTTAATATATACAATGTAATGAACCAGTGAAAACTATAAACTAAATATGTACTTATTCAAACAAACACATCATTTATAAGGTAAACACAACGGTTTGATCCTAGATGATACCCTAAATATAAAAGTAAGTATAAATTAGGAGATCACATTTATTACCTACATTAAATATCTACACAAGTATCAAAATGTTTAAGATCCGTACCTAGTTTAGCATTAGATAGGAATTTTAATGAAACTTTTTCAGTAATGACTGAAAAAGTTAAAAAATATATCCGTAATTTACAGACCACCCTGTGCAACATAGTAGCCATGGACGCGGACGATTTAATCGCCAGTCGAGATTCGGAAACTAGGAGTTATGGTGGCTATGGGCCGCTTTCTCTGTTTTCTATGGAAAAATACGCGTTATGGTCAAAATTCATTAGAATATTAGTTATGAATTATGACTTTAGTTATCAAACGATTTTAATAATGACTACTGCAATATGATGAATTTTTATTTTTTTAAGTATATTTTACAGTTTTTATGAGAAAAATGTGTCCTAATTGGGTTACCCCGTTCTAAGGACACATTGTACAAGTTTTCTTGTTTGAATTATAAGTAAATACCTATGTAAGAATATTATTAAGGAAAATTATGAAGTTAAATCTAAAAGAAAGAACACAACAAGTATTATTCTTTGTTAGGTTGCAAAATTTTATCTATATTCTTCCTTCCCATGTCCATAATACATATTTTTATGCTTCTTTTGAGGGCGGTTATTTTTTAAAATGGTTTTTATTGCAAAAGGGGGTAAATTAAATAGTTTTATAGAGAAGTATTGCATATTTCTTTGTCCAAATGTAGTTTTAGTTGCAGGTTGGTGGAATGTATGTTGTGATGTGGGTCTTGTATATCGGCCGGAGTTTGTCTGTGTAAAGTTATCCTGGTTTTTGAATGCGTACATTAGAATTTCTTTTGTATATAATTGTTTCAGTGACATTAAATTCAGCGCTTTAAAAACTAGTCTGTAGGGATTCTGATGGGGACTCTAAGTATAATTTTCAGATTTGCCCTTTGTGCTATGAGGACTGGTTTTATGGTGGAATCGCATGAGCTTTCCCATCCGATAAGACCATATTGTAGTTGAGATTGGGCTAAGGTATAATAGATTTTAATTAGCTGTTCTTTATCTAAAATGTTTCTTATTAATTTGATAAAATAGGTTAGTTTTTTTTATTTGTTGCTCACATTTTCCACTTGGGAGTTCCAATTTAAGTTTTGATCAATAATTATTTCAAGATATTTTATTGTTTGCATTTCATTCAATTTTTGACAGTATACTTTGAGAATACGAATAATACTTATACTCCTTTGAGAACACGAATAGCTGCAGTCGGAACTGGAATAATGCTTTTATCCAGTATGGGTAAGCGTATGGCGTTTTAGAGTTCCCTTTCGAGAACATATATAGCTGCAGAAGGAACATGAATAAGGTTTTTCTCGAGTATGGATAAGTATGTGAACTTTTAAATTTCCCTTATGAGCGCTTGAATAGCTGCAGAAGGAACAATCAAATTTTTCTCCAGTATGGGAAAGCATGTGAAGTTTTAAAGTTCTCCTTTGAGAACATGAATAGCTGCATTCGGAACATAAATAAGGCTTTTCTCCAGTATGAGTAAACATGTGAACTTTTAAATTTCCTTTATAAGCACTCACATAGCTGCAGTAGGAACATGAATAAGACTTTTCTCCAGTATGGGTAAGCATGTGAAGTTTTAAGGTTCCCATTTGAGAACATGAATAGCTGCATTCGGAACACGAATGAGGCTTTTCTCCTGTATGGGTAAACATGTGGCGTCTTAAAGTTCCATTTCGAGAACATGAATAGCTGCAGTAAGAACATGAATAAGGTTTTCCTGCAGTATGGGTAACCATATGAGCTTTTAAATTTCCATTACGAGTACTTGAATAGCTGCAGAAGGAACATGAGTAATATTTTTCTCCAGAATGGGTCGGCGTGTGAACTTTTAAATATCCCTCGTGAGAAGATGGATAGTTACAGTCGGAATAGGTTAAAGGTTTCTTTAAAGTATGGGTTCTTTCAGAGTGCTCTAAGTATTCCTTTTTAACATCCAACAGGTCTACGTCTATTTCCGAATATGGGTTCCCCCCTCTATCTTCTTTTTGGTGTCCTGACTGAATTGAAATCTCCATATTAATGCTACCTGGAATAACAAAAGAACAATATGTTGTTATGTATCACATAAAAAATAGTAGCTTAGCGCGCAGAGGTTCCCACAAATCGTATATTTACAAAAAAAAACATAAAAGGCCACTCCCATAAAAGTTTAACAACACATACATATTTTTACATTGCATTGATTGGTGTTAATGCGATATCTAACAATAGAATACTTATAAAATGTTCGACAAAGTACGATGCGGAAAAAATGAGTAAAGCTATTGGGGACGAGTTCAAAGACATCAGTGCTACAGAAATTAAAAAGAAAAGACCAACTATAATACTTAAGGGCGTTGCTAATGACTATAATAAGGATGATATTTTACAAGATATTATCGAACAGAATGAAGATATCAAGGCTGTGATGATAGATAAACCAGAAATTGAGATGACGTTAAAAAAGATCTTGAAAAACAAATATAATAACACTTCTAATTACATAATAGAAGTTAGTACTAAAATAAGAAGATGGTTAGTTTCTACCGGTAAAATCTATTTGGGGTACCAGAGAATACAAGTAGAGGATGCCCGTCCTGTGGTTCAGTGCTTTCACTGCTTGGGCTTTGGACATACTTCTGTCAGGTGTCTTCATAAAGAAAAGGACAAACCGTCGTGTACACACTGCGCTGGTGATCATTCCTACAAAGATTGTGCTAACAAAGATAAAGAACCTAAATGTAAAAACTGTGATAGCAAAAATAAAAAAATGAACTGGAATATTGACATCAGGCATTCTGCAAACGATAATACGAAATGCAATGTGTATAAAAAAATGAGCATTTTAGCAAAAGAAAAAATAGAATATTGACTAGAAATAACATTAAACCTGTCTCAAAGTAGATATAGTGCTATTATAATACATATGAAATTTTCTCGTAGAATTTGCTACATTTCAATAAATACAATTTACGTTATTATTGCTAAACATTATACATTTCTATTTCTATATTATATTGAAGAAAAAATACATTGTATAAAAACACTAGATTTCCAAACGTCGTTATATTCTGTTATTAAAAATTCATTTTATTACTTAAATATTGTTATAAAAATTATAAAAGATCACGAAATAACTAACAAAAATAACATTATTATTTTACATTATTTTTTGAACAGTAATATCATAACGATACATTCAATAACTTTTTTTTCTTTACTTAATCATGCATATATTCACTGTGTACTATATTTCACATTCATAAATATAACAGATTTTATAAAAATCTTAAAAGATCATAAATATTCTAAAATAACACTAGATGTGAACATACTTATTTTATATTTATTAAGTCTTTATCAAAAAGTACTTGTACCAATTAGCTCTAGATACAATCACTTTTATATTGTTAAATATTTAACATTAAATTCCTCAATCTATACTCAAAATACTTCTCTTGTTAAACAAAACAAAAAAAAAATTTCTTACTGGTTGAAACCTACAAAAGATTTTTATTATTGTATTGGTTTCATAAATGAAGTTATTCTATTTCGCTCTTTTTTCATGTTTACCGGACAGATAATAAAAATATGTGTTAAATTATTTATTTATGTATGGGATTTAACCAACCTAACAATAATATTAAATTTTATTGTTTTATCTAAAAATAAAATATTTGTAATATTATGTAAGGTTAAAAGCATGGAAAACCATTTTGTATCATTATATTATACTAAGGGCTGTTACTTTAAGAAAAAGAATTTGGTATCTTTGATAAAAATAAATGCTTTATCATATTTTATATTAATCATTGCTGTATTACGCTAAGTATAAACACGGATATCAGAAAAAATATGTATGTAATTATATCAACTATTAAATTGAAGCTTACACTTAATTATGATATAGAGTTATTTCTTATAGAAATATTTCAATATATAAAATCAACCAAACTTCGTATCACAATCTTATTGTGTTGCATCAAATTTAAATATGAATTAAATGGCTCAGAATAATTTCTCGTATATAGATAATGATAACGAAATAGAATGTAGTACAGTAAATAATTTAGAAGATTGGATAAAAAAACAAAACATAAATGCGTCTGACAATCTTGTTTGTATTCAATTAAATATAAGATCTATACAAAAATATTGGAATATATTGCATATATATTTACTTAATTGTTTGAAGCATATTGACATTATAATGCTATGTGAAACATCTATTCAAACTGAAAGTACGTGTTTATACAATATTCCCGGATATAATGCATATAACTACTGCAGGACTGATAAGTCAGGAGGAGGGATTATATTATATATAAGAAATAAATTTGAATTTAGACCAACATCGTTCCAATCACTTCATTTTGAAAATATAACGGGAAAGCTCATACTCCAGGACAAAACTAAAGTTAATATAGTAGCTATCTATAGACCTCCTAATTTGAGTAAATCTTCTTTTTTAACGGAATTATCATCGTATCTTGATACAATTAATAGTAAGGAAAATATGATCTTACTTGGAGACATAAATTTAAATTTGCTTAATGACCAAGATTATATCATAACTTCATATGAAAACTTACTTACTAATCATTATTTAACTAAATGCATTAATGTAGTAACCAGAGAAGCTGTATTAAATGGACAAATTAGTCGCACGTGTATTGACCATATATTTGCCAAATTTAGAGGCAAAAAAATAACAGCTTGCGTCTGTGAAAATAATATTGCCGATCATTATATCACTGCTATTAATATAAAATCTCATAAACGTCAGGTAGACTTTTCAAATAAGTATATTCAAATCATCTCACAAAAGGTTATTGATCGGTATATCAAAGATTATAACTGGAGTAAACTTATAGAGGAGAGGGATTGTATTTCATTATATGAAAAAATAAAATCTTTATTTAACAATTTTTACAAGAGTAGTTCTAAAACGATAGTGCAAAAACCGAATACACGACCTTATGCAATAAATGAATGGGTAAGCAGTGAATTATTATGTCATATAAATAAAAGGGATAAACTTTATAAAAAATGGAAAAGTACACCAACAAACAAAACATATGAAACAGAATATAAAAAAACACGAAACCTTGTCAATAAACTCATAAATAAAGATAAAACGAACTACTATAATAATAAATTTAAAAACTGTTTTAATGATACAAAAAAAACCTGGGACGAGATAAATAATATTTTAGGACGTAAACCCAAAAACGATTGTGATCAAACTATAACACGATATATGTTAAAAGATAGAACTGAGGATTCTGTGTCAAATGATTTTGTGAATTACTTCTCGGATAGCATCAGCAACATGTTACATAAATGCAATCACAAAGCTACTAATATAGTACTGGAAGAACTACCTCACAGTTTATATATACCAAGAGCTACTATAACCGATATTGAAAACATTGTTAAAAAAATGAAAAACTCTAAAAGCACAGGTATTGACAATATAAGAATGTTTGATTTAAAAAGAAATATAAAAACTCTTGGGCCAATAATTACTCATTTAATAAATTTGATAATAAATCAATCAAAAATTCCACAAGAATTTAAATGTAGTATTACTAGACCAATATTTAAAGGTGGAAAACACATTGAACTGGGAAATTATAGGCCTATTAGTATTCTACCAGCATTAGAAAAAATTCTTGAAAAATTTTTATCAAATAAATTAAATAATTATATTGAAAAATTCTCTATCATTGATCCAAGTCAATATGGTTTCCAAAGAAAAAAAAATACTGAAAAACTACTGCAAGATTTTTCCAATTACGTAAATAACCAATTGAATAATAAATTACATGTTATTGTTTTATTTATTGATAACTCTAAAGCTTTTGACACAATTAACTCCAAAAAACTGCTTAAAACACTAGAAAAAATTGGAATAAGAGGAAATGTGTTAAATTTATTTAAAGATTATCTTACAGATAGAAAAATATGTATCAAAATAAATAATACTTTTAGTAAAACAAAAAATGTATCTGCAGGAGTTCCACAAGGTTCCATATTAGGACCTACACTATATATAATTTATGTAACCATAATGAAAAAACTTTTCTCTTTTGTGAAACATTTTGTATTCGCAGATGATACGGCATTGGTCATATCACATAAAGATCTAAAAATTGCAATTGAACTCATGCAAATTGACTTTAATCAACTCTGTAAATGGTCACATGATGCAGGACTATTAATAAATGCTAAAAAAACTAAAGTAATGCATATAAGATCACCTAATGCCAAATTTCAATTTAATCCTAATATTATATCTCATAATTTTAATTGCATTCATAAAAATATTCCAACTAATTGTAAATGTGAAAGCTTAGAATTAGTTTCGGAATACGTGTATCTTGGTGTTACTGTAGATTGTTTTTTTAAATGGGACAAACATATAAAAAAAACCTGTAAAAGACTCAGATCGATTGCTGGCAGAATGTACACATTAAATTTTTTCCTATCAATTGAAACACTTAAAATAATTTATATGTCACTAGCAGAATCTATTATAAGATATGGATTAACAATATGGGGAAATACTTCTATAACCAATCTGAAACAAGTGCAAGTTGTACAAAACGCAATTGTAAAATTATTGGTCGTCCCTTATATTTTCAAACAGAGACAAAATAAACCGTTGCTGTTTCAGAGTGCCAAAATTTTACCTGTTAAGGCAATACTTTGGCACAAAATTATAATTCAACATATATTTACCCCGCAGCATAAAGAGAAATTAGAACATAAATACAGCACTAGATTCACGCGTAACGACGGGTTAATAGTTCCGAAATTTAACAATAAGTACGGACAGAGAACGTTTGAATATATCATACCGAAGATATTTAATTTATTACCTGACACTATAAAGCAATGTAATTCTATGAATAAGGTTAAATATATGGTGAAAAATTGGCTATCGGAAAAAAAAGATTTATATTGATTTTGATATGTATGAAAAAATGTTGTATCTGTAGATATAAGATGTAAATTTTAAATATGTATAAATATGTAACTAAAATATAAGCACCTGTTGACAAGCCGATTCAATTGGCTTAGCAGGACTTGTTTGTTGATTATATTATGTATTATCTATTATTTCAATAAAAAAAAAAAAAATTATTTATCTGTTCATTTACTCAAACTAGAAATTTTAAAAAAATCAAGTGTTCAAAAATTCATAGAAACATCAATAGAAATAAATAAAGTAGGTAAATGAGATGATTGAGGCTAATGTAATTTTAATAATTTGTTAATATGGGTTTCTAATGTTTGTCATATCAGCTGCAAATAGCCACGTTCAACGATAGTCTGGTCCTTTTCGTATAAATTAAATTTGCTACCAGTCAAATACGATTAAAGAAAACCAATCAAACATTTCCGTACTATTTTCCACAATCCGTAAGGATATAAGTATACAGTGCTGGTTTGAAGCCAGAACTCTCATTATCAAATTATCAAATGAGAGTTTACGTGTTTCTTTGGGCGTGAGTTCTATGAATACCTCTTCAAATTTGAAGATATCCTGGAATCGTTCCTTAAAATCAGCATGAAGAACATGTAAGTGTTGTCAGTAAGAAAGTAAATATTCCTGTTTTGTAGAGATTGCTGATAATGTGGTAAGGTGACTGTATTTAACTTTACGTATTAATTAAAGTCATCACCTTGCAATTTTAAATTTACTCCATTAAATAATTTAAACAGAACTGTCAATAGGCGATGTCATTTCTGGATAAAGTCAAGTTTGCGCGCAAATTTTGGCCACTGTATGTTTTCAAGGAAATTTAGTACTAAGAACGATTCAAACTATTACCTTTTAAACTTGTGTGCAGCAGCAAGAGACATTGTAATCTTCATCATTTTCCCTACAAAGTTAGTCAAATAATCCGTCACTCAATGAATTGCTTGTAATCTGATTGAATGCTAAAAAATTGTGTAGTGGAGCGACGTACGCAAGCATTCATTGACAGGTTTTTGCAAACAAATGTTAACGAGGAATAACACAATGCATAGTGAGTAAATTTGGTACAGCTTGATTCATATACGCTATAAATCCTTTATGAGGGCCTCCTCATTGCTGGAATACCATTAGTAGCAGTTAAGAATAAGTAGTAATTTCTTCCTCTTAAAAAATATTTTTCGTGGTATTAAAAGGTATTAAAACTTCTTAAGTTATGGATATACAGATATAATTTATGTACAAGAAAACCCTTACAATGCCTTATTTAGAAGTAAACTTGAATATGGAAGCACTATTTGCAATCCATATTACTGCAATTAAGAAAACGTTGTAGAATCGGTTAAAAAATGCTAAGACTATCTTTCAAATGTGGATTACATGAAAATCTTAATATGTTTACTTAAATAATTCACGGCCATCTTGATGCTACATTGCGTTTTAGCAATATTGAAATAAATGTTTCCAATTCCCATTGTTTAAGACGCCATTATATGTTTCACCTGAATACATTTAAAAATAACATCGCCTATTTTACAATATATTTTTTTGTAAAATCTTTAGACCTTGAAAGTGCCTTTTATAATGTACTAGAGAAAAATGTTTTAAATTGCAAAGAAAAATATTACTATTATTATAAGACATTATTCTATTCTTCAGATTCTTCCGAAATAATGTCTAGTTTCTTAAGGTAAATCGAAAAATGGATTCCGAAATTACAATTGTACATCGTAATACACAATTGCTGTACAAAATTATACGATACAAGCATTATCCTTTACACTTAAAATATTTTTGAAGGAGAGAAGCGAGATGATTTATTTTAGTAATAAAATACAGCGAGGAAACCGCTTTAACTGTTTGCGAGCATTGTAAGCTTAAAGTTTTTTTTTAGTTTGACAGTTTCCTGTAAATGGTGAAATAAAAAGGACCGATGGATGACAAGATGGGACGGAAAAAACAAGCAACTCTCTCCTGACTGCATCGTCTGAAACTCCTTTGTTATATTTATATACGTAATGAAACTTACTAGTCGGCTGAACACTCTCGCCATACTGCAAACATTCCTTCTTTGCATCCGGAATGTCCATATCCATATACGGCATTTCACCTGCGCCTTCTTCCTGGGACTCTGGTTCCGTTTTGATGGAAACACTCTCTGGGTTGGGAAGATCCATGGTACTATTGCAATAGAGTCCTATTATGCAATGATACTCGCAGTCTACTCAAAATAAAGTAAAACTATAATAAAAAACATCAATTAATTAGTTTCATTTGATAGTCTATGTTGGCCTTATAATAAGATAGCTAAAAATATATTTAAAAAAAAACAATCCCAATTATTATTATTAACTTTAAAACTCGGCAATAGTCGACAGCTTTTACCAATGAAATGATAGAAGAACGACCGGTCAGTTAAAATCTGATTAATTTATGGATAAGCCGCCGAATTTTTATGCACAGATTACGGAAATTATACTTAATTTCAACAATTATTACAAGAAACAACTATTTACGAACACAAAATAGGTTATTAGGTTCTTAGTTTAGGTAAATTAAGTAATTCATGCGTTTTTAGTTTGAAACGAAACTTCGCAAATGTCAAATCCATACAAAAAAAAAGATGGCCGTAATGAGATGGTGATTTTTAAACTTAATGAAAATTGAATTTTAATGCATGTTTTCCGTCTATCCCGACTGAAACCGATGGTTCTTGTGGTAACTAAGTTTAAAAGTAGATTACTTTTCAAATTTTATGCCTATTTAAAGTGTAGCGGCATGCAGCGGCTTTTCCATAATTTACCAAAATCTGCTTCGTTAATGTGTTCCCGATTCTCAGTTATATCATATCCATCAAAACTTTACCACTTTACCATAAGTAACCTAACCTAACCTCACCGTATTACTGACTTTACCAGACAAACACGCAAATAAACTGTAAATATAAGTAATACCACAAAATGGGTTGACTTTGAAAGATTTTGATTTTATTCCTAAGGTAACCAATTAATTTGATCGCAAAATATGAAAACCGATCGATGACATTACCTACTCGTACTAATATACTGAAATACCTCTCTGAATAATTCAATAATACGACGATTTGATGGTATTCAAAATGGCTACTTACTTACAGGTAAATCTTTAAAAAAATCACTTAAAATGCACATTAACGATGGCAGATTTAAATTTACAACAAATCGTCTGGTTCCCTTTAGACAGCTAGACCATAGATGCGTGATAAAGTAGATGGTTAGTTTAATCCGTGTTCCGTGTGCTTTACGGTAGGTACTGGAGCATCAAATTACAGAAAATATTTTCAGAGTTTCAAAGACGTCCAATGATAAAATCAAGCATGTGTTCATTGTATAATAAAATCTCTTCACAACTAAAATTGTGTGAAGTGTCATCCTTCAGCCAAAAAATAGCAAAATGGTAACTAGATTAGAGCAGGACGGAGTCAGAAATATAAATAAAAAAAATTATCTGATGATTATATATTACAGCGCTCTATATATTTCTATTTTTTCCAAATTTATATCTTCTGTTTTTTTTTTGTAATATGTATTTTCTCTTTTGGTTTATTTACAAGTAATCTTGTAATTTTACATTTCTTTCTTCTTTCTATATTGAAAAAAAAAACATGTACGTAAAGGACATGTGTGCATAATTATAAATAATTAAATTAGTAAATAATTAAATTTTTCATACATTATAAATAATTAAGATAAAGTTTTTTGGCGATGATTTGTTGATTTGTGTCCCAAATCGGTCATTTGTAAATTAAATCTACGCCTATCAAAATGTTTCTGTCATTTGACTGTCCTAGAGCGGGAGACCTAGTATAGTTGGACAGTCGAAGCTACTTTGTACTGATGTATTCTTTATAACAAAAACAAACAAACAAATAAATAAAAAAAAAATAAAAATTGTTGCCTTTGAGCATGCTCATTCATGAAAAAGCTCAAACCAAGCCTTCTCAGGCTCCCAAGAATGAGACGGCTTATTACAGAGCATGTGTGTTAGTACCATAATGAATAATATTATGTTTAGTTCTTCTTTTTAACAATTGGATATTTTACCCCTGAAACAGGGCTTTTCATTTTTGTAATATGACAACACTTATTCTGAGACTACTTTCTTTCATAAATTCCTAAGGGAACGTACCCATACTACGTGACCAGTTTAGGGGGGGGGGGGGATCTTTAAAATACCACGCTTGGTCACAGTGGGGGGGTGGGGGACTTAGGTTTTTATCACGTAGCCAATCTAGAAATCTAAATTTTGACATACATATAAGATTTATCTTGATAATATTTTTCCACTTATAATTATATGTATGCATGTATTCTTGCCGTCACGCAGCAAGCGCCGTATCAAATTAAGATAAATATAAAACAAATATCTTTTCAAAACTTTTTGTCAGCATGAAATGATTTAAAACTACATATATGTATGAATTACTACGTGAAAACTGTAGGGGGAGCGAGGGGGGTCTTGGAATATACTACACGTGATCACCGCGGGGGGAGGGGGGCGGGGTTATAATTGCAAAAAGTGGGTCAAGTAGTATGGGTACGTTCCCTTACCATAAGAACACTAATACCAAGATCAATATCTTCTCCTGGGTCATCAACTTAAACACGGATGAAGAAGACACATCGGCTGCCAAGGCCTTGACGAACTTCACCCGATGAACCCGAGTAACCCTATAATACAGACTGTCGTCGAACTATATCGAGACACGAGAGGGGATGGACTATAAATCTATTTTTATATATGGAAGACAATTGGCAGCGTTTAGGATAAAATCAATTACAGGAATTGGCAATGTGAAAGGAGCAAGCCCCACCTTTGCTGTGGTCATATGCTGCTTTATTGGTGGTGGCTAATCTTCCACGATGATATCACAAAGATGGTTAAACTTTACCGTCACATTTATCTATTAATTAGTATTTTTTACGACTTTTAAGCGAGATTTCCAGATAGAGCTGTGCTCAATTTCACGACAATTTTTCGACTGAATTATTTTTTTTTTACATGAGCTCCACACAGGAGGCCCTGAGGAAAATAATTTCCCGCGGAGCGTCTAACATCTTTGGGGATGCTGTGTGGAGGGTTTTTTTAAGGAAATGAGGGAGAGGAGAGTTCTAGGAAGAAAAAGGGTTTAAGGGGTTAGTAGGAATCTGGGGTTCAGTTTGTCCTGGTCATTCGCCTCCAAGACCTAGGTCTTCCTACAAACCTCTCCCTATGAATCCGGGCACCTCCGCTAAATCACCAAACGTAGTGAACCACTTGGGGTGACCTATGGCAGAGGTGTTGGTTATCCAACAAAGGTTCCCGGGGCGGCGGTACCCATTCCCGCCTCCCAAATTGAAGAATTTAATGTGGGTAATTTTCGATTTTGTGCAATAATACTGGGCATGTGTGACAAGTAGGTAGGCATCATATTCCTCTTGTTCTAGTAAGTAAGTAGGGCCTTTCAAGGAGGGAAAAGG
Organism: Limnephilus rhombicus; assembly: GCA_929108145.2. Taxonomy (NCBI): domain Eukaryota; kingdom Metazoa; phylum Arthropoda; class Insecta; order Trichoptera; family Limnephilidae; genus Limnephilus; species Limnephilus rhombicus. The sequence continues at coordinate 8,033,989 of OV815290.1, read as the reverse complement.
ACAAAGAGAGAAAATAACAATGCAAGGAATTTGGAAAAACGGGTTTCAATCATAAGCTGTTTCAGAACTACATATACCGAAACACTGCTTTTAAATAAAAAAGACTAACTTGGAGAAATTAAATATGAATGGTATAAAGATAAATAAATTCGACTACAAATTTATAACTGCTGTCCGAAATCGAGAATGGTATCCATGTAAAAGGATTTCGCATCTCGAACACTGTGTTTAGAACGCAAGGCAGGTGTTAACTTACGATCAGGTAGGTACCCCCGACATTGGCGATCACTCTTGGGAATGTCTCTCTATGTTGCGCTGCCTTGAATAGCTCCTCCACACTTCTAATGCCGGTCCACTCCCGCATATTACGCAGCGAAGACATTTGTCTCCTACCAGGCCCTCGGCGACCCTCTATCTTGCCTTTCAATATTAAATGGAGCAAGTGATACTTCTCCCTTCGAAGTATATGACCCAGATGAAATTAATGTAAGCAGATCTCTATCTGCTCTAGCCCGCCTGAGAATTTCTGTGTTGGTGATCATGTCGGTCCATGGGACCTTGAGCATTCTCCGGTGAAGCTACATTTGATTCTATGTAAGAGTCCCCAAATAATAGTTAGAAACGGAACAATCGATTTCTCAGAATTTTGCAGCATTCGTTATGCAACTAAAATGTAAAGCTTCACTCAGTACATGATGAATCTGCAACTCGTTATTTAATTTATCGTTATATTCTGAACATAAAAACTACTTAAAATTACATCTGTATGCGGTGAATTAAAACTACACTCATGAAATAGTTGTTGTTTGATTCTGGCAATATATAAATAGTCTGAAACTAGAATTTTATAATTGCACTTTGAACAAGGAAATATTTTCCTTCAAAATGTGTCAGCAGATGAATTCAACTGGAACTTTACATTCTGAACACAAAACTGGTTTAAATTAAATCTGTACGTGGCGAATTAAAACTACAATCGGAACATGAAAATGGTTTTTACTTGATTCTGGCAGCACATACGTAGTCCGCAACTAGAATTTTATAACTGCACTTCGAATATACCAGTTTATCACTTTTCATCATTTTTTTGTATATTATTTTTTGTTTTCTAGTTTCCTGTTCCAAGGAACTGTTTTGATCTAACTAACATACTCGACTTAGTTTTATTTGCGTTTGTTTTGTTTTCTTTGTTCTCTTTCTCTTTTTAGCCTCTACTTTGCTTCGCTAAAAAAGGCTGAACTGAACTTTTTTTTTTTTATTAGTTATTAACAAAGATATTTCAATATAATATTAAATTGAATCCTTGAATTAAAGGACGCAATTCGCGTGGAAATCGCCCAAGTTGAGAGAGCGATGTTGGAGAGAGTCTACGCGAACTTCCAAGAACGCCTCCAGCACTGCATCAACGATTTCGGCCACCACATGCCTGATGTGATTCTCCACACTTGATTGTCTCAAATGCTATTTCCTTGCGAACCTGATTCCATCAATAAATTTGTTTTTGAGTAAAAAATAACTATTTTATGATTTTTTTTAAACCGTCCGTCCTCTCTGCCGCACCCTGTACATGTTACATGATGAATACATTTACTTGAGAAGATACATTAGGTCACCATACTAGGCAGCTGGTATAGTCTAGTATGTGTCAGCATGTAGCTTGACAAAGTTGTCTACTGAGAAAATGATTTTTTGCAGTCGGAAGATAAAAAGGGTTTTTCTCTGCTGTGTGTCAGCATGTGGTTCATCAAAGTATCCCTTAGCGCAAGGGATGGGGAACATGCGGCCCGCGAGCATTTTTGGTGCGACCGCTGAAAAAAACATTACACTCAAAAAGCACTTTAAAAAACTACACTCAGAAAGCGAGAACGGTTTTCTATTACTAAATATAAATTAAGAAGAAGATTAAATGAAAGTTCTTATAAGTAAATCCGGAGAAAGTTATAACATAGCTGACAGGTATGTGCTTACGTATGCAGATATGTTTCTAGAAATCAGGTTTGAAATAAATACTACGTGATCCAACATCGTTTTTTAGTTTTATTTTAATAACTTCTTATTGCATGATAGGGAAAATAACATCGAAAAAATATCTCAGTATAGATGATAATTCAATTTAGGAAGAACAAAAATGATGTACTTTCTTTATTTATTGCTACACTTCTGCAATAAAAAAATGTTAAATAAAAAATATTATTCCATGTAAATAATTGCAAATCGTTAAAGAAATATATAAAATTATAAAAAATATATCAGACAATAAATTTGCTTTAAAATGCAGGAAAACTATTCACTTCCTCTGAGTATAATATAATTTAAGCTGGTGGACTGGTGGACGCCTACGCAGATCCATTCCTGAGTTAAAACCACTCTTGTGTTCATAATGTGCAAAACCCTGTTGCGGATTGATCTGCTGACGCATTTTGAAGGAAACCATCCGTGTGTTTCTAGTGCAAAAAATCGAGGAATACCTTTCACGTGTTCTGAGTACAACATAATTTAAGCTGGTGAACAAGTGGTCTCCTACGCAGATCTATTGCTAAGTTAAAACCATTTTTGTGTACATAATGCAATTTCGGATTCATCTACTGACGCAATTCGAAGTAAACCGACCATGTGTTTCTAGTGGAAAACCATTTTGTGTTCTGGGTGTAATATCAATTAAAGCTGGGGACTCGCATGCAGATTTACTCTAAAACTAAAACCAGTTTCACGTTCCGAATGATCTGTCAAAATTAAAGTAGCGGATGAATCTACTGACGCGTTTCGAAGATAACAGTTCTAATATTCCGAGTAGAGTTAATATTTTTATTTCAAAATAAATGCTGCAAAAATTGTGATTTGTAGTAGAACCATACGCACACTACGAGAGTAATACTAATCAAACCTGGGGACTCGCAACCGTATTCACTCTTTATTTAAAAGAAGTTTTTTTTTATGAATTAGAATCAAAGAAAAACCAATTTTCATATTATGCGTGTTCATCCACCGCATACAGATTTAATGTCAACCAGTTTGGTGTTCAGAATATAAGGATAAATTGAATAATAAGTTGCGGATTCATCAAAAGAAGCCTTTTTTATGTACCGAGTGAATTTATACATATGATGTACACACCATGTGCTGTAAAATTCTATGGGGAACTTTAATTTAAGCTTGTGGACTCTTAGAAAAAACCAATCTACAGTTAAAATTTACAATTTGGGAGGCGGGAATTGGTACCGCCGCCCCGGGAACCTTTATTGGACAACCAACACCTATGCCATAGGTCACCCCAAGTGGTTACCCCTTAAACCCTTTTCCTTCCCAGAACTCTCCTCTCCTTCCTTTCCTTAAAAAAACCACCACACAGCATCCTCAAAGATGACATAGGCCCTGAGGGAAATTATTTTCCTCAGGGCATCCTGTGTGGAGCTCATGTAAAAAAAAAAAATACCTCGTGTCTAAACACTGTGTAAAAATTCGAGACGCGAAGGGATACATTCTCGATTTCCATGAGTAGTTATTTCTAGATGGAGAAATCGAGTACTTAATTTTTTAGAAGAATACTCGCCAAATGTGATAATAAAATAAAATAGGCGACAGTGAGGTCATAAAAAAATGAATTTTCAACCCCCCCCCCCCCCCCCTGCATGTGCCTTGTCAAACCCTTTTGAGAAAACGATTTTTTGCAAGCGGAACATGAAACGGGGTTTTCTCCACTGAGTGTCAGCGTGTGGGTCGTCAATAGTCCTTTTTGATAATATGATTTTTTACAGTCCGAATGTTAAAAGGGTTTTTCTCAAGTGTGTGTCAGCATGTGCCTTATCAAAGTTTCCTTTCGAGAAAATGATTTTTCGCAGTCGGAACATGAAAAAGATTTTACTCCACTGTGTATCAGCAAGTGGTTCATCAAAGATCCTTTTAGATAAAACGATTTTTTACAGTCTGAACATGAAAAGGTTTTTTCTCCACCGTGTGTCAGCATGTGGTATTTCAAAGATCCTTTGTGATAAAACAATTTTTTGCAGTCGGAACATGAAAAAGATTTTACTCCACTGTGTATCAGCATGTGGTTCATCAAAGATCCTTTTTGATAAAACGATTTTTTGCAGTCAGAACATGAAAACAATTTTTCTCCAGTGTGTGTCAGCATGTGGTTCGTCAAATATCCCTTTTGAAAAAATGATTTTTTGCAGTCAGAACATGAAAAGGGTTTTTTTCCACCGTGTGTAAGCATGTGCCTCTTCAAATTTCCACTCTCAGAACTTGAATACCTACAGACATAACAAGCAAAAGGTTTTTTTACGCTGTGAGTCAGGAAGTGCCTTCTTAAAGATTCTTTTTGATAAAACATTTTTTTACAGTCGGAACATGAAAGGGTTTTTTCTCCGCCGTGTGTCAGCATATGGTATCTCAAAGATCGTTTTTGATTAAACGATTTTTTACAGTCGAAACATGAAAAGGGTTTTTCTCCACTATGTGTCAGCATGTGCTTCGTTAAATTTCCCTTTACAGAAAACGACTTTTTGCAGGCGGAACATGAAAAAGGTTTTTCTCCAGTGTGGGTGCGCAAGTGCAGTTCTATCGATGTCTTATGAGCGCAGGAGTAGTTACAATGAGAACAAGAGAATCGTTTTTTCCTAGGATGTGTCTTCAGGTCTGTCATTAATTCTGAAAAATATGGATATTAAGTTTAATACAAGTAAAGTTAATTATTTCACAACACACAAAATTATGTAAAGAGCTTTAATTGTTAATTTACGAAGAAAAATCAACTTTACCTGGTGTGCGGGTAATTGTTTGAGCGTACTCTAAGCATTCTTTTTTAATATCCGGCAGGTCTATGTCTATTTCCTTATAAGGAATTACTCCTTCACCTTGTTTTCGGGGTCCTAGTTCTGCCTTGATGGGAACAGTCTCCACTTTAATTTTACCTGTAACAACAAAACAGCAATATATTCTATTTGCGGAATATAAACATAAGGTAGATTTTAGTGCTAAGAAGGACCACAGATGCCCTCTTTTGGGATCGATGTTTTCACCAGAAAAAGCCTACGTTTATTTAATCCTATGCCACTGACGTTACGCTTCTACGAAATATGATAAATACCGCAAAATCTATGTCCAGAATCTACGTTTCCATTCGTGGCGCAACGTTCTGTCTCACTCAGTACTTTCGTGAGTCCTGGGCCAACGTCCGCGACCCCGTCGCCTTATTTCGTACTTGTCCAACAGACCATTAGAAAATTTTACAGGAGGTGAAGGTTTTCTATCATTATTTCAATGAAATATTATGATAGGTGTAAGATAAAGCCATTTCCGTAAATGTAAAGGTCTCATTTATTTAAATAATTCTTAGTTAAGTGATTGACTGTCATTTTCTATACCTTATTTTTAAGTTTAAAGTGGAGATTGAACAAAAACTAAAATGGTAGGTTGGACAAATAAGAACTGAGGTGACGACGTCAGTACGGCGGAGGCAGCCTTTTTGATTGCACTTTAATAGATAAATTATATTCGTAGTGTCTACGAGCATATACCCAGCTTAAAACATATAAACGGCGTAATATTTCGCTGAAATCATTTAAAAATAGAGTCATTGTTTTCAGATGGAGAGCGATAGACCTTCAATGAAGAGAAAGGCTAATGGAACGTCAGCCAATTTGAATAATGATAAGAAAATTCGGCTATGGTTGGAGGAAGAGAAAGACCTCGAATTCAGTCATGTCGACGATGAAGTAGCCCAAGAAGTTTTTTTTTTATTTAAGAGGAAATCCACAAAGATAGTGCAATTTCTGAGGGCGGAGTAACTTTGAATAAAGACATGAATACACCTGTATCTATGAAATGCTATTAGCTTTCAAACGTCGTTCCTTATTAATTAAACATTCTAACTCAGCAAGCTTGCGAAATATGGACTAAAGATAATGATTTTAATTTTCAATTAAAGAGAAACTACTCTGAGAAAAAACTACATACATATTTGTTTTATACACGGTGTCCGGAAACTCGTAGTACAAGCGGAAAACTGGTGAACCTACATCACACAGAGAACCCAAATAAACATTAAGATTTTCAATTTAAGCATTTTTAAATTTAAAATTAAGAAAAAAATATATTTAAAAAAAAATTCGGCTTTTTAGGGTTAAAATTTTGGAAAAGCGGAAATGTCATGATGACAGATGGAAGATGTTATTCTAAAATTATTTAAAGTTGCTAAATCTCTTTTCGTGTCCATAGTTTATTTATTTTCATCTTGCTAATTTAATCTCCCACCTCTTCTAAAAATATGGTTAATTAGCGTACCTATTTATTTTGTTATTTAGCAGTCCCGCATCTTGTTGCAATGTTTTCAAATCCAAAAACATATCACAAACATTGTCACCAATTGTTAACTTTATCACAATAATTATCATCAACGACATTGGAGGGTATCCATCGCTTTCCCGCCCTGGTATAGGACAGATGGTTACTCCTTCAAGGCTCTCGCAAGGACTCTATTTTTTTTTTAAAGAATGAATCTACATTTAAGTTTGAACGAATCTAGACCTACAGTGTCCCTGATTATTTCACACATTTATTATTATCACAAGTTACCTAGTTCACACACTTTCAAGAACATGTCATATTATTTACAACAGGTACGTTGAACGAATCTAGACCTCTAGTGTAATATTCTGCGTTAGAATATTCCATAGTAATCCACAATAATTCACTAATTAATCGCACAATAATTCGCTTAATTTCATTCACAATTAATCACACAAAGAAAATAACATACGAATCACAAAAACACCTTGTTTCAAAGTTTGTTCAACACTTAATAATTAATAACGCTGATTATTTACGATTCAAATAGAAATAACTATTAAAATTTATTATTTACGTTTCAAATAAAAATAAAACACAAGAAACACGCATTTGTTTTTGAACCAAATTCGCTTAATTTACGCTTAGTTTACGCTGTTCAATTTAACACTTCAAAGCACGAATACAATCAATACAAAATAAAGGGCCCTGAACCCTGACCCCCTGACGGCACTGCATGCAGAGACCATAGGTATGAGTAAACTAGCGCTGTTTCGTTTTTTAAAGGGCCGCAAGAAAGAGACGCATGCACGGACTCGTCACAGCACACAGTCCTTGCATTGTTGAATGAATCTCGACGCAAATGCCAAGTATCCGGTCAGTACGAAAAAATAATCGCTGAACACGAATATTATTTAATTTCCAATTAAATAATATTAATGAGTTAAATTAGTTCATTATTGCGGACATCAAACAAAAAGAGGTATACCTACCAATTTTCGGAAAGCTATATTACCTCTCGAAAAATAAACGTGACGCTGTGATGATTAATGTATTTATAATAAGAAGCTGTAGCACATTTAATAGATTATGCCCAAATATCGATGTGTTTAACACGAACTTGGATAAATTCACAGCATAAAAATAACACTCTATTGAACGCCACATGTTTAACTAATAACTTAATAGTTCATTGATTTCTGTATTTATCTTTTTTTTTTAATTTTTAGTTCACAACATTTTCTCTCCTACCTTTAGCAGTTCGAATTCAAATAAAATCACTTCCTGAAAGATATTATTGATATTATACGTCGTATAATTTGTCGTTATTTTATTGGTCAATGACATAAATAATGAAATTATACAGACTGTTTATAACGCTAACAAATAAAAAATATTTTGGTAGAAAGTAGTCACTTTGTGGTTTGATATATTAATTAAAGGAAAACAATCACTTTGTTTGTAACCATGATTTATTGATTTAATTTTTATTTACCGACCGGTTTCGCTTAATACAAGCATCTTCAGGGTATAAATTAAAACTGAAACAGTTTTAATTTATACCCTGAAGATGCTTGTATTAAGCGAAACCGGTCGGTAAATAAAAATTAAATCAATAAATCATGGTTACAAACAAAGTGATTGTTTTCCTTTAATAAATAAAATAAAATAAAGGCAATGTTCCGAGAGAGTATGGCTGGAGAATACGGCTGGGACTCCCTCAACCACTCTCTCACGATCTCCTGCCATGCAGCTGGTAGGCAGACAAATAAACGCCGCCAAGACTCGGACAAACTTCACCTCATGAACTCGGGGACCCCTGCTAAATCACCAAATGTAGCGAACTACTTGGGGTGATCTACGGCGGAAGCGTCTACTAATATCTACAGGAATTCCAAAAATTGAAAAAATCAAACTAATATCTATAAAAACCAAAGTGCTTACGAATATCTACAGCTCAAACTGCTGACTAATATCTATGAGAAACAAAGTACGTACGAATATCTAGAGCTCAAACTGCTGGCTAATATCTATGAGAACCAAAGTGTTGACGAATATCTACGGCACAGGCAGAGGTTGGATTTGCAATTATGTATAGCATATTGGAATAACGTAATAATGCAGTTTAAAAAAACTTTATTTATGTATGTAAAAACCCCTAATATCGAACTATTGGACACATTTAGCTGATTATTAAGGATTTGGGTTTTTGTTTTAACAGCTTTCTTTATTTCGAGTGCTTCTAAATTATTTAGTCTGTTACCACGACTATTTCTATGTGAGTTAGGTTAGGTTAGTTTAGGTTGTGGTGCCGTGTATTTCGAAATAAATAAATATCTTTGTACTAAGACCTCCATGTTTGTTCAATCAATTATTGTCCTCGTAAACAGTAAAATACGTAATATTATGCAAAAACTTTATGTACTTTAAACAATTAAGCCTTTATGTAATTAGTAATTACGTAATTGAAGTAATTTATGCTTCTCCGTACAACCTCTTGCTCAGCTGCCCTCTGTAGATATTAGTCCAACCTACGCTCTGTAGATATTAGTCAACACTGGGACCGTCATAGATATTCGTCCGACCTTAGCTCTGTAGATATTAGTCAACGCTCTGAAGTTCGTAGATATTAGTCTAACATATGAGCTGTAGATATTCGTCCGACATACAGGCTGTAGATATTAGTAACTGAAGTCACCTACGGCAGAGGTGTTGGTTATCCAATAAATGGTTCCCGTGGCGGCGGTATCCATACCCGCCTTCCAAATTGATACACTTTATTACATTATTAAAAAAATAATAAAAAATCTTGTTCAAATTGGTTCGAACACGACTGTAGCCAATGGCAGCATTGGAATGTTAACAGCGACCATTTTTATTTTAGTTCCCGAGGGTGAAAGGGATCCAAGTCCGAAATTTGAAGAAATGAGTTTTTGATGCAGACTTGAAGTAAATTATCATGTTTATCAGTGGCATAAAGATGGAAGTCCCATTATGAAGAAAAAGTAGGATTTTCAAAATTGCATGTGGATGCAAGTACCATGATGCAACAACAACATTAGAAGCAGAAGGATGTACCATGGACTTTATTCCTTTTATAATACACCACATGTCATAACAAAATAGTCTACTTCATTTAGAGGCAGTAGGACTCAAGTCCATGTTTTTTTTTTTTTTTTTACATGAGCTCCACACAGGAGGCCCTGATGAAAATAATTTCCCTCGGGGCCTATGTCATCTTTGGGGATGCTGTGTGGAGGGTTTTTTTTAAGGAAGGGAAGGAGAGGAGAGTTCTGGGAAGGAAGGGGGTTTAAGGGGTGGGTAGGAATCTAGGGTTCAGTGTGTCCTGGTCATCCGCCTCCAAGACCTAGACAAACCTAACCCCATGAACCCGGGCACCTCTACTAAATCACCAAAGGTAGCGAACCACTTGGGGTGACCTATGGCAGAGGTGTTGGTTATCCAATAAAGGTTCCCGGGGGAGCGGTACCCATTCCCGCCTCCCAAATTGAAAAGTTGACTCAAGTCAGCGTTTTTTTTTAAACAATTATTTTTAAAGGCTTTACGTTTTAAAAATTTCGTTTCTCCTCTTTGCTCCTTTTTAAAACAAAACTAATTGATTTAATAATTACTTTTTTTGTTATCTATCAGCATGGATATCCGAAGAAGTTATGAGACCATAGTTACAGAAAAAATAGTTTTTGGCTCTCCTGAACATTTAGCCTTTTGGACTTGCATCCGTATGTTTCGGGTACAGAATTTGGTTCGTAAGTTCAAGGCCAAGCTTAGTGTTGCTTATCTCTTATTTTGTGTTGATCGAACCGAGCGCAGAAAGGGAAAGCAAATTTCGCATTGTACTTTGTTTGACCTGGAAGCGCGAAAAGAATGAACAGCTGATTTTAACCGTGAAACGACTGTAAAACACGGAATAAAATTGTGGATAATTTCAAAATAATGCTTTAAATTCGGATTTCTTTGTTTCTTTTCTTTTAAATAGTTTTTACTAGTTATGTACTATGATCGTCAGTAATAATTTATAAGAATTTGACCAAAAAAAAATCAACTTCTGACTCGATTTACTCGAAAACGAAAGCTCAAATAAAAAAAAATTATACTTCAAAATCGACTCCAAATGTGATGAGGATTCCCCAATTTCCCGCTTGTACTACGAGTTTTCGGACACCTTGTATAATTGTACAAAGAACAATTATTAAAATTATATTAAAAAAATCCTTAGACTACCCAACAGAACGCCCGTTTGAAGAATTTCAAGTACCCACATTTAAAGATTTATATATTAAAAATTCATTAATTCAAATTATAAAAGAAAAAGATAAATATCCATTTTTAAATGAAAACAGAACTCGACTTAAACATGTTTTTCTATGCCCAAAACTAAATACGCCTTTTACACAGCATCATTATACTTACCAGGAAAGAACTTTTTTCAATCGACTATCAGAAGAAATCAGAAGCATTAATGATAAAACCCGAATACTGCTCTCTGTCAAGAGACATTTTAAAAATATTCTTAAGAAAAAAATCACCGTCACTTAATTATCTTACAAAAATCCTTAGTTTTCGATAACATTCTATCTTTTTTTAAACACACACTGTAATCAAAATAAATACTGCAGATGAAATATATTTATGTACAATGAATTATTTAAGTACTAACTAATAACATTAATGTACACTCCCCTTCCATACACAAGCACAAGCTTTCAATGGAAGGGTAGTAAAAAAAAACTGAGATGTATAATTATCATATAAATACCACGTAGAACATAATATTAAAAATAAATTATTAAAAAAAAAAAAAAATTAAAAAAATATGAGCCTTTGTAATCCAGGAGAAAACAAAGGTAGGTATGTGTATTTTTTTATATTTTTATCATTCAATTATTTTTCAAAAGTACCATTAGAAAAATACCATGATTTCATAAACATTAATAAATTATTAGTAATTATTATAAGCAATAAATATCAGCCTGAAACACTCATCAACATTGAAAAATCTTCCGATAAAAGATACTTGCCGCCAACGGGACTTAAACCCGTGTCATTCTGATTGCCGGTCAGCTGCTCTAGATTTTTCAATGTTGAGTGTTTCAGGCTGATAATTATTGCTTATAATAATTGTTACCCTTTGTGCTATGCATAAAAATCTTGTCTAAACGTTAGTTTATAAATTAAAAATAATAAATGTTTAGTAGGTATTCCTTTATAAATTTATTTTTATACACCATTTCCTGCAATAACTCTTCCAACACACATCAAGTATTTTAGTATTTAGAAAAGAAACAGTATTTACAAGCAAAAAGTTAATAGTGCCAATAGTACCAAAAATAGTACTTAATAGTACCAAAAATACACATCCGTCAGAGTACCCCTTAGCAGAATGTGGATAAAAAAAAGTCACCTCGGTGGCAGATGGTTAAATAGGAGATTTCGGTTTTTATTTTTCCCTGCATCGATATGAATTTTTTTTATAATAATATGCGTTTCAGAAATCAAATTTAAAGAGAGTAAGTTGTCAGCAAGGTGAATTAATTATTTCAGCAAAAACACAGCTAGAGAAATCGGAATCTTTTAACGAACGAGTATTACAGGTTGAATTTTTTTGCGTATAGCAATTTCCAATTTAGTAAATATGTAACGGAAAAACTAAAGTAACAATATTCGGTAGAAGGTCACCTCGTTAATAAGCTTTTGTCCTGGCAGCTTAACATTCCAAAACGAATAGGAATCTTAATACTTTAATTTAGCAACCTACAGTTTAAACATAATAAGAGCAATAAACTTACTGTCTGTCGCAGTACTCTCCGCATCCTGCCAATATTCCTTCTTTACATCCGGGACGTCGATAACTATATCCATATACGACACTTTTATATCTCCTGCGCCTAGTTCTTGGGACCCTGGTTCCATTTTGATAGAAACACTCTCTGAGTTGGGAAGATCCATGGTACTGCTGTTGTATCCCCCTGTTATGTAATGGTAACTTGTCGAAGCTCAAAAAATGTACCTGAAACAGATCACAGATTAAACTTAATTATTAAGTCTATCTCAGAAGACAAGAAAAGGAGAATTTAAGATGCATGTTAAACTTAGACCTCGAAAAGGACATTTACAAAAATACGTAACGTAATTAGAAAAGTCGTGCACTTTGAGAGGAAGTTATACGTGAAATCCTATTTAGATACTATTTAGAGTAATCTTTACGACGAACAGGCTTACAGTATGAACATCAAAAAATATGCTTGGGATAATTTGAAGCTTTTACTAGCTTTTCTATCTATTGGAATTACAATAAAATTATTATTTACATAACAAAAAATATAAGCGTAAACCACTAAAAAAAAATTTTTTTCATGACTAATCTATGAAGTAATACAAAAACAATTTTTTTTAAATACCTCTTTATGGCTAAGACTATTTTAAAGGTTTTCTATGTTCTAACTTTTTTCTTTCTTATACAATTATGCACAAAATAAATAAAAACCTCTTTTTCGCTTACTTGTCTCGTGCAAATAAGACGCTCGATTTTAAATTTTGCAGGCATGGTAATCGAAATATTTCTAGCGTTTATATTCCTCTAAGCTTTAGATATTGATTGGGTTGGTCAGTGGTATCAGTACTAGAAATAACATATTTAGTTGAAAATTGAAGCTATTTAAGGCCAAGATAAATTAATATAAGTTGTTATTATTGTATTAAATAGTATAAAAATGCTGTCTAGATATTTAAGTCAGATAATAGTTTTATTTAGTTAATCTATTTAGTTAATAGTTAGAATAATTTATAAATGTAGAAATATTAGCAAATGGATTCCCTAACTCAGTGTACTTACGGCGTTAGTTGAATTTTATTGCGTTAGACATCAAGACATTGTCTATTAAATTATGCCTTAGTCCAAATTAAAGCTCATCGGTCACTAGTTTGATTTGAAACAACATGAACTGCCCCAACAATATCAACTGCGTTATTTACTCGGATAGAAAATATCAGCATTAGATCTTACCAATTACTATGACAAATTAATCAACCGTTGAATCAACCGCGTTGGTAAAACATCCAAAAGCCTTCACGGATACATCGGTCCTAACTAAATTCAATTTCAATACAAATCATCATACTATAAGAAGCAACATAAGAATAGAACCATCCAATAAATCTAGAAAATATTTCGCTTAATACACAACAAAACACCACATCTGTGAAACCTTAAAGAAAATAACACAATTCCTAATTAAATCAACTGAAGAACTAACTATGAGCAACATTGATGCTCATACGAAATATGGAAAGATAGAAAATTTACTTACTAAAGTAAAAACTGAGAATAGCAGAAGAAACAAGTACGAACTAAGTGATACAACGCTGCAACTTATAGAAGAAAGAAAAAATCTACTTCAAAACATCTTAAAAAAGATAACATAAAAACTATAACGAAATTAAGTAAAGAAATCAGAGAGAACACCAGGAAAGATAGGAAGACCAAGAGGCTGCAAACATTAGAAAAGCATATAGTGAAAACAGGGGGAGTAAAAAAGAGCTTAAAGAATTGAGATAATCAAACAATGAATGGAAACCAAAAGTAAACAAAAGGGGGAATACTTCTTCAAATAAAAAAATAAAATAAACGAAATAGTCACAAAATTTTATCAGGACCTCTACTAAAGCCCAGATGTTAAACAAAAACACGATCTGAAGAAAGACGTTAGAACAGGAAAACGTTATTACTGAACCAAAAATACTTTCCAGAGTAGTAGAAAAATCCATATACAGTCAGAAGATGGAAAAAAAACCCAGGTTCAGACAAAGTGATAAACGAACTTCTTAAAGGCACCTTGGAAGAACTACTACCGATACTCAATATTCAATGAAATACTAACAACTTTTCTAATATCTACACAGTGGGAAACATCAAACATTATTCTTATATACAAGAAAGGACAAAAGGAAGATATAGGGAACTACAGACATATTAGTTTGATGACAAATATATACAAAGTATTTTCCAAAGTTATCCTGGAAAGAATAAGTAAAAAGTTAAACGAAAACCAACCATGGAAGCAAGCTTGCTTTAGACAAAAATAATCTAATACCCTGGACCAAATACACACAGTGAAATAAAGGCGTAATTCGCACGAGACTTTAAAAAACGTTGCGTTAAAACTCGGCGTTGGCGCTTTTATAACGTTCTCGATATGATTGTTCATACGAACGCTTAAAAATCACTCTTCTTTCGTTTCTCGCTTCAGTAAGACGTGGAAATTGTTTCTGCATAATTAATAGCAATAGCGATTTGTGTTGCTAGAAGACGAAAAAGAAAACAAAAGGCATTCTGGGTTCATCCTCTGAATGAACTGGGATACTTAAAGGGGCAGTTTGTGACACTGTACGAAGAATTAAGGCAACACCCCGATAATTTTTTTAGTTATTTTTTATTGTATAAAACAACATTTGACGAACTGTTGACGTAGTGGGGCCTCGAATAACACTTCAAGATACCAACATGCATTTAGCGATACCACGTATGTTTTATTTACCTCAGCGTAACACACGGAGGTAAATAAAACAATAATTACAAAATTACAAAACAATTTATATTTATTAAAAACTTAGGTATTAAATTTAACAATCATCTGGAGATAAATAAAATTCTTCTGGTGAACTTATATAAGTCAACGGGCTCTGAACAGTTATTGAACTTGATTCGTAAGTGTTGGATGGATATGAGCAAATATTTTGGGTTGAAAGTGGTAAAAAAGCTTTGTGCGGAGTGTGGTCTAGAACTTGGTGCAGTTGATTTAGCGGGGCGATATCGACGATGATTTATTTATTTATTTATTAATTTACGGATAACAGTCCATTAAAAACATAATAATAACACGAATAAAAAATAAAAAAAAACAGACATGACAGTGAAGGGAGAGCACATAAAAATTAATAGCAATGACAATATAAAATATAAAAAGTACATATAGAGACACTACAAGTCAAAGCATGAAGAAGCATTTAAATATTGCGTATCGACTGCCGAAAGTCATTTAGTTTTACACCAAAAAAATCAATGCTTTGACTTGCGTTGACAAGTCTCGACATTCTGGACAAGGGAGAATGGTATCCGTAATTAGTAGAATGTTGATTGAGGAACAGCAATTCATTATTTCGAAGCCTACGGGAAGGGATGTTAAACTGGATGAGTTGTAACAATGCAGGTGTATCTGTAATACTGTTGATAATTTTAAATATGCAAATTAGATCAGAGTCCTTTCTTCGTTTTTCTATAGAAGACATGTTTAAAATGTGTTCAATTTCATCATATGAGTACTTGCCTCTTTCAAGACCCAACCTCCAAGCAATTCCTCTTAGGAAACGATGTTGTACGGATTCGATGTGACAAATGTGGACAGCGTAGAAAGGAGACCAAATGACACTAGCATATTCAAGGTGAGGGCGAACCAGCGAACAGTAAAGAGTTTTAAGTGTACTTATATGTTTGAAGTCAGAGGTAATTCTATGAATGAAGCCGAGTAGTTTAAGTGATTTATTTACGATATTATTAATGTGATCACGGAAAGAAAGTTTGCAGTCTAGATTGACCCCAAGGTCCTTGATAGATGTGACAGTAGATAGACAAACACTATTTAGTTTATAATCAAACTGAATAGGTTTTTTGGTTCTATAAAAGGACAAAATTTTGCATTTATCAACATTAAGTTCCATGCAGTTAATTTTGCACCAATCGTTAAATGAATCAATATCAAGTTGAAATAGTAAACAGTCAAGGTGGGATTTAATAATCTTAAGAATCTTATTATCATCAGCAAATAGCCAGAAACGTGTGTGAGAAAAAACTTTTGTGATATCATTAATAAAAAGGTTAAAAAGAAGCGGGGCCAAATGGGCTCCTTGGGGAACGCCGGAAGTTACATCAATGTTAAAGGATTCAAAGTTATTTATTTTAACCCTTTGTTTTCTATCTGTCAAGTAAGAGAAGAATGATAACAAAGGGTTTCTAATGCTTATAGCATAAAGTTTGGCCATGAGAATACGGTGATTAACTTTGTCGAAGGCTTTGGAGAAGTCCGTGTATAGAATATCAACCTGAGTGTTATCTTCTAAGGCTTTCACAATGGTACTTGTAAAGGAAAGTAAATTTGTTGTTGTAGATTTCGCCGATCTAAATCCATGCTGTTCCTCAATTAGAACACTTTTGAAAACAGGAGTAATTTTCTTTGTAATTATCGACTCAAATATTTTTGGAATATTAGATATAATTGATATCGGTCTGTAATTTCCAATATTCGACTTGTTTCCGGACTTAAAAATGGGTCGAATAT
The DNA here is from genome assembly GCA_929108145.2 of Limnephilus rhombicus. Classification (NCBI taxonomy): domain Eukaryota; kingdom Metazoa; phylum Arthropoda; class Insecta; order Trichoptera; family Limnephilidae; genus Limnephilus; species Limnephilus rhombicus. The sequence continues at coordinate 8,017,349 of OV815290.1, read as the reverse complement.
ATGAAATTTTCCATGAGTCAGCAAATGTTCCAGATGAAAGTGACAAGTTGTACAACATACAAATTGGGTTAGATAGTGTATATTTACATTCTTTTAGGAAGATTTCTGGAATGCCATCAGGTCCGGTACTTTTTTTGTTAGAGAGATTATTTAAGGATTGGTAAACCTCCTTAAGTGTAATTTGGCAATCATTTAAGTCAATATTATGGTCATAGTTAAGTGGAGGGATGTTGCATGATGCATCAGAATATACAGAGGAGAAGTGTTTGGCAAAAAGGTTGGCGATATCATGGCCGTTAGTAGCCTGAGTTTCATAATAATACATACTTGAAGGAAGATCATTATCAGTACGCTTTTGCGCAACAAATTGCCAAAATTGTTTAGGATTTTGCAGTAACTTTGTCTCTGTAACTTCTACAAAATATTTATAACATTTGGCTGATTCTATTTTGGACAGTTCCCTTAATTGAGAAAATTTATGATAAAAGCTTAAGTTCCCAGTGTCTTTAAATCATTTATGAGCCTTCTTTTTCAATTATTAACTGTTTAAGTTTCGTGCTAAACCAATTTGGAAACTTGGGTTGAGAGTAACACCCCTTAGGAACAAACAATTCTACAGCATGTGATACACATTCATTAAATTTAAGTACAGCGTCATTAATATCAGAATTTAAAAATAGTGTCGACCAATCAATCTGGGATAGATATTTGTTCATATTAAAATGTCGCCGTTAAGATATTTGTAGTGATAAGAGACATTTGGTTTCAAGGAATCAAATTTGAAAAAATGTGTAATGATAATAGAGAGAGGTAGATGATATTTATCCAAAGGTAACAAAGAGACATAAGCTTCACTTACTATGACATTTGGTATGCTAGTGAAAATCAAATCCAGGCAAGAGCCTAGATAGTTAGTGACTGGATTTACTTGAAACATATTCAAATAGGCAAAAAAATTTACAATTTCAAAAGCTTGTGGAGAAAGATTACTAGAAGGAGTTTTGACACCTTGATCGTCATTCAGCCACAATATTTTAGTTAAATTATAATCGCCACAGATAAATAGGGAATCAGCGTTTCTAGACACATGTTCAATTGAAGCAGTATGTGACTTATAGACTTCTACCGAAGAGGAGGGAGGAATGTAAACACAACCAAGTACAAGCTTTTTGGTACCAAGTAGAACACACAGGAACAATTGATCAGAAACATTGGTAAATGTTTCTAGAATATGGCAGGGGTATTTTTCGTTTACGCATATCATCACTCCACTACCTTTACACTTAACAGAAGAAGTAGAACGGTCACTGCGGAAAACGTTGTAGTCAAAAAATCCAAGTTCAGCAGATGAGACATTTTCAGATAGCCATGTTTCGGTTAAAAATATAAAGTCGTAATTACATACACTGACGTTACAGCGAATAATGTTCAGTTTCGTATTTAGGCCACGAACGTTTTGATAATACATTGAGAAGGAATTTTTCTCAGAACGATTATTCAAGTTCAACCTAAAAAATTTATCCGAAAAAGTTCACGTCTTTTAGCAGCTTGGCGGGCGGGGCAGTCTTGAGCTCCAGTTTTGTGGGAAGCCGGTTTTCTGAAGAAGGTGCAGGTAGCACATACTGGAGATTTCTCCTTTTTGGGGCAGGCATCACGGTTGTGGCCAACTTTGGCGCAGTGGGGACAGGTGGGTGAGTCTGCTTGACACTTGGAAGCTGTGTGGCCATATAGTTGACAATTATCTAGAATTCTAATTACTTTAGGTGGATGTACAGTATTAACGGATAAAGATTGATGCACCGGCGCTGTTTTACCGCTCGTGTGAATAATAATACGAAGTTTCATATGATCTATTCCCAACGCCCAGCGCTCAAAATGCGACACTGCTCGATAAAAAAGCGTCGCGTTTTAAAAGCTCTGACGTATGAACATATTCTTGGAAATGCTTTTTTTTTTTTACATTAACTCCACACAGGAGGCCCTGAGGAAAATAATTTCCCTCAGGGCCTATGTCATCTGGGATGCTGTGTGGAGGGTCTTTTTGAGGAGAGGAAGGAATGAACATTGGTCTTGAAGAGACTTATGTTGTAGGAAGGAGGAAACACAGAGGCCGGCAAATCATTCCACAGCCGAGCTGTTGAACACAAGAACGAGTCGAAGAAACGACCCGTTCTCATGTGACAAATGTCAACCGTGTACAAATGTTGGGCACGCGTTTGGCGTGTTTCCCGACTATGCACCGGTGCCGATGGGATCAATGATGCTAGTTCCTCGGAGCATCTTCCATTGTAATACCGGTAGAACAAGGATAGCATTCCCACCCGACGCCTGTGCTCTAAAGATTGCAATCCGTCTGTTAAGATGGGAGAATCTATCAAACGGACCGCCCGTTTCTGCACAGAGTCGAGGGTATTTTTCAGGTATTTTGGAGCTCCAGACCAGAGATGGCTGCCAAATTCAACCGTGGGGCGTACTTGTGATTTGTACAAGGTTAGCAGTTGTGTACTATTAAAGTATCTGCGGGCCCTGTACAGTACGCCCAGTTCCTAGTTCCTCGGAGCATCTTCCATTGTAATACCGGTAGAACAAGGATAGCATTCCCACCCGACGCCTGTGCTCTAAAGATTACAATCCGTCTGTTAAGATGGGAGAATCTATCAAACGGACCGCCCGTTTCTGCACAGAGTCGAGGGTATTTTTCAGGTATTTTGGAGCTCCAGACCAGAGATGGCTGCCAAATTCAACCGTGGGGCGTACTTGTGATTTGTACAAGGTTAGCAGTTGTGTACTATTAAAGTATCTGCGGGCCCTGTACAGTACGCCCAGCTTTTGAGAGGCTAACTTTACTCTGGCTTCGATGGAGCCCCCATACCTGAGCTGGTCACTTAGGGTTACACCAAGCATATCAATGGAGGGCCTGTTCGGAAGATTGCTTCCGTTGAAAGAGACTAGATTTTCATTTCGATCACTTTTAGACGTAATCAGACAAGATTGGGTCTTTGAAACATTAAATTCAACGAGATTTGTTCTATTTGAACGCTTTTTTGACGAACGTTAAAAAAGCTCCCGTGAGAATGAGGCCAAATTGTAGAAAAATATAATGAGTATAATAAGAAACTATACATGGCATTCACCGATTACTCCAAAGCTTTCGACAGCATAAGACACATAGCTATATGGGATAGCCTTGAACAGCGTTGCATATCTTTAAACTACATACTTGAATATAAATATACTTGAATTGCGAAGCGAGGATCCAACTAGAAACCTTGGGAAAAAAGTTCAAGATCGAGAGAGGAGTAAGATGGTCACTCTCCTCTATCACCAAAATTGTTCTCGGCTGCTCTGGAAACTATCTTCCGTAAACTAGATTGGGAAAAATATGGTATCAACGTGCAAGGTGTAAAACTGAATCACCCAAGATTTGCAGACGATATAGTCCTATTCGAGGAAAACCCAACGCACCTAAATAGAATCACTAAACGAGGAAAATGTGAAAGTCGGCATGAACAAAGACAAAACAAAATTGCTTTCAAACTTTGAACAAATAACTATAAAAATTGACAACCAACCACTCGAATATGTGTCAGATTACATCAATTTAGGACAGATAATATTGCACAAAGATCAAACCACTAAATAAATCGAGCGAAGAGTAACAAATGGATGGAAGAAATACTGGTCTTTGAAAGAAGTCTTGAAAGTCAAGGAGCTAAGTTTGCAAATAAAAAGGAAAGTCTTCAACACGTTTATACTTCCAGTCATCACCTATGGATGTGAAACTTGGGCGCTCACCAAACACCACAGAGAAAAGTTGGAACGCCGCCAGAGAGCCATGGAGAGAAGTTTGACAGGAATAAGGAAACAGGACATAGTAAGATGTAGCACAATAAGGGAGAAAACTAGAGTTTCCGATACGGTTACCTAAATAGACCAACAAAAGTGGAGATGGACAGGACACATGATCCGCGATCTACGAGAGAAATGGTACAAAAATGTCACTGACTGGTATTCCAGAGATGGTAAGAGAAGTAGAGGACAACAACACATAAGATGGGAAGACGACCTAAAACTCACGGCTGGACATCAATGGAGAAGAGTAGCGCGTGACAGGACCCAATCGAAAATGTTAGACGAGGCCTAACTGAGCTTCGGTATATATTATAACAAACAAGAACTTGTCTAGTACATACCTAACAATACCGAACAGAAGTCCAGAATAAAAAAGGCTTATTATTTATTTATTTCACTCCAAATTAAAGCTCATCGGTCACTAGTTCAATTTGAAACAACATTGTGCTTAGACAATATCAACTGCGTGATTTACTCGGATAGAAAATAATATCAGCATTAGAACTTACCAATTACTATGACAAATTTGGAACCGTTGAATTAACCGCGTGGGTGAAACATTGTGTACGATATTGTGTAGAATTAGAGTTTGGAATCAGGAGGCACGTTTCGCAGAGACGAAAGCACGCTTCATTAAAAGTTAGGTTATACATAGACAATATGGACACGGACCAAGAAATCGTTATATATATCTATTAATTGTTGTAGTACTGATCGCAATGTTCAACAACTTGTTTTTATTTCAGGAACTCGTGTGAATACTGATATTCACCTTGATGTTTGCAGATTTAAATCCTGCAAATCGTTTTAATATGTGGCCATAGATGTGTGCGATAAATAGATGGTTAGTCTACGATATTTGGGTTAGGTAGATACTGGAGCAAAAAATCACAAAACATTTTCACTTCACCGGTTAATAAAAATCAGGAAAATTTCATATGAGGGGAGAAGTATCACTTGCTCCATTTAACCCATTGGCCACAGAATTAATGAGCAAAAAAATTGGCCTTCACCACTGAATTAATTTTGTACCAAAAATTGAAAACCTGCATTGGTGTACTAAATCTATTGTTACTTTTAAAATATATATTTGAATAAATTAAATTCTATAAATTTACTTACATATTCGATTAAGGTAAAGAAAAACATTAAAATAAATTTTTAAAAAATATTAAAATATGTGTAAATAAGAATACAAATATAACCTTCTCTTTTTTCGTAAGTTTTTTTTCCACATTTTTATTCAAAAAGTTAGAAAAAACATAATATTCATAAATCGAAAACTAATAATTTTTGTTTTTTACATACATGTATACTAATAACTAATAAAATAATTTGGTATAATAGTCCTCAAAGCAATCAGGGACGTTCAGGGTCAATACCAAATTTCTAGAACCACTCGCAATTTTGAAGAAATTAAATGGCGGCTGGCAGAGCAAACAAAACTTGGAACACAAATATCAGGGAAAAAACATAAGAAATATTTTTTTGCCAATTCTACGAAATGAATGATTAATTACCTACAGAATGTCATTGTTGAGCTCGTTTTCCAATTTTTGGCGGACCTACTCTAGCCCGTCAGCGTGCCGGAGTTTGTGGTTAAGTACCTGAGTTGCACACCCGGCAGGCTGCCGGGGTTTGTGGCCAATGGGTTAATATTGAAAGGCAAGATAGAGGGTCGCCAAGGGCCTGGTATGAGACAAATGTCTTGGCTGCGTAATATACGAGAGTGGGCCGGCATTAGAAGTGTGGAGGAGCTATTCCGGGCAGCGCAAGACAGAAAGACATTCTCAAGAGTGATCGCCAACGTCGGGGGGATCTGATACGGCACGCAAAGAAAAGAAGAAGAAGAATAAAGAATCGCATTTCTATGCTGCTTTATACGGACAGATTCTTTTAATCGCAAAATCACGATTCGGAAGCTCCTCTTTACTTGAGAACAAATTTATTTGACAATGAATTTATTTTCCCACAGAAAGAACGAACTGTTTAGCTTCAATAAAAATTATTTCCCTATTTTAAATTATCATAATATCACCCGAACAATTCTTCGATTATTGTTATTTTATTATTATAGAATTCTTTTATAGGTTTGCAGGTAGGTACAACGATTCATTCGCATTTTAAAGACACTTGTCTACATTTGACCCTTTTCTATGGTTGTATCGGTCTTTTGACGTTTCGTTTTCGTCACCCATGGTAATAGTCGCTCTGTTTTTAGTTATGCTGTACAAACAACCCAAAATTAAACTTATGTTTTGTTTTATAGCTTGCGGCGAATCGATTATTGTCATCTTTTATCTCGAAGTTACTAATATTCTTCCACTCATACTTTTTTAGTGACATTACTTCAACACATTGGATTTGACCTCCGCGTTTCGCCTTGTACATAGGTAAGTAAGTTCATGTGTTATTGAATAAGCGATACCCTAACTCCTTCATGTTTATTATAAGAGTAAATCGCAGCATACCTCCACCTACTGAGGTTAACTCGCGACAGACGGGAGTGCAATACTTTTTTTTATTAGTCACAAAATCACAAATAAATTTTATACGGTCATTAATTACATAATAGATGTTTTTGATGTACCCCCATAAACTAGCAGGGCCTGTGTGTATGAGGGGTGTTATTATATTGGTCTTATTTGACATGATTCAGTTAAAGTTTTCAGTATATTTTGTAAGGTTAGTTTTAAATTATTTTATTATTTATGCATTAAACCGCTTACTCGTTAATACGGAAAACTTTTTATCCAAACAGTTAGATTTAGCTTTAGTATTACGAAAAGTGAGTATTTATGTCGGGGGAGACCAAAAAACGTGCAAAAAATATGCATTTAACATTTTAATTTTGTTAAAATTAATTCACTCGCACGGTAACGCCGTTTTTATTTTAACATTTCTTCAATGCTGCCAATTATAGAAAAAATATTTTTACGTAAAACAAAGTGAATGCATCATTGACAAGTTTGTACCAGTATTTATAACAGTAGAACATGGAAAGAAATGTATTAAAATAATTACACAAACCCGCTAGACAAACCCTGCGTAGCCAAACAAACCATTCAAAACCTGGGATGTTTTTTAAAAGCATGATGAAAAGCGAGTTTATTTTAGAGAATTTATTTTATAAGATTGGTACTTCTGACAAATGTCATATTTGATTGTCTATTAGTTAAAAAAGGAACATTCCGTATTATCCGTGCATCAAACTTCGACAACACGAACGTTCCGTGTTATCCGTGAGGTGGACTAACTGCATATTTACCATTATTTTATATTATTATTCATATTTTTAATTTTTTCTGTTAATGAATAAAAAATAAAATTAAAAAATGATATTTATGATTTAACTATTCTATTGTTTTTTTTTTTTTTTTAATTTTGGAGTAGGAAGTATTGACCATTTTAAACGCTGGTCTATTGTTACGCCCAGGTACTTAATATCGGTCTTGCTTTCTATGTTTATACATAATATATTGCATTTGAGGTTTTCTGTATTTGTTACAGGGTGGATTATTATGTTTATTTCTTTAGATGTTTCTTGTTTTTAATGGAAAATGGTAAATAATAAGTTTTTTGTAGAATTTAAAGTCAACAGGTTTTTTTCAAACATTTATTTTTTTTTGTTAATTGATATCTGTATTTGCCATATTATTTAATTCAGACCAGGTGTTTGCTTTTAATAGTTGGACAATATCATCAGCGTAGGAGATAATGTCTCCGTATTTGGAAACATGGAAAAAACATGGAAACGTATTTGGAAACATTAACAATGGTCCCAAAACTGTACCTTGGGGTATTGAAAAGTCGCTATTGATTGTTTAATGTTGATTGAGTAATTTGACCTGTTGAGGTCTTTCGTGTAAATAACTAGTTATCCATGCATTATTTTTTTATGTGATATGCTGTCGAAAGGTTTTAAGGTCTATAAGGTATTTCGTATAAATAACTAGTTATCCGTGCTAAGTATTTATTATTTTTTTTTTATGTGATGTGCTGTCGAGAGGTTTTAAGGTCTATAAATATTCCGATATATTTTTTTATAGGGTCGTAAATAAATGGTATTTTTGCTATCTTGTCATGAGTACCTACTTGTATTTTTTAAACCGATTTGGTTATAATTAATCATTTTATTTTCTTCTAAGAATGTCCAAATTTTTTTTTTACAATTTTTTCACATATTTTTGATATATTTGATAGAAGGGAAATTGGGCGGTCATTTTGTGGATATTGATGCTCTTTTATAATTATTGGGAAATTCGCCATTTGCTAGACTAAGGTTTGTTATATGTGTAAGAATTTGTTTGTTCACTTTAGATTTACGGCCGCTGTCACAAATGCAAAGAAACCAATTAGTTACTTTAATAAATATTTCTCTATGGCGGAAGACTTATGGTTTTTTTTTAATTAGACGGGAATATCGCCTCCGTGGTAGAGGGGTATGGCTCTTGTACGAACTCGCAGGTCGAGAGTTCAAATACAGGCATACGGCGTACGCAAGTACATTTTATTGAATTTATTTGCGTTGTAATTAATTAAATTTAGATAATAAGGAACTCCAGTGAAAAATATTATGGCTTTAAAAAAATATGTTCATATAGACCAAGAAACGCTGATTCTGAATATATAAGTTTTATTTCATAATATTAAACGCAGAGTTTTTAAAAAAATATTAAAAAGTGCATTTTTAAACCTCTTTCAAAACACAGCGTTAAGTTGGCATTACTGAAATGGTTAACTGTGACGTCACACTTAACCTGTCACCTGGTGATAGTGTGTTGACATTTGAAATGACTTGAAGTGCACACGTACCTATGCAATTCAACATTTCGTGTGTTTGGTTTATTTTCATACTGTTTATAGAGATTTAGATAAATAATAGTTATTGTGTTTATTGAAACATAATTTAGGCCCTCAACAATTAACGAAAAAGGCTATATTTGCGGACAATCTGCAATAAATTTTGTCTATTTGAGGTTAAAGTCGTCCTATTTTGACATTTTGTTATTTATTTTCAAATTGTTTTTAGTATAGGGCTTTTTATACAAGTTGTTACACACTCGTCATGATCAGTGTATTATAAATACCAGTGTTTCTGTATGTATTATACATAAAACAATGTATCTACAAAGTAACGCCTGACACAAAACACGATGTCACATGTATTTGCAATGAAAGAGATGATTTATTGTTTTTATATTGCACTTTGATTAAATACAATAACAGTAGCGGTGAAATGTGGACATTTTACCAATGTTTTTCTATATTAAAAGCAGTTAATCTTAAATAAAAACGCCTCAATTTCTCACAAAAAAGTCATTGAGTCATCCTAGATTAATTTTATTCCGCCATTTTCTTAAATTCAAAATCAGGGATGCTCAGCCCAAGAAAATTATTTCCCTAGATTTCGAAGTGAAATTTCACATTTACGCAATTACCTACGTAGCCACCCGATTGTGTAACACTAATCCTGTTATATGTTAATTAATATGATAATTAATTGGAAAGATATCGGAACTTGGTAAATATACTAATAATACCGTGATTTTCCAAATAAAACACTTTTTGCTACGTGAAGTAATAATTTAAAAGTACGAATACACTCACCACTGAATTAGAAACTGAATTCCAAATAAAAAAAAACTTTGCAAAATAAAAATCATAAGCAACCCGCCGCTCATTTGTACCAAGCGTGGTATTTTGAAGACCCCCCCCCCCCCCCCGAACGTGTCACGTAGTATGGGTACGTTCCATAATATCATTTTGAGTTGTCAGTGTTAAAAATAACATTGCATGTAAGTACATGAACAATAATTAAGATTCATAGGAATTCCAAAAAATATATATACGTATATATATATAAATATTACCAGTAATATTGTCATATGTAATAAAATTTTTGCCAGAGTTCGAAATTTCCCTAGATTTTGTCCTGATTTCCCTTATCCCTAAAAAATATTTTTCTCCCCTAGATCTAGGGAAATTTCCCTCGACATGACATCACTGATTCAAAATGACAACTTAAAAAGTAAAAAACTATGGGTGGGTGAAGACCACCATAGATACGGTGCGTTTCTGGGAGTCTTTAAAAATTAAAACTTTGACAATTATTTTAACTATTAAAACTAACTATAAAAATAAAAATAAAAATGCAGTTATTTAAGTTTGAAGGTCTTTATTCATTAAAAAAAATAAAAAAATTGGACTGGAGTTCTCTATTATCGTACAAAGTAACTATTGTGCATTTGTAGCACGTTCCAGAGCTAGGGAAACTATCAGTATCGCCCTAGTGAAATAACTCAATTCATAATGACACGTTGTTTGGAATAACTTTTGCCGTGTTTGGTGACCAGATCTTTTTAGCCATAGATCAAATTTAATAAAATTATTTATTTTTACTTTATGTAATTCTTTTACAGCGCGAAAATAACTTTGAACGCCGAAATAATAAGATCCAAATCAATTTGTAAAACATTAAGCGTTAACACATGATACAATCCGCAATTTCAAGTTTCCCTGACGGTTGGGAGCAGTTCAGTACTCTTGTCGTCCTTGAACGTCCTTTGTGTTGCGTTTACTCAATATCTCTTTAGAAAAATGCTAACGATGCTTCGTGCTTCGCTTTTCATGGGTTTTCTTTATTGCATCTATTTTCATCACAAAGATTTTTGTTTTTTGTTTTTGTAACTTTATTTAGATGTAAGCAAATTTTTTCATACATCTAGTATTAAAAAAACATATAAAATACATAATAAAATAAATATAGTCATAAAATTATAACGGAAAGAATACAGTTTTAAAAAGAAATACAGTTACTCCAGTTAGAAAAACAAACAATAGGGTTTAAGACATACAGTTAATACACATAAATACAATTCATAAATTTTTCTTAATGTGTGTAGCACATGTTGATGAATTGATGAATTGCTGCCTGCGAAGATAAACCTCAAGGTAAAAAAGAAGTGGCGAATAATGTGAAGAATATTTTTGTTATTAGTTTTTGGGGTATTATGCCGTGTTGCGCTACCTCCTTCTTTAGCCAACGTTTCGGACAGCGTTGCAGTGTCCATCATCAGGGCAGATGTGTATAGTCCAATTTGTAAAGTTTAATTTGTTATCTTAAACTATTCTTAGTGAAACTTAGTTTCTTTACTAACTAGTGTTATTTTTTATATTGTTCTCGGGAGATAATAGCGTACTTAGTCTAAGCAAATTTTAATCATCATTACATAGTATAAAATGAAGTCGCTCAAAATGTATGTGCGCTTAATCTCTTAAACTACGTAACGGAATTTCATACGGTTTTCACCAATAGATAGAGTGATTGAAGAGGAATGTTTATATGTATAATACATGCTTATTTTAGTAGAGAAAAGCCGAGAAATTCAAATATTCAATTCAGGCAGCGGGCGCAGGCAGCTGGCAAGCGGGTGGTGTGGATTTTATAAAGGTTGGGTAATGGCGTTGTGTTTCGTTAGCCACAGCAACGTGTGGCCGGGTCTGCTAGTTCAAATAATAAAAAGAAATATCACAAAGTAAATAACGTCATAGGCTTACTTTAAACAGTTGTAGTCCGTTGTATATGGTTAAATCAATCTGACTTTTCACTTGCTTCATCCCGCAATGATAACTGACAATACTTTTGTAAATCGGCTCTCCACCTTCATATCTGATATTTTTGTTGCTCGATATCACATTGCAACAGTCTCAGATATTCGTGATCTTGGAATAACCCTTGATAGTAAACTACAATACAACCTTCATGTACAACAAATCACAAATAAAGCTTCTAAAATTTTAGGTTTCATCATAAGAAACACAAAACTTTTTAATAGCATCAATATCATTAAGCAACTCTACTTTGCCTATGTACGGAGTCATCTGGAGTTTGCATCAGTTGTTTGGTCTCCATTTTACAAAATCCACATAAACAAAATCGAGGCTATTCAAAACAAATTTCTAAAATATCTTTGTTACAAGTCGTTTGTAAGATTTAATAATTATGCAGAGGCAGCTTCACACTTTAAAATTGATTCATTGAATGTACGAAGGCATCATATGGATGCACTATTCCTGTATAAATTAGTCAACAATAATATTCAATGCCCAGAATTGCTAAATAAAATTCAATTCAATGTACCTGCACGTGCAACACGCTCTTCTGTCCTGTTCAGGGTGGATCAATGCAAGACAAACTGTAAGCAGAATTCTTCCCTGAACAGACTATATATGCAATAGTTATAATAGCGAATTATCCAATGTGGACATTTTCAAATGCAAACTTACTGAATATAAAAGGTCCATAAAAGAGTAATTCTCTGATAGTTCTTGAATAATGTTATGTTTCTATTGTTTATATTAATTTCTGTTATGATTTGATTTATATATACAACCTCTCTCCATGGCTACCAATGTATTGATAGATTTTTTGTTTTGTTATTTTTAATTTTATATTAAAAAAAATGTTTTGAGTATATATATTTATTTTTTATTTTATATAATTTTGGATTCATATTCCTTTTTTATAAAATGAATTTACTTATTCTTATTATGCTGTCTCAGTAGAAGTTAAGTCACAAGGAGAAAATCCGTAATTGGTTTTATTTTGGCTATTTAATACTATGTACAAACTGAAATAAATATAAAACGTCGATTTCCCGAAAACTAATAAATAAATAAATAACCGGGTAAGATATTTATTTTATGGATGTTTATAGGATAAATTATCTAACTTTCTTTTAATACTTAATTTTATTTTAGGTAAGACATATTATTACCTCCAGTATATTAAAGCGAACGCTATCACAGAAGGTCATGGATCCTTCCGACCCAGAAAGTGTTTCCATCAAGATAGAACCAGGGTCCCAGGAAGAGGGGGGAGGTGAAATGGCTTATACGGACATTGATATCGACCTCCAGGATGTAAAGAAGGAATGCTTGCAGTATTTAGAAGGTACTTTGACTGCCTGTAAGTTGCATATTTAAAGTAATAAAATGCTGAAATTTGATTTCAGATTTTTTGAAATTCATGTCTGTTTTGGAATATTTTGCAGAGAGGACATAATATGTCTGTTGACGGCTTCCCAATTTCTGTTAATTATTCATTTTCTTATTTACTTTAAAATGTAAGTATATTTAATAGACTTACATTGCTCACAAAAAGATTCCGATTTATCAAATCATCACATCTTCCTCTTTATGATTTGAACATGTTTGACTGTGGTTTAATAAAACTCTGCCGCAAAATGAAAACCTTACATTTACATGAGATGATGTTAGCGAATGTTTACGGGTTCGTAAAACGAAATTATTTAAGATCTTTACGTTTGAAATTTGAAAGAGGTTTTTATTTACTATTTTGTCGAAATTACATTTAACTAAAGAATTGTACATATAAATTCTGTTTTTATTATTAATATTGACTCAATCAGCAAAAATTATTGTACCATGCTGCATTTTGAATACCAAGTACTTACATAAAGTCACTGAAAATTAACATCCCCGAGAAATTGGTTTGAAGTATTTTACCAAAATACAGTCGACATGTTGAAGAAAACATTTTTCCATTCGCTATTAAAAATAAAAATTCTTTTCGAAGGTACTGAGGAGTAAATAGTTTTCCTTCTTAAGGCATCTGTCTCTGAAGAGGACATCTAGCTTCTTTTTATTTCTTTAATTGTTATCTTTCAAGTTTCTTATCCAAATTCCGGTACTGGGTGATTTTTTTCAATCGTTTCTTTAATCGTTAGTATTTTCATTAAACTCTTGTAATATATACAATAAGCTTTATTAGGCAGGCCGCACACCAGAGCCACACGCTACATGCATGCAACATTTACGTCGTCACAATATGCATGCTACATTTTTGCTTTGAGTATATGCGTCGCGTACACGCACACCGGACGTACAGTTGTGGTTTATACTTGAAAATGTCGAGATTATCTGACGACACGGATTTCTTGATGTGGCAAATCAGAAAAAAGACGTCATTGGGTTCACCCGTTTAATCAATATTCTGCAATTTAACAAATATATATTTACGCACCAGATTTAAATGTCCGGGTTAAATTTTCCCCACAGGAAAAACTAAACCCTTTCACACACTTCCCCAAATGATCATCTAGTCAATCCACGTTATGCAATTGCACTACTTATGTAAGTATTATAAATACAAAACAATACAAGAACAACATGTCAACCTACCAAGGACCAAATGGGAAAATAATTCACTGACTCCTGATATTTTCATATCAGAGGGTTCGGCTCTGTGGAATTCCTAATTTGACCTATAAATCCTACTGATCCCTCAATATAAATATTTAAAAAATCTTTTGTAATCCTACATGTATTTAAAATAATTGATTCTTGCATTTTTATATATAAATTCTTTGACAAATCTAATATGCCTAAATTTTGAATGAGAGACCTAGGTATAATGCCAGTAGCCGAAATGACAAATGGTAATATTTTTTTATAGTCTGAGAATGCCAAATTCTTTTAATCTCATTTTATTATTTGTTTTATTTTATTATTTTGGTCCAGATCATTTATGTAATCCGTCTATTGCTATAATCAGGAAGTCCATGGATATATTAATATATGTTTTTTTCAACCTCTGCAATAGACTCTACATAAAATTCAATACTGCCTTTCATTTTTGCAAACCACTATGCCACAAAAAACGAGCGCGTTCAATCTTGAATACATGTAGCGCGGCTAACGTCTCGCCACAAACTGCTAACAACGTCTCGCACAAAATGCTACACTTGGTGTGCGTGCTTGCGCGCAACTATAGGAGGGCGTTAAATGTGTCGCGTTTCAAATGTGGCGCTACTGTTATCGTAATACAAATGTATGTCTGGTGTGCGGCCTCGCTAAATTTACTAAAAAACAATGAATCTCCCAGCTTGTAAAATCGCTCTGTGTCATCGTGTTACTTGCTAACTAGCAGATTGTTGACAATCTACGAAAAAAGTTTAAAGGTCGTCAACTTTACTCGCTGCACGCTTGCTCGTGATTGGTTTATTTATGGTTTTCAAGATGGCTGCCAATTAACAGCTGATTTCGACTGTCAAAAATCTGAAGAATTAGTTCACGCAGGCGTCGTTATTCTTGTTACTGGCGCTAAAAGCGACCTCAGTTTCCTACGCTTCTGAGCGAGTGGACAGTTTTGTGTGTCATCATGACAATCTCACTCGCCGATTTACCCGCTTTTAAAAATTAGTAGATAGTAGCTTGTGATTCGCCGTGTGTCATCGTGGCATAACTTGCTAACTAGCAGATTGTTGACAATCTACGAAAAAAATTGAAAGGTCGTCAACTTTTCTCGCTACACGCTTGCTCATGATTGGTTTATTTATGTTTTTCAAGATGGCTGCCAATTAACAGCTGATTTCGACTGTCAAACATCTGAAGAATTAGTTCACGCAGGCGTCATTATTCTTGTTACTGGCGCTAGCAGCGACCTCAGTTTCCTACGCTTCTGAGCGATTGGACAGTTTTGTGTGTCATCATGACAATCTCACTCGCCGATTTACCCGTTTTTAAACTTAGTAGATAGTAGCTTGCAACTCGCCATGTGTCATCGAGGCATAAAGCGTAGATGACACGTGGCGAGTTTACAAGCTATTATCTGGGAAATTCACTATCTATTAGTAAACTCGCCCAGTGTCATCGTGTTTGCTAACTAGCAGCGACTAGCAGATGGTTGACAATCTACGAAAAAAAGGTGAAAGGTCGTCAACTTTACTCGCCTACACGCTTGCTCCGCTTGCTCGTGATTGGTTTATTTACGTTTCCAAATGGCTTCCGATAAACAGCTGATTTCGACTGTCAAAAATCTGAAGAATTAGTTCACGCAGGCGTCGTTATTCTTGTTACTGGCGCTAAAAGCGACCTCAGTTTCCTACGCTTCTGAGCGAGTGGACAGTTTTGTGTGTCATCATGACAATCTCACTCGCCGATTTACCAGCTTTTAAAAATTAGTAGATAGTAGCTTGTAATTCGCCGTGTGTCATCGAGGCATAACTTGCTACCTAGCAGATTGTTGACAATCTACGAAAAAAGTTGAAAGGTCGTCAACTTTTCTCGCTACACGCTTGCTCGTGATTGGTTTATTTATGTTTTTCAAGATGGCTGCCAATAAACAGCTGATTTCGACTGTCAAACATCTGAAGAATTAGTTCACGCAGGCGTCGTTATTCTTGTTACTGGCGCTAGCAGCGACCTCAGTTTCCTACGCTTCTGTAGATAGTAGCTTGCAAACTCGCCCTGTGTCATCGACGCTTGTACTCTCTCGCGGAGACGTGATCGTAATTTGGAATATAATACGCTGTTAGTCTCGGCATGTAAATGTACGTATTGTTATTTTGTATTTCCAGGTAATATTAAAATGGAGACTGACACCATCAACGCAGAACCAGGACCCCAAGAAGAAGATGGCGGGAGAAGTTCTTATACGGAAATTGATATAGACCTCCCGGATCTTAAAAAGGAATGCTTAGAGCACTCCGGAAGTATTACCCCGACAGGAGGTAAAACCGAATTACATTTTTTTTAAATAGAATCACTAACATCTCCGGGATACGAATAACTCAATAATGTTTGAAAATCTCCTACTACCACCACAGAAGCCGAAAAGGTTGCTCGTGTTGTGATGGAGGACTTAGCCAGCCGAGGAATCGAACACGGGACGCCTGGGCGGAACCCAAACGCGATGCCCACTCAACCCACTCAACCACTGACCGATCTATTTGTTCTAATTAAGAAATGGGTGGCTCAGAATAATAAGTAAGCTTAAAATAAATAGTCTAGGGAGGGAAGACGGGGAAGCTCCCCACAATACAAATAGAAAAATGCATGGAGTAGTTGGCCGACCCACGTGGTTTCCGACGTCAGTTTTCCATCTTTGCCTGTCGAGAGTTAATACGGATCTTGAAGTGGCCCTGATTTATGAAAGAGGAAAAACAGATGGCGGTAGCTCGTTCCACGTACGAGCCGACATACATAAAACGAGTCACAGAAACGACCCGTTCTCATGAAGCCATTATCTACAGTGAACGGGTGATCCGCTCGTATCCGCCGAGTTTCACGCAAGTGCACCGGTGCACCGGGGATCAATTTTGATAGCGCTTTATAGCAGGTTCTATTAGAATACCTGTACAAAAAACTATTGTTAATAGCAATAACGCAGCACAGCACCACAAGTAGTGGTGCTGTGCTGCGGTCGTTCTTAGAATTGCAATGCCACTAAGCCATTTATTTTGAATCTATTGATAATGGTATCTGAGGGGTGAATTGCATAATAAATATTCTTTATAAATTTGATATAATGCGTTTCATTTGGTTCCATGACAATTGTTTCGACAATTTTTTCGCCGACAGTTAATCCCCCTGACAGTAGACCTCCCGACAGTTGACCCGGCGGACAGTTTATCCCTTAAAGTTTATTTTTTCAAGTAAGTATGCAAATAGGACACACAGCCGCTCACCCAAAGTCGATACACTTATATCTGCAGGCGTCTTGATTGAAAATCCACTGTAAGTACAAATATTTCTATCAACAATTTCGACTCCTCGAAGGAGCGTGCGGTGACGCTAAACGTCCGAATAATAAAATACGACATACTTATATGTGCAGTCGGCTTCTCAAAAGAGTCCCTCTCCTCTAGAGGGGATTTCGAGACTTCAGGCGGCATGCAGATGCAGAGTGAGAAAATATCCTGTTCTGACATTATTGAGCGCAGGCAGTGGCGTAGCGTGGGGGGGGGGGGGGGCAGCCCGCCCCGGGCGGCACTTTTAAGGGGGGCGACAAATAATATTCACATTAAATAATAATATTTTCTTGGAAAATTTTAAACCATTTCAAATCATTATTTGAAAATGTTCTACGATACTTTCGTGTACGAATCCAAATATTTTTTTTTATTTTTTATTAAAAACATCAATAATTATATCTACATTGCGTCTCATTATAGATGGCAATAATAGTTAACTAAAAACTATTATTGTGCTGCATTATAGATGGCAATCTCCAATCTGGTAATAATCTGTTTTTTACAAAATCAAGTTGGTTAATCAATTATTTTGGGGCTCCAGCCCAAAGTTGGCTCCCAAATTCAATTGTTGGGCGTACTTGAGATTTGTACAAGATAAGTATCTGGTGACTGTTAAAGCATCTGCTAGCCTTATAGAAGATGTCCGGTTTTTTGGAAGCCAGATTTACTCGTGCTTCTGTGGAGCCCTTAGCCGGTCTGATATATTAAAACTTACATTATTTATATAAATTGTTTTTAAAAAAAAATGCTTCTTCGGTATTGCCTTATTTGAGACATTTTCTGTGAATAATTTCATTTAGTTAGTCATTGTAGATCTGCCCTCTCTAAACCATTTTTGCTGTTGCTGTTGTTTTATGAGAAAAGGTTCTATTAATGTTTTTGTCTGATAAGTTCAAATAATGTAGCCGGTACCTAAAGAATCTTCACAGGACTGTAGTGGATACACGTGATCTATCGCCGCTTTTGTGTAAAGGCGTGACGTTCATTTATGGCGTAACCTTTGAGATTTACCATCGGTCGGGGAATTTTACATCTTCCTCACTATATTCCCATTGTTCAGAATGTCGATTGTAACTTTTCTATGAAGGTCTTTATAGAAGGAAAGTCAAAGGAAGCAAACCAAATATATCTTTATTTTTATACCAGTTCCACGACTAAACTCGACTGGACTGGTCACTCTTACTTTGAACTGGTCACTGGTCGACTGGACTGGTCACTCTTACTTTATTCACTCTTACTCTGAAGGATTTAAAAAAAAAGTTTTTTATTGAATACAAGTTGATCCAATATATGGATAGAATTGAATAGCTTCTATCGCGATAAAAACACAATAGAATTTTTTTGTCTAATTATAGAAATAAAAAAAAAACACAGCACAAGAATGTGGAATTTTGTCTTTATCCATTATCGTTTTCACCCACCCATTTCATTAAATCTTAATTTTAACATTTTTATGAATTCATTGGATTTTTACTTGAAGTCTTATCCGTAATCTTTTTCAGACTTTTTGAGGGATCTAAACACGCACCCAAAGAGAAAAAGATTTTCTTGTGCCCAATGTAACTACTGCTGCTCATACAAGTCTACATTAATAGTTCACCTTCGCACCCACACTGGAGAAAAACCTTTTTCATGTTCCAACTGCAGTTATTCATGGTCTAGAAAATATAGTTTGAAGTTACACATGATGAATCACAGTGGAGTAAAACCGTTTTCATGTTTGAGCTGCAACTATTCGTGTTTTCGAAAGGGATATTTAAAGATACACATCTGCACTCATAGTAAGGAAAAACCTTTTTCATGTCCCATGTGCAACTATTCGTGTATTACGAAGGGAAATTTGAAGCTGCATATGTGGACTCACAGCAGAGAAAAACCTTTTTTGTGTATTGAATGCAATTATTCATGTTCTCAACAGGGAAATTTGAAGAGACACTTGCTGATTCATAGTGGAGAAAAACTTTTTTCATGTCCTGATTGTTATTATTCATGTTGTCAAAAGGGACATTTGAAGATCTACATACGGACTCATAGTAAAGAAAAACCTTTTTCGTGTCCCAAGTGCAATTATTCATGTTCTCAAAAAAGTGATTTGAAGGTACACGGGCGGACTCACAGTGGAGAAAAACCCTTTTCATGTTTCAACTGCAATTATTTATGTTCTCAAAAGGGAAATTTGAGGACACACATGCGGACTCACAGTGGGGAAAAACCTTTTTCATGTTTCAAATGCAATTATTCATGTTCTCAAAAGCAACACATGAAGGTACACATGTGGACTCATAGTGGGGAAAAACCCTTTTCATGCCCTGAGTGCAACTATTCATGTATTGCAAAAGGAAATTTGAAGAAACACATGCGGACTCACAGTGAAGATAAACCTTTTTCATGTCTCAAATGCAATTATTCATGTTCTCGAAAGGGAAATTTGAAAATACACATGCAGATTCACAGTGAAGAAAAACCTTTTTAGGTATAACATAAAATACAATTATTCATTTATGCGACAGGAACATATGGAACAGGAACGACAGGTTTCCAATAAAATCATTCATGTTCTCAAAAAGGGGATTTGAAAATACACATGTCGACTCACAGCTGAGATAAATCTTGTTCATGTCCCGAGTACAACTCTTCATTATGTAGGAGAATTTGAAGAACCGAATTCGGATTCACAGTTGAGAAAAAAATTTATGTGATTAAAGAAATTATTCGTTTTCCCAACAGAAACATTTGAAGAGTCACTTGCTGACTCACGGTGGAGAAAAACCTTTTCATGCCCTTACATCATTTATAAATATTCTCGTAGGGGCATTTAAAAATATACATACAGACTCATAGTGGTGAAAAACCCCTTTCATGTTTCGACCGCATATTTATGTTCCTGAAAGAGTGACTCGAAGACACATGTGGATTCACAGTTAAGAAAACTCATCTCATGTTTCGACTGCAACTACTCATATTCAAGAAAGAAAAATTTGGAGATGCACACGCTGACTCACAGTGGAGAAAACCTTTTTTATGTCCTGATTGCTTGTATTAATTTAATAAAAAGAAACATTTGATTCGATGCTTGCATAGTCACAGTGAAAACAAACTATTTCATGTTTCGACTGTAACTATTCATGTTATCAAAAGGGAGATTTGAGAATACACACGAGAATTCAATTCAGTTAAACCGTTTTCCTGTCGCAACTTCTTATGTATTACAAAGATACATCTAAAAATAAATTTGGCGACTCGCAGTGGAGAAACCTTTTTAATATTAAGTCAGATTGAGAAGTTGTGGAACATTCTGTCATATTCCTCAAGTGCCGTCATTTTACTGTGTTTTTGAATTGCCGTACCTACTATGTTAGCCGTATTTGTGACTCATTATCGTAGGAAGGAGGCAATAAAGACCGCAAATCATTTCGCTTACGAGCTGTTGAACTTCAGATCTCATAAAAAAATGCCAAATTACGTGTTGTTTTTCCTAATTATTCTACTATACTCTGTAAGTTGAGCTCCGATAGCTCATAGTTATGGGAGCAGTATGTACGTGCACAAAGAAAATAATGCTTGGAAGGCGTTTTGCAAGCAACAGTCAGGGACTTATTATATAGGTTACTTACCCCTTTTTTTAAATTCAACATACAAACTAAGGTAATTTGGCATTTAAAATAACTACAAACGTAAATCAAAATACTCAATTTTACAAAAATATTCTTATAAAAACAATAACAAAAAATTTTTTTTAAATGCTAGATCGTACAGATTAACTATACTATGTTAAGGGTACAATACATCCATTTACACGGAGTTAATTTTATTTGAACGGTTCGTTCCTACGACTCGTTCTTGAGTTCAACAGCTCGGCTATGGAATGATTTGCTGGCCTCTTTGTCTCCTCCCTCTTTGTTTCCAATGGGTCTCTTTAAAAAAAAACTCCACACAGCAACCCCAAAGACTTAGTGTTGGGTAGGACACGACATCAGGATGAGTTTGTAGTTGAGGTGAGGTGTTACAAAATATTTTCGCTTACAGGGGGGGGGTGGGGGGGGGGTAGGCTAGATAATTCCAGCTCTACACAAGGGGCCCTGAGGAAAATTCCCCTCAGACCCTATGTCATCAGCTGTGGACGTATAAGTCAAAAGGACTCCCTCAACCACTCTCTCCGGATCCGGCCTGGACAAACTTCACCCCATGAGCCCAGGTACCCCTGCTAAGTCACCAAACGTAGCGAACCACTTGGGGTGACCTATGGCAGATGTGTTGGTTATCTAATAATAGTTCCTGGGGCGGCGGTACCCATACCCGCCTCCCGTGTTTGTTCCCCCCCCTCTCTGACCCCCTTCCACCTCCTCCCCCCACCACCACCTCTGATCCACCCCCCCCCTGCACCCACCCTCTGATCCCCCCCTCAGCAACCCCCTACACCTCATCTCAACACTCCCTCAACCTCCCTCCCTTGGGAGCTGTTGGGACTCTTGTGCGGTATTCACATAACACATAACAATAATTTAAAAAAAATTTTTTTTGAGCAGTTGGAACTCTTGTGCGGTATTCACATAATAATAATTTACAATAAAAATATATTTAAAAAAAATTAAAAAACATTTTGGAGCAGTTGGGACGTTTGTGCGGTAATTTACAATAAATTTAAAAAAAAAAATTTTTTTGGAGCAGCTGGTACTCTTGTGCGGTATTTACTTAACAATAAAAAAATATTTAGAAAAAAAAATTTTTGAGCAGTTGGGACTCTTGTGCGGTATTATTATATGAATGGCTCCCCCAACACCACCTCCCGGTTCTTATACAAAAATCTCATTCACACTCCTCACGCCTCACCACCTCTTGCATTTGACCCATACGATACGTGACATGACATGTAGCCCAATACACCAATCACCTCACACCTCACCGACAAACCTCATCCCATAAACCCTAGCACCTCTGCTAAGTCACCAAACGTAGCGAACCACTTGGGGTGACCTATGGCAGAGGTGTTGGTTATCCATTAAATGGTTCCCGGGGCTGCGGTACCCATACCCGCCTCCCAAATTGAGTCGACTATACCTAAATAAAAACAAATCTGTTCACATCAAGTGGATTTCTAAAAAATACTGTCGAAATATTACAATAATAAAATTATATTGTCAATACTGTTTCGTAATATTCAAAGTATTAAAAACATTTCACGTCCTGCTGTAGATTAGGAAAGATTGTTTTCTTTTTCTTAGTCGGTGAGGTGTGAGGTGGTTGGTGTATTGGGCTACATGTCATGTCACGTATCGTATGGGTCAAATGCAAGAGGTGGTGAGGCGTGAGCAGTTTGAATGAGATTTTTGTATAAGAACCAGGAGGTGGTGTTGGGGTGAGCCATTCATATAATAATACCGCACAAGAGTACCAACTGCTCCAATTTTTTTTTTTTTTTTAATATTTTTTATTGTAAATTATTGTTATGTGAATACCGCACAAGAGTCCCAACTGCTCAAAAAATTTTTTTTCTAATTTTTTTTTAATTGTAAATTATGTATTGTTAAGTAAATACCGCACAAGAGTACCAGCTGCTCTAAAAAAAAATATTTTTTTAAATTTATTGCAAATTACCGCACAAGCGTCCCAACTGCTCCAAAATGTTTTTTAATTTTTTTTTAAATATATTTTTATTGTAAATTATTATTATGTGAATACCGCACGTTCCAACTGCTCAAAAAAAATTTTTTTTTTAATTATTGTTATGTGTTATGTGAATACCGCACAATAGTCCCAACAGCTCCCAAGGGAGGGAGGTTGAGGGAGTGTTGAGATGAGATGGAGGGGGTTGCTGAGGGGGGGATCAGAGGGTGGGTGCAGGGGGGGGTGGATCAGAGGTGGTGGTGGGGGGAGGTGGAAGGGGGTGAGAGAGGGGGGGGGTGGGAGGGTAGGTTTTTTTTCATATCCATTTTTCGTATTACAAAACTAACAAACACGGGAGGCGGGTACCGCCGCCCCAGGAACCTTCATTGGATAACCAACACATCTGCCATAGGTCACCCCAAGTGGTTCGCTACGTTTGGTGACTTAGCAGGGGTACCTGGGCTCATGGGGTGAAGTTTGTTCAGGCCGGATCCGGGGAGAGTGGTTGAGGGAGTCCTTTTGACTTATACGTCCACAGCTGATGACATAGGGTCTGAGGGGAATTTTCCTCAGGGCCCCTTGTGTAGAGCTGGAATTATCTAGCCAACCCCCCACCCCCCCGTAAGCGAAAATATTTTGTAACACCTCACCTCAACTACAAACTCATCCTGATGTCGTGTCCTACCCAACACTAAGTCCTTGGGGTTGCTATGTGGAGTTTTTTTTTTAAAGAGACCTATTGGAAACAAAGAGGGAGGAGACAAAGAGGCCAGCAAATCATTCCATAGCCGAGCTGTTGAACTCAAGAACGAGTCGTAGGAACGAACCGTTCTCATGTGACTCGACTCGTTCTCATAACTCGTTCTCACTCGACAAATGTCTGGCGCGTAAATTTTATAATTATTTTAAATAATATATATGTGACATATTTGCGGCGCGTTTCAGAGCGGAAGAGACTATCAGTATCACCCTGGTGTGAGACAACCATTTTTAAAATTCAAGCGTTGCTTGAAATGACTTTGGCCGTGTTTGGTGACCTGATCTGAATGGCCATGTAATTCCCAACCTTCCTCTTCCAACTTCCAGCCCCAGCAATTGGGATTCTTGTGCGGTATTCACATAAACAAATGTTTTTAATTTTTTATTGTTGTACTTTCACTCCACATAGAAGGTCCCGAGGAAAATAATTTTTCTTCAGAGTCTATGTCATCTATGGTGATGTTGTGTGGATGGTTTTTTTTAGGGAGAAGAAGGGCCTTGAAGAGATCTATGTTGAAGAAGGGAGGAAACACAGAAGCCAGCAATCATTCGACAGCTGAGCTCAAGAACTCGAGAACTTGAACAAGCCGTAGAAATGATATTCCCATGCGACATAAAAGTCAACCATGCACAAATGTTGGGTGCCCGATTGGTGTGTTTCCCAATTATGCAACGGTGCCAAAGGGATCACAAACGCTAGTTCCTTCCATTGAAATACCGGTAGAACACGGACAGCATTCCTAACTGATGCCAGTGCTCTAAAGATTACGATCCAGTTGTAATCGGGGAAGCTATCAAACGGACCGCCCGTTTTTGCGCAGAGTCATGGTTTTTTTTAAAATTATTTTGGGACTCCAGACCAGAGGTGGCTGCCAAATTGAACAGTTGGGCGCACTTGTGATTTGTACAGGGTCAGCAGTTAAAGTATATCTCCAAAACAAACCGTTTGGAGAAAACTTTGCACGTCATCTATTATTATAAGTCAATAAACTTTTATTTCCGACAACGTACTCAACTTGCTAAAACTGTGAAGTAATTTAAAACAACTATTTAATAGGTACCTACGCGTTTTTTGCGTGTTTAAAAATTAAGTTATGTCTTCCCTAGAGTTCGGCTCTGTAAAAGCCTCCACTTTGCCGCCTCCTAGTTATGACGGTTTAAAAACTCCTGCATTCTTACGTTAATTACAAATGAATGTATCCTCTTCGCGTTGACAATTTAAAATAAATGTTTATAAATGTGTTGCTGTGATGAGATATAGTAACAATTGTCACATAATATTTCGTAGCTAATGAAATAGAATGTAAGACCGTTTTCTATTTAGCAAAGAATAATTATTTAGAATAAAAGTGAAAAGTAAACAAAATAATTCACAAACAATATTATGACAGAACTGTCATTTTGAGATTGTAAACAACATTATCTATGAAATGTCAACAGTGTATTATTTTGACAGGTAACAGCTGTTGCTTTGAAATCAAGTCCCGAAAATATTTAAAAAGAATAATAATATAGAATCGTAATAATAACACCATAAAAGATATTTGAATATAATAGAATAGTTTTTAAAAACTTTTGCACGATATTGGCAAGTTTCAAATTTTATTAACCCGATGAAAAAATAGATTTTTTAAGTTGGTATTCACCTTTTTAACTTCACTGCATAATATAAACTGAATAATTATAATATAATGTAAGACCTTTTGATAAGCAATGTACGTCGCGATAGTAATGACATTAAATCAATTTGAAATACCTGTGTAAAATAAAGACATTTTATAATGCACACAATGACTTTGATATCAACTTCTTTGAGGTTAAAAATAACATACGCGAATCGACAATTGATAATAAAGCGACGCACACGAAAATTAAAAAAACTTAATAGGTATAACGCGTATCTGTAGATAAACAATATTTAATGTATTTAATATACATAGTAAAGCATTTACACATCCGTAAAATTTTCCAATAGTATGTATGAAATAAAATCGCCATAATCGCAAACAACAATATGATTGTTACATATGAATTGAAAATCCATCTTTACAAAAGAAACCATGCGGGAATCTTTAGGTACAATTGAAATGTGACATAGTGTCGAACAAGAAATTTACCATCAAGTAAAAAAAATATTTATGACTATATTATCCCAATAGAATATATCAAATTAAGTTGAGCGCCATAATGTTATTGAGTACCTACAACGAAAAAAATTATTGTCGAAAATAATTCTTAATATTGACTGCGTAAAATACATGATGCATTATTATTGAAAATACGACAGAATTGATAATTAGCAGAAAAATAAATTGCAAAATAATAAAGAATAGCAGGTAGCAAATATGTAACATTATTATTTGTAAGAAGTTGAATTTGAATATTACTCTATCAGAATTTGAACTTTAATTAGATAGCAAGGTAGGTAGGTAGATTTAACAGAAATTAGCATTGTAGATTTGCAAAAAAATGTTACAATAAACTGAGATTAATTGTGAAGATAATATATGATATTTTTACAATGATTAACACATCAATCGAAGTTATTTTTTCAGAGATTATAAAAAATAACCCTCTCACACAAAGTATTAGCCAATCGAGCCCAACAAACGTTGGAGCGCCAAAATGTTATGAAGATATTTGCGTTGGACGCCAAAATGTTATGAAAATATTAGATGGAGAGCATGAGACAAGTGTGGTTATTACTAGAATTTCTCAGGCGTGGACCTTAAGTAGGCGGCTGTGTAATACTTCGTATGAGGATAGGTTATTTAAATGAAATAGTATAGTGCTTTGACACAGTTAAATTAATTTATTAATTATTACAAATAATAATCAGGGCTAGACTAAATTCTGAATGGGCATATTATGGAGCGTTAGTACCGTTTAATCTTGAGGAGTTGATGAATGGGTGAATGTCATATGTAGGCGATCCATGCTGCTGCTTGCTGCCTTCGGAGATGGGCGGTTAGTTCCCTCCGCTGCTGACATGTGCTGAACGGCAGGCTGGAGCGACGAACAGGCCTCCAGTCCCGCGGTTTCCCAGCGACGTCCCGTCCAAGGGCGGTTGCCAGCCAGCCGACTATGTCGATGACGGCCAAGGTGGGCGATCTTCGGCCGCATCCCTGCGAGCACCTCTGGCTCCAGGTATAGTCGGAAGGTCTTGTGATGACTGCGTCTGCAGATGCTGGATGTGGTTTTAATCCAGCAGAAATAATGTGCTCCCATGGTACTCCGCTGCTGATCCAGGATTTTAATGATTGTCCTGATGGTCTTCAATAATGGATGCCGCTGGTGGGCGCGGATTTATCAATCTTCATATGGTGTTAAAATAATGGCGAACTACGACTATTTGATTACGTCGACCCGCCACGGGGACGGTGGCCATGGTCGCCTGTGGCTGCTCAAAGAATGGCGAGCTCAAGGCCAGTCCTGCCTAGTGCACCCCTCTGTGCAGATCCTCAGTATCACCAACTGAGCAAAGGTAAGCATTTCAATGCTACCAATATAATGATGTTGAATGTTAACAAACTTCACACCAAAAGTACCCATACACAGATAATTCACTTGTTACATAATTTTTTATGTAACAAAATCACAGACCGTATTCATGTATACAATACTTTGGTCGAGTGTCACCCCCCTTTCGGGGTACGCCCCCCTCCTCGTTACGCCACTGCGTGTGCCTACATATGCTGGGCGCGTATTTTCCGACAATGCATCGGTGCCTAGGGGATCAATGACGCTAGTTCCTCGTAGCATCTTCCATTAAAATACCGGTAGAACAAGGATACTATTACCACCCGATGCCTCTGCTCTAAATCCTGTTCAATCCGTTTGTTAAGATGGGGGAATCTACCTATTAAACGGACCGCCCATTTCTGCACAGAATCAAGGAGTTTTCAGGTATTTTGGAGCTTAAGACCAGAGGTGACTGCCAAATTAAACCGTGGGGTGCGATTTGTACAGGGTTAGCAGTTGTGTGCTATTAAAGTATCTGCGGGCTGTGTACAGTATGCCCAGTTTTTGGGAGGCTAATATAATTCTGGCTACGATGAAGCCCCCATACCTGAGCTGGTCTCTTATAACAGGTGCGGCAAAGAGAACGGACGGTTTAAAAAAATATCATGAAATAGTTAATTTTTACTCAAAAACAAATTTATCGATGGAATCAGGTTCGCAAGGAAATAGCATTTGAGACAGTCAAGTGTGGAAAATCACATCAGACATGTGGTGGCCGAAATCGTTGATGTTGCATATACATAATATATATATTATTTATTGCCATCTTGAAGTCACTGAAGTTTATGTGAAAAATGTTTACTTCAGCCAGGCCCAGATGTCCCACACTACTTCGCTGGTGTGTTTAAAACAAGTTTAATATCAAAAATAATCATTGCAATCCAACAATAACAATAATTGTTTAATGAGTTCTGTATAATAAATCTATTTCTGTGTGAGAATATTTATGATAAATTAATTTTCTAATACAAAAAAATCACCTTTCCTCCTTAGAGCAAACACGAAGTTTATAATATGTAGAAACAGTTTTTATATACATATATATTTTAATTCTATCCGTTCAACTAAATTATAAATTTCTGTTATCACAACTTCTTTCAACTTATTTCAACATAAATTTTACCAAGATACGTGAATTTTCATGCTCATAAATTAGCTTTGTAACGGACGTGTTACGTACCCTCGTTTGTTTTTTCAGCAAAAGTCATCGCTGGCGGCATCCTCTACTTTTAGTGGTCATTTCTTTGAAATTTCCCTTGAAATTTCTGGCCACTAAGCTCGTTAGTACCGTGCCGCCAGCGACGATCTTTCCGCCGAAATATTTATGTAAAATTTATCATTATTACCCTTTTTTATTATGTACAATGCCCCGGTGCAACAAATAAATGCTTGCGTGCTAAGGTTGCCACCGGGAGACATTTTAAACTCTTATAATTTACATACTTGCAATTTTCCTGGGCAGGGTGGTGGTGGCCCCTGCAGGAGGCAAACCAAAATGGCACGCACCTTTCCCACTGGGCAGGGTGGTGGCCCCTGCAGGAGGCCAACCTTCAAAATATGTTTTTTCACTTAATCAAACTCTCGCAACCCGCAGGACGATGAAATTAACATATTTCATTCCAGAGTCCTGCCGGGCATTCAGGGAAAGAAAATTTAATCCTCTAACCCTTAAACTCGCAATGTTAGGGCGTTTTTAGCACCAAAAAAGGACTTAGAAGAATTCCTTACAAAAATCCGTTTTTTCCCATTTCAAAAATCCAGGGACCTCGCAAGACGATGAAACAAACAGGTTTCAGTAGCTAGTCTTGCGAGGGACCTAGGAAAAATACTAGATTCCTTATTTAACTTCTCACAATTAACCAAACATTAAAAAACCTAGCATAAATTGTAAAGTTGCCACAAACTCACCAAACCAAAAATCTAGGGATAAATAATACCCACACAAATATGTTAACATTAAGACATGTACATGTATATACCAATTTTACCCTATATAATTATTTATAAATCGCAATTTCAAGCGACCACTTTCACGGGCGGCACCGGCAAAATAAGGTGTGACGGAAACGCCGCCCTATTTATACGTACGGGCAAGGTCAAACCTCCCACCACAAATTTATACCACGTGGTCACCTTTTACCCCAAATTTGGGTATAAAAGGACCCACATTTTTAAAAATAAATCATGTTCATCTCTACTCAACAAATACTTGTCTTTATTCTTCGGAAGTTTCCTCCAAACACCTACCTTTGGAAGTCTACCACCTGCTGCCTCCTGCTGAAGTTCTGCCTGAACGAGTACCTGGTGCCTACCACTGCAGTCGGCCCTAACTCTGGGCACTGCCAAGGCACCGCTCAGGCAGAAACTAGGCGCATCCAGGACCATTACCACTGGATGTAGGGAGGCCAGCCAACTCTAACCATCATCAGCGTGTACCTCTGGAAGGCGTGCACGAGACCGGTCCCTTTTTTATAGTTCTTGTGAAGACGCTGATACGTCTGTTACAAGCTTTATTACTAATAACTTTAAATAAATAAATTAGATTAAATAAATTAGCTTTATTACTAACTTATTACTAATTATAACTAATATATATATTAGAAACCCACACTACCAACACACAGGCAGCAACAGGTGGGTTCCCATATCTAACAATATTAATTTAAGAAAAGATACATGCATTAATTAATGTTATATACTATATTATTAAAAACATGTTTCAATAATAAGTAAAAAATAAAAAAATACACGATTCTTGAGCCCAAAGGACAGAGGCACTGATTTAAATTATACGACAGTAAGAAAATGCCAAGTAAATCGACAAGATGCATCGTACTAATTTGGAACTAGTTAAAAATGATATATTAGCGTTAAAAGGAATATTTCAAGGAGAGGCGTTAGAAACACAAAAACTTAAACGTCAGAATATAAGATACTAGCAGACCCGACACACGTTGTTGTGGCTAAAGAAACATAACGCCACGCCCTTACCCAACCATTATAACCAACACTATCTGTTAAATCAAATCCACACCGCCCGCATGCCAGCCCGCTGCCTGCATGCCAACCCGCTGCCCGCGCCAACTTACCAGCCCGCTCCCTGTATTTAAATATTTCAAGAAATTTACACAAAACCTTGATAAATTATATACCTAAACACCTTTCTCATGAATCACTCTACTATTGGTAAAAACCGCGTGAAAATCCGTTGCGTGGGTTAAAAGATCTAAGCGCACAGACAGCGGGAGCGACTTCATTTTTACTAAGTAAAGATGTTGCCTACAATTTGGGGTATGTTAAGCGCCCATCGCCACGGAATGCTCACACTTCTAATTGTTTCAATTAAGATCGGTCTCCGAAAACAACGTAACCCGATAAGCGTAGCCGGAAAACAAGAATGTATTTTTACTGCGCAGAAGTGTAAGTTTGCTGATATATAATTTTTGCTTACAGGTATGTCTTCAATCGCAAAACATCAATGATTATTTTTACGGTGAGTCAACAGATGCCTTTTTAAATAACGTTTATTTAAGCATGAATATGTGCAGTTGGAACATGAAAAGGGTTTTTCTGAACTGTGAGTCAGCAAGTGAAGTTTTAGACTTGCCTTTCTAGAACATAAATATTTGCAGTTAGAACAAGAAAAAGGTTTTTCACCACTGTGTGTCAGCAAATGTCGTTTTAGACATATCTTTGTAGAACATGCATAGTTGCAATTGGAACAAGAAAAAGGTTTTTCGCCGCCGTGTTTCACCATGTGTCTCATCAAATCTCCTTTTGCAATACACGAATAGTTACAGTTGGGACACGAAAAAGGTTTATCTGCACTGTGAGTCAGCAAGTGACGTTTTAGATTTCCCCTTATAGAACTCGAATAGTTGCAGTCGGAACAGGAAAAAGGTTTTTCACCGCTGTGTGTCAGCATGTGTCGGTTTAGAGTTCCCTTTGCACAACATGAATATTCGCAGTAAGAACAACAAAAAGGTTTTTCTCCAGTATGTCTGCGTAAGTGAATTATTAACTGTGACTTCCGTGAACAAACGTAGTCGCAACAGGAACATGAAATTGTTTTTTCTCCAGGAAGTCTCTTCAGGTCTGAAAAAGATGGGGGAATAGGATAAATAATTATCTTAAAACAAGAAAGAGGTAATTAAAAATAATCCAAACAAATAATGAAAAACGTCTTACGGGATTTCTGAAATATTACTTTAGATTGCTCTGAGCATTCGCCTTTAACATTCTGGAGATCGATGTCAATTTCTGAATAAGAAATTCTCCTTCCAACTTCTTCTAGAAGTCCTGGTTCTGTCTTGATATCTACGGTCTCCACTTTAACGCTACCTGGTAAAACAACAAAAAACTATTATTAATATGTCGAGGATACAGCCGGTAAATAAAATACATCAAAAAGAAACGTAGTTAGTTAAATTTTTATTCTAAACATAAAATAGATTAAAAAAAACATTAAAGATAACATTGAGTAACCACGGAGGAGAGGAAAAACGAAAAAGAGGCTTTAAAATTAATTTTAATAACACGAATGTCACCGGAAGGGCCGGAACTTTTTAACGGAACGGCACCCTTCACATTTTTTTCTCAAAAACGGCGCTACAGATATCATCCAGTAATTATTATTGAGAACCTTCAGAGCAGAGACGTTTTTGTTTTCACTTTAATAATAAAATCCCGCACTTCATGTTGTTTCCTGTGTAGGTACATTTTAACGCAAAGAAACCAATGAGAAACAAGCGGCGACATGGACGTGCATAGATCCTGTATGCAAAAAAATCCAAAATGGACATGAACGCGAATGCGAACATCTGAACGCAACCTTCCACATTTTCAATTATTATTATTATTATTTTATTTTTTTTTAAATTCGTTTATTCCAGATCTCGGGGAGGGTGGTGCAGTCCCACGAGATCCATATTATACATATATAATACATTAAATTAAAATATTTCAAGATGAAAGATATTTTTTTTTACATAATGAAAGGAAATAAATAAAAGAAAATAATAACAATACAAAAATTAAAATAAAATTTGAAAAAAAAAAGTTAACTTTTTGTTATCTATTTCATCAGGAAGTGGCTCCATCGCTTATAAATGGGACCCTGCCAGAAGTGGAATGCTGCCATCACAAGAGTGTTTTCGCTCGAGGCCAATCGCGTTCTGTAGCTGGTGATCCGTTTTTTTATTAGTGTTCGGAATCCGGGAACGCGCCCTTCTTCAAACATCTCGGTGGCACTGCAGTACCAGGACAACCCAAAAAGCGTTCGATATGAATTGTTGTACTGTATTTCCATTCTTTTTAGTGACGCTTTGTTGAAGTTGGTCCACAACTCCGAGGTATATAGGCTCGTGCAGTACGTGTTAAAAAGTTGCCTTTTTGCAGCTGGGCTGCACTTGTTAAATCTTCGAGAAATCATATTTGCCCTAATGCACAGTGATCTTCTCTGTCGCTCAATATCCGAGTCATCACTGAGGTCCGCTGCTACGATGTGTCCCAAGTATTTGACCTCGATTTTTTCTATTATTTTTGTGTCGTTTAGACTGACGGGTAATACTTTCATGGTGCCTGCACCTGACTTGAATACGAGCAACACAGACTTAGTGGGGTTACAGACCATATTATGTTCAGCAGCGTATTCTTCACAAATCTTTAACAGCTTTCTCAGTCCTTTTATACTTGGTGACAAAATGACCATGTCATCTGCATACGCAATGTTATTTACACAGTTATTTCCCAGGTGACAGCCTACGTTTGCCGAGGTGAGTTTATCGCTTAAATCGTTCATGTAGACGTTAAATAAAATCGGTGATAAGCTTCCCCCTTGTCTGACGCCGCATTCCATATTCACAGGTGTTGACATTTTATTTTTCCAAAGAACTTGGTTCTCTTGTTCATGATGCCAGACTGCCAGAATGTTAATTATTGAACCTGGCACCTTCCTTTCTTTTAGTTTTTTCCAAAGTAGTGCGTGAGAAACCCGATCGAAGGCTTTACTTAAATCAAGAAAACAAGCATACACTGTTGTTTTTCTTGCCTTATAATATTCGATACATTGTTTTAAGCTGAATATTGCCCTATCTGTAGACAATTTAGATTTAAAACCAAATTGATTGTCTGATGTGAATAGTTTGCCTTCTATTTGAATTTGTATAACTCTTTTAAATATTCTGGATATTATTGTGGCAAGAGATATCGGCCTATAGTTGGAAGTATTGGATAAGTCTTCTTGTCTGGATTTAACTAGTGGTACTATAATTGTACGTGAGAAGTTTCTTGGCATGTGCGTGTGTTGAAGAATCTGTGTAAATAATGTTGCTAGGAGCGTGTATATTTTTTCACCAGCGTTTCTTACATGTTCTATGCTCAGGCTATCATAACCGGGAGATTTTCCAGCTTTCATTCGTTTGACAGCGGTTTTAACCATATCTTCCGTAACGATTATGTTTTCGTCCCCATCTTCACATGGTTTTTCTAAGAAGGTGGGTTCTTTTCTTTCCGATGTTTTCGCAAAGTAGGTTATGAAAATATTAGCAATCTTTTCTGCGTCTGATTCTCCTTCAATATGGGTCGATATCTGTGCTTTAGATTTTAAGATGTTGTTGGTTTTTTGCCAAAATTCTTTAAAATCTCTATCCTCAAATGCACCCGATATTTTGTCCAGTTTTATTTGTTCCGCTGTTTTTTGACATTTTCTTAGCTCAGATTTGAATTTTCTTCTCAATATTTTTCGGTTTTCTGCCAAAGAACCCGTCCGGGGTTTTCCATTTTCAATCCATTTCATAAGTGCATTTCGTGATGCTTCATAATGAATCGAAACACTGTCGTTCCATCCAGGAATATGTTTGGCTGTGGTGCTGTTATGTTTACGTCCACTCTCGAAGACGTTTTTTGCGGCCGTGCATAGTGACTCTTCAATTCTCGCATACAGTTCATTAATGGCATCTTTATGAAAGTTATTTTTGCATCCTGACTTTTTACAGAGTTCGACACTGCTGCTGTAGTTAATGCGGTTTATTAAAAATGATGCTGTTACAGAATAGGACATGATCTGGGATATATTATGTGCTCTCCATTTTACTGGATCCAACGCAATCGGGGCAATTCCCTCCGTAGTGGTTATTCCTGTTGTTTCTAACCAAATAGACATGGGCCGGTGATCTGTCCAGTCAACATCGTATTTTATCGAAATATTTTTAGTCATCTTTTTAATTGTGGCCGTTCCTATGCAGTGATCTAACCAGCTCGTTGTATTATGTGCATCGCTAACGTAAGTGTAAGAATTTTCTGGCAGTTTTTCTACATCGACACAGTGATATTTATTTTCTTTGCAAAACGATAATAAATCTTTCCCAAATAATGTTCTTGGGTCGGAATTAAAGTCACCCATTACAAGGCAGTTCGTATATTGCTTGTCTTCAATAAGTGAATGTAAGTTTGCTAGGCATCTTGAGAATTCGGGTATGTTGTCATTACAGAAGGTTGGCATGTAAACTGTGAGAATGCACAACAATCCTTTATCCAGGGTTATTTCTATTCCCGCTACCCTACTGTCGTTGCAGTCGATAGCCTTGGCCCTTATTGTGCTGCGCCACAATATGCCCGTTCCGCCGTGTGGACGCCCTCTTAGTATGCTAGTGGATGTATCTACAGCAGATGTGCCTAAGCTTGAAAATTGGGGGTGTATTTCTGAAAGATAATTTATGTCAGTAGGTAAAAGCCATGTTTCTTGTAGTAAAATTACATCATATTCTTCACAAATATCGTGAATAAATTTCACCGTCCTTCTTACTGATCTGCAGTTGATGGTAATAATTTTAAGAAGATCCATTATTTACATTGTTTAAGCTTTTGTCCGAGCTGTAATTTCTCTCTTTGAAAATTCTGTACACTATTCCTTCGGGCCAAAAATCTTTTTCCGTGAATGAGCTGATTTTTTGCGTGAGAATTGTTACTTTGAATGTTTTGAAAGGGGTCGGTTTGAAAGGTTTGATCCATTCTACATCTATATACGGTTGATTTTTGGAAGAAATAAATAGTTTTAAGTCATCAGCACTAGTTTCTGTGTCAAATCTTGAGGCATAAATTGCCGTTCTTAGGGGAGCCGCCTTGATACTTGATGTGGGTCCTGTACCCTTGTGATTTTTATTTAATTTACGTTTTTTCACGACGGTAAATCCGATATTTTCATTATTTTGGTAGTTCCGAATTGTCTTAGGCTCGGACCGCGGGCCGTTGTCTAACGGTTTCTGGGTTTCTACGCCTGATTTGTTTGCTAGTACATTGGAATATGTGTTTTGTTTAGTGTGCGTATTACTACTGTTCGGTTCGGTGACCTTGACATTAACCAAAGGCATTTCTTCGGTGTAATTTGAATTAGCAGTTTGATTGTTTACATTTCTTGGTTTCGGCTCGGATTTTAGATCATTCATCTAAATGGTCATCTGCTGTCTTAGCTCATCTACATCATTTTGTTTGCACATTTGTGCCTTTATGGTAAAGAGTTCCGTTTTTAAAGACAAAATATCTTTTAGAAGTGAGGTTATGTCAACAGAATCAAAACAAACTGGCGGTAGTTTATGCAGATTTTTTGCTACAAAAGTTGGCATATCTGTTGTCTCGGTCTCTTTAATTACTTTGATCATGTCGTAAAGATTCTTTACCTTTTTTCCATCGCCCTTTCTGGTGATTCTCCTGTCATCGACCTCTGAGTACAAGAGATCTTTCGATAGTTCCACTTCGTCTTCACTGAAGTGTGTGGAACAAATTTGTACGATTGACACTTCATCTAACACGTCAACTTTATTGAACAGAAACGTTAAAAGCTCATTAATAACAATTTTTTCGCATTTTTTCACTTTTTCCGTCATCGTAACTTATGTTGTGGAAATTCACAATAGGTACATCGGTCACGGTGATGAAATTATTTATATATAATAAATAATATTTCATGGTGGGGACCTTTGATATGTTCTTTGTAATGTTTTATTATTGTGGTATGAATATTTAGTATTTACTGGTGAAGTGCATAGTGTTCATGTGTCTCTTTGTGTGAGTATGTTTGTAGATGTGAGAAGTGATGATCTGAGAAGGGATATGTATGCGCATTAACAATTAATATCATTGACATGAAGCTCCTTTCAATTTTGGCAGTGAATCCGAGAAAATGTCGAAGAATCTGAATGAATGAGGGGCACGGTTAATTGGCGAATTATTTTCTGCACTTGTTTTGTAATTAACACTAGAGTACACGCGGGGGCTACATATGTAGTCCAGGGTATTGTTTTTGTTCATAACTTCGTGAAATTGCGTGATTTAACTTTGAGTCTTTAGCTAAGCTCCGATTGGTTGTTGCTCGACGCATTCAGTTTGGCGTGAGCGATCGACACTGGCGCACGTGCGAAAAATAACGTTTTAAAGTTGTTGGGCTATGTATGTAGCCCATGCGTGCACTGGCGGAACACAAGGAAAACTTGCTCGAAATGCTACAGGCGTATACGTATGTAACGATCACCAAATTTTAATTTGTCCTTCGTGTAATGAAAATTTTTAAAAAAAGTTTTAAAAAAATGTAAGAATTAAACCAAAAGGCGATGGATCTCAAATAAGTAAAAATTATGTGATTTTTTGAGAAGTCTGAAGTTTTGTTAATATTTTAAGTTTATAAAGAGAATATTTATTTATTTATTTCGGTTTACTTAATAAATGTCATTTATAATAATATGTTTTATTTAAAAATTTAACGATTATCTTTCAGTATATTTCAATTTAAAATGGGCTACAAGTGAAGCCCACGCGAGCATTCATGAACATTTTAGACGCGCGTGTACCGTAGTGTTAAGCGTGTTAAATGGTGATGTATGGCGGGTTCGTCTTAAAGGTTTGTTAACATTAATTATGGATAGAAGTTAGGAACTTATATTATACAACTTACTGGCCGTTGGAGTACTCTCAGAATACTGCAAGCATTCCTTCTTTACATCCCGGAGGTACTCGTAGATATCTATATCCGTATACAACTTTTCACCACCACCCTCTTCCTGGGAGCCTGGTTCCAATTTGATGGAAACGCTCTCCGTCTTGGGAAGATCCATGGCCTTCTGTGATAGCGTTCCGGTTAAAATAAGTAAGATCTATAACATTAATTATTAACTCATAGACATTGTGTACTGCTGACAGTAAAAATAACCATTGCTTTATTGTGATTGAATTAAATCCTTTTAACAATGGTCATTCTTAGAACCGCCATTGTATACTTCTGAGCAGGGAAGGTATATCTTCGTTTTATTTTATGAAGATTTAATTGGCACATTCTTACTGTGGCATGTACTTTAACTCCATCCCTCACTTCTCTTAGTTTCTTAGGTACATGTACGAGTATTAAGTACTTTTGATCAACGCCGAAATATTAGAGGAAAAATAATCCTTAATGTAATGATTGATGTTATTCATAGCCCGTATTAATAACAAAATATGTATAATAACTTCTACAATATAACGTACTACAAGCCTGTATTTTTTTCACTTCTTCTCGACACTTTTTATTTATTACATTCATATCGTTCCTTGTTCTCTCAGTTCACTTCTTTTATTAACCGGATTTTTCTTTTTAAAAAAATATATTTGTATAACATACAGGTTTTTTTAATCTTTTGAAATCACTGGAGAAGCTTAAAACTAATATATTTTAGAAAAAAAACTTTAATTCGCCCTAACTACTGTGGACAACTAATTGTCTTAATAAATAGTTATCTTTTATAGAAATTAAGGTGAATCTAAAAGCTTTTCCTAAAAAATATTCGTATAAAGCGTGGCCAGTTCGATCGAAAATTTACCCGAACTTGCACCAAACAGGAGCTTAGGTCTTATTTAGGCAGATTATCCAACTTACGTAAAACACGAAGCGCGAGGGTCAGTTCCAATATGTTCAGGAAATTTTACTAGATAAGTACAAGTACAAATGAAATGTTAAAAAAACAAATAGATTTGGTTTATTGAAATGACCAGAACACAAAAATTGTGTGGTTTATTCAATATTACTTCAGAACGGCCGTGGCACAAAAGTATTGTGGGGCAGAATCGGGTGAAACGTCAGGTCAGAATGATATGACCATAGAAAAAGACAACGAACCAGTGTTTTTTTAATTTATGACGGTACCTATTTATTGCATTAACTATCTGCGAAAAAAATTATAAACGATAAAAATATAATTTAACATTTTTTAGAAATTACATATGAGAATGATTTTTTTTTATACCTAGTGAAAAAACAGAATACCGTGAAGAACGATGCTCAACGCTTTATAAATCATATGTATGACAAATTTATGAATTAAAATTAAAAAAAAAAAACAACACAGAGGACGCCGAAAATCACAATTAATTCATTTAAAATAATATATAGTATATTTGCGGCATGTTCCAGAGTGGAAGATACTATCAGTATCGCCCTGGTGTAAGACCACCATTCAGAATTGAAACGTTGCTTGAAAATGGCTTTAGCCGTGTTTGGTGACCAGATCTGAATAGCCAGGTACTTCCCAACCTTCCTCTTCCCCGACTCCTTCCCCTCCCCACTACCTTCAGCCTCACAACATACCCCAATTGGGGATGCCATAGTCTCACTGGCTCCAGACGGGAGCAGTTGAGATTCTTGTGCGGCATCAACCAGGAAGAGGGTTCGAATCAGTGATTCCCCTAATGAGAATCAATGGAAAGTCATCCCGGCTTTGTCTAAGTGCCAACAAATGCGCACCATTATTCTTGAGGGCTCGAATAAGCTGAACAAATCGGTTAAAAGCGCACTTAACAATTTATTGGATGATCTCATGTCTGAGATCACCCATTTGATGTTGGAGATGAATACGATTGCTACTCGGAGCTCGACTATAGAAGACTTGATGAGTGCCCAGATCGAAATGTCGAAAAAGATCGTCAATATCGTACAGACGCGGCCTACAACAACCAGTGTCCCTTTCCCGGTGGCTGCACCTTTCTACGCCAAGGTAGCGACAGGAGTCCCTAACTCCAAAACCTTGGTTGTGAATGGCTATGAGCGCCCCCTGCCACCCAAACCCCTTACGGTGCTCATATATCCGGAGAAACCGGAAGGAAAAACGTCTGAGGAGACGCAAGAAAACTTAGAAAAATTGATCAACCCGCGCTCCGACGGCTTTCAAGTCGTTAGACTAAGAAAAATAAAGGGAGCTGGTATGGCCATTCAGGCCAAAAATAAAAGTGACCTAGAGAACATAAAGAAAACCGAGTCCAAACTTGCTGCTAGCGTCTTGAAAATCGTGAGTCCCCTGGGAAGACTCCCGAAAATTGTGATATACAATGTTCCGAGGTGCGAGCCTACTAAGGATCAGGACCTATTCAAGGAAATATACGTGAATAATCTGGACGGACAGACCACCCTCTCGCTGGAGGATCATCTCCGTACAATGCGAAGGGTATCACTATTTGGTAAAAGAGATCAACCCACGATGAACATGGTAGTCACCTGTCATCCCAGTGCTCGACGAGTGCTCATTAACAGCGGGATGTGTTTTCTTGGCTGGAATGCCTGCCGGACACGGGATTTCACAGGAGCAACTAGATGCTACAAATGTCATCAGTATGGTCAAATAACAAAATCTTGTTCGCAAGAAAAGATCACTTGTCGCCACTGCGCCGCTGTGGGACACGACTTCGAGGAGTGCCCCAAGAAGACACAACCCGCTGTTTGTGCTACTTGCACGAGGTTTAGGAAGCCGGCTGACCATCCGACAGGAGACAGGTCCTGTCCAGCTCAGAGAGCCGCCGTCGATGCTCAAGTCAAGATGACAGACTATGGATCTAACTAATCCTTTATCCTTAGGTCAGATAAACCTACAGCGTTCCCGGATGGCCACTTTGGAGGTGCTGCGGGTCATGTCTGACCGTAAGATCGACATCATGCTTATTCAGGAACAGTACACTTGGCAAGGTAGGACTCCCATTAGTTTTCCGGGGGCGGTACTCGAAGTTGCCTGGGCGGGTGTCCTGGTCAACACCTCGTTGATCAGCCCCCTCCTTCTGGACGGCTATTCCGATGAGTATCAAACCTGTGTATGTATTAGATTTGGTGATACTGAGATCTTTTTGACCTCAGTCTACTTTACATACGGGAACCCGGTAAGAACCCACATCCTGAGTTTGACGCGCGCACTCAACGCGCTTAAAGGTCGTAACATTGTTATCGGAGGTGACTTTAATGCGCGCTCACCACTATGGTTTGACACTAATGACTGTAGGACGGAACGATCAGACGCCGTGGAAGACCTGATTGACGCGCAAGGTCTTGGCATAATAAATGAACAGAGTTCTCTTTTTACCTTTTCAAACATACATGGTGAGAGCAACATTGACTTAACTCTCTGCTCTGAGTCAGTTGCAACCAGGATTTCAAGGTGGACAGTCCATGAGTGCGAAATAAATTCGGATCATAGACTTATTACTTATACGGTTGGTGTTAAGAAAACTGAGATTCCTAAATCCTCCTGGAATTTCAACACCACTAGGGCGAAATGGGATAACTTTGGGATAGCGCTATGAGATACATTAAGGGATTTTCATCATGTAGCTGCTACTGATCCGGATAATTTGGGAAATTTTTTTAACAAGGCGGTTGTATCTGCTGCCAACTCGTCTCTGGGCAGATTAAACCCAAAGACGAGCATTCGGACGCCGTGGTGGTCACCTGAGCTGACTTCGCTGAAGGGGGCCTACAAGAGAGCTTACAGGGCGCTGGGGTCGGCTAGGAGTGGCGTTCGTACGGAGGAGGAGATGGCCGCTCTCTGGGACGACCTAAGATCTGCCAGGTCAGCTTTTAAGCGGGCTATTCTTCATGCGAAACGAGCTGCTTGGCATAATTGGGTCCAAGAAGAGGGTAACGCCAACCCGTAGAATATCCACAGCGCAATTGAGAAATCCGGTAAAGGATCTGACCGGAATTTGTCTACTGTAATTGGGAATTTTGATGGGAAGAACGCTGAGACGGTGGACGTGGCCTCCACCCTCGAGACACTTCTGGGCGAGTTAGTCCCTGTAGATTCAGTAATTGGGGAAAGTGACCACCATAAACAGATTAGAAATCTGGCACGGCTACCACCTAGAGACCTCGCCCAAGAGGATAACATGTCTAGAGTCACTAAGGCAGAAATTGAAGTTATAATTAAGGGTTTGGGTCCTAAGAAGGCACCAGGGCATGATAGGCTCAACAGTTTAATTGCGAAGCAAGTCTGGGTCCACGCCAATGAGGAGCTCTTCCAGGTGATGGACACATGCATGAGAAGAGGTGTTTTTCCCTCAGAATGGAAGCGCGGCGTGCTCCGGATTATACCCAAGGGGAACGACAAACCATTATCAGACATAAAACCGTATAGACCTATAACATTACTCCCTGTGTTAGGTAAAATTCTGGAGAAATTAATCAGGGAACGTCTACGGAAAACACTCTCCCCGGCCAGTGATATGCAGTTTGGTTTCGTCCCCGGGAAATCTAAATCCACGGTGCACGCCCTGTCGTATGTGCTTGATTGGGTGAAGGTTTTTTCCCAAGAGGTACGTTGTGGCAATTTTCCTCGACATAACTGGTGCCTTCGATCATGCGTGGTGGGCAATGATACGCACGAAGGTGAAAAACAGGCAGTGTTCTAAACTTCTGTTTAAAGTCATCGATGACTATCTGTCAGACAGAACTATTACAATCTCATTTGGTGACTTTTGCATCCAGCGGGAAGCAGACATGGGATGCCCGCAGGGCTCCATTCTTGGTCCCGACCTGTGGAATATCGCCTTCGATGACTCCTCCAGGTTACCCTTGCCTGAAAGATGTATCTCTGTCGATTACGCTGATGACAAAGTGTATCTGGTCTCTGGGGATAGTAGAAAGGAAGTGGAAAAGAAAGGCAGTGAAGGTTTGCAGATGTTCCTGGATTTTGGAAAAAGAAATAAAATGACCTTCGCTCCCCATAAGACCAAGGGTCTCCTGATGAAGGGTTATCTCAGCAGAAACAGAAACCCGACCATCAAAATGGGAGAGTCCAACATCCGTTTTTTCGATAATGTGAAATACTTAGGCGTTACACTAGATCGATCGTCCTCTTTTCTGGCTCACGTCAAGGATGTATCCAGCAAGGCTCAGGCTCTCTTTTTGAAGCTAAGGAGACTCTCCACAGCTGAGTGGGGATTGCGTAATCCGGCGTTGCGAATTCTATACAGATGTGTATATGTGGCGCAAGTTTCATATGCTGCATCTGTTTGGGAGCACCGCTTGGATAATTCGCTCATACTCTTGGCTCTCAAGAGGGGCCAACGTACGCCTCTGTTGGCACTATCCGGTGCGTATAGAACCGTTGCTTCTGACGCTTTGCCTGTTTTGGCCGGTTTATTACCAATCGATCTTGAAATCAGGGAGGTGATTACGAAGCAGAAGCTGACCAGGGGAACCCCGGCAACACATCTTGGTGTAGTTTTAACTCCGGGTGGTCCGGGGACTCTCCCTTGTCTGCTTCGTTCAATGAGGGAACTGTCGCTCCAGGAGTGGCAGCTCCGTTGGGATAGGTCGAATTTGGGAAGATGGACCTTCTCCTTCTTCCCATCAGTTAAAGTCAGAATGGAAGGGGCCTTCCTAAAACTGGACCACTACGTGACCCAACTCTTGTCTGGTCATGGGGAGTTCAGGGGGAGACTTCATACCCTCTCCCTGTCCCCTCATCATAACTGCGCGTGCGGTTGCACCAACCAGCCCGCCGAGCACATTATGTGGCACTGTGAGATAATGATGGATGCTAGAGAGGAAATGCTAGACGGTTTGGATGTACCGATTAGACCAGTGTGGAACACTGATCTAGTTTCGAACAAGGTGAATTTCGAGTGCCTGCGTAAATTTGCAAGGATCTGGGTTGAAAGATGGCCTGCTCTCAGAGTCGCTGATTAGTTTAATATAGGTCACCAGGTGTACTTGTTCCTGATAAACCACGGACTACGATTCAAAAAAATTCTTTCACTCACTTGCCTTGGATGTATATACTTTTATATTTTTAATTTAATTTTCTTTTGTTATTTTCATTTAAAAGTTAACAGCTTTACTGTTTGCAGCTCTGCAGTATTGTCAACATTTTTTGTCTACAATCTACATGTACATTATATATATATATATATATATATATATATATATATATATATATATATATATATATATATATATAAAACAACCTAAACTGGTTATATAAACATTTCAATACATGGTTACTACACAAAAAAGGGCAAGCATCACCATGTTATTAGCAATCTTATCTTAGTCTTTAATCCTCACTCTTTATTTACTTATATGTGTTGGTTACTTATAGAAATTTTATCTTAATTATTAATACTGCTTTTGTATTACGAATGCTTTTATTATTAATACTGCTTTTGTTTTGCGAAAGTTTATATTATTATTACCTCATATGTATATTATTTTGTTGAAATCTTATAGTTCTTGATTTAGACGCTAGCATTACTATGTGTACTTGATGAATTTTTGGTTTGATGGAAATTTGTCAATTCCTTGATAACTGTATTTCAACTCCCAATAATTCTTATTTGATTATATGTATTTAGGTTTTAATATGTATCTATGAGTTTGATTATATACACGTATGCGAATACCTGTGTGTAAGTATGTGCGCATATGCGTGTATGTGTGTATGAACATAATTGTGTATATGCATGTATATATATGTAAATGTATATGTGTCTAAGTTTATGTATATATATATATATGTACCCGCCTCGGAACAGACTTAGTCTAGTGAGGCGGGCTACTAACTTTTGTGTATATGATTATTATTACAATAAACGACCGGGTTGCCGGCAAAAAAAAAAAAAAAAAAAAAAAAAAAAAAAAAAAAAAAAAAAAAAAAAAAAAAAAAAAAAAAAAATATATATATATATATATATATATATATATTTATTTATTTTTTCTTCCCCTTCTATATTGTAATGCTATTTCACCAAAACTTTCACATTTTGGAAGATTGCGGCTATATATATATTTACTCTTTGTTTTGCAGCTCTGCGGTTTAATTTTTAATTTCATTTTTACAATTTGTTACTTTGCCTTTTTTTACAGCATCTACTTACTGTTACCATTAAGCTATATTCATATTGCTCTGTATTATTATTCATGAGCGCCATGGGGGTCTCCAACATCAACTTATTTAGGATCAATGATTGATGTATTATTATTTTGTCTTCATTTGTTTTATTTTTTGTTCTTCTTTTTTCCCTATGTTATATAGTTTATTTGGAGGTTG
Organism: Limnephilus rhombicus; assembly: GCA_929108145.2. Lineage (NCBI taxonomy): Eukaryota > Metazoa > Arthropoda > Insecta > Trichoptera > Limnephilidae > Limnephilus > Limnephilus rhombicus. The sequence goes on along the minus strand of OV815290.1, from coordinate 7,972,720 downwards.
AACTGAATTCCGTTGGCTATTTTTTTTGTCCTTTTCCCCAATAAAGGGGTTGGACTTTGGGCCTTGTCCCTATTTTACTTGTTTGGGCCGGCCTGTTGGACTTGGTGGGCTCCACCCGGCGTCGGATGTCGTAACGTTGGACACACGACCTTCTTCATTCTCACGGGGACTGCCGGTCGCCGGTTGGTTACTTTCACCATTTCTGTTTCAATTTTGTATATCTACACTTATTTCATTGCTTTTTTTTCTTTTCCATATACAGACGCCTGCAGCTCTGGAGTGTGTGGTCTCCCTCCGTTCATCAGCAACTGCATGCATAACTCATGATGGTTGCTGAAATATAATTTTTTTGTTTTCCATATCGTATTTCTTATGTACCACTAACACCTGTAGTATTAGTATACTCACCATTACAGTACAGTTCTGTAGGCGATCCTACATTTCCGCCACCTAACAAAGTATGTAGGGACATTGAAGGTCTAGATTCGTTCATTAAATAGTAGAGCCGTTCATTAAAAAAAAAATGATTCTTGCGAGAGCTCCGAAGGGGCGACCATAAGTCGCCTATACCGGGGCGGGACAGTGGTGGGTACTTCAATGAACTTCGAATAAGATAATGTTTTAGTTTGAATTTTGTCAGCAGATGAATCCTCAAATGGAATTTCACATTCTGAAAACTGGTTTAACCCTTCGAATAATTAGAAAAAAATTTCTTTTAATTTTTGCCTGTGACTGTTGCGTACAAAGTTCTTCCCATGCATTTTAAATGTTCCTTTTTATTGCTATTTATCCTTTTGCAAAAAAACAAAATTGATCTAAAATCCAGGTAAAGCAATTTTTCTGAGGTGCTTATTAGAACATTATTGTTTCTAAATATTAAAATTTTGATATTGGAAATGTGAATTGGCTCAAAAATACACACCTGTGAATATTCGAATTAAAAAACAATAAACTTTAAATATAATAAACTTAAAATTTTAAATACAGATTCCTTTTCATGAAAAAAAGAAATAAAACTGTATCTTTACTTTTTATCGCAATCACAAGTTTATTTTTAAAATAAATGTGTGGGACATAATTTCATAATTTTATTTTTAAATTAAATGTGTGGTACAATTTACGTCTCATGCGTTAAGACGGGTTAAATTAAATCTGTATTTGGCGAATTAAAACTACACTCAGAATACGAAAATGGTTTCTCTTTGATTCTGGCAGCAAATACATAGTCTGCAACTAGAATTTTATAACTGCACTTCTAATTAAGTAATGGTCTCTTTCGAAATGTACCAGCAGATGAATACACAACTGAAATACATTCGTTAATACAATCTGAACATAATTTTGGTTTTAATTAAGAGTGAATCTGTTTGCGGGTTATCAGCTTAAATTATTATCACTCTCATAATATGAGTATGGTTTTCCTACGAAATGCGAAATTTGCAGCTTAAAAAAATATATTTATTGATATTTTTAATAATAATAAAAAAAGAGTTGGATTCGTAAACGAAAGTATCGTAGAACATTTTCAATATTGATTCGAAATGGTTAAATTTTTCCAAGATAATGTTATTATTTATTGTGAAAATTTGCCGCCCCCCTTTAAAGTGCCGCCCGGGGCGGGGCGCCCCCCCCCCCCCGCCCCTCCACTGACCATAAAATCAATGATATCAACATTTTTCGAAAACTAAGTTTTCTTCGACAGGATAAGATAAATATAATATAATCTTAAAATAAAATGATGTTACAAAGTGTATTTTCAAAATTTGAAGAAGATTTATTATTTAAACTTCAAAACATAATTTTCACTGTGATACACCCGCGCCTTACGGCGGGTTCAAACTAAAACTATAACTTAAAATTAAGGAGGAACAATTAAAAAAGCTACTGGTTTAAGAAACGACACATTTATTACATTAGGATACAAAGGGCGGGTGTTAATTATTAATCTAGTGTTAGTCTTAAAACTACTTAATTAATTCGTCTTAAATTTAGAAAGTCTGTTTGCTTAATTCTACGGTAAAGTCTTTATGTAATTGTTCAGAATCTAATCACTTCGGTGGTTAAAATAAATAAAATGTTCAGTCACTTCCCTTTGATTGCTGATGATGGAGTCTCCGCGTAAGCACACAGTCACTAGGCACTTTAAACTTAAGTTCTATTTTTTCACTTGTTATTGCACAGGTAGAGTCGCGAGAGTTCTTTGTTGTGAAAATTTGTGCACAGTGGAACTTGCGCAAATTCCTGGTCGGAATATTTCACGGTCACTTGGTTGGACTTTCTGGCGGAAGTTCACGAACGTATCGGCGGTTCCTGGTCGAAATCCGCGCTGCGTGTCTGTTAATTTCCCTGGTCGGGAAATTGCGCGCGGTCGCGTGTAGTTTGGAGAGCGTTTGCAGAACCCTGGCCGGGCTGCAAAAAACTATTAATTTTTTATCCCTGGTCGGGACACTCCGTGGGCGAAGTGGAGTACCAACCCCTAGGCCGGGCAAATGGTGACTGCCTTCGTGGTGAAATTCTCGCTCGAGTCTTCCTTCCTGCTCTGGGGTAGATCTCCAAAAGTAATTCCATCGGCGGCAGCGGCTTTGTGGGCCAAAGGAAAAGGTTTATTGCCTTCGCCCGACGCGGCGATATTGGGTTTTATTTTATCCTTGCCGAAAATATCCTGGCTTTCCAATTTTTATTGCGGTCCAGCTTTGCTTTCGCCGCTCTGTGTTCGCCGCTAGGTACAAATGTTATTATTATATTATCCTGCGTTCGTAAAAATGATTTTAGCTCATCCTTCGTTGCTTTCTAAAACTATATGACTATTTCCGGTACCTTGACTGACTAAGCTCTTTGTGTTTACCGCCTACTCCCATGCTGGCGACCTTATTGTAGATGGTGCACATTTGTTAGTTCCGTGAATTTTTGACATTAAAATACCTAAAGGTATATCAACTGCATGGGAACAAACAAAGATTGACAGCTATCAAGACCGCCTGATTTTACCGTCACTCGTTATTTTTGGTCCAAAGTAAGAACCGTCAACAAATAACTTTTTTGGTGATTATTTTCTTCCAAATTGTCTTTTCTATGGAATTGTACTTTTGACGTGTCCTTTGCTGCTTCCACGTTGCACATTGCTGTTCTTGCTCCGCGTTCTGTAGTAATATTTTATATACCGGACATTATTTGTGTTACATTTATACCTTTTTGGGTCGTTACAGTTATCAAAATTCAAATTTTTGCTCTTTTACTTTTCTGGTGACGTTTGTTCAACGCCCCGGTATAGACCCCCGCGGTGCGCTTTATACGTAAGTAAATTCATGTTATATTGACTAAATTAGACCTTAGCTTTGTAATTAATGTATGTTTATCATAAGAATTAAACACATTTTCAAATATTAGCGATATAATAATATATTGATTTTCCCAGCACCAACGTACGACAAACTGGCTGTCAAAAATAAAAACCAAGTGACATTTCAGTACATTAATTATCCTTAAACCTAAGAAGAATATGAATACATTTTGTCCTGAGTTTACTCATTAGATATCTATATGTAAGTTTTCTTGAAAATAACCCCAAATATCTGAACCGATATTGCATAATATTACATTTACAAGATATGTTCGCAAAAAATGCCTATAACCATTTTAAGCAATTTTTGGATTGGGGAGGGTGTTTTTTTAATGTGATTTTTTTTATGTGAATTAATTATTTTTTGCTAATATCTGATTTCGCCCACCCACGTAGAATTACACCATAGACAATTTGAAGGTCTTAGCGCTTTCGCTCATGGGACAACTAAAAAGATACCAGTTAGCAACTCGAGTTGCTAATGGTGATTCGCACACTACGCAACTTTGCAAAGACCAATTGTCTACGGCGACGCAACCAGTCACTCGCAACTCACCGTGCCAGTTACCAGCGCGTTTCAGTTGCCAGTTGCGCCTCACGAGCTGTCAGTTATCGAAAAATTTGTGATATGTCCGAGCACGAGAACATCGATTTTGTTCAGGAGATTTGTTTTTACATTAACTTCACACAGGCCTCTGGAGATGCTGTGTGGAGAGTCTTTTTGAGGAAAGGAAGGAATTTGTCTTGAAGAGACAATGTGAACTTGAATTTGAACACACCATTCTGGAGGTTGGTATGGGTAGCGCCGCCACGGGAACCATTTATTGGATAACCAACACCTCTGCCATAGGTAACCTTAAGTGGTTCGCTACGTTTAGTGACTTAGCAGGGGTGTCCGGGTTCATACGGTGCGGTTTGTCAAGGTTTTGGCGGCGATTCGTCTGCCGACCTGCTGCGTGACGGGCCGGATCGAAAGAGACTAGTTGAGGGAGGTCTTTTAACCTTTCCAGCAAGAATCCCACGACCCATCGCCTTGCACCGCAATTGTAGTAATGGATTCATACGTCCGTCACTCATGGACACAATGACCCCCATATACCTACCCACCTCTAATACCTATTTCCTTCCCAGAACTTTCTCTCCTTCCTTTCCTTAACAAAAACCTCCACACAGCATCCCCTTAGATGATATTTTCTATATTAGCTCCACACAGGAGGTCCTGAAGAAATTATTTTCCCCAGGGCCTAGGGGATGCTATGGGGAGGGTGTTTTTAAGGAAAAGAGGGAGGAAGCTCTGGGATGGAAATAAGTATGAACGTTGGGTAAAAATCTGGGGATCAGTGTGTCCAGGAGTGAAGAACGTATGAGAGAAATAACGGCTGGAGTGGATGAAAGACCTCCTTCAACCAGTCTCTCTCAATCCTGCCCACTCACTCATCCGATTAACCCGGGCACCTCTGCTAAGTGACCAAACGTAGCTAACCACTTGGGGTGACCTATACTATTATTTATCTAAATCTCTATAAACAGTATGAAAATAAACCAAAAACACGAAATGTTGAATTGCATACGTGTCAATTTTCAAATGTCAATACAACATTCAACACGGACGCTATTACCAGGTGACAGGTTAACAGTGACGTCATCGTTAACCATTTCAGTAATGCCAACTTGACGCTGTATTTTGAGGAGAGGTTTAAAAATGCACTTTTTAATAATTTTTTAAAAACTGCGTTTAATATTATGAAATAAAACTTATATATTCAGAATCAGCGTTTCTTGGTCTATATGAAAATATTTTTTTAAAGCCATAATATTTTTCACTGGAGTTCCTTATTGGGAGGCGGGAATGAGTACCGCCGCCTCGGGAATCATTTATTGGTTAACACCTCTGCCACAAGTCACCCTGAGTGGTTCGCTACGTTTGGTGACTTAGCAGGGGTGCCCAGGTTCACGGGGTAAGGTTTGTCTAGGTCTTGACGGCGGATGACCAGGACACACTGAACCCCAGATTCCTATCCACTCCTCTAACCCTTTTCCTTCCCAGAACTCTCCTCTCCTTCCTTTCCTTAAAAAAAACTTCCACACAGCATCCCCAAAGATGACATTGGCCCTGAGGGAAATTATTTTCCTCAGAGCCTACTGTGTGGAGCACATGTAAATAATCACGTTTTAAGTAGGTGCATTTGCTGACTCACAGTAGAATAAAACAATTTTCTTTTTCTAACTATTCTTTTTCAACGGGGTTAAATCTGAAAAAGTATTAACTGACTCACAGTGGAGAAAAACCTTTTCATGTTCTTACTGTATTTTTCATGTTCCACGAGGGGAATCTAGAAAGTCATTTATTGGCTCAACGTGGTAAAATCCTTTTTTGTGTTCCGAATGCAACTATTTATTTTCTAGAAATTACAGTTTAACATCCACATGCTGACTAGCAGCGAAGAAAAATCTGTTTCATGTACCGACTATTTACAGCTATTTATGTTATCAAAATGGGAAATTGACGAGCCGTATGTTACGGTAAGAGACATATGTTAGTTAAAAACGTTTTCTTGTTCCAACTGCAGCTATTCATCTTCTTGAAGAGGTGATTCACAGAAACAAATGCTTACTTACAGTGGAGAGAAATCTTTTTCATGTCTGACTGCAGCTATGAAAAAGGTTTTTCTCCGCTGTGAATAGGTAATTCTCCGCTCCTGCCATGAAGGTGACCTCTACCCATAATACGACTCATGCCACTATCCAGAGGCCCATCTGAATCACAGCAAGTTGCGTGTAACCGTAAGGTTTTAGGCGTATTTATATAAGTGTATAGTGTACGTAGGAGATTATCCGTATTACCAAATTGGGAAATAATAATAATGTAGATAGATAGATGTTATTTATTTTGTTGTTTTTTTATTTTTTTTTATAAACAGAAACAAACTGTACATTGACACTTTGGTTAAAAAATTACAATTAATAAGTATATTTAATTTTGTTATGTGTGTTCATTGTCTTATTTATGGTATGCATATTAAGTAATTACCGGGTGATGTATGTAGTAGGAAGGTGTGTGTGTGTGAGTATGTGTGTATAGATGTATGTATGCATGCGCATTGAACAATTTATATTATTGACATGATGCTCTTTTTAAACTTGGGCAGTCAATCGGAGAAAATGTCGATGTCAGAATTTTGACCAATAATTTTGAACATATGAAGAGCACGATTGATTGGCGAGTTAGATGCTGCATTGTCTTGTAATTAAGCACGTGGAATAGTTATGTTTGGCGTGTACGTCTTAATGGTATGTTAAAATTAACTAGGGAAAGAAGTTTGGTACAGTCAATGTTTTTATTTAAAATTTTGTGTATAAATGTCAAATCAGCTATTGCTTGCCTTTGTTGCAAAGTTTGAAATGTGCATTCAAAGTTATTGTTGAATTTGAAGGTAAGATATTTTATAAATTTTATTTTGAATATATTCTATGGTATCTATGTAAACGTTGTATTGCTGGTTCCAAATTGGCGAAGCATATTCCAGTGTAATTCTGACTTATGCAAAATATAACATTTCTACTGTACGCGGGTTACTGAACACTTTACTTATACGAAGAACGAAACCAAGCATTTTGTATGACCTGTGAACGATTGAGTCGATGTGCTTATTAAATATAAGTTTGCTGTCAAAGTAAACAATAAGACCTTTACATTCCATTTTAGAGATGACAGGTTCATTGTTGAGTGAATAAGAGTACTTTACATGTTTATTTCTGGTGAATGTCGTAGTATGACATTTGAAATAAAGTAATTTTTTTTATAAAGATGAAACAAAATAGCTACCGGAATATATTATACAGAGTCTTCCAATAAGGACGCTAGATTTTAAAGTGGGTAGTGGGTGAGATATCCACTCATTTTTTAAATTTTTTTATTTGAAAATTATGGCATTACGTGAGGAATATAACGTTGTTCAAATGTCCGCCGCGGCTTTGCTTGGTGGCACGTATTTGCGAGGTACAGTTTTCGATGACTTTGTCACGTAAGTCTGGCTGAATTTGCTGGATAACATTTTTTACTTTGACTCTAAGGGCGTCAATTGTTTGCTGTTTATTCACATAGTATATCTGCGACTTAAGATAGCCCCAGAGGAAGAAGTCTAAAGGCGTTAAATCGAACGATCTCGGTTGCCAGATCGCCCCATTCATCCAATTTATCAAAAAATGGACCTTGTCGTCAAAGACGATTGGTGAAATTTTAACGTTCGTCGAACGGAGCAGTGACTTTGATAATAAAATTTGATGATTTTCACACGTTGTTCAGCGCTGTAATTCCATGATAATTTGCCATACACTAATAAACAATTGACAATAAATTTGACAGACGTCACTTTAACAACATGGCTGCTATAACTTATATTCTTTCCTTCAATACTGCTTATGTTTTACGCATGTTAAGTTTATTATAACCTCCTACGTTTATTCATATTATTTTGTTGAAATGTTACTATGTTTAGATTTAGATCTTGTCATTACCATGTGTTTTTAAAGTTTTAACGAAATTCTTGATTTTATAAAACTATGTATGTATGTTACTGTAAAAGCCCGACTACGGTAAATCCTAAGATTTTCCGATAAATCCTAAGATTTACCAACTCTTAATGGTAAAAGTCTGAACCGTTCTATAATCATCGTTCACCAACCTAACCTAACCTAACATGTACTAAATTGTAATGGTAAAAGCCCGAAAAAATCGTTTATAATATTTAAATAAGAAACGATTTTTTCGGGCTTTTACCATTAGAATTTAGTACATGTTAGGTTAGGTTAGGTTAGTTTAGGTTAGGTAAGGTTGGTGAACGATGATTATAGAATGGTTCGGACTTTTACCATTAAGAGTTGGTAAATCTTAGGATTTACCGGAATATCTTAGGATTTACCAATATTCGGGCCTTTACGGTGACATATACATTCCATGATAAACTTATAACAATTTCCATTAATTCTCTTCAGATTTTTGATTTTATGATACTATGTACATTCCATGATAACCTTATAATAATTTTCAACGATTTTTTTTTAAATTTTGGTTTTATGACATTATGTACATCCCATGATAACCTTTTAGCAATTACCAATAATTCTTTTCAGAGTTTTGGTTTTATGATAACCATCAACAATTTCCAATAATTTTATCTAGATTCTTTACACTTATGTTTTTATGATTATGTGCATGCATGCGTATACATGTGTGTGCGTGTGTGTGTGTGTGTGTGTGTGTCAGGCGCGGCCGGTGCCTTAAATTTTTGGTGGTTCACCGATTTCATCAAAAACGTAATGTATGTAATTTATATAAATGCACTATCTTACTTATTTATAGACAAGATCAATTCTTCGATCCTTTTGCCGAGCGAAGACTTCAATCACCCAATTTTATTTGCAAACAGAGACAGATATACTCACCTGACAAATTCGTTATCCGATAAACACATTTATATTAAATAAATAAAAAGAAAACACTTTGTTTACGTCACTTTATTATTTCTTACGTCTACCGGTTTCGGTACCTCCGTACCATCATCAGGACTGAATATAAAATACTGACAAATACAGGGAAATATACAAAATGTAAAAGAAAGAGACAGTAAATTAGAGCGGGACAGTGCGTCAGTTGTGGGAGGGAAGTGGGGGAGGAGCGATTGGGATAACGGGAAACATACTTATAATAGGGCTGAATGTTAAATTAAGTTGATTATTAATGATTTCAGCCTTTGTATTAACTGATTTTTTTTATTTCTAAAGCTTCTAAGTTATTTAACCTTAAGCCTATCCCATTTTTGTGTAGGACTTTAATACCCGTATCCCGGTTAAAAGTATGGTCTTTATTGATTAGGTGCTCTGCGAATTCTGAAAACCCTGAACTGGTTAGGCACCTTATGTGCTCTTTTACTCTAGTTTCCACATTGCGTGACGTTTGACCAATATAGAATGCTGGACAATCGTTGCAACTAATTTTATAAACGCCCGAGTGGCTTAGTATGTCCTCATTGTCTTTAGCATTAATTAAAAATTTTCCTTGGTTGTTATTCGTGTAAAAAGCAGGTTTAATTTCGGGTGGGAATTTAATTGTACACGAAGAGGACAGGTTATTAATATACAAAATTCTTCGCCACAAACAAAGTGTTTTCTTTTTATTTATTTAAAAATGTCAAGTCACAATGTGTTTGCTTCTTTTGAAACATTTATATTAGTTTTTTCTTGGAAGATACAACTTTGCAAGCGGGGATACTGCATTAAAAAATTTCAGAAATCATAAATTATTTGCTATTTTACACTATGGTTCATTTCTTTATATATTATATCTATTAGTTTTAGAGGATTAGTGGCAAAGAAGAGAAGGTATTTATTTTGAAAGACCTTCGGATATTAATTAATATCACAATAATTAACACAAGCACAAGCAATTTTAATTTGCAGCGTAGGATGCAAGCGATGGCGGGTGTTTACTGACCCAATGAGCGTCGATATGAAGTTTGCAATAAGTAAAAAAAACGCACACAAATAAAAGGTTACTTTCTGCAAAAAAAGCAAATAATAAAGTCAATGCCAAGTATGTAAATCTGTAGCACTCTATCACAAGCTGACAAGTGACCCGTTGACCCGAGGTTGCATTTTACAAGAGAAATATTATGCTTTTAATTAAATACTTCTTCAAACCCTACTTGGCTCGAGCCGTACGTTCGGAATTCTTGGATTCTTCGTTCGGATATCTCCACTGTCCGTGCGGCGCACTGTCGGGGTATTTTTCTTGATACGTTTTGTCAAAATCACGGTCCGGAGATGTTTCGTATGGGCTGCATATAAAATAATATTTAGCCAAACGGGGCGCTTAGGTCTAACGCGCAGATTGATTTGTACCTCGGTTTCTCGTTCCTAGCCAGTGTTAACCGCGCGGGTGGAGTGTTTTTGCCGTATTTATCTACAATATTCGAGCGTCCAAATTGAAAAACCTTGTATAATATTAAAGTGCCTGCATTTAATTACTTTGTGAAAAAAACAATTAAGTATACAAATTATAAAAGAAAAAGATAAATTCTCATTCCAACTGAAAATCTTACTAGACTTAAACATATATTTGTATGCCCTAAACTAAACACTACGTTTGCCCAACAAAATTATACACACCAAGGAAAATTTTTATTTAATAAATTACCAGAAGTAATCAAAATAAAATACAATTATTGAACTCTATCATAAAATGTTTTAGAGAAATCATCAAAAAAACTTCTTCCACTATTTCAACCAGTAAATCATGTTGATTGTGATATTTTATTTAGTCTTCATTTGAATGAATCATGAGTTGAAATCTTCTCCCTTTATGGATATAAACTTATCTTATGTCATTTTGTTGGTGAGATATAATATGTTATGTGTTAATTCTCATTGTAACGCCAATGTTTTTGCGGCATTGTTAATTGTTGCAAGCATAATATTCAACAAATTGAAATCACGACGACAAGCAACTTTTTAGAGAAATCATCAAAAAAACTTCTTCCACTATTTCAACCAGTAAATCATGTTGATTGTGATATTTTATTTAGTCTTCATTTGAATAAATCATGAGTTGAAATCTTCTCCCTTTATGGATATAAACTTATCTTATGTCATTTTGTTGGTGAGATATAATATGTTATGTGTTAATTCTCATTGTAACGCCGATGTTTTTGCGGCATTGTTAATTGTTGCAAGCATAATATTCAACAAATTGAAATCACGACGACAAGCAACAAATCCATTTTACGTGATACTTTCGATTTCTTTCTATCCATGAAATTGAATTACTCGTATGAGATTAACAAACAAGCTGTGAACGGTACACTTATATGTATAGTTTTTACAATTTTAGTTGGAATGAGAAGCCAATGTTTTCCTGCCAACATTATTTACTATTACATATTGTAACTTTTTTTGTGTACCTGCTCTCTATCTTTATATTTGATATCGTTGGTGCACGAGGTCAAATAACCATCTGATATTGAATGTCGTGTGCTGCAGATCACCTTCGAGACCTACATACACAATTTCGTTTCAACTGAAAGTGACTACTTAAAGCTTAATTTATACCTTAGATTGGTTTAAATGCATTAATGTACTGTTACAGGTCTAACTGATTTTGAGCTTTATTACTTCATAATATTAAACCGGAACGCTATCACAGAAGGTCATGGATCTTCCCAACCCAACTTCCATTTATGTGGAACCAGGCTCCCAGGAAGAGTGTGGAGATGAAATGCCTTACACTGAAATGGATAAAATTCGGAAAACTCTCCTACAGTCAGTAAGTTGCATTTCAATTGTAAGAAAATGTTGAATGTATATTTCATTTATTCGCGATTCATGTCCATTTTTAATGTTTCGGAGACAGTACGTAATATATGCTTGTTCACAGCGTTGCCTTTCCCTGATGAGTTTCTTTTCTTGTGTACTTTAAAATGGATCTTTACACACATTTAACTATAACCGCTCAAAAAATTCCGGTTTTACCAAAAACCTCACGTTTCCTATCAAAAAGTCCTCCGCCACGATAATAATTATAATAAATGTTTATTCCAGTAACGTCAATGACGTCCGTACGAACTCCTGGTGGAACTGGTTTATGACGAAATTCGCTATTCCAGTGACTGTAAAAACTTAAAACTCCTTTTTTGTTATTTGTTTTTGGAGTGTTATGCTGTGTTGCGCTACCTCCTTCTTTAGCTAAAGTTTCGGACAGCATTGTAGTGTCCATCATCAGGGCAGATGCCGCATCAGGGCAGATCTGCCGGATCTGCCCTGATGATGGACACTGCAACACTGCCCGAAACGTTGGCTAAAGAAGGGGGTAGCGCAACACGGCATAACACCCAAAAAACTAATAACAAAAATATTTTCTTCTTCTTGTGCCCTGTCCGTTCAACGGACGTTGGCTATCATGCGGACTTTGTTTACTGAGGCCCGGAACAGCTCTACGGTAGACTGGCCAAACCACTGTCTCAGGGTTTTCAGCCATGAGGTTCTCCTTCTTCCAGGTCCCCGTCTTCCGGCAATCTTTCCCTGCATTATTAGATGCAGGGTCTCATACTTCTCTGGATGTCTCATCACGTGTCCAAGATATTGATTCGGATTTTTATAGTTTTAATTACTTCCGTTTCTTAATTCATCCGAACCATAACATCTTCATTTGTTACCCTGTCCATCCAGCTTATTTTAAGTATTCCTCTGTAGATCCACATTTCGAATGCCTCAAGTCACCTAATTAGTTCTTCAGTAAGCGTCCATGCTTCCATTCTATAAAATAATATCGAAAATACGTAGCATCTGACCATTCGCATTTGTAATCCTATGTTGAGATCATGACTGCAGAACATTTTTTTTCATACGGATAAAGGTTGCAAGAGCTTGCTCAATGCGGCATTTGATTTCAACTGAAGGATCCCATATATTATTTACATTGCAGCCCAATTATACAATACTCTGTACCTTCTCTAGTTTTGTTCCAGCAATATAAAGATGTTTATCCAATTCGTTATTTTTGCTTGTGAGCATGTATTTTGTGTTATTTATATTCAGTTCTAGCCCAAAATCCTCACAAGTCTTCACTACTTGATTTAGCAAAAGTTGTAAATCCTCAATGTTATTTGTTAGAAGTACCGTATCATCTGCATAACGCAATTTGTTCAGAATCTTCCCATTTAAAACAAATCCTTGAGTAGCTTCTTGCAGAGCTTTCGGTCAAATAACTCCGCCGTGAAAATCTAAAAACATATCTTAAAACTCCTTTCTTAGATTTCTCGATAGTAATAATTGTAAAATTCTTATAAGTAGTGTCTTTTTGCGATAAACTCTGAAGGGCGCTATCAAGAATGAAATATTTTTCTCTTCACTTCACCATTAATCTATTGAATCTTGAACAGTGAACATAACGATAAAGTTATCTATAAATTTAAGCAAAAAGGTGCTTTAATAGTGTTTAAATATATTCAAACAATACCTCATTCTACGGAGAAATAGTAGATAAATCTACTGAAATAATTAGTTTTTCCATATCTCAAATAAATAAAGTGCGTTTTATCGTTTTAAAAAGTTTTTGACAGAAGGAAACCATAGACACGCACCAAAATAGACCGATGACTTGAGATCAAAAATATAAAATTTAATTTTCAGTGAATTTTAAAATTTAAAAAAAAAAAAAAAAAAGTTACTCAAGATGGAACCAAAAAGTTTTATTAATAAAGCTACAGAAGCGGTTCAAAAACTACAAAATTGCATCAATGACAGTGCAACTAAATTAAGCAAAGAACAAATTGGAAAATTAACCCCGAAAACAATTACAATTTTGGGGGTCATAAGCGAAATGGCAGCAAAAATTGCCGAAATTTCTGGTGAAAATAGAATATTAAAAGAAATCACGGGAAACAATAAACAATGTCAAAATTTGGGAAAAAAATTATTATCTCTCCGAAAGAAGAACAGACAACGGAGAAAACCGAAGAGGACATTAAAAAAAAATATTAACCCAATTGAAACCGGAGTGATGGGAATAAAAAATGCAAAAGATGGGAAAATTGTTGTTACATGCAGAAACAGTCAGCACATTGAAAAACTACAGGAAGACATAAAAACAAAGTTCTGCGAAAAATATACAACGAAGATCCCGGAAAAAAGATTCCCATCAATAAAAGACGTTGGAATAACACACAAAATGGATGAAAGAGAAATTGTTCAGAACATAAAAATTCAGAACGAGATTCCAGAAGAGCCACAAAAAATGGAAGTATCCGCAATAAAAAACAAAAAATCAAAAACAGGAGAAGAATACATAATTTATTTGGAAGTTGATTCACAAACACATGGAACAATGTTACAAATGCAAAAAATAAATATTGGATGGGAAAGGGTCCGAGAATTTGATGCATTTGACATTAATTTAGGAGGCGGGAATGGGTACCGCCGCCCCGGGAACCTTCATTGGATAACCAACACCTCTGCCATAGGTCACCCCAAGTGGTTCGCTACGTTTGGTGATTTAGCAGGGGTGCCCGGGTTCATGGGGTGAGGTTTGTCCAGGTCTTGGAGGCGGATGACCAAGACACACTGAAGCCTAGATTCCTACCCACCCCTTAAACCCTTTTCCTTCCCAGAACTCTCCTCTCCTTCCTTTTCCTAAAAAAACCCTCCACACAGTATCCCCAAAGATGACATAGGCCCTGAGGAAAATTATTTTCCTCAGCGCCTTCTGTGTGGAGCTCATGTAAAAAAAATAAATTAAACGGTGTTACAAATGCTACGGGTTCAACCATAAAGGAAGTGAATGCAAAAAAGACTCCTTTGTATGCCCTAAATGCACAGGAGGTCACAGAAGTGAAGCATGTACTTCTATTAGAGGAACAGAAAGGTGTACAAATTGTATCAATACCAAAAACAAATTGAAGATAAACCTAGAGTCAAATCATCCGGCGTGGAGCTTTGAATGTCCGGTATATAAAAAAAAAATTACAGATAGAGACAAAATTATTCATTAGATATACCCGATATACGATTATTTATATAATACAAGCATCTTCAGGGTATAAATTAAAACTGATGAGAAAATACATTGACGGGTATATCCAATGAATAATTAGATATACCCGTCTCTTTCTCTCTATCACTATGTAGAATGTTAATTACACTCTCTCACTCTTACTTTATATTATGTTTTGTCTCTGTCTGTATGTATATATAAGCTCACACAATGTATTTTTTCATCAGTTTTAATTTATACCCTGAAGATGCTTGTATTAAGCGAAACCGGTCGGTAAATAAAAATTAAATCAATAAATCGTGGTTACAAAGAAAGTGATTGTTTTCCTTTAATTAATATGTCAAACCATAAAGTGACTGCTTTCTACAAAAATATAAAATCGGCGAGTACGGCCTCAAAATCAAAAATGTATAAAAACTTTTCGATAAAATACAAAGTGTTGTGCATTAATATATATTTTTTCAAACAATGTTTAATAAAGAAAGTGTTTCCAAAGTACATAAATGTACATTTTAACAGTGCTAAAAATAATTCATCATTCCATGAATCTTCCATTCATCTAACAAAAATTGCGTGGCTAAAAGAGGATCTTAAATGTGCTTATAAACAACGTAATAATATAAAACTTAATTTAAAACTCTTACATACAGAACTAGTATATGATCTGCACTCTGTTGAGTGGGACTTATTCGACGATAAAGTCAGACACCTAGTTTCTGTGAAAGCATTTAATAAACTTAATATAATTAATAAAAAAACTTGATATGTTGTGTTCCTTAAATAAATCTAATAATAATGAAAACCTAAAACCGGTTCATACGTTTTTTGACCGAGTCCAGAATCTGTCAAAAGTACATTTTCTACCTGAAGAGATGAACCTACTATCGAAAGGTTTAAAATACAACCTAAAATATAATAATAAAAACTTTAATTCTGCAATAGAAAACGTTGCAGTAGATATCGATACAGCTTTATATGGTAAACCTCAATTATTCTTCTACAAAAGTGCAGAAACAATAAAAAATCTAATACCTAAATTTAAATTTACTCCAAACCCCGAGAACACCGTAATGAAAAATATTCGTGCTAAATTAGAAGACGAAAATTTAATCCTGACCAAAGCGGACAAGGGAAATACCGTGATTATAATACCTCGAAGTGAATACAATACAAAAGTGCAAGATTTCATCAATAACGACAACTTCATAACTCTTCAAAAAGACCCTACTGGAAAATTCTTAGATAAAGTTAAACTAACTCTTAAAGCCTGTAAATCGCAAATGTTTCAAGATGAGTCATATCATCAAGTTAAGTTTTTAACAAAGAATTCGAAAGCTCCAAAATTATATGGATTCCTCAAAATCCATAAAAGTGATAAACCTATAAGACCAGTTGTTAGTTGCTGTGATGCCCCAAATTTTAAAATATCTTCTGTTATTACTAATGTTTTCCATAATTCCAATATTTTCTCCCCAAAATATACAATCAAAAATTCATTTTCACTAGTAGAAGAACTCAAAGATTTGGATCTCCCTAAAAATTGCAAACTCATATCGTTTGATGTGGTTAACTTATTCCCTAATGTCCCCATAGAGGAGAGCAAATGTTTGATCTCTAATTTATTAAATACTTCTAATTTACCCAAAGATTTAGTGAATGATCTGACTTCACTATTTAATGTTTGCCTTAACCAAAATTATTTTCAATTCAATGGTGTTATATATCAGCAAATCGAAGGCCTTCCCATGGGGTCTCCTACAAGTCCTTTTATTGCTGATATATTCATGCATAATTTAGAAAACAAAATTTTAACTAGTGCCTCACCCCTTGTAAAAAACGTCTTACTATGGCGTAGATACGTCGATGACGTATTCTGTATATGGACAGGGACTCAACGTCAATTAAATGCCTTCCTCATCCTTATAAATTCATACCATCAAAACATTAAATTCACATTAGAGATAGGAACTAATTCAACTTTAAATTTTTTAGATCTCACCTTATCTATCGTAAATAATAAAATAAATTTTAACATCTTTCGCAAGCCTACCTACACCGACGTTGTTATCCATAACACATCCAATCATCCTGTTTCACATAAACACTCCGCGTTTAATTCAATGGTTCATCGTTTGGTCACAATACCGTTATCTAATACTAATTTCTCCAACGAACTAGCAATAATTAAAAAAATCGGGGTTAATAATGGTTATAATGCCGAACTCATTGATACAATTTTAAATAAAATACAAAAACAAATAGCCACTGAGAATTTCTTATTTACTAATCATAATAATATAAATAATAATAATAATCTTTGTTACCAATGGCGTCGTATTTTATTCATTAATCAGTTCTCTTCCTGCAGTGTAAAAAATCTACCTCCCGAAATAAGACCGGCATTTTACACAAACAATAATTTAGGAAAGTTTTTAATTAATTCGAAAGAAAAGGACGAAAAACTAAGTCATTCCGGAATATATAAATTAGATTGTAATGATTGTTCATCATTTTATGTAGGTAAAACGACGCGTAATGTCAATATTAGAATCAAAGAGCATCTTAGATGCTTAAATAACAATGGATTTTCGTAATTCGCTAATCACCTTATTGATAAAGATCATACCTTCAATCAAAACACCGGTGTTAAGATTTTACACAGAAATGGTCATGGTAACAGGCTTAATAATTTAGAAGCACTCGAAATAAAGAAAGCCGGTAAAACAAAAACCCAAATCCTTAATAATCAGTTAAATGTGTCCAACAGTCCGATATTAGGAATATTTCCCATAAACCAGAGAAAAAAACCCGTAGCCACTTTATTCCTTAATCACCTGTTCAAATGACGTTTTGTTCCGGTAGATATAATGTAATTATTCATTAGATATACCCGTCTCTTTCTCTCTATTACTATGTAGGATGTTAATTACACTCTCTCACTCTACTTTATATTATGTTTTGTCTCTGTCTGTATGTATATATAAGCTCACACAATGTATTTTTTCATCAGTTTTAATTTATACCCTGAAGATGCTTGTATTAAGCGAAACCGGTCGGTAAATAAAAATTAAATCAATTAATCGTGGTTACAAACAAAGTGATTGTTTTCCTTTAATTAATATGTCAAACCACAAAGTGACTGCTTTCTACCAAAAAATAAAAAAAATTAGAATTAGAGAAGAAAAAGGTCAATTTTTTTATAAAAAGCAACCAACTGCAAGGAATTCTATGTTTAAATATTCAAAGTTTGATATCGAATAGTGAGGAGGTCCAGATGCTGATCGAACGAAATAATCCCTCAATGGTAATGTTAAGCGAGACACACGTAACATGCGACATTGAAGAGAGTGAAATAACTTTTTAGGGATATACTCCAGTACGTTGTGATTCCTATAGTAGACATACAGGGGGAGCAGTGATAATTATCAGAAAAGACATAATATATGAAGTAATTTGAAACACACAGTACAAAAAAATTGCTGGATACTAGCAATAAGGATAACTTCGGGATATAAGAAAGGGGTTTATGGAGTAATTTACCATTCTCCAAATGCAAGTACCAAAGACTTTCTATCATTTATAGAGAACTGGTGCAACCTAAATCTCCAAGAAGAAGATAATATTTAACTGGTGACTTCAATATAAATTTCAAAAACTTTAAGGATACATATACTAAAAGACTAAAACAAATTATTCAAACTTTGGGAATGAAACAACTTGTTAAAAGTGAGACACGAATAACAGATAAATCCAGTACGTTAATTGACCTTGCCATATCAAATAGATTGGATTTGAACGTAAAAGTTCTTGATGAACCAAAAATAACCGATCATAACCTTATCCACATTACAGATAACATAAAAATAAATAATACGAAAACCAGCAAAATAATAAAATACAGAAACTATAAAAAATATAGCAGCGAAAGATTAATTGAACTTCTGGGTGATATGGATGAACTTCATCAAATAGAATACAATGAAAAGTGTATGTATTTGAAAGAATGAATGTATTTAAAAAGAACTGTTATGCTTACTGTAAAAATGTTTAAATTTATCAAATGAAATGTTACATTGTGCTTATTAGTTTATATTCATGTAGTATAAACTAACTCAATAATAAAATAAATAAAAAATTAAATCCTTCCACGGACCTAGAGGTTCCTTCGTGTTACTAAAATTCAGTCTAATTCAATTTCCCCCTTCTCTGTGGTTTCTCAAAGGTTAAGTTTCTGAAAGATTTCTCAAATTAATGGTTATTATGTAATTGATGTTAAGAATTTAAAAAAAAATGATTATGCTTTCATTTAATTCACTTTCATTATTTTAATATAAGAATAAGTCAACTAATTATTCATCCGTATGTACTTAATTACTCTACCCTTACCTCTGTCGAAGAAATTAACGACTTGGGCATAATTTTTGACTGTAAATTAAACTTTATATCCCATATAAACACAATCGGTAATAAAGGAATGAAAATGCTTGGCTTCATTCTTCGAAATTCCAGAGGTTGTAGGAATATTTCAACACTAAAAATTTTGTATACATCCTTAGTACGTAGTCAAGTCGAATATAACTCCTCGATCTGGTACCCCCATTTTAAAATACATTCAGATTCAAGCGTAAAAATTCTACATAAATTTCTAAGACATTAATTTTAAACTCAGTATTCCCATTGAAAACCTAAACTTCAATTACTTGATGAAAGAATTAAATTTATTAAGACTCTCAGATCGAAGAATTATATCTGACTTAATATTTATGTTCAAAATTGTAAATAGTAGCATAGACAGTCCTGATTTAACTAAGTTCATTGAATTTCATATTCCCACGAGAACCACTCGATCTAAAATCCTTTTTAAATGTAAGAATAATAGGACTGAGTATACGAAACACTCCCTTTTACCTAGGTTACATTATGTTACTAATAGATATGCAGATGTGGCATATCTATTTAACTGCACGGAAGGTAGGTACAAGAGGGCCTATCAAACCTTTCAGTCAATATTAATTCTATTTGCACTATAGATTTTTGTACGTAATTTTCTCTCTGGTGTCATTTCTCATTCAAATGCCACAATCATCTGTTAAAGAATTTTTTTTATTATTTCTATATTATTATTTTTGGTTTTGTGATATGTAATCGGTTCTTATGGTATACCGTTGAAATTAAATAAATAAATAAATATTCCAGGTAACAATAATGTGAAGACTGTTACCATCAAGGCAGAATGAGGACCCGAGAAAAAGATGGAGAGAGAATTCCTTATACTAAAATAGACGTTAATCTACCAGATCTTACAAAGGAATGCTTAGAACACTTTTACCCAGAAATGAGGTAAGACCTGTTTTCATTATTTGTCGAATTGTTTTGTTTTATATCTAATTACTTATTTTAGATGATTATTTAGCCTGTACCATTATCTTTTTCAGAACTGAAGAGGTATCCTGGAGAAAAACCATTCCCACGTTCTATTTGCAACTACATCTGTTCACAAAAGTCAGTGTTAATAGTTTCATTTCGTGAAAAAGGTTTTTGTCCAGTATGGGTGCGTAAGATAGTGCTAATGATTCACTTACGCACCCATACTGGAAAAAAAACTTTTTCATTTTCGAACTGCGACTTTTCTTTTTCTTCAAATGGAAATTTGAAGGGATACATGTTAACTCACATTGGGAAAAGACCTTCTTCGTGTTCCGACCGCTGCTATTCGTGTTGCTGAAATCTGAAACGTCATATTTTTTTCTCCACTTACAGTGGAAAGAAACGTTTTTCATGATCTGATTGCTGCTATTTGTGTTCTAAAAATCAAAAGCCAAAAAGTTATTTGTGGACTCATTGGTTAACAACCTTCTTGCTCCGAATGCAAGTATTTATGTTCTAGAAAGACTGACTCGCAGTATTGGAAAACCTTTTTCATGTTCCGAGTGCAAGTATTCGTCCTTTTTAGGAGGCGCATATTATAAATTATATTTCCCCTCAGGGCCTATGTCATCTGTGTGGAGGCTCTTTTAAAGGAAAGGAAAAAGGGAAGTTTTGGGAAGAATAGCGTATGAGGGGTGGGTGGGAATCCGGGGGTCAGTGGGTCCAGGAGTGACGGACGTGTGAATCCACCCCTCCCACTACGTTGCAAGGCGATGTTCCAAAAGAGTTCCGCTTGAGAGGTTACAAGGTCTCCCTCTACCAGTCTATCCCGATCCGGCCTGCCACGCAGCTGGTTAGCAGACACATCAGCTGCCAAGACCTAGACAAAGCAAGACATTTCAACAATAACAACAGTGACACAGCAAGCACATTAAATATTCGTTCCACACAAATTAACAAAAAACAGTGAATTTTATGCTCTAAGCAGTGAAAGTGAAAACTATACTAAAACGGGGCTTAAATTGGCCACTAATCTAACTTGACTTACATCTTAATAATATATGTGTTTATAGTGTTTCAAAAGCTAAAACAAAATAAAATTAAAAGTGAATCTGTGTAAATATCTGTTAAATTAAAACTACTACCCACATTGTCAACCTTACTGTCTCGAGTTTGCCTATATAGGTACCTACTTGAAGTTAACAAACTTTTCAGGGGAGCAAAACCATAAATCCCAAATTTAAAAAAAAAAATATATATATATATAATAAATAACCTAAATGTCTAAATCTCGCAGCAAGACTTGCAGTGTGAAGAAAACACTATCATCGCCTCTATTGACCGCATCTGGCACTATGGAATCACCGTCGGCAACGCACCAGTCAATGATAAACATTGACACCGACTCCCTTATCAACTTCTTTGAGTCAAAACTCGAAACAATGCGTACTGAGAGTAAGAATGCCATTGATGCTATTCATCAAAAATTGGACACTTTATCAAATGAGTGGAAGGACCAGTACACCAAAATCATGGGGTGTGTGACTGTTCTTCAGGAAGAAAATGCCAGCCTCCGACAACAAATTCAATCTCTCAGAGATGCTCAAGATGACATGGAGCAGCGTAGCAGAGTGTGTAATTTAGATGTCCACGGCATTCCCGAGGTGAAAGGTGAAAATCTGTTCACCCTAATGGAGAGAATGGGATCAACTATCAACGTGCCACTTCCTAGTAGCGCTGTGGTGTCGGTGCACCGCGTCGCTCGCGGCCACTCGTCTCCCTCCAACCGTCCACGCAACATAGTCGTCCATCTCACGACAAAGCGTCTCCGTGATGATGTCATCGCTGCGGTAAGGACTCGCCGCGGCCTCACAACGGACCAACTAGGACTTGGAGCTCCCACCACTAATTTCTACGTAAATGAGCACCTGACACTAAAAAATAAAATACTCTTTGCCAAAACACGTGCCACCGGAAAAGAAAACGGCTATAAATACATATGGGTGAGGAATGGCAGTATCCTGGCGAAGAGGAATGATCTCTCTCGAGTCGTCACCATTCGTTGCGAGGGAGACCTTAAAAAAATCAGCACTCATGGTCAACAAAATATGTGACTGCTAGAACAAACTTGTTACTGCTGCCATCGATGCCAGCTTTCTATCACTATCCTGCACTCTTGGTCATTAATTTTTTTCTTGCAAAATTACTCAATATATTTGTTTATAGCGCAATACCTCCATAATCATATAGCACTATCATATTTCCTGCATATTCATTCATATTTTACACTAAGTAATCAATGTTTTATATATAATTTTGTTGCATCATACGTCCTAATTAATTTATCACTCCCGCAAATGTGGAATAAGTCGAATAACACTCTTACTCTAAAAAAATGACCTCATCATCTATATCTGTTTATTACCAGAACTGTGGTGGTATTAAGACCAAAACTCAGGAGCTTGTTATTAATATTTCATCGAATAACTATGATGTTATAGTTCTAGTTGAAACGTGGCTTGTAGCAAGTGTAAACACGGCCGAATTCATAGATTCGCGTTACACGGTATTCCGACGAGATAGGAACCGTATAATTACCGGTAAGATGGACGGAGGTGGTGTGTTAGTGGCAGTGCGCAAGGAACTCGCAGCTTCCCGTCTCGACGATTGGGAAAAAAATCAAATTGAACAAATCTTTATATCAATTCCGTTAAGGTCTCTAAATCTCACCATATGTGCTGTATATATACCTCCTGTCTCGCCAATAATGCTTTATGATATTTTCTCCAAAAACCTGGAATCCGTCTTTTCATCAGAACCAAATAATACGTTTTGTGTTCTTGGAGATCTGAATCTACCTACTCTTACATGGACATTTTCCGAAGGCTGCAATCATGGTATTGCCTCCTCAAACACGGCTGCATCGCAAACTTTTCTTCAAACAATGGCATTGATGAGCTTATTTCAATATAATTGTATACCTAACCACAACGATAAATTCTTAGACCTTATATTTTACAGTCGCGAAACAAAAGTTACACATAGCGACGACCCTCTCCTTTCAGAGGACAGACACCATCCAGCCCTGGAATTTGAAATATCATCCGCGATTCAACCAAAAATTAAAAACAACAAAGAGCGTAGGCACAATTTCAGGAAAGCTGATTATACTCAAATTAATAATGACATTAATTGTATTGATTGGAAGTCTGAAATCGCGAATTTATCAGCAGAAGAAGCAGTGGACCGATTCTATGTAATAATAAACAATATAATTGATGAGTTTATTCCAGTATTGGCCAGACGAAATGACAAATTCCCCATATGGTTTACTCCCGAACTTATTAGCTTATCACGGAAAAAAGATAAAGTTTGGCTCAAATGGAAGACATATAAAGGTCTTTCTGACTATCGTAAATTTTCCTTCTTACGTGCTACATACAAAAAATTGGCTAGTGAATCTCGAAAGTTATTTTTTGAAAACATCGAAAGTTCATTGCAAAATAATATTAAATGCTTTTGGTCATACATATCCTCATTAAAATCATCTGATGGATATCCTGCTACTATGTCCTTCGAAGGGCGCAAATCTAATGATGCCCAAGAAATCTGTAATATGTTCTCTGAGTTCTTCAAGTCAACATTTGAACCCTCCTCTATCAATGACTCAATTAACATTGACCAACTTGAGGCCGTTCGGGACTCTGGACTTACGCACATTCACACCATTGAACTAACGGAACAAGAAGTGCAATCAAGTTTAAAGGCGTTAGATATAAACAAAGGTGCGGGTCACGATGGAATACCGGCATTTTTCCTCAGATCTGCTGCGTCGTCATTGTATGTTCCACTTACCATAATATTTAATAAATGCCTGAGTGACGGGGTTTTCCCTGATAGGTGGAAGTTGGCTTATATTATACCAGTCCATAAGGGTGACTCACGTCAAAAAGTCGAAAACTATAGGCCAATATCTATTCTCTCGGCGATCCCTAAACTCTTGGAAAGACTTGTCCATGATAATATATATCCCCAGCTTGCCGCCAAAATTACAGAACAACAACACGGGTTTGTAAAAGGCAAATCTACCATGAGTAATTTACTAATTTACTCAAATTTCTTATTCACTAGCATGGATCGAGGCCACCAGGTAGATGCAATATACTGTGATTTCAAAAAAGCTTTCGACAAGGTTGACCACCTTATTCTTATTAAAAAAATAATGTTCAACGGAATTAGGGGAAACTTATTACGTTGGTTTGTCTCATATTTGACAAAAAGACAGCAAGCTGTATCATTAAGAGGACATACTTCTACGTGGGAACCAGTTACCTCTGGCGTACCACAGGGGTCAATCCTGGGTCCACTGTTATTTATACTTTTTATTAACACTGTTACTAAATGTTTCATGCATTGTTTATTTCTTTTGTACGCCGATGATATAAAAATATTTGCCATTGTTAGGAATTTAAACGATTGTCTGCTCATCCAAAGCGACTTAGTAAGGTTCGAAGCATTTTGCAATGAAAACAAAATTTACCTAAGTTACAACAAATGTAAACAAATAAGCTTCACTAAAAATCACAACGCTATTATACACAATTATTGTATTGGTAACTATTTACTCAAGCGCGTTTACTGTATAAAAGATCTAGGCGTACTTTTTGATTCTAAACTCCATTTCGATGCGCACATTGAGAACATTGTGAATAAAGCTTACCGCATGCTAGGATTTGTCATCAGAAACAGCCGCGAATTTCGAAAACCTGAAACTTATCTTCTACTTTACTACACGCTGGTCCGTTCTCAACTTGAATACTGCACCTCCATATGGACACCACTTTACGGTGTCTATAAAGTCAACATTGAAAGTATTCAAAAGAAATTTCTGCAATACCTCAATTTCAGAATGAGCGCACCTAAACGGGGGTACATAAATATGCTCTCGAATTATAACGTCACCACTCTAACTAACCGGCGAACTTACCTTGACCTCATGACGCTTTATAAAATCTGCAATAACTTTATCGACTGTCCTGACCTACTGAAACTAATAAACTTCAAAATACCACCCAGAGTAACAAGGCTTAACGACTTATTCCACATTAGCCGGACGCGTACAAATGCTGGTGTCAGGGATCCAATCAGAAGAATGTGCGAATCGTTTAATCAAAATCAAAACATCAAGGATTCCGACTTATTTTTTGATACACGCAGTACTTTTAGTAGAAAATTGAAGGCCGTTTTCCTACAAAGTACAATACCTTAGACATTGCTTGGTTTATAATTTTAACTACCTTTCTTTTTTTAAATTTCTGTGACATTATTTTTTATCTATATATATATTTGGTCTTACCATCAAAATTTTTCCAAAAACAATTTGTAAACTTTTATAAGGATATTGCGCATTCTTTTTTCATCACTCTGTAAAATAATATTTACTTATGTATATACATACGTCTTTTCCGTATTTAACGGTAAAAATATTTGTATATGTTTTCATCTGCTGTCAATGTTAATTCGTGAGAAATAGTTTGGATGCAGGCGAATTCTCTATTAATTGTTTTGTATATTCTTGTCAATTGACGTCTGTATCTGTATTTTCTCCTTAATAAAAAAAAAAAAAAAAAAAAAAAAAAAAAAAAAAAAAAAAGCTCACCCCATGAACCCGGGCACCCCTGCTAAGTCATCAATCGAAGCGAACCTCTCGGGGTGACTGCATAGGTAAGAGCTGTTAGTTATCTAATAAATAGTTCCCGGAGCGGTGGTACCCATACTCGCCTCCCAAATTGAATACGTTTGCTACAATGGGGAATTTAAAAAGTCACGTGCTGTCTCACGGTTGTGTAAAACTTACATTTTCCGATTGCAACTAGTCGTGTTCTACAAAAGGTAACCTGATATGCCTGACGGTGAAGAAAATCTTTTTCTCCCTTCCCGGACTCATAGATGAGGTAAAACTTCATGTTCTTTCTGCAATTATTAATTTTTAACGAAATTAAATTCTGAAAATCACTTTCTGACACAGCAAAGAAAAACCTTTTTCGTGTTACGGCTGCAACTATTTAAGTTATTCAAAGGGAATTTTGAAACGTCACTTGCTGACGCACACTATAGAAAAAAGAAACATTTTTCATAATCCGATTGCAACTAGTCATGTTATCTAAAGAGAGGTTATATGGAAGAAAATCAATTCGTCGTTTTTTTTTCAAAAATTAAGATCACTGGGACTTTGAGGTTTTTAGTTGCTTTTTAATTTGTTAGGCATTGCATGGCGAAAGCTTTGTTGCCGAGTGGACGTGTGACACTTTATTACTGTTATCGGCCGACGCGAGTATAAGTGTTACTAATTTAGGTAAGTTACAATTACCTAAATATGATTAGTTCTTATTAATTTTATAATATTTTATTTTCTTGTTATAAAAGTTACTTAGAAAACGAAAAAAATGTTATTTTTTAAAAGGCTGAGTTGAAAGTCCCTTTCTACCAAAAAAAGTAAAAGTTCTAATATTTTCTGTTTTTTTTTTATTCAATTATAGCAATAATGCTTTAAAAGTATATAATTGAAATAATACAGAGATGAAATCTCGCCCTCGGTCTGAGACACCGTGCACGAGTATACGAAGGTTGAAACTGTTATCGCTTTGTAAACATTATTATGGTTTACTAGCTGGTTTCCGTCATGCATTGCAACTCCATATTCAAAGAAATACATTGTTTCTTCCTAAATCACCTTTTCCGTGCGTCCCGTTCCCGCCCCGCGTCCCTTCCAAGCTAGCTAAATTATAGCCTATATGTTATTCTGATGGAGCTATATTACTGTTTTGACGTGAATCTTACCTAGAATGATTACCTTACAATTCTAATAATACAATCACTAGATCGGTAAACGCCATATGCAAATAATATCACACTTAGTAAGCTCATGTAGAATGATGCAATAATGTACCAATGCTAGTAAGCGAGGTGCACAGGCTGTAAGTCAAGTGGGTAGGTTAGAGATGCATTATAAAATTCTGATAGATTATAAAAAAATACATATTTATTGTAAAACCCCTCCCATTGGGTAACAAACAGTTAATATAACATGAGACTCTAAATCAATGTAATCAGGGGTGTCTGGATATGAGTAAACCCGTTACAGCTGTGAATGAACTTGTTCTCGGGCACATGTTTTAAAACTACAAAAGGATTGTAATATTGTAAAACTATAGAGAATAATTACTGTAAGGGCGACTGTAAAGAATGAAATCTGAACATATGTTTATCAGTAAATCTCTAAATCTTAAAAAATACTATCTTGATCTAATAAAGGTTACTCTCACATTTCGTAAAATGAAGGATCCAACACTCAGCGGCCCGAACATACAAGCTGTCACACCTCCCGCCGTTTCCGAAACAACCATAAATGAACTAGAAACAACTGAAGCGCTAGGAAGTTAGGAAGTTAGTAAGTCTCGAAACGTTCTACCAACAGCGGCGTAAACCAGTGGCTAGAAACCCGCACAAAAACGAGCGGCTTGCTTTTGCGAAGATTGTTTTAAGCTAGTAAAGTTTCATTAAAATACATTCAGTATTTTTTTGCGTGAAAGAGTAACAAACACACATACATCCGTACAAACTTTCAAGTTTGTGCTATTGGTAAGATTAGTTGCGTCGAAAATAAAAAAGATTTGGCGATACGGAAGCGAATAAGTGTCGATATAATGTAGGTTTTTTTTAACAGTAGCAATGTTCCATAATACATGAAGTGAATGGTAGAAAAAATCGGGGATGCCCGAGGAAAACATGAATCTAATAATTACATAGACATATGGGAAATTACGGCGTACGTAACGAATGAAGAAACAGGTGTAAGGAGAATGTACGACGCGGAAGAGAATGGTAGAAGTTGAGGACGATCCACGAAGACAAGGCATGTGTTATCATTTTAGTGAATATGAAGTCAATAAATGATCAAGAAAATCAACTACTTACGTGTGGTAAAGTGTGGCGTATGAGATGAACGAAGGGAAGGATGTAGAAGAATCTGGGCGTGAATCAAACCCAACCTAACCAAATCAAACCTAACCAAACCGTACCTAACTTATTAACCATGACGCCGTTTCCCCGCAGGGGAGGCAAACATTATTTTTTTTAAGGGGGTTGGAAAAGATTTATGAGGTGGATCTTCTTCTTGTTTTGAAGGTCTTATGAGCAAAAGTTCGCCAATCTTTGAATACAATAATGTATAGTTTTATAAATAACTAGATGACACCACAAACGTTTTTCTGCCATATAAATTATTTCTAGTGAATGTTTTGGTTGTTAAATAAAAAATAATGAATGTATTGTAAGTGTGTGGGGATGGGATCTATGATAAAAAGAGGAATGGAGTGCTGTAGTTGATAACCGCCGATAAAACAAAACAAAAATAACAAAAGTAGGAAAATGAAATAAAGAAAATCAATGTGAATTTCAAAGAGCAATTGAGTGTACGATATTTTTGGTCAGACCGTCTTTAGCCAACACAAATAAGCTCGATGGTTTGCGAGGACATGATGCCGAATGAAATATCAAAATGACGCGACACTTCTAGTGAATGTCTGGCCCATGTGTGGATGAAAGTTCGATGAGGCGGACGTAGCGCCATCTGCCATTCATCAACATAAACTTTTTGTTTTAAATACAAAAGATGGTCTAATTTGTTCGTACAAAAATAGGTACTAAAATCGCGAATAAAAAATAGGAGGATGGGGGTAGTAGGGTTAAAATGTGGGGTTTTAAGTATTTTAAGTATTTTATATCCAAATAAACAAAAAGTACAAAAAAATTGTCAAAACAATAGAATATTTTTTGAATAGGGACACTCTAATCACATAGCGGTATGAAATATACTTTAAAACGTGACATATATCAAACGTCTCATACCTACCAAATATATATAAAAAAATCATAAAAATCTGTCGAGTCATTTCGGAGGAGTGCGACCACAAACACCGTGACACGAGATTTTTATACATAAGATTAACGATTACCGATGCCACTCACGTAAAAAAGGATATTTTAATTGTGTTTATTGAAATGCTTTTGAATTTTATATATTTTTTTCCATCTGGTGCGTACACGAATAAATCTTTAAGTTTTCCGACGCGTAAGCAGGCCATATAGCAGGCTGTCCGAGTGAGAAGCATGGATTATTCTAAGGTAAATTTTCGATCGCACTGGCAAATACGAATATTTTTCAGAAAAAAAAACTTTAGATTCATCTTACCCCGCCATTGGTGACGTGTATGTCTCTGAGACCGGGTAATCCGAAAAAGTGTAATATTTGTTTTACCGTTCATCGAATCACACTGCGATTTCGAGTAGTTGCCTTATTCCACGCCCCTTACCGCCAGTCTACCCCGCGACAGCGATGCGGACGCACGTTATAGAGTTTTGGCGCCAACCCGGTGCGTGAGACCATCATCACCAACTAAGTAAGTTGGTTATAGGTAATTTTATAAGATAAAATTTAAAAAAAACATGTTATGTATTATATTTTTTTTATATTTTATGTTTCAACTGTCATAAGATTAACGAAGACTGATTTAGTCGTTAACGACTAAATCAGAGGTATTTAAATTTGTTGGGTTTAAGTAAATATTGTTAAAATATCTCATAATTTTAATGCACCTAAAGATATGGTGTTATGTTAATAAAAAAATAATTGATTTAAGGAATACCTATGTTTTATTGACAGAAAAAGATATCATTTTATAAACTTTCCAATGAAAAGTAGCATTAACTGATCAACAGTAAATTATTGAAAAACTGGTTGTCGAAAACCCCGATGCGTGAGACCGGGGTCGCCAACGATCTAAGTCAAATTCACGTCACCAATTGCGGGTTAATAACTATAAAAGGAAACTTTTGTATTCAGGGCGATGGAAAACAATGCATTTAAAATTTCAATTGCGTTACCCCTCCGAATTTTCGAGAATATTAGCTTTTGGAGTCTTAAACTAAATGACATTTTACGAAAACTTTTAGTTACAACCGCTTCACAATTAAAGCTCTATAAAAGAAACATTTCTGAACGTAGGCAAAGAGTAAAAACTGTTTTAGAAAGGTTACAAAATAGGCTTTCAAATTATTATATTACAAATAAATATTAGCATTTGTAAATATTAAAATTTAGAACGCAAACATTAAAAATAGGTAAAAATGACTCACGTGATGTTTTTATGTGAAAGCGGTACGGTAAATCACAGATTATGCAAACAACAATACTTATTCTATTATATATATATGTGTAATAAATACTTTTGTCACCTCACTTTCTTATCATTTCATATAAAAATATTTAATAAAAATTTAAAGTGGAGCGCGGTGGAGCTGCCGGTAGCAAATTTGCGCGGGTAAATATTTTTGTCAACTACACGATTGACAGCTGATTCCTGTTATGTATTTCCATAGACAACTTGATAAAAATGTGCAGCTTGATCTACTATCGACCTTTGTCTTTTTGTTTTAGGGATGTAACTAATGGTTACAAATGTGTATGGTTTGACAAAAGTATAATCAATAAAATTAAACTCAAGGAATCTCTTCGCAGAAAATATAAAGCCACTAAGAGTCACTCAGACTACTCACTATTCTCTGAGAAGAGATCTGAACTAAAAAAGGAAATTTCTTTAAAAAAGAAACTTCACTTATCTTATATTGAAAATGGGATTAAAAATGATGTTAAAATTTTTTGGAAATATATTAGGTCTCAAAAATCAAGTGGGGGTACTTCTTTTGCGCTCATGAACGCGGATGAAATCATCCAGTGTCCCCAACTAGTGTCGGAAATATTCACGGACTACTTCAAATCAGTTTATAACCAAACGTGTCCCAAATTAAATGCGGAGAGTCTCCGGCAAGAGGTGCCTAAATTTATAGATTTAATCTCCCTTGATATATTTAAACCTGAGGAAGTAAAAATTTGCATTCAGAACCTAAAGCCCGATAAGTCCATGGGACCGGATGGAATTCCACCTCACGTAATTATCACGTTAGGAGAATACTTATATAAACCGTTGTGCCATATAATGAACCTCAGTGTTGCCACCTCGTCCTTTCCCCAATCCTGGAAACTCACCAAGGTGAGCCCAATATATATAAGTCGGGCTGCAAAACAGAGGCACACAATTATAGACCAGTTAAGTAGCTGTCTTATCGTCTTTTCCGAAAATCTTTGAAACACTTATTTGTGAAAAACTAACAAATAAAATAAAACCGCTTCTTGGGGGAAACCAGCACGGTTTTTTGTCAAAAAAATCGACTGTATCCAATCTCCTTGAACTCTCACACAGAGTAGCAAGAGGATTGGATGCGAAATATAAAACAGACGTTATTTACACTGACTTTGCAAAAGCCTTCGACCGTGTAGATCATGACGTACTTTTAAGAAAGATCCATAAAATAGGCTTTGACCAAACTCTGATACAGTTTATTGTGACATACTTAAAAATAGAACACAGTATGTATGCATCAAAGTTGCCGATGTAGTTACCCGAATAGACCAACAAAAGTGGAGATGGACAGGACACATGATACGCGATCCACAAGAGAAATGGTGCAAAAATGTCACTGACTGGTATCCCAGAGATGGCAAGAGAAGTAGAGGACGTCAACACATGAGATGGGAAGATGACCTAAAACTCACTGCTGGACATCAATGGAGAAGAGTAGCGCGTGACAGGTCCCAATGGAAAATGTTAGAGGAGGCCTATGCCAAGAGGCAAACTGAGCTTCGGGATATAATATAACAAATAAGATCATGTCTAATACATACCTACCAGAAGTCCAGGTTAATTATAAAAGGCTTATTATTATTATTATTATTATTATTATGTATGCATCGGTGG
Organism: Limnephilus rhombicus; assembly: GCA_929108145.2. Lineage (NCBI taxonomy): Eukaryota > Metazoa > Arthropoda > Insecta > Trichoptera > Limnephilidae > Limnephilus > Limnephilus rhombicus. The sequence continues at coordinate 7,940,592 of OV815290.1, read as the reverse complement.
CCAAGAGTCCAGGGAATTTCCTGCATTTTCAGGAATACCTCAGGGGTCAAACCTGGGACCTCTACTATTCTTGATATTAATCGATGATATTCAAGAATGCATCCAGAGTACTACTTGCTTGCTTTTTGCTGACGATCTCAAACTGCTCAGGACGATACGCGACATTCAAGATTGTTTTAAGTTACAACTTGATTTAGACGCAATATCTTCATGGGCAGATGAGAATAAACTTTTCTTTAATGTAAAAAAATGTGTCACCATGACCTATACGCGTTCCAAAAACCCGATTAAATTTGATTATAAATTAAATTATGAAATATTGTCATTAGTAAAATTCATCAAGGACCTCGGGGTTACATTCGATCCCAAACTTACTTTTTCAGATCATATAGTGGAGTTGACATCATCGTGTTACAAACTTCTTGGATTCGTAATAAGAATAAGTAAACAATTTTCCAAGCCCGAAGCAATGACATTGATGTTTAACTGCATTATACGATCAAAATTAGAATACGCTTCTGCTGTTTGGGCCCCATACCAGCAAAAATACATAGATTTATTAGAACAAATCCAAAAAAAGTTTCTGAGGTATCTTTATATGAGAATGCATGGTGAATACCCGCGATTTATGCATCATCTAGATTTGCTATCTGAAACGCGCTTCGAAAGTCTCCATTCTAGAAGGAATGAGACCCTAACAGTCACAGCTTTCAAAATTATAAACTATTATATTGACAGCCCGTACCTCTTAAGAGATTCCGACACTATCAAAACAATTTCTTTCAAGCACGTAGTTTTTTGTTAAGCTGGCAACACTGCGCGTAGTTTTCGTTTGAGCCAAGCGTTTTGACAGTCTACCGAGGACGCTTGAAGCAAGCTTCAATAATCTACGTGCTGGCGGCGAGCTTGATGCGAATTGATATATTTTAAAAAATTTTATATTTGGCTCTCACTCATTAAAGGTGATCTTGGCCATTTCTTGAAATTAATTACATTTTCGGAACAATCGCAGAATCATAAAATAGGACCCCATGTACATTAATAGTTCTTCGTCATAAAAGAACAGATTTTTTTCAAAATTTGTTACATTTTTTACGCATCATGAAACAATTCTATAAATTAGATTAATAAAAAAAAAGAATTAATTGTTTTTGTGTTTAATTTGTAGAAATGCATCTGATTTTTCTTTTAAACTAATGTAAATATTATTAAATATTATTTACATTAATTTAAAAGTAAAATCAGATGCATTTGTACGTTTTTAATTATTGTTTTTGCGTTTAATTTGTAGAAAAATCAGATGGATTTCTACAAATGAATCCCTGTTTCCCTTGGTCACACTATAACTTCAGAACCACTTTACTCATTCATATATTTTTTGAAAGTTTTCTAATACTTTGTAGAAGGTTCTTCCGGAAAGAAAAAGTAAGAAAATTGGAGGGAGGGGAAGGAATTGAAAGATTTTTTTAAGTCTTCCGATACTTTGTGGAAAGATCTTACGGAAAGAAAAATTGACGTAAGTAAGGCTCTTGACTCGTAAACCGAAGGTCGGGGGATCGAATCCCGGCGTGTCAAATAAATTTTATTTGATTAATTTGTATTATTACACAATTTTTTTCTTTAAAATAATATAAAGTATATTTGCGGCACGTTCCAGATTGGAAGATACTCTAAGTATCGCCCTGGTAGACCACCATTCAGAATTGAAACGTTGCTTGAAATGGCATAAGCCGTGATTGGTGACCAGATCTAAATAGCCAGGTACTTCTCCACCTTCCCCTTTCCTATCTCCTTCCCCACCCCACTACCTTCAGCCTCACAACATACCCCGATCGGGGATACCATAGTCTCACTGGCTCCAGATGGGAGCAGTTAGGACTCTTGTGCAGTATTCTCGGAAAGGGACTCGAGAGGTCGTACGGGAAAGGACATGCAGGGAGAATTATTTCATTTCTTTGAATGGCATTGCAACGCATGCCGGGTACCAGCTAGTATTATTTATTATTAAGTTCTGCAAGTATTTTTTTTCTCTCATTGTTTAATAATATTGTAACTGCTATTAATGTTATTATTCAGTTTTCAAGTATTTTTTTTGTTTTCTTATTGTTAATGATGTAACTGCTTTGACTGATTTAAAATATTGTTTAGGTCTTGCGAACATCTGAGAAATAGGGAATAAATAATTTTCCTTTATCAACTTTATCAATATGTTATATTAAAATATTAATTATAACATTTATTCATAATATCAACGGAAATATACAACAATGCTTCGCAAGTACGATCATCTATTTAGAAAAAATGCGTGTAAGTAATCATTTGGGGCCGTGCCTGTAATACGCTTTGTAAATGCTTATGAGTAAAGCAGGATCACAAATTGTACCATTCTTGACACCAAATTCGTTTATTTTTATAAAAATACAAGATAACCCAAGAGCTAAAAATGCTTTGTCTCCGTTATATTCCATTTTATTTCAGCCGCACAAAATTCACTGTCAACCATAAATAAACCAAACAAACTATCGAAAATCACATCTAGGCATAGACAAATGCTTGCCAGAACGCTTGTAGACTATCAAGCGGCTTGACGGCCTCAACAGCTTGATGCGCGCTTCAAGCCGTTGAGCCAAGCCTTAGTCTATGCCATTTGAACATATTACTCCTCTGTTTATGGTTTCCTGTCATTTTCGCTTGTTGAAAGTGATTTTTGTTATATAACATTTAATATATAACATTTATTATAACATAACAAATAATTATTTTTCTTTACTAGATTCCATCTCGCACATGTTATATATTAATATTTTAATAAAACATTAACGTAATAACATTATTAAATTATATTTACATTAATTTAAAATAAAAATCAGATGGATTTCTACAAATTAAACACAAAAACAATTAATACATATTTTGTAATAATTTAATCTATTTTTTATAAACGTTTTACGTGATACGTAATATCTAAAATCACCACTCAGGTACTTATTTGTCTATGATTTGTTGTCTACGCCCAAGAAATATAAATTCGCTTCAAGCGTTGCGCAATAACGTAGATTATTCATCAATCAAGCCACCTCTGGAGACGGTCAAAATGCGGTCAAAACTCTAGCCATAGACATAAAACTACGTGATTGAGCCAAGCCGCTTGATAGTCTCGCTAGCCCTTAAAGGGCTAGCGAGACTAGAATGCTATAAATTGTTCGTACCGAACAACTACTGCCAGGGTCGCCACCATGACTTGCTCTATATCCCTCATGGCAGAACAGACGTTGTGGCCCAACATAGCATGACAAGAGGTATGGTGCTGCTAAATAATATTTCTAGATCTCTTGACATTTTCAACATTAGTCTTGAAGGTTTCAAGAATAATTTTAGGCAAGGACTCTAAAATATGTATTTTTGTATTTTCTTTTCTCATGTATATGTTATGTGTATTGTAATAGATTAAAATCAATCTGTAATGCACAAAAAAAAACAATAACGGAGTTATAACGATTTCTATGGAAACACACGCGCTGACGTATAAATACGCTTATTGTACTTGACTGCTGTCCTATTTTTAACGCTTATATCTGCTTACGTTGCGGAGGGGTTGTGAAAAATTACTTGGCGTACCGATGTCATATGTCAATACGGGGATGGTATGTGGCCAAGTAAGGCGTCATTTTACGAGAGGAAGTTCTAAGGAAAAAAATATGAAAGGTGGGTAGCTGAGATCAATGTGTCCGGGAGCAACAAACGTATGAATCTATCCCTCCCAAAGCGGAGCAAGGCTATGGCTCGAAAGGGTCCTGTTGGAGAGGTCGAAAGAGGTCTCCGTCAACAAGATAGTTTCTCCTGATCAGGCCCACCACGCAGTAGTAGCAAATGTATCTGCAGTCAAGACCTTAACAAACCTCATCCAAAGAACCCGGCACCAACTAACCACATGGGGCAACCTTTGACAACCTATTTTTAGATACTATAAGTATAGATTGGGTTCTTAGGTTGGGTTTAATATTTAAAAAAAAATGCATATAAACTAATTATCAAAAGTAGGAACTGTCAGTAGCTAATTTCTGTTTTAATTATCTTCAGCAATATTACAATTATCTATGGATATATGTCATTGACCTTTCCATTTATTCTTTTGTCGTCGCACAATTTTATTCTTGCTTCGCTTTGCTTGAGTAATATTGTATACACCGGACAATATTCGTGGTCCATTTATACCATTTTGAGTCCCTTCCTATACCGTCACATTTTTATCCCAAAGTTTTTCAAATTTTTGCTCTACTACTTTTCTAGTGACACGTCTTCGACGCATTCGAATTGACCGTCGCGCTGCGCCTTGTTCGTAAGTAAGTTTATGTTATATTGACCAAGTTGAACCTTTACACCTTAACATTGCTCCTATAAATTAGCTATTACAACTTTAGATATATAAAACAATGATTTGTCCAACATCCTCCAGGATAACTCACAACAAACGATCGTACACGGGTTTGTTTCGATTTACGACTGCTTTCACAAATACAAACCAAGCGACCCCTCAGTACATTAATTCTTTACCCTAAACATAAGACTTATTCTTATTTCAATTAGTCAATTCCATAAAAATAACACGCTTGTATTGCGTTTACTCCTTGTACACAATAGATATCGAAAAGTTTATTTCATTCCTGAAATACCTAAACCATTATTGTTTATTTACATATCAACGTGACACATTCACAAATCTCCGCTAAAGCCATTTAAAGTGACTTCTTGATTCCGAATTTTTTTTTTTTTATTCGGGGTGTCGTGTGAGTATCTTTTTTATGTGAAAATAAACATAATTTAGAACTTGTTCGACCAACGCAAATCTACACCATGGTAAATTTGACAGTTTTATACTTTCTGTGGATACGTGCTAACACGAAAAGTTGCTATTGAACCTGGTTTACTGCTGGTCGTGTTTGTGAAATCAATATTGTAATTAGTTCTATCAAATCTTTAACCGAGGATTCGCTCTTCTGTCGTTTTGTGAAAGCAGCCATGAGATATGTTGCGTTTTGATCCTCGTTGTTAACACCTATGCTTTTTCGCGCGGTTAATTATTAATACCACTTTAACTATGTAATACAAGAATGGAACATTAACTATGTAATACAAGAATGGAAAAATTATAGAGATAAAAACAGTAAAATTATTGCAGTATTTTTAGACTTAAAAAGGGCATTTGAAACAATCGATAGAGACAGATTAATAAAAATATTAAGAAATATTGGAATTAACGGTAAAGAAATTCATTGGTTTGTTGATTATCTATCAGAAAGAACGCAAGTAACAAAATATGGTGGAATAACATCGGATCCACGTCATACTAGCAAAGGCGTTCCACAGGGATCTGTCCTAGGTCCATTGTTATTCATTATATATATAAATGATATTGTTAAAGTTTTAAAGCATTGTGCCATTAAATTATTTGCTGATGATACATTGTTATATATAGCCAGAAAAAATTTACAGGATGCCATTGAAGAGATACAAAATGACTTAAATAATGTAACGCTTTGGTTAAACATAAACAAACTAAAACTGAATGTTATGAAAACTAAATTTTTGATTATTGATAGTCAAGGTGGAACTGAACATGCAATACTAACCATTGATAACATAAATATAGAAAGGGTTAACAATATTAAATATCTGGGTGTAATATTAGACGATAAATTAAAATCCGACAAACACTTCGATTACATATCTAAGAAAATTGCTAAAAAAGTTGGCTTCTTAAAAAGGATTAGGAATAACTTGGATCTCAAAACAACGCACCTTGTATATAATTCTATTGTAACTCCTCATTTAAATTATTGTTCTAGTGTTCTATTCTTATGTAACGAGACCCAAAATAATAAACTACAGGTTATACAAAATAGGGGAATGAGGATGATTCTGAAATGTAATATCTTTACTAGAGTTAAAACTATGTTACAAAACTTAAATATGATGACAACTAAACAACATATAATATATAAGACGTTAACAATGATGTACAAGCTTAAAAATAACATGCTCCCTAAATATCTGCAAACTAATATTATGTACCATGAAAATATTCACAATTATCCTACGAGGAGTTGCCGAGACTTCAGGCTTCCCAAAACTAAACTTACGTGTACACAGAACAGCGTGTTTTATAAAGGTCAAAAACTTTATAATAACCTACCAAATTCCATAAAGGAAGCCTCAAGTCTTGGCACTTTTCGTAAATCATGTGCTACATACATTAAAAAAAAATTATGAATTGTATTTATTTGTATTAACTGTATGTCTTAAACCCTATTGTTTGTATTTCTAACTGGAGTAACTGTATTTCTTTTTCAAACTGTATTCTTTCCGTTATAATTTTATGACTATATTTATTTTATTATGTATTTTATATGTTTTTTTAATACTAGATGCATAAAAAAATTTGCTTGCATCTAAATAAAGTTACAAAAACAAACAAACTAATTAAAATTACATGACAATTAATAAATACATTAAGCATTGTGCTTTTTACTGTTCATTTTTTTTTCTTTTTATTTATAGGGTGTACCAGGACGTACCCGAGGGATTTTAACCATAGATTCCTGACATTATTTGTAGTAAAAAATGTAAATGAAATTTTGGTCTCCGGTGATACTTTTTTTTTTTTTTTTCAACAAAAACATTAAAAAAATGGTAGGTGTTGGACAGTTGGAGGCGGGATGAGGGGTTGGTTGGCTATTCGGCTGAGTGACCAATGACAACAAGGAGAAGAATTTTTTTGTTTGAATTTGAAAAAAAAAATTTAAAAAAATGTCATCAAAAAAGTCACCGGAGACCAAAATTTCATTTTCATTTTTTACTCCAAATATGCTCAGGAATCGCTGGTTAAAATCCCTCGGGTACGTCCTGTTACACCCGTATTACAATACATTACAAAATGATATTTTGTCCAACTGGGAAGGATACCCGTTTCAGGACAGCCAAATTGTATATTTAGTTCATAATATTCTTAACAAAGGAACGGTTTCGTTCAAGAGATCACAGGAATGAGCTTCTGTCAAGACAATTTTTGAGAACATTAATAATTGTATTCTGAACGAATGGGTGATTTCTTTATGTTTTTGAAAGAATCGCAAAAAGGTGATTTTTTTTCAAGGTCATTTTGGAGAACATTGATAATTGCATTCAGAGTGAATGAGTGGTTTCTATCAATGAAATTGAATGGCTCGTATATATAAACACGATAAAAAGCTCTTATATGGTTTAACAAGAAGAGCTCGAACGGAAATCCAAATTATTTTTCTCTGTCCGAATTCTAAACCTTTTTATCGTGAAATCATTATAAATTACTCGTATAGATGATTAATTAATTTTCTTTCTGAAACAGATCACTTTCAAGATTTTAATATGTCCTTACGACTGAAGGTGATTAGATTAATAAGCTTCTTTTATAAGTACCCAAATTGAATTAATGTACTATTACAGATTTAGATGAATTAATAGTGTGAAAATACGTTACTGCGACAACGTTCGTGGTTTCACTGAACTGGTTCGAACAGATATCCTTTAGCGAGCCGCTAATAGAGCTATTTTATTCATACACACGAACATATCTTTAAATTCTTAAATGGTTACCCTTTAAGCGATGCTGCATCTTTCAAATGGATTAGTGTGTATATAACGTGTACTTATTTGTATATTGTCATTGGTGTTATTTATTTTTAGTCGGGACTCACAGAAGACCATGGATCTTCCCAACACGGAGAATGTTTCCATCAAGGTGGAACCAGGCTCCCAGGAAGTGGGGGAAGGTGAAACGCCGCACATGGATATAGAAATTGTCTACCTCCCGGATGTGAAGAAGGAATGTTTGCAGTATGCGGAGAGTCCTCCGACAACCAGTAAGTTGCTTTACGAAAGGAGTTTGGAGAAGTTTGTTTTTACTCGAGTATTGTGTTAATGTTGTATTGATTGCTATTTTGCTTGTTTTGGTGCAAATTATCAGGAATGTTTCTTGCAAAGAGCTGTTTTATGTCTTTAATGTTGACAGTATTGAAGATCGTATCAGAACTGGTAGATAGAAGAAACTTCAGAATTATTTTTATGAATATTTTTTGTTCTTTGATAATGACATTGAGGGCGGTAGAAAAAGCACTAATCCAATCTAATATTCCAAATATACCTATTGATCGCGTCATACTTTTCTAAATTTACTCGCTTGTAATTTTAAAGGTTAAAAATCTCTACTGCAATTTCTAAACCCAAAACCCTCCCAAATTAATTTTAGTTGATTGTGATTCATACTAGGCCTGTCTTGTAAAAGGCCGACCGTACTTTTGGGTGTGATAACTCGGTGTGTATCAATGTACTATTGTTTTATTTTTCCAGGTAGCATTACTGTGAAGACTGTTACAGTCAAGGCAGAACCAGGATCCCGAGAAGATTATGAACGGGTTATTCCTTATACGGAAACGTTAAAAGGGAATGTTAAAAGGGAATGTTTAGAGCACTCTGAAAGAATTGCCCAGCAACCAGGTAATACTGGTTTTTATTTATTTTTTGAAATAATATTTATTTATTTATACGCCTAAAAAGGCTTAAACATAAAAGTGATACGTGAAATCATAAGTACCTATGCAGTTTACCTAATAGATAGGGGGGCGTTCAAGTATTACGTAACGCAATTTTTGAAGATTTTTGACACCCCTCCCCCCATGTAACGCGCCGTAACGTTTTCCTGTACCCCCCCCCCCCCCCCCTCCGCGCAACGTACTGAAATGTCGGTTAAATACCCTTTTTCTTGAGTTAATCGCGTTGGCGGTAATAAATAGAACACGAGTTTTCTAACTCGCGATACGTGCGTATATTGTTTATGGTATTTATTCATATTTTTATTTATAAAAAAAATTGAAATTATTATTTTTATCGGCCTTATATTCCTTCCGGATTTAACACTGTCTTACCTATAATATACCTACATGGTTTTACAATATATACTTTTTTATACATTAGTTCCACTGAGGAGGTCCTGCGGAGTAATTTTCCTATGGTTTCCCTGTGGAGCAACACTTTACTCCACTATGATTCACAAGCTGACTCATAGTGAAGTAAAACCTTTTTCATGTTCCGAATGCAGTTATACAAGTTGTCAAAGGGAAGATTTAAAAATCCACAGTATGATTCACAGAAGAGAAAAACCTTTTTTATGTCCTGACTGCAACTATTCGTGTCCTCAAAACGGATATCTAAGAAGTCACTTGCTGACACGACTCATAGTTGAGAAAAACCTTTTTCATGTTCCGACTGCAACTATTCATGTACTACGAAGAGAAATCTAAAAATCACATGTTTACCCACAGTGGAGAAAACCCTTTTTCATGTCCTGACTGAAACTATTCCTCTTCTCGAAAAAAATAACTAAAACGGTACTTGCGAACTCACAATGATGAAAAACCTTTTTCTTGTCCCGACTGCGATTATTCAGGCGCTACAAAACGGTATCTAAAAATTTACATGTTTACCCACACTGGACAAAAACCTTTTTCATATCCCGACTGCAATTAATCATGTTGTACAAAGGAACTTCTTGGAAATCATTTGCTGACTCATAGTGATATAAAACCTCTAACGGTTATTTATTTATATACTATTCATATTCTATAAAGAGGCACAAAAAATCACATGTTTACCCACAGCAGATAAAACTATTTCTTGTCCCGAATGCAGTTTTTCAAGTTCTCGAAAGGGAAATTTAAAAATCCACAGCGCGGTTCACAGTGAAGAAAAACCTTTTTCATGTTCTAAGTGTAACTACGCATGTAGTACTAAAAATTTCTACATGTAATATTATTATATTTTAGCAGTAAACTAAACTGTGTGTAAGAACTAAAAAGCGTTGTTCTAGCTAAAAACTCTCATATAACAACATTCATATGTTCGATAAATTTTTAATTATTTTTTATTTAGCTGTTTTCCAAATTTTGTTGGCATTTTTTGGTTGCGCTGCGCTGCAAGTCAGCATTAGATCCTTTATAGGCCAATTACAGCTTATGATATAAACCTCCCGCTTTTGAGGACATTATAGTACCTAGAAACTCACTTTAACAACACTGACTACAGCAATTTATGTTTATGCGTTTTTCGTGTTTAAAACAATAACGAATACTGACAACGAAAATAATGACAGTCGAGAAATTCCCCGTACAACATAAACGAAAAGAATTGCCAAATTTGAAGATTTTAATTCCCTAGTTTTTTATTAAAATAATGAAAAACATGTTACGTAACGCGTTGTTCGAACCCCCCCTCCCCCCTAGTAACGCACCGTAACGTTTAACAAGACTCCCCCAAGTAAGTGCATTATGTAATACTTGAACGACCCCTAAGGTGAAATAATAATATTGTAGATAGTTAAAATCAGGTTACCACGAATAGTGATTTTGCTGAATACCGAATATTCGGCTAGGCTCTCGGCCGAAGCGCCGAATATTCGGCGACACTTAGTACATTTCGTGGGTTACAGGTTCTGACCTGCATAATCAAAGTGCGTGTGTAACTACCTTGTGGGCGTATTTGTTTCATTTGCGAGTAGGTCGTGTCACAACACGAATTATTTGTTGATTGTTACATCAAATTGTGTTACTTATAGTCTGTATATCTTTAAAAATATCACTGTTTGTTCGCGAAAGCTTTACGAGATGTCACAATAAAAAATAACTGCTGATTTTTTGTTAAAATAAAATTTTTTATGTAAGTACGTTATTTTTATTATGCGTTTTTTTAATATGATTTGGTATTCGGTGTTCGGCCGAATGGTAAAAAAAAAGTTGCCGAATAGGCAGAATACCGAATAGTAGCCGACTATTCGTGGCATCTCTAGTTGTAATATTATAAAATAGGAACAAATATGTGCATTATACAAATTTAGCTGAAGTGATACGACTGAGATTCCAAACACAATAAAAAATAAAAACACTCGTGTACAAAAAAATTATTATATAATAGGCAAACCTTTACTAAAATAATATACTCTCCAACCTCCATTCCTGCCTCGATTACAAGCTATTAGCCGGTGGAGCCTCGATGACACACGGCGAGTTACAAGCTACTATCTACTAAGTTTTAAAAGCGGGTAAATCGGCGAGTGAGATTGTCATGATGACACACAAAACTGTCCTCTCGCTCAGAAGCGTAGGAAACTGAGGTCGCTTTTAGCGCCAGTGACAAGAATAACGACGCCTGCGTGAACTAATTCTTCAGATTTATGACAGTCGAAATCAGCTGTTTATCGGAAGCCATGTTGGAAACGTAAATAAACCAATCACGAGCAAGCGTGTAGGCGAGTAAAGTTGACGACCTTTCAACTTTTTTTTCGTAGATTGTCAACAATCTGCTAGTTGCTGCTAGTTAGCAAGTGACACGATGACACTGGGCGAGTTAACTAACAGATAGTGAATTTCCCAGATAGTAGCTTGTAAACTAGCCCTGTGTCATCGACGCTTAAGTTTAAAAGTGGGCAAATCGGCGAGAGCGATTGTGATAATGACACATAAAACGTTCCACTCGCTCAGTAGCGAACTAGCTAGTAAAAAGCTGAGCTAAAATAATGTCTTCCGCGCGAACTAATTCGGCTGACATTTTATAGAAAACTGAGATATTCGCAGTTAGCTTACCACTAGTAGCTATTTGCCGGTTTTTTTAACAGATTGTACAACGAATAATCCAGATCCAAAGGGCCGCCATATTGCCGTCCACCGTACCTACACGCAATTGAGTAGCGAGCAAAGCTGACCTCCTTTCAACTTTTATCGTAGATCGTTCACAATCTGCTAGTTAGCAAGTAAAGCCTCGATGACACAGGGCGAGTTTAAAAGCTACTATCTGGGAAATTCACTATCTGTTAATAAACTCGTTCAGTGTCATCGTGTTACTTGCTAACTAGCAGATTGTTGACAATCTACGAAAAAAGTTGAAAGGTCGACAACTTTACTCGCTACACGCTTGCTCCACTTGCTCGTGATTGGTTTATTTGTTTTCAAGATGGCTGCCAATTAACAGCTGATTTCGACTGTCAAACATCACAGAATTAGTTCACGCAGGCGTCGTTATTCTTGTTAATGGTGCTAGCAGCGACCTCTGTTTCCTAAGCTACTAAGCGAGTGGACAGTTTTGTGTGTCATCATGACAATTTCACTCACCGATTTATGCGCTTTTAAACTAAGTAGATAGTGTAAACGCGCCCTGTGTCATCGAGGCTTAATGAGGCTTAATACGATTATACTGAGCGAGTTTACTAGCAAATAGTGAATTCACCGGCTAGTAGCTTGTAAACTCGCTCAATGTCATCGAGGCTTTACGGTATGTTGGGGATAAAAAAGGTTACCCGCAAAGCGGAAGGAACTTAGGAAAATCAGGAATGCCGACTTACGTTACTGAGACAACGCCGTTTTCTTCCTTCGCTTGTCTTTCATCAATTCCACTGGTTCTTACATTCACCATTGAACTCGCGAGCTCACGATGGACACATATATTTCGACACGGTCGACTAAAGGCTCCGTATTCAACATAAGTGTTGACAGGATGGTTTGTAATTTTCAACTACCTAAATAATATGATACATAATTGTATTTGGTCGGCATTAGTGGGTAGGAAAAAATTAATTGGTGGGTAGGAATTATAAATTGAAAAAAGGTACAAGGAGCAATTCTAGGCAACAACACGGTGTTTTAGTTGCACATTGAATAAAGGCTGTACAAGCTCTGTGTCGAAATCGTACTAAAAATTGAAAAATCTTTAACTCGAAATAATCTGACAACATCGCATTTAGCGATCTGACGCCTTAAATGATTTAGCGGTCTGAGTCGGTGGTAGGTGCGACAATGTTTTTTTTTTTATTATAAGTTTCGCTCTTTGAAACTATTGTAAACTAATAACTAGCACTGAGCGTAAAATTGAATGTACTCCCTTTGTCACTTTGAATAATTGTGGTATGACATTTCAAAAGATGGTTAATTTGTTATTACAGGTAGCAATTATGTGGAGACTGCTAGCATTGAAGCAGAACCAGGATCCCGAGGAAATCCTTCTAAAGAAATATACGTCAATCGTCCGGAAGTTAAAAAGCAATGCTTAGAGAACTCTGAAATAATTGCCCGGAAATCGGGTAAAATAGATTGTCATTATTTGTTAGAATTAAGTACTTAAACTTTATTAATTATTTACTTATTTTAAGATAATCATTTGCCCTATTCCGCCATCTTTTTCAGGCATGAAGAGGCATCTTGGAGAAAAGACAATCTCGTGTTCCCATTGCAACTACGTCTGCTCACGCAAGTCAGTGTTAATAATTCACTTGCGCACCCATACTGGAGAAAAACCTTACACATGTTCCGTCTGCTTTCATTCATTTTCTCAAACTCAAGCTTTGAAAAGACACATGCTTACTCACAGTGGTGTAAAACCCTTTTCGTGTTCCAACTGCAACTATTCGTGTGCAACAAGTGGAAGTCTAAAAAGTCATTTGCTGATTCACAGTGGTAAAAAACCTTTTTCATGCTCCATCTGCAACTATTTATGTTTAAGAAAGGGACAATTAAACATCCACATGCTGACTCATAGTGGAGAAAAACTCTTTTCTTGTTCCCACTGCAGCTATTCATCTCATCAAATGGGAAGTTTGACGAAACACATGGTGACTCACAGTGTAGAAAAAGCTTTCTCATGTTCCAACTGCAGCTATTCATTTTATCGAAAGGGAGATTTAAAGCATCACATGCGGATTGTTCACAGTGGAGAAAAACGTTATTCATGTTCCAGCTGTAACTATTTATGTTATCAAAAGGGAAATATGACGAGACATATGTTGACTCACAGTGAAGAAAAACCTTTTTCTTGTTCCGGCTGCAAGTATTCGTGTTATCAAAAGGGGAATTTGATGACACACATATTGAAATACTGTAGAAACAAATCTTATTCTTGTACCGAATGTGACTATTCATGTTCAAATAAGTCATCTTTAAAGCAACACATGTTTACTCACTGTAAAGAAAAACATTTTTCATGTCCCGAATGCAACTATTTATGTCGTCGAAAGGTAAATTTGATGAAACACATGCTGACTCACAGTGGAGAAAACCTTTTGAATGCTCCGACCGCACGCATACTCCGTACGCATACTCAATGAAAAGATTTCGATTAAAGCACACGCTTAGTGAGTGTGTCACCACAGCAAAAAATACCATTTACGTGTTGTGATTGCACTCCTTTTAACAAAGGTCGTGCGTATGTATGGCCACAAATATGTTTTTTCTGAGCAGAGAATATACATTGTAGTTATATAATGCGGCTTATCCAGTTAATGGTTCGTTGATTTCTAAGGCTGATCTTATTTTAAACAATAGGGGGTACAAACACATTGCAGCTGCGAAAGACCATAAAAATATTTTAGTAGTTCACCTTGCGTGCTATCTTTGAATTATATTAGCTTTGGTTCCATATTTTGGTGGCGCAACTGAACTGTACATATTATGTATCGTCGTCACCCCATAGAAGGGGGTGGGATAGACCCTGTCCGTGCGTACAGCCAGGCGAGCACATACTGGAGCGGTTCTTCCGCGATCCTCCCGCACCTCCCCCCAACATCTTTATCTGTATATATTTTTCTCTATAGATTTCTGGAGAATTATTCTACGGGCTGCCAGATTTATTATTCTTTTGTATTATGTTAATATAAGTACTTGCATACTGCTTTCTAACCCCGTATGTATGGAGGGTCTAGAGTCGTTCAAATAAATGTAGCTTCGTTTAATAAAATAGATTCTTGACGTGTGCGGTGAAGGAGGAAACCATTTTCCTTATAACGCCGTTGGAAAAGTGGTGGGGTCCCCTGCAATATCTTTGAATTATTTTTAATATAAGTCAATTTCAATTGGTTCCAAACTATTACCTTTGCATATTTTTCTTGATGTCTCATTTGGCATTTTTTAACTGCCGTAATTTAATTCCATCCCTCACTAACCTTCAGTTCTTTCGGCCCAAGTCTGATTTATTTATTTAATGAAAACAAATAACTTTGTATTATACACCGCTATATAATTAATATTATCGACATGTTTCAAAAATAAAGTTTTCTTGGTCAGGATAAGAGATTAATAATAAAATAAAAAAAGACAAACAAGTATAAGTAGACAAATTAGAATTAAATTTATTAAATAATTAAATTATAATAATTTTGACAAATTAAATTTATTAAATTAAACAGTGACCTCATATTCAAAATAATGGGAATATTTGATGTTCAACAGATCTGTGTAAAAACTATCCTCATACATCTCTTTTTAAAAACAAACATGTGTATTGCAAGTTCCAGCGCTCTCTTCCACTTTTGGTCAACGTGGCTTTAGATACTTTGCCACGAAAATATTCAACATTCTCCCAGAAAACTTCAAACTGAGTCAAACAGAGAAAGAGTTTTAAAAATATGTTTAAATATGGATATATTCTAAGGAGGCGTCTACTAATATGTACAGGAATTCCAAAAACTGAAAAAAATCGAACTAATATCTATGAGAAGGAAAGTGTTGACGATTATCTATGAGAACCAAAGTGTTGACGAATCTACAGCACTGGCAGAGGTTGGATTTGCAATTATGTATAGCATATTGGAATAACGTAATATTGCGTATGCAGTTTAAAAACCTTAATTTATGTAAGTATGTATGTAAAAATCCCTAATATCGGACTATTGGACATATTTAGCTGATTAATCCAACCTACGCTCTGTAGATATTAGTCAACACTCTGAAGTTCGTATATATTAGTTCAACATATTAGCTGTAGATATTCGTCCGACATACAGGCTGTAGATATTAGTATCTGGAGTCTGTTCTAATGACCGAGCTGGTGGTTATACTGGTGCCCTCACCCAAACGCCCTGTCATTGACAGTTATTATTGTAGAAATAACTTTGAAGTTTTTGTATTGTGTATATGCAAACAATCTTAAACTAAAATAAAGTTGCTGTATAGAAACCTACATTATACATTTATAAAAAAAACATAGATAAAATTATGAAAAACAATTTACAAAAAAACTCTGCCTCAATACAGGTTCACCTAGTGAGGCAGGCTATGCACAACTAAAAATATTGTATAATTATGCTATTTCTGTGTACCGTTCTTACATTACTTTCTATTTGTTAATTTTTTTGTACTGATGTAATCTATTTGTAATCTACATTGAACATGTAGGTACTCTTTTAGTTGTAATGTTACCAATTTCATTGAATAAAGATATATTATTATTATTATACAAATTATTAAAGGGAGAGGTGATTACTTACTTTAAAATATCATAAAAAACAATTACATAAAGTTACAGATAAAAATTATTTTACAATGTGTAAAAATTACATTTAAATTAACTTTTTTGTTTAATCATACTCTTGTTAGAGTAATAAGCAGATAATTTTTTTTTTAAAAAGCGTGATGTTAAAAAAAATCTTAAAAGTATTTCTATGTGAATGAAGGGAACTAGCCCCTGCATTTGGTTTAGGTGTAAACAGGGGGGTATAACTCCGAACTTTTTTGTGTCGTGACGTATGATTCATGACCATATCATTTTATTGGTCCAAATTTCCATAGAAAGACTGTTGAGAACTGAGTAGTATATCTAAGTAGGATATCTATGGCATTATATGTCAAATAGAGATAGCACATTGTTCGAACCGAATATTCCTAACCTCCCAACGCCGGCGTAAATATTTGTGAAAATGATTCCTTGATATCATTGCGGTTTCGAAGGCTGTGAAGATATTGATTCAATTCGACATAAGTTACCGACCCACTTAAGGAGTGTCCCGAAGCCTGGCAGCAGCAATTCGATCCTCAAAAGCATCCCGGGTGAGCGTTCGCTTGGTAATCGGCGTCTGGTATCTTTTGTTTAGAATAATGTGAAAATTGACCTGCAATATTGTGTTTTTCTAGATAAAATAATTGATAATCAATACCAGAATGTAATATCAGTGATACAAGGAGGACTTCCACAAGCTTTACCTTCGACGAGGACAAAATCAACGACTTCAAAGAAGAGGCAGATGATGAAATCAGAGATTGGCTCAGATTTGGTACGTTTATAAGTACATTTTAATAATATTTGGATGATTTGTATAGCACCGTTTTTGTGAAAAATCACCTCGTCTGTAATGGACTGTTGGTACCTGCCCTGATGTATGGCAGTGAGGCATTGAACTGGCAGAGGAAGGAAAAAAGTAGATTGAATGTTGTAGAAATGAGATCCCTGAGGCATGTGTGTAGTAAAACCATCCACGATCGTGTGAGAAACGTGGAGATCCGCATAGAATGCAAGGCTGATGTAAGCATACTGAGTAAGGTTAAGAAAGGGACGCTCAGATGGTTTGGCCATGTAGAGCGAATGAACGAGGAAAATAGTGTACACGTTCCAAATGTGAATGGTAAAATAAGCCGAGGAAGACATGGCATGACCAAGTGAATCAGATACTTGAGTCGGGCCATGTCAAGAGTCAGAATAATAGAATAGCATGTATGAAACCATGTATGAATGTGAACGAGGCAAGGAGTGTGTGCCAAGATTGAGTTGTTTGGTTGTCTGTCCTCTCTGCCCACCCCTGCGGAAACAGCATGATGGTAAAGTTGGTCATTTAACTGGACTACCTTTTTACACGGTGCAATTATAGTTTTTTGTTTTGAATAATGTGGTAATTTGTTTGAAATATTGTGTTTTTCTAGGTAAGAGGAAGTCTCAACTCTCACCCAGAAAGAGGAGAATGCAGTTGCAAATGGCGGGGACCAGGCGTCAATTGAGATAGCCCAACAAAATAATGCAACGGAACCCATCACTACGAGTATTGAAGATTTTCTTTCCGGCTCTCTCTGAATCCATATATTTAAAGTATGCTCAATATAGGATGAAATTGTTGTCCTCATTTATCTTACTTGTCTTGTTGTTCTTATTTATTATTTATAAGAGATCACAATGAACATCCTTTTTTTGGAAATCAGCAAAATCCTATAAAATTATCCTAAAAAGACTGTTTTGTAATGAATATCTTTCAACACCTTTAAAATATGTTTGTATATTATTTTGTGAATTTATACATATTATGTAGATTAATAAATAAATACTTTTAACATCTTGGATATTTTATTTTTAAAATAATTTTTAGGCTGATAAATTAGGTAGTGGGTAGGGATTTATATTGTTTATGGTAGTACCCTCTTTTTTTTTACTTTTCACCATCCTTGTCGATGGTATGTGACGTCAGAGTAATAAAATTTTCATTTTGACAGTTCAAATAGTGTCGAAACCAGTTGGGAACAAAAAGCCCCAAGATATCGATCTAGGTATTAGTTCATTTATGGGTGTAAACATAATATAGGGCTATACAAATAGTGTATGGACCTTGAAAGTAAATACCATGAATAGGTTAAATAATAATAATCTTTATTCCAGGATGTGGGGAGGATAGTGCAATCCCACACGTCCCATATAGTTATACATATTTATATATTAACACAGTAAAGAAATAAGAACGTAAATAGAAAATAAAAATAATAGTAATAAGAATTAATAATAACAAAAGTAAATATTCAATTATTATGCAGGGCTTGATCTTAAGTGCGCTCGGGCCATCGCTCACTCAGGAGTGGAGCTTGGTGCTGGAAGGCTGCGGTCACCAACGTGTTGTCGGAGGCCATTAGCCGCATCCGGGCTCCAGTGACCCGGTGTCTCATCAGACTTGCGAATCCATGGAGTCCTAATTCTGTGAACATTGTTGAAGCGCTGCTATACCTTCTGAATCCAAATATGATTCTGCACGCATCATTATATTGGATCCGGAGACATTCCATTGAGCTTACTCGGTATTGACACCATGTTTCACACGTATGCAGGCTAGTGCAGAATGCATTAAATAATGTTTTTTAACATTATTACTGCATCGGAAGAATCTTCGGGCAATCATATTTGACAAAACACTGATACTTCTCCTCTGTCGTTCAATATCACCATCATCCGAGAGGTCTTCAGTGATGATGTGCCCCAAGGCCCCAAGTATTTTACATTCGTGGATGTGCTTATGGTTTCCTCGTTAAGTTGTACGGGGGGCATCTTCTCGGGATTTTTTCCATGGTGGAATCCAATTAGCTCCGTTTTCTTGGGGTTGTATATCATGTTGTGGTTATTTGCGTATTCCTCACAGATTTTTAGTAATATTCTCAACCCCTTGATCGACGGAGCTAGGAGAATCATGTCGTCCGCATAGCTAATGTGATTTAGGCACAGTTAAAGGCTTTTGAAATGTGGCTTCACTGGAGAATGCTCAAGGTCCCATGGACCGACATGATCACCAACACAGAAATTCTCAGGCGGGCTAGAGCAGATAGAGATGCTTACATTAATAAAAATCAGGAAAATTTCATATCTGGGTCATATACTTCGAGGGAAGAAGTATCACTTGCTCCATTTAATATTGAAAGGCAAGATAGAGGGTCGCCGAGGGCCTGGTAGGAGACAAATGTCTTGGCTGCGCAATTTACGAGAGTGGAGTGGCATTAGAAGTTTGGAGGAGCTATTCCGGGCAGCGCAAGACTGAGAAATATTTTCAAGAGTGATCGCCAACGTTGGGGGACCTAGGGTCCTAGCATGGTTGATCGATATAGGTTTTATCGAAAATGTCGGTAACTTTCCATCGCTCCCGAGCACGTCTGCAGACCGCTAACGAACAAACAATAGTTCACAATGACTAGGGGTTCCTAATATATTTGAAGTAAACTGTTATTTATTCGTTAGCGGCCTGCAGTGGTGCTCGGGAGCGATCGCAAGTTACAGACATTTTAGATAAAACCTATATCGATCGACCATGCTAGGGGGCCTGGTACAGCACACAATGAAGAAATAATGTATTTTTAGAACTAGGATAAGTTAACATTTATAACATTATAACTATAGACCATAGATATGGTTTTAATTTGAAGTGACTGCTTTTGTGTTGAAAATGTGACAAATGTTAAGATTTTTTTTGAGTACTTATAAGTTTTAATTTTTATTAAGTAATACCTAGTTAATCCATATTTATTTGCTTCTTCGGGAAAACTATAAGAATGTTTTATCCCTTTGTAAATTAGTTTAATTATTGTGCATTGATTGTGTAGAAAATAATGAAGTATTTTATATACATACATTTATGCCAAGATGAATAATTTTGTTTTGTTTGCCCTAATGTGCTGTTGTTACCTTTGAATATTGTTTGTTGTATTGAGTTTTTTTTACGGATGTCTTCAAACAGTTTTTTCCGTGTTTCTTTAATAAATAACTTTTTACTTGGTACTTCTGTTCTTTTTAAGATATCTTATTGCCACTTTCTTTATGTTATTATACTAGCGTTTCCGGCATCGTTGCTATGCCACTTAATAAGAATTTGTTTCTCCCTGCGTGTCCTTTCCCATTCGTCCCCTTCCGCCTCCCTTCCTCTCCCGCGTCCCCTTCCCCTCAAATACCCTAAGTTTCATCGCAATAAAAAAAAAAACCAAACTGATGCACATAAGATCTCCACATGCAAAAGTTTCCATCATGCCTGAAATAATTTCTCATAATCAAAATATTGTGCAGCCCTGCTCATGTGAAACGATTGAGCTCGTAAACGAATACGTTTATTTGGACGTGACTGTTGATTGCTACTTTAAATGGGACATACAAATACACAAAATTTGTAAACGGCTGCGGGCGATAGTGGTTAGAATATACAAATTGAAGTGTTTCGTTCCTGTGAATACCTTAAGAATTATTTACATGTCACTCGCGGAATCAACTTTAAGATATGGATTAACCACTTGGGGACATTCTTGCAAAACAAATTTAAATTACGCACAATCAATACAAAATTCTATCGTTAAATTACTAGTTAAAAAAATTTTTTTTCGCAGAGGCGAAACATTTCACTTTTGTATCAAAATTTAACAGTTTTGCCGCTGCAGGCCTTATTATGGTATAAAATATTGATTCAGCACATATCTGACTCTGAGTATAAGAGGAAAGTTGAACATGGGCACAATACTAGGTTCACAAAGAATGAAGGCATGCTTGTACCTAAACATAATAATAAATACGGACAGCGAACCCTTGAGTATAATGTGCCTAAAATATATAATATGCTACCTGGTAATATTAAGAAATGCGAATTTCCAAATAGAGTCAGATATTTGCTGAAAACATGGCTACTATGTAGAAATAATTTGTATTAGACGATTTAGTTTTACTATTAATGTGTAAGTTTATTGTTATTGTATAAATTAAGGTCTAAGTTGTAATCTGTAAAAAGTTGTAATAAAAATCCTGTTGACAAACTACTTAACTGTAGTTTAACGGGATATACATGAAATAAAAAATAAAAAAATAAAATAAAAAAATCTGATGAATGGTTAATAGCACATAATTTCATGATATCAGAGCTCACTTTTGTATATAGAAACCAACGCTGGCATGCGCACATCAAATCCCCAAAGTTTCATCGCAATCGGATGAATGGTTTAGCAACGCATAGACATCTCACATAGTAACATATATATATATATATACCCAGAAGCAAACATATTTTGATTTTTCTATATATATGTATATCTCCTAGTGACGAGGATAGCAAAGGTAAAGTCATGCAATGTCCAATGTCCAATGTTTTAAATATAATGTCCTCCAAGTGCAAATAAGTATCTTCCCCAAGCATAAACTTTCTAATAAAGTGTGTTTTATCGGAAGTGTCCTGCTGCCTGCAGGTAAGTATGTTTCTGTATCTATTTGTAAATAATAAAATTAGAGCCTAAGATTCATAATAAATTGTAAAGCGCCCTTGAGGTGATTTTTCACAAAAACGGCGCTCTACAAATTATCCAATTATTATTATTATTTAACTCTATTAATGGAGGACTAAACGCCGTTGGCACCAACAAAAGACTGTCCAAAGAAGCGAAGTTAGCTGTCTGCTGGAGTGCTGGTACCTACCCTGATGTATGGCAGTGCGGCATGGAAATGGCAGAGGAAGGATAAAAGCAGACTGAATGCTATAGAAATGAGATCCCTGAGGTGTATGTATGGTAAAACCATGTACGGTCGTGTAAGAAATGTGGAGATCCGCAAAGAATGCAAGGCTGATGTAAGCATAATGCGTACGATTAAGAAAGGGACGCTCAAGATGCTTTGGGCATGTAGAGCGAATGAACGAGGAAAGGAGTGTAAGGAGAATATATGACGCAAATGTGAATGGTAGAAGAAGTCGGGACGGCCGAGGAAGACATGGCATGACCAAGTGAATCAGATACTTGAGTCGGGCCATGTGAAGAGTAGGAATAATAGAAAAGCATGTATGAGGCGATGCATGAGTGTGAACGAGGCAAGGAGTGTGTGCCAAGATCGAGTTCTTTGGCGGTCCATCCTCTCTGCCTACCCCTGCGGAGAAACGGCGTGATGGTTAGTTAGTTAGTTCTAGTAAAAATTAACTAGAAAAACAATTTAAGTCATATTTAGCATTGTTAAAAACGGTTAAAAACACATTAAATTCACAAATATGTGAAATTTGCATGTTGTTAACAGTAATCACTAAGAATTGTTGAAAGTTGTTACAGAATATTTACGATACAATAAAATAGTTCTTAATAGAACTAGAAAGAAGGTTTGAAAAAATATGAATATACAATAACATTACACATCACTATTTTAACTTAGAAAATCTTACATTAAATTTACCAAAAAAATTCGTTCGGTTTTTCGCTTCATGTATTATTTTCCGGTTCCATGCCCTCAGAATCATATCAACTTGACACCTCACCAACTGTCACCCTCATGAGAATGTCAGGATTTTTATTACATTTAATCGAACAGGTAACTGCCTTACGCATGTCGTCCATAGAGTAGGCGTGGGATCGATAAAATTTAGATCTGTAACAAGAATCTTACGTGACTCGAAAATGCCTGTAAAACTTAAAGGAAAGATATACCAGACTATCGTTAGACCCGCCATAATGTATGACTCTGAATGCTGGACTATCTACAACTCCTACTCTAGACAACTCGAAACAGCAGAAATGCAAATGCTTAGATGGTCGGCAGGAGTATCACTACAAGATAGTCCGCAAGAGGCTAGAAGATGGTCCGCGATGGTCCATCGGTCAATAAGCGAGCAAGTGCGCAGGCGGTCCCTGGTCGAGTAGTCTGAATAAAACAATATTCCGTGTATCATTATTGAACCTTGTGGTCAGTGGCCATTATGGTATTCCGATTTGCCCCATCCCATTCTACCCCGTTCTACCCCCTCCGTTGTGGTAAATATTCTGCTAGAACCCGTCCTACCCTATCCCATTACGTCCACCCATGCTAGCCTACGCCACTGACCACAAGCAGTGGCTTAGGCTAGCACAACGTGGTATCACCCCACCCCCTCCCCCCCCCCATTAAAGTTTAATGGGCCGTCCTGGGGGGGGGGATGTGGCTGGATAATTGTGGTTTTGGGGGTGAAACTCGGTCGCTACGCCACTGCTTTTAGTCCCTGTCGAAAAAATAAACGTACAAGTGGTCCCGGGTCAGAAAAAGGTTGGGAACCACTGGTATAGATAGATATACTTGTCACTCATCACTATTGGCTTTACAACCCCTGGTGGGTCTTGGCCTCCTCAAGAGTCTTCCTCCACTCATCTTGGTTTTGTGCCAGCTCTCTCCAGTTTAGAAGCTTCAAGATAGATATGTCTTTGAGTATGTTGTCGCTCCATCTTAGTCTTGGTCTTCCCAGGCTCCTTCGTCCTATCGGTCTTGAGTTCAGCCGGGACTTTGGTGCTTGATGCTCGGTCATTCTCTCCACATGACCCAGCTACCGAAGTCTTATAATACTCGAAGATATACTTGTATTGATGATAAATGATCCCCGGGTGTATTACAAATTCTTTTAATAGCTTGTTTCCTTTTGTATTTAATATCATGGGCTCAAATTTAGGAGGCAAAGACTTAGTGTTGGAAAGTGTTATTGCATGTCTTATAATGCTTTCACAAATAATAAATATTTCTAACGGTGACCTGCCAACTCAGAATGAAACTCGGAACCACCTCAGAAAGGCCATTGAGTGATGATAAAAAATATTTTAAAAATTGGCCTGTAATCCTGTAATAGGTTAAGTTAGGTTAGGGTTACCGGCTATTTTAAAATTACACACATTTTTTACTCCAAATAATGTCAGGAATCGATGGTTAAGATCCCTCGGGACGTCCTGTTACACCCTGTATATATAAATTCTTGGCACGGGTGAATCTTCTCTACCAGCTCTATGCAGTCTGTGGAGGAAACAAAACATTACAAATAAACATTTGAGTTGACTTAATATTCGTGAACTAATTCTAGAATGGAAGATACTAATTTCTAATATAGCAGTTGCGTATAGTCTCTTTGCTTCGAAGCAATCTTCCAAACAGGCCCTACATTGATATGCTTGGTGCAACTCAAAGTTATCAGGTCAGGTATGGGGGCTCCTTCGAAGCCAGAGTTAAGTTAGCCTCCCAGAAGCTGAGCGTACTGTACAGGGCCCGCAGATACTTTAATAATACACAGCTGCCAACCCTAACAGTAGAGGTTATCCACCACTTACCCGCCCTGGTATAAGTAACAGATGGTTACTCCTTCAAGGCTCTCGCAAGATTCTATTTTTTTTGTTAAACGAAGGTACATTTATTTATTTTTAACGAATCTAGACCTCCAGTGTCCCTGCATATGTTGTTAGAATGCAGTATGCAAGTGCTTAACAGGAAAATAAAACATAATACAACAAATCAGGTTAGTAATACAGTAGGGCCTCGCTAATCCGGATAGGGAAAAACAAGACCCCTTCCGAATTATCGAGGCGTCCGGATTATAGGATGCAATTTTTTAGTAGGAATAAAACACATTTTTAACTTGGATTTCATTTATTAAAGTAAAAATTTAAAGTCAATTTAGACAAGAATAAGTATATACGTAAAAAATTCAAACATGTAAGAAATTTGAGAACTTAACATTAAAAAGAAAAAAAAACAGAAAGTTAATAAACGAGTGACGGCAAATGATTGAATATTGACACGTTTTGACCCGCGCGCACCCGTCCGGATTACAGCGTACACCGAAGTAACGGGGGTCCGGAATAGGGGAGACACGAAAAAAGACACGGACAAGGACTCGCTCAGTGACTGCCGCCAGCGACAGTCGCTTCTGTGACAACAGCTTTTTTCGCTCCCGAACTGCTCTGTCTGGCTCGTGTTTACACGGCCAGACACCTGCTAACTTGGTAGCCGGCCGGACCCCGTCCGGCTCACTGCCTAAGCCACCGCGCCGCCAACTGCCTTTCTCAAGGCAAAGAAGAAGAAGAAGAAGAAGGACGACCTGGCCCCACCGAGAGAGGAAGAACACAAGACCCCAACCATTATCAAGAGGAAATACAGGACACCTGCCGTGCGGATGATCCCCGCGCGGCTCTTCGACCAATACCGGACCAAAACTGGGACCATCAAGGTCCCAGCCTCCCAACCAGAACAGCCACTGCTACCCCACACAGCTGACCCGAGAACGAAGCCGGCAGCCATCCCCCTTCCCTCCCCCCAAGATGCCTGAGACCGCCCCTGCAGCCGGGTCCAGCCGCCCCCCAATAGGCCCAGCTTCGGGCTATGTGCCGCCCCCCAGATTCCAGCAGCCCGCCCAAGAGATGGAGATGACCCGCCAGGAAGAAGGATGGACTAGGCCGACCAACACAGTGAAGAGGCCCCTTTCACCGCAGCAATCGAAACCGGTTGTAATCGGCAACCGGTTTGGTAACTTACCTGAAGTAACAGAAGGCGGCGGCGCGTCGCAACCAAAGCGCCAAAATATTAATAACTTTTCTCACTCTTCCACAGGTACCACGAGCGCCGCCAGGAAGGACCGTGTTCCCCCGGTCGTGATGACCCTGGGGACACTCTCACACGGGCAGGTCACCACAGCGGTGCAGGGCCACATCGGGAACTCGAATTTCAGAGTGCAGTACAGATCGGGCGGAAAAGTGAACATCATCGTTCACAGCATGACGGACCACCGTGCCCTTACCAACGGGCTGCGTGCGGAGGCGCGTGGCTTCCACACCTACACAGCGGAGGCGGAAAAGCTCAAAAAGGCGGTCATCAAGGGCCTGCCAAACATCGAGACGGAGGAGATTGCAGCGGATCTTACTGAACAAGGCTTCCCCCCGGTGAAAGTCGTCAGGATGACGACCGCCGCAGCAGAATATCCGATATACCTGGCCACCTTCAATAAGGAAGTGAACATGGGCCAGCTGAGGGCGGCTGTCAAATACTTATGCCACTGCAGGATCCGCCTGCAAAAACACCGAAGCAACCACCTGCAGCACGGGACACAGTGCTACCGCTGCCAGGACTTCGGGCACGGGTCCCGCAACTGCTCACACACCGCGAGGTGTGTGAAATGTCTAGTGGAGCACGCCTCCGCCGAGTGCCCCAAGACCACCAGGGACGAGCCCGCCGCGTGCTGCAACTGCGGAGGCCCCCATCCCGCCAACTACAGGGGCTGCCCGAAGAGGATAGCCTACGTCGCTTCGCTACAGCAGCACCAGCGACAGAACCGGCGCCAAGCACCAGGAACCAGCGGGCCACATGCCCAGCAGACCTCGAGGACCGACGGACGCAGCTGGGCCAACGTGGCCCGCGGAAACACGGCCTCCCAACAGCGCGAGGAGCAGCGTGAGGAGCAGCACGAGGAGCAGCCCCGCTCGCAGCCCCATACGCAGTCCCGCACGCAGAAGCCCGCAGGAGAGGCATACACCGGCGCAGGAGACGCACAACTGATGATGGCCCTACTCCAGGGATTGAGGCGGGTGCAACCGCAGTTGGCCGCAGCTGGCTCCAACGAGTTGGAGAGGGCATGGATCCTGATGGATCTCATCACGTCCACCATCAATGTCTGATCCCCAGATGGTGAACGTCCTCCTGTGGAATGCCCACAGCATCCGTTTTAAAATTGACGAATTGCTCGCTCTGGCAAACAATACTAACATTGACATTTTTCTCATTACAGAAACTCATCTCAAACCCGACATTCCCCTGAGAGTGCCCGGCTTCGAAGTACACCGAGACGACCGACTGGAGGGCGCAGGCAGAGGCACCGCCATATTCGTTCGTCAAACCATTACATCTACAAGAATCCCTACTCCGAAGTTGAAGCATACCGAAGCCACGATTATCGAAGTCACCATAGAGGATAGAGCGCATACCATCATCGCCGCCTACTGCAACCATCCCAACCTACTGGTTAGAGAAGATCTCGATAAATTACTTAATTTGCGCCCTATTGTCATTCTAGGAGGAGATCTGAACGCCAAGCACAATTATTGGAACAACTACAGAGGCAACGCGAATGGGAAAACGCTCTTTTCACATATGCAGACGCACAACTACACGATAATGGCGCCGGACAAACCGACTTACCACTCAGCACACGCAATGTACCCAAGTACTCTGGATATAGTACTTGAGAAGAACGCCAAGACCATCTCGCCATTGCGCACGCTGGACGAACTGTCGTCGGACCACCTGCCCGTGAGCTTCAGTATAGGAGGAACGACTTCAAGGAGCCCCAGAAAGCGGCGAAACTACAAGGACGCCGACTGGGAAGGATTCAAAAAAGAGATTAACGAACGGATACATCTCACGTCGGCAACTCTGCGCTCAAAGGAAGAGATCGACGAAGCCGCAAGCACTCTGACCGAAATCATCCAAATTGCACAAGACACTTTCATCCCCCTCAAAGACGAACAGACATTCACGATCAAGCTTCCCGAGCACGTCTTATCGCTCATTAAGGAGAAAAATCGCCTGCGACGCATCTACCATCACACGCGCGACGGCTACTTCAAAACGGCCTACAACACACTACAGCGGGAAATCAAGCAAGAGATCACCGACCTCAGACGCGAACTTTGGACGAAGAAAGTTACGTCACTCACGCCAAAGGACAACAGCCTATGGAAAATGGCAAAAGCGCTGAGACACGAGGATCACGCGATTCCCCCGCTAGAAAAGCTAGACGGATCAGGGCTGGCACTTTCACTCGAAGAAAAAGCAAACGCGCTCGCCGATGGATTCGAGAGAGCCTACGCAGCCACGGACGGCCTATCGGACCCGGAAACGGATCGACTAGTAGAAGAGTCTCTAAGAAACCTCGAACAAGCCGAGCAGACGAACGCCGCCGATATTCACTTCAGCACACCGAGCGAAGTAGCCGTCATTATCAGGCGATTGAAGACAAATAAGGCGCCGGGAAGCGATCAAATACATAACATCCTACTGAAACATCTACCTCAGAAAGCCATCATCTTCATCACCAAACTGTTCAATGCCTGCCTCACCATCGGACATTTCCCCGAGATCTGGAAAACGGCGACCGTGCTGCCCTTTTCCAAGCCAAACAAGGACAAGAAGCAGCCGACAAACTACCGGCCGATTAGCCTACTCTCCACGCTGAGCAAGGTATTTGAACAGGTGATTCTCAACAGACTATTACCACACCACGAAGACACTTTGCCAGACGAACAATTCGGATTCAGGAAAAGGCATTCCACCACCCATCAGCTATCCAGAGTAACGGAATTCATCGCGAGAAGATTCAACGAAAATCGCTACACCGCCGCTGCATTGCTAGACTTGGAAAAGGCATTTGACACCGTTTGGATTAAAGGGCTCCTGCACAAACTACACAGACTGAACACGCCCATATACCTAACGAGAGTGATACAAGAATACCTCAAGAACAGATCCTTCCAAGTCTTCATCAGGAACGCGCTGTCGACACTACGTGAGATTCCAAAAGGCGTGCCACAGGGAAGTCTACTGGGACCTCACCTCTTCAACATCTTCACGCACGACATCCCCCATGACGAGAGATGCAACCTTTCCATCTATGCAGACGACGTCAAACTTTACGTTTCCTCGACGCAAGCAGACATGGCAGCCATATACCTACAGAGGGCGCTCGACGCACTCGTAGAGTTCTACAAAAAATGGCGACTCAAACTGAACGAGGCGAAGACCGAAGTCATAATGTACTCGAGGAAAAATAAAATAAGAACACCAGACGTCAACATCGAAATGGGAGGACACGTCCTAGAATGGAAAGATGAGGTCGTCTACCTGGGCCTCACAATGGACTCACGTCTCAACTGGAAATCTCACGTAGCCAAGATGCACGTGAAAGCCAGAAAGGCAGTCGGCGCGATGAAGCCAATCTTCAACAGAAGAAGTCCGCTACTTCCCAGAACCAAACTCCTGATCTACTATTCGCTCATTCGACCGGTACTGACTCATGCTATCCCCGTGTGGGGCAGCATCTCCCACTCTGACCACACAAAACTACAGACTTTACAAAATCTCTGCATTAAAATCACGTACAACACAAGACTCAGAACAAACTTGAAAAGACTACATGCAAGAGAAGAAATACCGACCTTATTTGAATACACACACAGACTGACCGACCGATTTTACAAGTCACTTCAACATAGTAAAAATAAACTCATCAGAGAAATCGGTCAATACAATGCACCTAGCGATCTCCCTTTCAGGTACAAACACAGACTACCCAAACATATTCTGATGGACCTTAATCACATTTGGCACAATCCTGAATCAGACGCGGATGACTGAGCGATCGGTAGGTATTCCCAATCACCAGACCCCTCCCCACAACTTATGTCTATATATCTATGTATATATTTATATAATAATATTTATTTTATCTATATGTATGTAAGTTTATCCTAAAAATTCCCATAAAGTATATATCACATAAAAACAGACACCCACACCCATCACCACAAAATGCAGGATTTCATCTACTGAAATCACTGAAGGCCGCACAGTTTCATGTTGACTGTCGGCCGACTCCTCCCGGATAAGGTTTTTCATGGTTTCCTTATTCCCAAAGGCAAATGCGGATGAGCTCCAAATAAAAGGACATGACCGACTCCTTCCCACTCCCAACACAACACAAACACACACGTATGTATATATTTCCCTTGCTTGATGCCGGTTGCTTTGTTGAGCTATGCAAAACATGCAATTTTAGTAGGGTTTTTACATAACAATTTTTCCCTACCGACAAAATACATGACCTCTAAGTCTATAATAGCCAGGTACTATTTTTTTAATACCCACATGAGGTAAAAATTGCAAGGCGCATATGACGCCGTTCTATTTGTATAAAGAACATTAACTTTAAATTCAGTAAATTTAAATGATTCATCTCCTCAAGATACATAAGAATCTAGTAAATGAAAAAATGAAAAAAAAAAAAAAAAAGTCCGGAATAGGTGAAAGATGTGACCCACAATTAGTACACGATCTACAGCGTGGAGCAAGAGGCCACATTTTGAACAGTGCTATCGAGGTCAGAGATCATTTCAAAGAGGACTTTAACAATGAGGGGTCTGTTCCTTGGCAAGATAAATTTATAACTTTAAACAATTAATGCCGTACTTAAATAATTATACATGTAATTTTACTGTTATTGTAGTTGTAATTATTACATAAAGGAATTTGTTTCCGTTAATAAAGCAATTACTTACAATGGGATTTTTTTTTCTTTTCTTACCTGTTCTGATGATTCGTTGCAGTTTGTAGACTCTTCACTTTCATCCTTTGTATTCCTAGACGGCCTTGGTGTCTCCTGATCATTTAGAAAATGTAATAAATCAAAATACCACAGAGATGGCTTGTATATTTCGTCTTCTCCAGCCCCAGATCGAATCGATTTGTTAACTTTTGCCAATTCTTTACGATAAACACTTCTCAAAGAATTCACCTTTTTAAACGACTTCAAAAAGGAGGAGGTTCTCAATTCGACGGTATTTTTTTTTTATGTTTGTTACATCAGAACTTTCGACTGGGTGAACCGATATTGATGATTCTTTTTTTATTTGAAAGCTAGTCCTTCTCGTGTGGTCTCATTGCAATTTGGTTCAGTTCTAAAAATGGTATCCATGAAAAAACCATATATAAGTCTTAAATTTGCATTAAGTATGTGCGCGACAAATGGACGAATAACTCAATATCACGCCAAACGATCTTGATGATTCTTTTTTATTGGAAAGGATGTACTTCAAGGGTACTTTAATGAGAGTTTGGTTAGGTTCTGATTATGGGATCCAACTCTTCAATTGTTAGGAGCAAATTAACGATACTCGACCGAATCTTTTATAGGCTATCCGGACCTTTGAATCCCATTTTAATTTGGTCCATTTCTGACAACGGCATCCACGAGAAAACCATATAAGTCCTAAATTTGCATTAAGTATGTATGAGCAGCATGTTTAGTAGCTCTACCCGTATTCAGATAAATTAGTTAGTCTACTTCAGATTCACTAAGAATCAAAAAATTTTAACAAAACAAAAAAACGACTTAAAAATGCACTAAAAAGTAAAAAAAAAAAAATCGTATTTTTCTGCAACTTAATAATCAACTTACTTTTTCTACTCGGCAATATGTAGGTACGATTGTTATTTTTGGAGTTGGTGGAGTTGGTTGCAAAGGCAGAGGTTGCTCTCTTATGTAAAAAAACTTATTTTTCATATTTTAATAAAGATACAAAAACTACTTGTTTTTTTTTTTTTAAGTAGCTTCCCAAGCGATGATTAGTATTAAGCAGTATAGGTAGGGGGAGTCCGGGAGAGTGTACGCGCCCTCAACTATTTTATTTTACTTTTTTTCTATAACTGCATATTGCTACTTTTTAAGAATTGTATCTTAAGCTGCCCTATTAAGCTATATTTTCTCTGAAGAACGTTTGATAAAACATTAAACAATTTACCAGTTATTAACGAATTCACACAAAATTGATTTTGGCTAATTTCTCCCGCCTGGGTGGGAGACTTTACCCTCCAAGTAGGGAGACATTACCCGGACTTAGAGGTAGGTGAAATAATAAATAAAAAACCTTTATTTTATTTAAAAAAATGTTATTTTTAAGATTAGGCACTTGGTATTACATAATGCAATGAGAAAATGAGGAACGAAGCGTTGTAAGGAGACTTTACGCAGGGTAATCTCTAAGGAAATTGATTAAGTTTATAATAAAGTTTATAATAATTTAAACAATAAATATTGATTCTCTAACACGTAGTTATAAGGTTTTGAATACTTATTGGGGTCATACTAATTATGTCACAACTCAAAATATTTGTGATATCATTAATTTGTGGCTATTGTCATATTAAAATTATTAAAATACGAAGTCGGCTACAGTCGTATTAGCTCTTGTTAATTTATCAAGGATACCAACATTACAGTGACAGGTACGGCCGCGGATTTTCGCTGTGTCGGTTCGCGAAGTGAATTTTTGTTTTATGCAATTGAAAATTAAAATGCATTATTTTCAAAGCCAAAAAGTTTCCTTTTATAGTAATTAAGGCGAATCTAAAGTTTTTTTCTAAAATTTATTCGTAATAAGCGTGGCCAGTCCGAACCGATAATTACCAAAATAAGATTAGTATTCTAGGGTTAAAACATATTTGCGTATTTCCTAACCTTAAAAAACTTTACTTTGAAAAAAATGGGAAAATTATAATTCACGCAAGACAAAACAACAAACATAATTTGCAACTGTCAAACTGTTTTGAGGTTATGTTCAGGGTGCCAAGTGCCAATGCACATGTTCTGAAATACCCAAATTAGATGTTCAAATTCCCCACAAGTTCCTGTAGCTCGAAATCAAAACAAAACTCTATTGAAAATAGCATTTTTGATGTGAAAACTTCTTTAGCACCGTTGTGGTTTTAACTTATAATTAATAACTCGATGAAACGAAAAATAGCGATACTAAAAAGAGACAAACACAAACGTCTACAGGATTTATCCTGCGATAAAATGAGATTATATAATCGGTCTCCTCATTCCGCGGTGCTTCGTAGTCTCCCCACTCTTGTCAACTTTAGTTTTCTGAAGGTTTCACGTCTACCTCGTGTGCACCTACATTGTACACTCGGGTTTTTTTAAGTGAAAACTCCTTCAGCAGCGTTATGATTTGAAACTCGATGA
Source organism: Limnephilus rhombicus (assembly GCA_929108145.2). Classification (NCBI taxonomy): domain Eukaryota; kingdom Metazoa; phylum Arthropoda; class Insecta; order Trichoptera; family Limnephilidae; genus Limnephilus; species Limnephilus rhombicus. The sequence continues at coordinate 7,907,477 of OV815290.1, read as the reverse complement.
AACGAAAAATAGGGAACCTAAAAAGAGACAAACACATATGTATATAGGATTTAGCCTGCGAGTGAATGAGATAGAATAATTGGTCTCCTCTTTATGCGGTACTTTTATAGCCTTCTTTAGTTTTATGAAAGTTTCATAACTTCCGCGTGTGAATTGTACACCCAATTTTGTTGAAGTGAAAGCATTTTAGTACCGTTGTGATTTGAAACTCGATGAAACGAAAAATAGTGATAATAAAAAGAGAAAAACACATACATTTACAGGATTTAGCTGGCGGGAGAGTGCGATAGTATAATCGGTCTCCTCTTTGTGCGATGCTTCGTAGTCTTCCCACTCTTGTCTACCTTATTTTCTGAAGGTTCGAACTGCACTCGTTGTATTATCTACTTAATTTTGGAAGTTGTTCTCTTTCGTTTAGGGTTGTAAAACGGACATTTGTTTGAACATTTTTATTTTTAATTTTATATTTTTGGCCTCACTGGATGGTTTATTTGTACTGAGGCCCCCATTTTACAGTATTTTGCAAATTAATGGAATAATTGTCAATTTTTATGGTAAAACCATTTATTGCTTGTATTATAACACTTCTCATAATTATTATACAACAACCATTATACAAATAATTAGGAAATATCTCCCCTTACGGCTTCAATAACTGCATTTACTCGTTTTGGCATGGACTCCACAAGTTTTTTACTATTATCAGAGATCCTCTCATCCCAAAACCAAACCTGAAAGAGCGTTTCTGCATCTTTGTTCTTTTAGTGCAGTTGATTATGCATATTCTAGCTTTGGCCCTTAAATTCTCAATAGGGTTCATAACTGGTGTATTCCCGGGCGTGTGAAAGCAGTAATTGAAGCTTTAAGGGGAGATATTTCCTAATAATTTGGATAATGGTTGTTGTATAATTATGTAAAAATATTATTTTACAAGCAATAAATGGTTAATTGACAATTATTCCATTAATTTGCACAATACTATAAAATACAAAATTCAATAATATGAAGTACATAATAAATTTTTATAAAATTTATAAAGTCGGAAATGAAAAAATAAAAATCGGCATATTATTTTTTTATTTTTTATTTTTTTATTTTATATTTAATTAACGCCCTAGAGGGCTTTTACAAGAAAAGAAGCAAATATATAATTAACAATATTAATTACATGTATTACATAAACAATAAAACAGAATAAATATGAATGCAATCGACTCGTTAGGTAAAGAATTATATTACTAGTTGTGTGTGTGTGTGTGAATGATGTATGTTTAAAAATGGTATGGTTAAGTGTAGTGTTTTATTCTTTCGTAATATAAAATTTTTCTAATATTTTTTTTTTGTTCTATAATCCAACTTGTGAATATCATATGAATTTATTTTGGTTTTCCTAATTTTTTGTATCAAGTGAAAGTTGAATGCTTTTATAGCATGGTATGTATGATGTAATCGTCCAAGGCTGTTTAACGTTTTGGTGTTTAACGTCGGAGATTTTATGTATTCTTTGTACGCATGTCTTTTAACTGATCTGTAAATGATAGTTTGAGTTTGTAGAAAAAAAAAATTTGTTCAAAATGAAATTTTGGAAAAGTTTAGCTTAAGTTTTGCGGTTAAAGAAAATGAAACTATGGCACATTCTCATAATCATTATAAAGTAGCTGGTTCCCGGCAGACGTTGCAATTCCATATTAAAAGAAATAAATTGTTTCTATCTGCATGTCCTTTACCGTGCATCCCCGTTACCCTCCAGCGTCCCTTCCCCTCCTGCGTTCCCCTTCCACCTTCCCCGCCTTCTCCCTCCCTTCTCCCGTCCCCCCAACCTCCCTCCCAAAAAACAGCTGCCTGCTAAATTAACATTTATCAAACGCGCAAACTGTCAAACGTGTGAAGTTAAAACGGTCGTGAAGTTTTCTGAAATAATCCAATTTTCTTAATTTTTCTTTCCATAAGAACCTTTTACAAAGTGAAAACATTTCTAAAAAAGATGAATGAAATAAATAATGTCGTTCTGAAGTTATGGCGTGACCAAGGGAAACAGGGATTCATTTTTATATATATAAAGATATATTTTTTAATATTGTTGGATAATAATTAAATCAAGATACGCCAATAATTCCCGCATTTTCCCACCAAAAAGGTTCTCCTCACAAATACCCGGTTCTTGAAAAATTTTAAAAATTCCCCTCAATATGGGGAATTCTTCTTGAGTTGGCAACCCTGGTCATGTCACCCAACGAAATAATGCCCAGAAAAAATGTTGCCATTCCCAAATTTCCAATGGAAGTAACAATTCATTGCCATAAGAAGGAATTAGTCACTGTTGCAGAAAAAATACAAATTTTAGAAGAAATAGTACGTTTTGCACAAAACGGTGAATTTTGAGATTTTGTAGTAATTTCATCGTAAAACTATAAAATCCAATCGATTCCTTAGTCCCAAATTACCCTGACTGCAAATATAATTCAATTTTGCTCATTTTGTAAAAAGTAGATTTTGCATTGGTTCCGATACCCAGCTTAACTTCTCAGGCCTCAGGCTTATTTTGTCAGACGGTAAAAATATTTCCGGTTTGCACTAAAATCCAAATAAATTAAATATTTCTGAACGCATCCGAAAACTAAAACTGTTTTTGAAAGGCGATGAAATACGCTTTCAAATTTTATAATTGGAAAAAAAAGTTTTAAAAATGGTTCACCCTACGTTTGTTGGTAAATATTTCCATATCGAGTCCACGCTCAAAATTTACTTAAAAAAAAAAAAAAACAAATTGTAATAGGTAGATTACAGTTATTAATAAGTAATTCAGTAAGCGGAATTGAAAAATATTGCATTTTAATGGTTATTATGTCATCTTTAAAAACGCGAAATGTCATTTTTCAAGGAACGCCATGTTGTTAATTACGACGGCAAACGTCTCGCGTGATTTTTCGTGTTTATGAAACCGAACAAAATAATGAATATTCGTACTTATTATGGTCTAACTGATAGAAAATGATTCCATCGTAAAAATAATGTGTTTTCCACAGCGCCGTAGCTAGGGGGGGCATTAGGGGGCAATGCCCTACCTTAAAATACCTGTGCCCTACCTTAAGAAATACCATCGACTATGATAATATACTAGGAAACTGTTTGACATGATTGAAAAAAAAAATACTTCATATTTGGGTAGCGTAGCGACATCTAACTAAACAGCTTCGAATTAACCAAAGAATCATACTATATCAATTCTTTATGCTGCCCATAGATGGAATTGAAGTAATTGGTGAGAGGCTGTGCGCGTATTGCAATCACTGCTTAGGGCGAATTCCCAACAGTTTGGGGATGTTATTCAACGGTGGAGTCATAAATAAACCAATCCCTAGATCGATATCTTCCAGCCTTCTCCATACTAAACGGTTTATCATCAGATCAAGCACTTGCATACTAGCGTGTGTCAATTATTTCAACTTTTGAATTCAGAAACGCCCGTAGTCTCAAAAGTTGCGTCTTACAAAGAAAATGAGAACTGTATTTAAATTAATTTTTTTCAAAATGATTATTTGCCCGCTAAAAAGCATTGAAAAAATCAGAAAACAAACTTAAAACCATATTTTTTTTTAATTTTTAATAAAAAAAAATTTCAGTAATCTAACCTTTTAACTTTTTCAAAAGAAGCAAACACATTGTGACTTGACATTTTAAATAAATAAAAAGAAAACACTTTGTTTACGTCACTTTATTATAATTAATAAAGTGACGTAAACAAAGTGTTTTCTTTTTATTTATTTAACCTTTTAACGTTTGTTTATTATTTAAAAAGCGTATAACTGACAAAAATGAAAAAAAGTTCAACTTTATGAATACAAGTAAGTCAACAAGAATTCTGATTTTATCGAGAAAAAGTGTTATTTTCCCCTTTTATTTTTTTAACCAACACATCACATAGGTATGTTTAAATAAAAAAAAATTGGTTCTTTGTACTGCAGTTCTTTGTTTCAATTTGGGAGGCGGGAATGGGTACCGCCGCCCGGGGAACGTTTATTGGATAAGCAACACCTCTGCCATAGGTCACCCCAAGTGGTTCGCTACGTTTGGTAATTTAGCAGGGGTGCCCGGGTTCATGGGGTGAGGTTTGTCTAGGTCTTGGAGGCGGATGACCAAGACACAGTGAACCCCAGATTCCTACCCACCCCTTAAACCCTTTTCCTTCCCAGAACTCTCCTCTCCTTTCTTTTCCTAAAAAAAACCCTCCACACAGCATCCCCAAAGATGACATAGGCCCTGAGGAAAATTATTTTCCTCAGCGCCTCCTGTGTGGAGCTCATGTAAAAAAAAAAAGATGTTTTGTAATGAAAAATACGTTTGGTACAAAATATAAAATATGAACCCTTTGTGTATTTTTTTTTCTAAATCACGAAATCTATTTTTTTCGAAACTTCCGGCAATTTAAGCGGGCTAATAGTGAACAATAATCTCATTTTTTTACGTTTTCGAATAGCTACAGATCATACGAAACTTTTGAGACCCCGGGCGTTTAAATATAAGGCCATTTGTTTTCTCTCTATGGAGAGCGACACACGCTATTGCATACTGCTCGCTAACAACGTATGCAGGGACAATAGGGGTCTAGTTTTAGTTAATTATAATTGGAAGGTCGTTCTATAAAAAAATAAGAGTCCTTGTTACATAGTAACCTTCTCTTACTTACACCGGGCGGGTATGTGGTGGATAACCTCCAATTCACGTCGAATAAGAGAACGTTTTCCTTCAAAATATGTCAGCAGATGAATCCAAAACTGGAAGTTTACATTCTGATCATAAAACTGGTTTTAAATTAAGGGTGAATCAAGAGAACGTTTTCCTTCAAAATATGTCAGCAGATGAATCCAAAACTGGAAGTTTACATTCTGATCATAAAACTGGTTTTAAATTAAGGGTGAATCTGCTTGCGTGCCCACAGATTTAATTAGTATTACTCTCATATAATGCGTAGTATGGTTTTCGTACGAATTACGAATTTTGTGGAATGGTTGAAATAAAAATTTTAACTCCACTCGAAATATTAGAACAGTTTTCTTCAAAATAGGTCAGCAGATTAATCCGCTACTGGAATTTTGACAGATCATTCGGAACATGAAACTGGTTTTAACCCAAGATTTTATCTGCTAAGTCCTCAGCTTAAGCTCAAATATTACACCCAGAACAAGAAAATGGTTTTCCTCTTACTTTTGTACTTGGAACACTTGGATGGTTTGATAATCCATTTTGACGATCCATGAAACTTTCTTAGAATTGTCGCGCATACAAAATCCAAGCGCAAAACAAAATTCGACCCGGACGGTGTTGCCAGTCGCTGCAATTATCAGGATGACATTATTATACATTCATTTGAAGAAAGGGGATTCCCCAGGTTTGTCACAGAAAAAATGAAAAATTCCGTGCCCATTTCAATCGGTCTGAATCATATATGCAACAAAAATATGAAAGAAATGATTAAAATTTTAACAAGATATTATTATTATTTATTGTGAAATTTTGTTGCCCCTTAAAAGTGCCGCCCGGAGCGCAACCCCCCCCCCCCCCCCCCCCGCTGCCCTATCTCAAATTCAACTCTAGCTACGGCCCTGGTATTCCATCGTCGTAATTAACATGGCGGTCCTTGAAAAATTACATTTCGCGTTTTTTAAATAAAAAAAACATCAAAACGCAATGTTTTTCAGTTCCGGTTACTGAATTACTTATTACTAACCGTTATCTACCTAGTACAATCTGTTTTAATTTTTTAAAGTGTGTTTTGAGCGTGGAATCGGTAGGCAAATATTTACCCGTTTTTTCTATCAGTTACTACTGATAACGAAAAAATAAAAACACCCATTTGTTTTATTAGTCAAATAAACGTTTTCGTCAACTCATTTTTTGTCGTTTCATGTAAAAATAATTATGGAAAAATTTCAGTGTTTCATAATTTTATTTAAAATTGTGGTCGAAAGTTTTGATTTCAAGGTGTGAATTTTAATTATTTTGTGGTTTACAATTTATTTAGGTATTTATTTATTTAAGGAACATAAACAGTCTTAGTAACATAATATACATAAGAGGATGATAAAAAACAGACCAATTATTAATGTTCACAGATAGGTATTTAGCAACATAAAAGTAACTGAATGTAAACTAGAATATTTAAGAAAAGTAAAAAAAAAAACAGGACAAAGCAGCAATTAAAAAAATAATAATAATACAGGTTCATTCAACAAGTTGTAAACCTAAATATAAAAACACAACAATAAAATAAATGCGATTATAACTATACTCAAATATGTAGGCTGCGAAATAGGTATTTGGATTGGGACGGGTAAGGGGAGGACAGGGATAAGTGAAAGTTGCCACGCAGGTAATTTAAAAGTATTAGGTACAATTAATTTAATTAAACAATTAATTAATTTAAACAAATGCGCGGTGTTATTATAGTGCATAAGTATTTAGAAAAGTAGATACATTAATATAAGCTTTGTGTCTCTATTGTGCACAGAAAATAATTAACAGTTAAGAAAATAGATTATGGCTACAAGCGCATAATAATATATAATAATATTTTTTTTTTTTAAAGATAGAAAATTCAAGCAGTGCGCGATGATCTATTATAGTTTTAAGTTAACAAGAGATAAAGCTGGAATCAGCAAATTATTTATGAGGTACTTATGTAATTAATTCTAAAAGTACACGTTTAAGTGACATCGTTGGTATAAAGACACAATGGAGGAAGTATAGTGATCAAAATTTCGATTATGTGCATTGTTCAATACGTTATAGCTATAGACAAAACAATTATAGACTAAAAATGGCATATAACATGTTGGTTGACTTTTTTTTTTTTTTTTTTTTTTAATGGCTCTTCACCCCAAAAGAGTGTTCTGGCCAGTGTCAAGTGAATGCTTTTGGGAGTGTAATTTTGTGAGTGTAATTTTTGGTTAATATTAACTAATTTAGTTTTAATAACAAGAACCTATCTACATTATATAATAATACTATACAAATAATAATAATAATAATACGCAAAATTATTACAATAAGAGATGATTTTAATTAAACATAACAAGGAAATTAAAAGATATGCTGACACAATTTATTGTGCGTAAAAAATAAAATAAATAAATAAATACATGAAACTTAACTTACAGTTACAAATTGATGCTGTTAATATTCAGGAAATTAGCCAAGACTTTATACACGCGTTTGTTCACAGAAGATAACAGGCATGCAATGTTGTAGGGAGGCAATATACCCGAACTGATTAGGTGAGGGAAGAAATTTTTGTATGAATTATTTAAAGGACAACTGAAAAAAATATGATTGAGATCCTCTTCACCAAGACGACATTCACACATCGCAGAATTCTAAATATGAATTTTTGTCAGGTGAACATTGTGGCAGCAATGCCCTATCCGCATGCGGCAAATGGATGATGTCGAGAGTTTGTTAAAAGAAAGTCTTGAAAACCACGGTTTTGAAGGAATCGTTGGCTGAATTGTGAAAAAGCTATATCCTTTTGATTGACTAGATTCTTCCCAATGATTCTGCCATGTGGAAATCATTTTTTCCTTTAATTTTATGAAAATGTCATCGGTGTTTAAAAATGTATATAAAATATCCCCCGAAATAATGGCATCTTTCGCCAATGAATCGGCCTTTTCATTTCCAGGGATACCGCAGTGACTAGGTATCCAAGCCAAGACGATTTCTTTGCCAGAGTCGGTTAATTTATGAATTAAAGTGCGAATTCCAACACAGAAATTGTCTTCTGGGTAATGGAAAGGGGAAGAGTTTAATTTTTGAAGTGCACTCAGGGAATCGGAGAGAATTAAGAATTTTCCAATGTTAACATCGTCAATATATTTGAGGGATTCAAAAATGGCTATACATTCAGCAGTGAAAACGGAAGCCTCTTTTGGAAGTTTAATTTTTCTATCGACTTGATCTGATGGACAGTGGAATGCCGCTCCCACATGGTTTGATAAGGGAGACTTGGAACCATCTGTGTAAATAATTTTCCAGTTGGAATATTTCGAATTTAAAATTTCGATAAGTTTTGTTGGAGCTTCGTGATTGTTAATTATGCCGAGAGAAAAAAGAATATTTGGTTTACACAAATGAATACGAAAGGAGTTGGCATATAAAGGAAGTCTGTCTGATGGATTTAAGAGGGGTTTATACGAACAGTACGTATGGAGGCTTTTAACAAGAAGAGGGATTGATTTGTTCCTCCAATATGGAAGTGATTTCACTTGAGCAGTGAGTGCAGTAATTTTGTCTTTCAGTGGGTGATTAGAGAGTCTTAAGCATTTAAATAAAAACTTGTCAGCCAAGAACTGTCTTCTGAAATGAAGAGGAGCCTCCACAGCCTCCACTTGTAAAGCGTTAATTGGGGAAGAACGCATTGCTCCGATAATCAATCTTAAACATTGAAATTGAATACGGTCCAACCTTGCGAGGTTCTTTTTAGAAGTGGGTTCAATGAGGAATGACGCGTAATCCAAATGACTCCTAACATATGCGTTATAAAAAAGTTTTTGGGTGAATGGATGACTTCCCCACCAGACCCGTGAAACGGCACGTAAAGTGTTGAGGCCAGCTTGACATTTGTTAATGATTAAATTAACATACGGGTTCCATGTTAACTTAGAGTCTAAAATTACCCCAAGGAATCTTATTTGTACCTGCATAGGGAGAATTGAATTATTTATTTGGACTGTTACACGCGGAGTAACACGTTTTCTGGAAAAGACGATAACATTGCTTTTGGACGGAGAAATTTCTAAGCCGTGATTTTTTAACCAGGTGTCAAGGTTTTTCATGCAAATGTTAATCACATCCTCCAGAATAGAAATAATTCGTCCTGAAATATATATAAAAAGATCATCCGCATACTGGAGTATTTTACAAGATGGATGCATACTCCGATGCAGGTCAAAGGTATAAATATTAAAAAGGATAGGACTAAGGACGGAGCCCTGAGGCAAACCCTTGTTTACTGTTCTTTCCAGTGGAGGAGAATCCAGCACCTGGATTTGAATTTTCCTGGTAAGAAGGAGGTTAATTATAAAACTGGAAAGCTTACGAGGGATGCCAATTTTTAATAATTTATTAAATAAAACATCCAATAAAACATTGTCAAAAGCTCCGCACACATCAAGGCAAACACCGACAAGGAATTCATTATCGGCCAGGGCTAACTGGATATCAGAAGTCAGGATGGACACACTTTCGATCGTACTTTTTCTTTTTCGAAAGCCAAACTGAGAGCTGGGAAGAATTTTCTCATTTTCTGCATACCAGTCTAGACGTCTTTTGATCATATGTTCAGCTATTTTAACTAAGGAAGATGACAGAGCTATAGGTCTGTAAGAAAGTCCAGAGTTAGGGTCTTTCTGGGGTTTCAGAATGGGAACAATTATTTGAGTTTTCCAGGATGATGGAATTTTGCCGGAGTCAAAGATCAGATTTATAATTGAAAGAAAATAGTTTAGTGTGGTAACGTCGCAGTTTTTAATAAAGCTATAAGGAATTCCATCTACACCAGCGGATGAGTCTGTGAGATCGTTTAAGACCTCCCTAAGTTCCGTTAAATTGAAGTGGGTGTCCATCCAACCCCGTGTTTTAAATGAGTATGTGAATTCTGTTTCATTAAAATTACTTGCAGTTTGAGGAGCTAGTTTATCGGCAAATTCCTTCACCCACTCTGAAGTGAGTGGTCGAGTCACCGTTGGGACGTGAGAACCCTTAAACCTGCGAATTGAATTCCAAACAACTGAAAGAGGAACTTCGGGAGATAATGATGTGCAAAATTTTTTCCAGCCTTGACGTTTTTTGTTTTTTAGAAGACGTTTGGTCTTAGCTTCAATTTGTTTATACTGAAGGAAGCTCTCCATATTCATATTTGTTGAATAAATTTTCGCATATTTTTTCCTCATATCTACTGCGTCTGAGCATTCAATATCCCACCAAGGAGCTGGGGGAGGTTTCCCTTTGTTACGTGTCGTTTTAATGGGGATAAATTTTTCTGCGGCCGTAATGACTGCAGACACAAATAAATCGTAACATTCCGCAACATTTTCTGTAGTTGGAGAGGGCAGATTTTGCACAGAGAACTTTGTATGATTTGAATAGTCATTCCAGTTGGCTCTGGCAGTTAAGAACCTTGGTTTTCGACTACTGCACTTGACATTTTTGTTGGAATGATAAATATTTGAGGATTCAATGAGGATGGGGTAATGATCACTCCCATGAGGGTCATCCAAAACCTTCCATAACAGGGTTGCGGCTATGTTGGAATTGCAAATAGTAAGATCAACCATGCTGGGTCGCTGACCAGGCACCTGAAGACGAGTAGGAGAACCATCATTGATAATACAAAAGTCTAGTTCATCTAGTAGATCAACAATATCTCTGCCCATTCTGTCACAATTGTGAGCTCCCCATAATCCGTGATGGGCATTGAAATCTCCCAGAACAAGAGAAGGGGTAGTGACCTTGGAAAACATAGCTTTTAGGATTGATTTAGAAGGTTTATTAGATGGTGATATATACAAAGAAATTATTGTAGTGTCAAAAACCTTTGCGGCCGTCACTTGAAAAGGACAACCAATTGGTTTTACATCTACAGGGGAGAAGGGTAATGATTTTTTAATGAAAAGAGCGGAGCCGCCCTTTCCATCTTGACGGTCGTCTCGAAGACAGTGGTATCCCCTGACTCTGAAATCAGAATCCGGTTCCAGCCACGTCTCCGAGATGGCAGCCACTGCAATTGAGTTTGAGTGTAATGTGTTTAAAAATTCTTCAGTCTTATTTCTAAGACTATGACAATTCCACTGAAGAATCCTCATCAGAGGAGCCATTTCTAGTTGAGTTGATAATATTAGTAATTTGTTTAGCAACGTGGGACGGTATTTGAATGTTGTTTTTATTTAAAGTTTGTAAAATATGTAAAAATGAGGTGATTAGTGTAGAGTTAAGGTCTATATTATAATTTTGTTCTTTAGTAGATGACTTTAGGTAAGAATTGAAATTTGAACTGGAAGGAATTTGTCCGTTAGGGAACCACAGAAGGGATTCGTGATTAGCATTTTTTTTTTTGTTAGAACTCTAGGTTTCACGACCCTTTCAACAGTTTTTCTAAATGAAGAAGAAGAAGGTTGAGAAGGGGTGGATTTTTTAGAATTTTTGGAAGTTACTTCAGAATAAGATGGAATGGATTTGTTAAACATTCTTGATGCTTCCGCATAAGAGATGCTCTTCTCGGCCATTGTGTGTTTAATATTGCGCTGCCTTGACAGTTCAGGGCAAGTTTTGCTGATGGACATGTGGGTACCGGAGCAGTTTAAACATTTATAATTTTCCTCTGTTTTATCACAGGAATCGCCACTATGGGACGAACTGCACTTGAAGCAACGGGGTTCTGATCTGCAGAGGTTCTTCGTGTGTCCAAATCTGCAGCACTTGTAGCATTGCACAGTTGGGAACACATAGAGCTCTACTGGTAGAGAGACGTTAAACATAGTAACATTTTGTGGAAGGTCTTTGCTGTCAAATGTTAGGACAACGGATTGGGAGGGTCTCCATTCTACAGAGTTTCCCGTATTAAACCTGTAATTTAGACGACGCGCTTTTAAAACTTTTCCGAAACCTTGAGGAACAGTAATGTTTTCCAGGATGTCCTCTATCGACCAGTGAGGTGGGATCCCTTTTGTGACACCTAACTTTGTAACCTGATATGTAGGTATGAAAACGTTGTACGAGTTTTTTTTGGCAACATCAGATTTTACAAAGCTATTGGCCTCAGCCGCTGTCTTGAATTCAACAGAAAGACGGTTACGCCCAACCGATTTTACTCCATTCCAGACAGGGTGGATTTTATTTTTAAACATAAAATGTCCAAAGTCCACATCGTATAAATTTGATTGTTTTTCATCCTTTGAAATTTTAGTCACGTGTGTAATGTAAGGTGGTCTATCAAGATTATTATACAGACGTGACATTTGTGAAGGAGTATTGTTTACCAGTGGGGCGGGTGTGGTTGAAGGGCTTGCTGGAGTTAGACTTGAAATCGAGGAAGAAGTGGACGGAATTACATCCTGTAAAACAGAATTATTTGGAAGGGAGTCGTTTTGCGTGGAGGGTGTTTTTCGATGTATTTGTTCAAAATCTGTTGCATTTCTATTATCTGCTGGTTTAGCAATTTTTCTTTTTTTTGAGGTAATCGTTACGAAGTCCGAAGCCTCCGGAATATTAACCGCGATTATTTTTTTTGTAACACCCGAGGATTCAGATAGCAAACCATCATCTGGGGGATCAGGTGGTTTTTCTTTATCCATTTTCGAATAAATCTACAGCACACAAATCAAAAAAAAAATCTTACCTTAACTGCTCCGAAGAACCAATTATATAACACAAATACTTACAGTGAAAACAAATATACAAGTAAAAACTATATTACACTAATTTACAATACTATTTTAAAACTATTATCTATATAAAATGATTAATTTTGTAAAGAGGAATGAAATGACACTGGCACAGTTAGACGGTAGCCTTTTTTTTTTTTCATGTTGGTTGACTTTGAAATCGTGTTTAAAATATATACACGCATACACATGTAAATAAACGTACATCCACCCACACATTATAATGATAATGTAGGTACCTAGACGCCGCATAAATTTAAAATCTGAAGGTGCAGTGCGTGATTTTAAATTACAAGTTGAGTAAGTACTCAATAGTACATAGGTATGCTATTGGTTTAGTATCACTATAATGCCTAATAGTTTAATATACAGAACAGTGGTAAGTACTTATATAGATTATGTTCATGGGGACATAATAATAATGTATAAGTTCATTAGGTTAGGCTATAAGGATGATTTATGGTTTAGTATTATTATGCACAACAAATATGTAATGTAGGTATATACATATATAAGAATATAAACGATAGTCACATCAGGCACATAATTATGTAAGATATGTTAGGTTATGTTATAGAGATGATGTTATAAGGTTCAGAAGAACAATTCAATTTACCACAACCGTGTATAAAAATAATAATAGCAGATGTCTAAAATAGAACAGAATAAAGCCATCAGTATGAGGTTTAATTTTCTCGTAATAAGCAGGCTAAATTATTAATTTTATTATCAGTAGATATATCTTCATGAATACTAGATAAATGAGTGGAGATTCATTACGTTGAATTATATCATACCTCGATGTCTCGATGTTTCGTTGTGGTTTTGTAGGTAGAATTTTGGATAGGTTAATTTGTGAGAAAGTTAATTATATACTAAGCAGCCATCAAACAGTAAAAATAAAAAAACAGGTGATCTGCAGATATAAATCAAGTAGCAATTAATAACACTGACTCTTATTTTTTAGTGTTTGATCTGGGACGTAGGCCGATCGTCCTGGAGCCATCGTGTTGAGGATCGGGACCGGGTGAGCTGGATGTGGTGTTGGATGACGCTTTTGTTGATTTGGGTAGGAGGGCATCTAACTGCTGCTGGGGGAAGATGGCTCGCTTGGTGCCATCCGGAAGCAAAACAACAATTGAACCATCGCTGGTCCAGCATCTGCTATTTGTAAATATTGACCGGGCTGATGCAAATAGTTTATGACGTGCCACGGAAAGTGATTCGGTCAGAAGAAGATGTGAGTTTTTAAGACCCTTCTTCTCCCAAACGGATCGACGGTCAGAATGACGCTGAAACTGAAGCAACACGGGTCTGTTTTTGTTGGCTATGGCGCGACCTAACCTCCTGGTGCACTCAATGCCCTTGATGGCATTTTCGGGGCATCCTAGGCCGGTCAACACGGCGGTCACCAGGGATCTCGTGTCTTCCGACGCTTTCTCCTTTACGCCGTGAAGGAGGAGTAGGTTCTTCCTAGATGCGTCGTCGATGGAGTCCACCCTGAGCTCTAGTCGAGCCACATCCTCCTGAAGGGCGCGCAGCTCCGAAGTCATCTTCACTTTGTATTCAGTGAAATCTTCACGCAGAGTTGAAAGATCAGCATGAGACTGGCCGGGCTTGTGAGTCTTATGTGCTGTCGATGTAGCCTTTTCGAGCCTTTCCTCGAAATCACTCATGGTGTCACTAAAGTTTCAGGTTCAATGCTTCAAGAGACATATTATGGTTTATGGTTTTAATGAGGGTATGTTGTAATGAAAGAACTGTCACGTATGTAAACTTATAAAATCACTGAAAATATGACTTTAGTGGTGAAAATCAACTATTTATTTTTAATGTGTTCATAATATTAAGATAATCACGCACTGTAATGATATTACATAGTTTTTATTATGATAATATAAGTCGAAAAAATAATAACTTTTAATAGCGGGCGCGAACCGTACGTATTGTTGTTGTTATAATGGATAATGGATAATGGATAATGGATAATGGATAATGGATAATGGATAATGGATAATGGATAATGGATAATGGATAATGGATAATAGATAATGGATGATGGATGATGGATGATGGATGATGGATAATGGATAATGGATAATGGATAATGGATAATGGATAATGGATAATGGATAATGGATAATGGATAATGGATAATGGATAATGGATAATGGATAATGGATAATGGATAATGGATAATGGATAATGGATAATGGATAATGGATAATGGATAATGGATAATGGATAATGGATAATGGATAATGGATAATGGATAATGGATAATGGATAATGGATAATGGATAATGGATAATGGATAATGGATAATGGATAATGGATAATGGATAATGGATAATGGATAATGGATAATGGATAATGGATTATGGAAAGTGAATAATGGATAATGGATAATGGATCATGGATAATGGATAATGGATAATGGAAAGTGGATAATGGATAGTGGATAAAGGATAATGGATAATGGATAATGGATAATGGATAATGGATAATGGATAATGGATAATGGATAATGGATAATGGATAATGGCTAATGGATAATGGATAATGGATAATGGATAATGGATAATGGATAATGGATAATGGATAATGGATAATGGATAATGGATAATGGATAATGGATAATGGATAAAGGATTATGAATAATGGATAATGGATAATGGATAATGGATAATGGATAATGGATAATGGATAATGGATAATGAATAATGGATAATAGATAATGGATAATGGATATTGGATAAGAGATAATGGATAATATATAATGGATAATGGATGATGGATATCGGATAATGGATAATGGATAATGGATAATGGATAATATATAATGGATAATGGATAATGGATAATGGATAATGGATACTAGATAATGGATAATGGATAATGGATAATGGATAATGGATAACGGATAAAGGATAATGGATAATGGATAATGGATATTGGATAATGGATAATGGATAATAAATAATGGATAATGGATAATGGATAATGGATATTGGATAATGGATAATAGATAATAAAAAATGGATAATGGATAATGGATAATGGATAATGGATAATGGATAATAGATAATGGATAATGGATAATGGATAATGGATAATGGATAATGGATAATGGATAATGGATAATGGATAATGGATAATGGATAATGGATAATGGATAATGGATAATGGATAATGGATAATGGATAATGGATAATGGATAATAAATAATGGATAATGGATAATGGATAATGGATAATGGATAACGGATGGATCCTGGATATTGGACGATGGATAATGCGTAAAATATATTTCATAATGGATAATGGATAAAAAAATGGATAATGGATAGTGGATGGATATTGGATAAGGACGATGAATACTGGATAATGGATAATGGATAATGGATAATGGATAATGGATAATGGATAATGGATAATGGATAATGGATAATGGATAATGGATAATGGATAATGGATAATGGATAATGGATAAGGGATAATGGATAATGAATAATGGATAATGGAAAATGGATAATGGATTATCGATTATGGATAATACATAGTGGAAAATGGATGGATGTTGAATAATGGATGATGGACACTGGAAAATGGACGGTGGATAATGCATAATGGATAATGGATAATGGATATTGGATAATGGATAATGGATAATGAATAATGGATAATGGATAATGGATAATGGATAACGGATAATGGATAATGGATAATGGATAATGGATAATGGATAATGGATAATGGATAATGGATAATGGATAATGGATAATGGATAATGGATAATGGATAATGGATAATGGATGATGGATAAAGGATAATGGATAATGGATTATGGATAATGGATAATGGATAATGGATAATGGATAATGAATAATGGATAATAGATAATGGATAATGGATATTGGATAAGAGATAATGGATAATATATAATGGATAATGGATAATGGATAATGGATAATGGATAATGGATAATGGATAATGAATAATGGATAATGGATAATGGATAATGGATAATGGATAATGGATAATGGATAATGGATAATGGATAATGGATAATGGATAATGGATAATGGATAATGGATAATGGATATTGGATAATGGATGATGGATATTGGATACGAGATAATGGATAGATCCTGGATAATGAACGATAGTGGACGATAGTGGATAATGAATAATAGATAATGGATAATGGATATAGGATAATGGATAATGGATAATGGATAATGAATAATGGATAATGGATAATGGAAAAGGGATAAAAAAAATGGATAATGGATAGTGGATGATAGATAATGGATAGTGGATGGATATTAGATAAGGACGATGAATACTGGATAATGGACGATGGATGATGCATAATGAATAATGGATAATGGATAATGGATAATGGATAATGGATAATGGATAATGGATAATGGATAATGGATAATGGATAATGGATAATGGATTATGGAAAGTGAATAATGGATAATGGATAATGGATCATGGATAATGGATAATGGATAATGGAAAGTGGATAATGGATAGTGGATAAAGGATAATGGATAATGGATAATGGATAATGGATAATGGATAATGGATAATGGATAATGGATAATGGATAATGGATAATGGATAATGGATAATGGATAATGGATAATGGATAATGGATAATGGATAATGGATAATGGATAATGGATAATGGATAATGGATAATGGATAATGGATAATGGATAATGGATTATGGAAAGTGAATAATGGATAATGGATAATGGATCATGGATAATGGATAATGGATAATGGAAAGTGGATAATGGATAGTGGATAAAGGATAATGGATAATGGATAATGGATAATGGATAATGGATAATGGATAATGGATAATGGATAATGGATAATGGCTAATGGATAATGGATAATGGATAATGGATAATGGATAATGGATAATGGATAATGGATAATGGATAATGGATAATGGATAATGGATAATGGATAAAGGATTATGAATAATGGATAATGGATAATGGATAATGGATAATGGATAATGGATAATGGATAATGAATAATGGATAATAGATAATGGATAATGGATATTGGATAAGAGATAATGGATAATATATAATGGATAATGGATGATGGATATCGGATAATGGATAATGGATAATGGATAATGGATAATATATAATGGATAATGGATAATGGATAATGGATAATGGATACTAGATAATGGATAATGGATAATGGATAATGGATAATGGATAACGGATAAAGGATAATGGATAATGGATAATGGATATTGGATAATGGATAATGGATAATAAATAATGGATAATGGATAATGGATAATGGATATTGGATAATGGATAATAGATAATAAAAAATGGATAATGGATAATGGATAATGGATAATGGATAATGGATAATAGATAATGGATAATGGATAATGGATAATGGATAATGGATAATGGATAATGGATAATGGATAATGGATAATGGATAATGGATAATGGATAATGGATAATGGATAATGGATAATGGATAATGGATAATGGATAATGGATAATGGATAATGGATAATAAATAATGGATAATGGATAATGGATAATGGATAATGGATAATGGATAACGGATGGATCCTGGATATTGGACGATGGATAATGCGTAAAATATATTTCATAATGGATAATGGATAAAAAAATGGATAATGGATAGTGGATGGATATTGGATAAGGACGATGAATACTGGATAATGGATAATGGATAATGGATAATGGATAATGGATAATGGATAATGGATAATGGATAATGGATAATGGATAAGGGATAATGGATAATGAATAATGGATAATGGAAAATGGATAATGGATTATCGATTATGGATAATACATAGTGGAAAATGGATGGATGTTGAATAATGGATGATGGACACTGGAAAATGGACGGTGGATAATGCATAATGGATAATGGATAATGGATATTGGATAATGGATAATGGATAATGAATAATGGATAATGGATAATGGATAATGGATAACGGATAATGGATAATGGATAATGGATAATGGATAATGGATAATGGATAATGGATAATGGATAATGGATAATGGATAATGGATAATGGATAATGGATAATGGATAATGGATGATGGATAAAGGATAATGGATAATGGATTATGGATAATGGATAATGGATAATGGATAATGGATAATGAATAATGGATAATAGATAATGGATAATGGATATTGGATAAGAGATAATGGATAATATATAATGGATAATGGATAATGGATAATGGATAATGGATAATGGATAATGAATAATGGATAATGGATAATGGATAATGGATAATGGATAATGGATAATGGATAATGGATAATGGATAATGGATAATGGATAATGGATAATGGATAATGGATATTGGATAATGGATGATGGATATTGGATACGAGATAATGGATAGATCCTGGATAATGAACGATAGTGGACGATAGTGGATAATGAATAATAGATAATGGATAATGGATATAGGATAATGGATAATGGATAATGGATAATGAATAATGGATAATGGATAATGGAAAAGGGATAAAAAAAATGGATAATGGATAGTGGATGATAGATAATGGATAGTGGATGGATATTAGATAAGGACGATGAATACTGGATAATGGACGATGGATGATGCATAATGAATAATGGATAATGGATAATGGATAATGGATAATGGATAATGGATAATGGATAATGGATAATGGATAATGGATAATGGATAAAGGATAATGGATAATGGATAATGGATAATGGATAATGGATAATGGATAATGGATAATGGATAATGGATAATGGATAATGGATAATGGATAATGAATAATGGATAATAGATAATGGATAATGGATATTGGATAAGAGATAATGGATAATATATAATGGATAATAATAATAATAATAATAATAATAATAATGATTTATTGTCTTCATTTCTTAATAACAAATAGAGATAATGATATCCTCACTGGGATCTCCCGTGCTGAGGATTTCATTTACATTTTATAATTCAATTATAAGATTATATATATATAATTATAAGATTATCCGATATCCATCATCAATTATAATGGATGATGGATATCGGATAATGGATAATGAATAATGGATAATGGATAAAGGATAATGGATAACGGATAATGGATAATGGATAATGGATAATGGATAATGGATAATGGATAATGGATAATGGATAATGGATAATGGATAATGGATAATGGATATTGGATAATGGATAATGGATAATTGATAATGGATGATGGATATTGGATACGAGATAATGGATAATGGATAGATCCTGGATAATGAACGATAGTGGACGATAGTGGATAATGAATAATAGATAATGGATAATGGATAGTGGATAATGGATAATGGATAATGGATAATGGATAATGGATAATGGATAATGAATAATGGATAATGGATAATAAATAATGGATAATGGATAATGGATAATGGATAATGGATAATGGATAATGGATAATGGATAATGAATAATGGATAATGGATAATGGAAAATGGATAATGGATTATCGTTTTTGAATTATACATAGTGGAAAATGGATGGATACTAAATAATGGATGATGGATCCTGGAAAATGGACGATGGATAATGCATAATGGATAATGGATAATGGATAGGGGATAATGAATAATGGATAGTGGATGATAGATAATGGAAAGTGGATGGATACTGGATAAGGACGATGAATACTCGATAATGGACGATGGATGATGCATAATGGATAATGGATAATGGATAATGGATAGTGGACGATAGTGGATAATGGATAATGGATAATGGATAATGGATAATGGATATTAGATAATAAATTATGGATAATGGATAATATATAATGGATAATGGATAATGGATATAGGATAATGGATAATGGATAATGAATAATGGATAATGGATAATGGATAATGGATAATGGATAATGGATAATGGATAATGGATAATGGATAATGGATAATGGATAATGGAAAGGGATAAAAAAAAATGGATAATGGATAGTGGATGATAGATAATGGATAGTGGATGGATATTAGAAAAGGACGATGAATACTGGATAATGGACGATGGATGATGCATAATGGATAATGGATAATAGATAATGGATAATGGATAATGGATAATGGATAATGGATAATGGATAATGGATAATGGATAATGGATAATGGATAATGGATAATGGATAATGGATTATGGATAATGGATAATGGATAAAGGATAATGGATAATGGATAATGGATAATGGATAATGGATAATGGATAATGGATAATGGATAATGAATAATGGATAATAGATAATGGATAATGGAAATTGGATAAGAGATAATATATAATGGATAATGGATGATGGATATCGGATAATGGATAATGGATAATGGATAATGGATAATGGATAATGGATAATGGATAATGGATAATGGATAATGGATAATGGATAATGGATAATGGATAATGGATAATGGATAATGGATAATGGATAATGGATAATGGATAATGGATAATGGATAATGGATAATGGATAATGGATAATGGATAATGGATAATGGATAATGGATAATGGATAATGGATAATGGATAATGGATAATGGATAATGGATAGTGGACGATAGTGGATAATGGATAATGGATAATGGATAATGGATAATGGATAATGGATAATGGATAATGGATAATGGATAATGGATAATGGATATACGATACTGGATAATGGATAATGAATAATGGATAATGGATAATGGATAATGTTTAATGGATAATGGATAATGGATAATGGATAATGGATAATGGATAACGGATAATGGATAATGGATAATGGATAATGGATAATGGATAATGGATAATGGATAATGGATAAAGGATAATGAATAATGGAAAATGGATAATGGATAATGGATGATGGATATTGGATACGAGATAATGGATAATAGATAGATCCTGGATAATGAACGATAGTGGACGATAGCGGATAATGAATAATAGATAATGGATAATGGATATAGGATAATGGATAATGGATAATGGATAATGGATAATGGATAATGGATAATGGATAATGGATAATGGATAATGGATAATGGATTATAGATAATGGATAATGAATAATGGATAATGGATAATGGATAATGGATAATGGATAATGGATAATGGATAATGGATAATGGATAATGGATAATGGATATTGGATAATGGATGATGGATATTGGATACGAGATAATGGATAGATCCTGGATAATGAACGATAGTGGACGATAGTGGATAATGAATAATAGATAATGGATAATGGATATAATGGTGATAATGGATATAATGGATAATGGATAATGGAAAAGGGATAAAAAAAATGGATAATGGATAGTGGATGATAGATAATGGATAGTGGATGGATATTAGATAAGGACGATGAATACTGGATAATGGACGATGGATGATGCATAATGAATAATGGATAATGGATAATGGATAATGGATAATGGATAATGAATAATGGATAATGGATAATGGAAAATGGATTATGGATAATGGATAATGGATGATGGATATTGGATACGAGATAATGGATAGATCCTGGATAATGAACGATAGTGGACGATAGTGGATAATGAATAATAGATAATGGATAATGGATATAAGATAATGGATAATGGATAATGAATAATGGATTATGGATAATGGATACTGGAAAATGGACGATGGATAATGGATAATGGATAATGGATAATGGATAATGAATAATGGATAATGGATAATGGATAATGGATAATGGATAATGGATTATGGATAACGGATGGATCCTGGGTATTGGACGATGGATAATGCGTAATGTATATTTCATAATGGATAATGGATAAAAAAAATTAGATAATGGATAGTGGATGATAGATAATTGATAGTGGATGGATTCTGGATAAGGACAATGAATACTGGATAATGGACGATGGATGATGCATAACGGATAATGGATAATGGATAATGGATAATGGATAATGGATAATGGATAATGGATAATGGATAACGGATAATGGATAATGGATAATGGATAATGGATAATGAATAATGGATAATGGATAATGGATAATGGATAATGGATAATGGATAATGGATAATGGATAATGGATAATGGATAATGGATAATGGATAATGGATAATGGATATTGGATAATGGATGATGGATATTGGATACGAGATAATGGATAGATCCTGGATAATGAACGATAGTGGACGATAGTGGATAATGAATAATAGATAATGGATAATGGATATAATGGTGATAATGGATATAATGGATAATGGATAATGGAAAAGGGATAAAAAAAATGGATAATGGATAGTGGATGATAGATAATGGATAGTGGATGGATATTAGATAAGGACGATGAATACTGGATAATGGACGATGGATGATGCATAATGAATAATGGATAATGGATAATGGATAATGGTTAATGGATAATGAATAATGGATAATGGATAATGGATAATGGATTATGGATAATGGATAATGGATGATGGATATTGGATACGAGATAATGGATAGATCCTGGATAATGAACGATAGTGGACGATAGTGGATAATGAATAATAGATAATGGATAATGGATATAAGATAATGGATAATGGATAATGAATAATGGATAATGGATAATGGATACTGGAAAATGGACGATGGATAATGGATAATGGATAATGGATAATGGATAATGAATAATGGATAATGGATAATGGATAATGGATAATGGATAATGGATTATGGATAACGGATGGATCCTGGGTATTGGACGATGGATAATGCGTAATGTATATTTCATAATGGATAATGGATAAAAAAAATTAGATAATGGATAGTGGATGATAGATAATTGATAGTGGATGGATACTGGATAAGGACAATGAATACTGGATAATGGACGATGGATGATGCATAATGGATAATGGATAATGGATAATGGATAATGGATAATGGATAATGGATAATGGATAATGGATAACGGATAATGGATAATGGATAATGGATAATGGATAATGGATAATGGATAATGGATAATGGATAATGGATAATGGATAATGGATGATGGATATTGGATACGAGATAATGGATAATGGATAGATCCTGGATAATGAAAGATAGTGGACGATAGTGGATAATGAATAATGGATAATGGATAATGGATATACGATACTGGATAATGGATAATGAATAATGGATAATGGATAATGGATAATGTTTAATGGATAATGGATAATGGATAATGGATAATGGATAATGGATAACGGATAATGGATAATGGATAATGGATAATGGATAATGGATAATGGATAATGGATAATGGATAATGGATAATGGATAATGGATAATGGATAATGGATAACGGATGGATCCTGGATATTGGACGATGGATAATGCGTAATGGATAATGGAGAATGGATAATGGAAAATAAAAAATGAATAATGGATAGTGGACGATAGTGGATAATGGATAATGGATAATGGATAATGGATAATGGATAATGGATAATGGATAATGGATAATGGATAATGGATAATGGATAATGGATAATGGATAATGGATAATGGAAAATGGATAATGGATAGTAGATAATGGATAGTGGATAATGGATAATGGATATTGGATAATGGATGATGGATATTGGATACGAGATAATGGATAGATCCTGGATAATGAACGATAGTGGACGATAGTGGATAATGAATAATAGATAATGGATAATGGATATAGGATAATGGATAATGGATAATGAATAATGGATAATGGATAATGGATAATGGATAATGGATAATGGATAATGGAAAAGGGATAAAAAAATGGATAATGGATAGTGGATGATAGATAATGGATAGTGGATGGATATTAGATAAGGACGATGAATACTGGATAATGGACGATGGATGATGCATAATGAATAATGGATAATGGATACGAGATAATGGATAATGGATAGATCCTGGATAATGAACGATAGTGGACGATAGTGGATAATGAATAATAGATAATGGACAATGGATAATGGATAATGGATAATGGATAATGGATAATGGATAATGGATAATGGATAATGAATAATGGATAATGGATAATGGATAATGGATAATGGATAATGGATAATGGATAATGGATAATGGATAATGGATAATGGATAATGGATAATGGATAATGGATAATGGATAATGGATAATGGATAATGGATAATGGATAATGGATAATGGATAATGGATAATGAATAATGGATAATGGAAAATGGATAATGGATTATCGATTTTGAATTATACATAGTGGAAAATGGATGGATACTGAAAAATGGATGATGGATCCTGGAAAATGGACGATGGATAATGCATATTGGATAATGGATAATGGATAATGGATAATGGATAATGGATAGTGGATGATAGATAATGGATAGTGGATGGATACTGGATAAGGACGATGAATACTCGATAATGGACGATGGATGATGCATAATGGATAATGGATAATGGATAATGGATAATGGATAATGGATAATGGATAATGGATAATGGATAATGGATAATGGATAATGGATAATGGATAATGGATAATGGATAATGGATAAAGGATAATGGATAATGGATAATGGATAATGGATAATGGATAATGGATAATGGATAATGGATAATGGATAATGGATAATGGATAATGGATAATGGATAATGAATAATGGATAATAGATAATGGATAATGGATATTGGATAAGAGATAATGGATAATATATAATGGATAATGGATGATGGATATCGGATAATGGATAATGGATAATGGATAATGGATAATGGATAAAGGATAATGGATAACGGATAATGGATAATGGATAATGGATAATGGATAATGGATAATGGATAATGGATAATGGAAAATGGATAATGGATAATGGATAATGGATAATGGATAATGGATAATGGATAATGGATAAAGGATAATGGATAACGGATAATGGATAATGGATAATGGATAATGGATAATGGATAATGCATAATGGATAATGGATAATGGATAATGGATAATGGATAATGGATAATGGATAATGGATAATGGATATTGGATAATGGATAATGGATAATTGATAATGGATGATGGATATTGGATACGAGATAATGGATAATGGATAGATCCTGGATAATGAACGATAGTGGACGATAGTGGATAATGAATAATAGATAATGGATAATGGATAGTGGATAATGGATAATGGATAATGGATAATGGATAATGGATAATGGATAATGGATAATGAATAATGGATAATGGATAATGGATAATGGATAATGGATAATGGATAATGGATAATGGATAATGGATAATGGATAATGAATAATGGATAATGGATAATGGAAAATGGATAATGGATTATCGATTTTGAATTATACATAGTGGAAAATGGATGGATACTGAAAAATGGATGATGGATCCTGGAAAATGGACGATGGATAATGCATATTGGATAATGGATAATGGATAATGGATAATGGATAATGGATAGTGGATGATAGATAATGGATAGTGGATGGATACTGGATAAGGACGATGAATACTCGATAATGGACGATGGATGATGCATAATGGATAATGGATAATGGATAATGGATAATGGATAATGGATAATGGATAATGGATAATGGATAATGGATAATGGATAATGGATAATGGATAATGGATAATGGATAAAGGATAATGGATAATGGATAATGGATAATGGATAATGGATAATGGATAATGGATAATGGATAATGGATAATGGATAATGGATAATGGAAAATGAATAATGGATAATAGATAATGGATAATGGATATTGGATAAGAGATAATGGATAATATATAATGGATAATGGATGATGGATATCGGATAATGGATAATGGATAATGGATAATGGATAATGGATAAAGGATAATGGATAACGGATAATGGATAATGGATAATGGATAATGGATAATGGATAATGGATAATGGATAATGGAAAATGGATAATGGATAATGGATAATGGATAATGGATAATGGATAATGGATAATGGATAAAGGATAATGGATAACGGATAATGGATAATGGATAATGGATAATGGATAATGGATAATGGATAATGGATAATGGATAATGGATAATGGATAATGGATAATGGATAATGGATAATGGATAATGGATATTGGATAATGGATAATGGATAATTGATAATGGATGATGGATATTGGATACGAGATAATGGATAATGGATAGATCCTGGATAATGAACGATAGTGGACGATAGTGGATAATGAATAATAGATAATGGATAATGGATAGTGGATAATGGATAATGGATAATGGATAATGGATAATGGATAATGGATAATGGATAATGGATAATGAATAATGGATAATGGATAATGGATAATGGATAATGGATAATGGATAATGGATAATGGATAATGGATAATGGATAATGGATAATGAATAATGGATAATGGATAATGGAAAATGGATAATGGATTATCGTTTTTGAATTATACATAGTGGAAAATGGATGGATACTAAATAATGGATGATGGATCCTGGAAAATGGACGATGGATAATGCATAATGGATAATGGATAATGGATAGGGGATAATGGATAATGGATAGTGGATGATAGATAATGGAAAGTGGATGGATACTGGATAAGGACGATGAATACTCGATAATGGACGATGGATGATGCATAATGGATAATGGATAATGGATAATGGATAGTGGACGATAGTGGATAATGGATAATGGATAATGGATAATGGATAATGGATAATGGATAATGGATAACGGATAATGGATAATGGATAATGGATAATGGATAATGGATAATGGATAACGGATAATGGATAATGGATAATGGATAATGGATAATGGATAATGGATAATGGATGATGGATAATGGATAACGGATAATGGATAATGGATAATGGATAATGGAAAATGGATAATGGATAGTAGATAATGGATAGTGGATAATGGATTATGGATATTGGATAATGGATGATGGATATTGGATACGAGATAATGGATAGATCCTGGATAATGAACGATAGTGGACGATAGTGGATAATGAAAAATAGATAATGGATAATGGATATAGGATAATGGATAATGGATAATGAATAATGGATAATGGATAATGGATAATGGATAATGGATAAGGGATAATGGATAATGGAAAAGGGATAAAAAAATGGATCATGGATAGTGGATGATAGATAATGGATAGTGGATGGATATTAGATAAGGACGATGAATACTGGATAATGGACGATGGATGATGCATAATGAATAATGGATAATGGATACGAGATAATGGATAATGGATAGATCCTGGATAATGAACGATATTGGACGATAGTGGATAATGAATAATAGATAATGGATAATGGATAATGGATAATGGATAATGGATAATGGATAATGGATAATGGATAATGGATAATGGATAATGAATAATGGATAATGGATAATGGATAATGGATAATGGATAATGGATAATGGATAATGGATAATGGATAATGGATAATGGATAATGGATAATGGATAATGGATAATGGATAATGGATAATGGATAATGGATAATGGATTATGAATAATGGATAATGGAAAATGGATAATGGATTATCGATTTTGAATTATACATAGTGGAAAATGGATGGATACTGAAAAATGGATGATGGATCCTGGAAAATGGACGATGGATAATGCATATTGGATAATGGATAATGGATAATGGATAATGGATAATGGATAGTGGATGATAGATAATGGATAGTGGATGGATACTGGATAAGGACGATGAATACTCGATAATGGACGATGGATGATGCATAATGGATAATGGATAATGGATAATGGATAGTGGACGATAGTGGATAATGGATAATGGATAATGGATAATGGATAATGGATAATGGATAATGGATAATGGATATTGGATAATAAATAATGGATAATGGATAATATATAATGGATAATGGATAATGGATATAGGATAATGGATAATGGATAATGAATAATGGATAATGGATAATGGATAATGGATAATGGATAATGGATAATGGATAATGGATAATGGATAATGGATAATGGATAATGGATAATGGATAATGGATAATGGAAAAGGGATTAAAAAAATGGATAATGGATAGTGGATGATAGATAATGGATAGTGGATGGATATTAGATAAGGACGATGAATACTGGATAATGGACGATGGATGATGCATAATGAATAATGGATAATGGATAATGGATAATGGATAATGGATAATGGATAATGGATAATGGATAATGGATAATGGATAATGGATAATGGATAATGGATAATGGATAATGGATAATGGATAATGGATAATGGATAATGGATAATGGATAATGGATAATGGATAAAGGATAATGGATAATGGATAATGGATAATGGATAATGAATAATGGATAATAGATAATGGATAATGGATATTGGATAAGAGATAATGGATAATATATAATGGATAATGGATGATGGATATCGGATAATGGATAATGGATAATGGATAATGGATAATGGATAATGGATAATGGATAATGGATAATGGATAATGGATAATGGAAAATGGATAATAAATAAAAGATAATGGATAATGGATAACGGATGAGTCCTGGATATTGGACGATGGATAATGCGTTATATATATTTCAAAATGGATAATGGATAAAAAAAATGGATAATGGATAGTAGATGGATATTAGATAAGAACGATGAATACTGGATAATGGACGATGGATGATGAATAATGAATTATGGATAATGGATAATGGATAATGGATAATGGATAATGGATAATGGATAATGGATAATGGATAATGGATAATGTATTATGGATAATGGATCATGGATAATGGATAATGGATAATGGATAGTGGATAATGGATAATGGATAATGGATCATGGATAATGGATAATGGATATTGGATAATAGATAATGGATAATGGATAATGGATAATGGATAATGGATAATGGATAATGGATAATGGATATTGGATAATGTATAATAGATAATAAATAATGGATAATGGATAATGGATAATGGATAATGGATCATGGATAATGGATAATGGATAATGGATAATGGATAATGGATTATCGATTTTGAATTATACATAGTGGAAAATGGATGGATACTGAAAAATGGATGATGGATCCTGGAAAATGGACGATGGATAATGCATATTGGATAATGGATAATGGATAATGGATAATGGATAATGGATAATGGATAATGGATAATGGATAGTGGATGATAGATAATGGATAGTGGATGGATACTGGATAAGGACGATGAATACTCGATAATGGACGATGGATGATGCATAATGGATAATGGATAATGGATAATGGATAGTGGACGATAGTGGATAATGGATAATGGATAATGGATAATGGATAATGGATAATGGATAATGGATAATGGATATTGGATAATAAATAATGGATAATGGATAATATATAATGGATAATGGATAATGGATATAGGATAATGGATAATGGATAATGAATAATGGATAATGGATAATGGATAATGGAAAATGGATAATGGATAGTAGATAATGGATAATGGATAATGGATAATGGATAATGGATTATGGATAATGGATAATGGATAATGTATTATGGATAATGGATCATGGATAATGGATAATGGATAATGGATAGTGGATAATGGATAATGGATAGTGGATAATGGATAATGGATAATGGATAATGGATAATGGATAATGGATAATGGATAATGGATAATGGATAATGGATAATGGATAATGGATAATGGATAATGGATAATGGATAATGTAAAATGGATAATGGATAATGGATATTGGATAATGTATAATAGATAATAAATAATGGATAATGGATAATGGATAATGGATAATCGATAATGGATAATGGATAATGGATAATGGATAATGTATAATGGAAAATGGATAATAAATAATAGATAATGGATAATGGATAACGGATGAGTCCTGGATATTGGACGATGGATAATGAGTTATATATATTTCAAAATGGATAATGGATAAAAAAAATGGATAATGGATAGTGGATGATAGATAATGGATAGTAGATGGATATTAGATAAGGACGATGAATACTGGATAATGGACGATGGATGATGCATAATGAATAATGGATAATGGATAATGGATAATGGATAATGGATAATGGATAATGGATAATGGATAATGGATAATGGATAATGGATAATGGATAATGGATAATGGATAATGGATAATGGATAATGGATAAAGGATAATGGATAATGGATAATGGATAATGGATAATGAATAATGGATAATAGATAATGGATAATGGATATTGGATAAGAGATAATGGATAATATATAATGGATAATGGATGATGGATATCGGATAATGGATAATGGATAATGGATAATGGATAATGTATAATGGAAAATGGATAATAAATAATAGATAATGGATAATGGATAACGGATGAGTCCTGGATATTGGACGATGGATAATGAGTTATGATTATGGATTATGCGTCATGTATGTGGATAGTGGATGATAGATAATGGATAGTGGATAAATACTGGATAAGGACGATGAATACTGGATAACGGACGATGGATGATGAATAATGAATAATGGATAATGGATAATGGATAATGGATAATGGATAATGGATAATGGATAATGTATTATGGATAATGGATCATGGATAATGGATAATGGATAATGGATAGTGGATAATGGATAATGGATAGTGGATAATGGATAATGGATAATGGATAATGGATAATGGATAATGGATAATGGATAATGGATAATGGATAATGGATAATGGATAATGAATAATGGATAATGGATAATGGATAATGGATAATGGATGATGGATATTGGATAATAGATAATGGATAATGGATAATGGATAATGGATATTGGATAATGTATAATAGATAATAAATAATGGATAATGGATAATGGATAATGGATAATCGATAATGGATAATGGATAATGGATAATGTATAATGTATAATGGATAATGGATAATGGATAATGGATAATGGATAATGGATAATGGATAATGGATAATGGATAATGGATAATGGATAATGGATAATGGATAATGGATAATGGATAATGGATAATGGATAATGGATAATGGATAATGGATAATGGATAATGTAAAATGGATAATGGATAATGGAAAATGGATAATGGATAATGGATAATATATAATGGATAATGGATAATGGATAATGGATAATGGATAATGGATAATGGATAATGAATAATGGATAATGGATAATGGATAATGGATAACGGATGGATAATGGATAATGGAATATGGATATTGGATACGAGATAATGGATAATGGATAATGGATAATGAATAATGGATAATGGATAATGGATAATGGATAATGGATAATGGATGATGGATATTGGATACGAGATAATGGATAATGGATAGATCCTGGATAATGAACGATAGTGGATAATGGATAATAGATAATGGATAATGGATAATGGATAATGGATAATGGATAATGTATTATGGATAATGGATCATGGATAATGGATAATGGATAATGGATAGTGGATAATGGATAATGGATAGTGGATAATGGATAATGGATAATGGATAATGGATAATGGATAATGGATAATGGATAATGGATAATAGATAATGGATATTGGATAATGTATAATAGATAATAAATAATGGATAATGGATAATGGATAATGGATAATGGATAATGGATAATGGATAATGGATAATGGATAATGGATAATGGATAATGGATAATGGATAATTGATAATGGATAATGGATAATGGATAATGGATAATGAATAATGGATCAGGGATAATGGATAATGGATAATGGATAATGGATAATGGATAATGGATTATCGATTTTGAATTATACATAGTAGAAAATGGATGGATACTGAAAAATGGATGATGGATCCTGGAAAATGGACGATGGATAATGCATATTGGATAATGGATAATGGATAATGGATAATGGATAATGGATA
The DNA here is from genome assembly GCA_929108145.2 of Limnephilus rhombicus. NCBI lineage: Eukaryota > Metazoa > Arthropoda > Insecta > Trichoptera > Limnephilidae > Limnephilus > Limnephilus rhombicus. The sequence continues at coordinate 7,874,906 of OV815290.1, read as the reverse complement.
GTGGATGATAGATAATGGATAGTGGATGGATACTGGATAAGGACGATGAATACTCGATAATGGACGATGGATGATGCATAATGGATAATTGATAATGGATAATGGATAGTGGACGATAGTGGATAATGGATAATGGATAATGGATAATGGATAATGGATAATGGATATTGGATAATAAATAATGGATAATGGATAATATATAATGGATAATGGATAATGGATATAGGATAATGGATAATGGATAATGAATAATGGATAATGGATAATGGATAATCGATAAAGGATAATGGATAATGGATAATGGATAATGGATAATGGATAATGGATAATGGATAATGGATAATGGATAATGGATAATGGATAATGGATAATGGATAATGGAAAAGGGATAAAAAAAATGGATAATGGATAGTGGATGATAGATAATGGATAGTGGATGGATATTAGATAAGGACGATGAATACTGGATAATGGACGATGGATGATGCATAATGAATAATGGATAATGGATAATGGATAATGGATAATGGATAATGGATAATGGATAATGGATAATGGATAATGGATAATGGATAATGGATAATGGATAATGGATAATGGATAATGGATAATGGATAAAGGATAATGGATAATGGATAATGGATAATGGATAATGAATAATGGATAATAGATAATGGATAATGGATATTGGATAAGAGATAATGGATAATATATAATGGATAATGGATGATGGATATCGGATAATGGATAATGGATAATGGATAATGGATAATGTATAATGGAAAATGGATAATAAATAATAGATAATGGATAATGGATAACGGATGAGTCCTGGATATTGGACGATGGATAATGAGTTATATATATTTCAAAATGGATAATGGATAAAAAAAATGGATAATGGATAGTGGATGATAGATAATGGATAGTAGATGGATATTAGATAAGAACGATGAATACTGGATAATGGACGATGGATGATGAATAATGAATAATGGATAATGGATAATGGATAATGGATAATGGATAATGGATAATGGATAATGGATAATGGATAATGGATAATGGATAATGGATAATGTATTATGGATAATGGATAATGGATAATGGATAATGGATAATGGATAGTGGATAATGGATAATGGATAATGGATAATGGATAATGGATAATGGATAATGGATAATGGATAATGGATAATGGATAATGGATAATGGATAATGGATAATGGATAATGGATAATGGATAATGGATAATGGATAATGGATAATGGATAATGGATAATGGATAATGGATAATGGATAATGGATAATGGATAATGGATAATGGATAATGGATAATGGATAATGGATAATGGATAATAAATAATGGGTAATGGATAATGGATAATGGATAATGAATAATGGATAATGGAAAATGAATAACGGATTATCGATTATGGATAAAACATAGTGAAAAATGGATATGGATAATGGATAATGGATAATGCATAATGCATAATGGATAATGGATAATGGATAATGGATAGTGGATGATAGATAATGGATAGTGGATGGATACTGGATAAGGACGATGAATACTCGATAATGGACGATGGATAATGGATAATGGATAATGGATAAAGGATAGTGGACGATGGTGGATAATGGATAATGGATAATGGATAATGGATAATGGATAATGGATAGTGGATAATGGATAATGGATAATGGATAATGGATAATGGATAATGGATGATGAATATTGGATACGAGATAATGGATAGATCCTGGATAATGAACGATAGTGGACGATAGTGGATAATGAATAATAGATAATGGATAATGGATAAGGGATAATGGATAATGGATAATGAATAATGGATAATAGATAATGGATAATGAATAATGGATAATGGATAATGGAAAATGGATAATAAATAATAGATAATGGATAATGGATAACGGATGAGTCCTGGATATTGGACGATGGATAATGCGTTATATATATTTCAAAATGGATAATGGATAAAAAAAATGGATAATGGATAGTGGATGATAGATAATGGATAGTGGATGGATATTAGATAAGGACGATGAATACTGGATAATGGACGATGGATGATGAATAATGAATAATGGATAATGGATAATGGATAATGGATAATGGATAATGGATAATGGATAATGCATTATGGATAATGGATCATGGATAATGGATAATGGATAATGGATAGTGGATAATGGATAATGGATAATGGATAATGAATAATGGATAATGGATAATGGATAATGGATAATGGATAATCGATATTGGATAATAGATAATGGATAATGTATAATGGATAATGGATATTGGATAATGTATAATAGATAATAAATAATGGATAATGGATAATGGATAATGGATAATGGATAATGGATAATGGATAATGGATAATGGATAATTGATAATGGATAATGGATAATGGATAATGGATAATGGATAATGGATAATGGATAATGGATCATGGATAATGGATAATGGATAATGGATAATGGATAATGGATAATGGATAATGGATAATGGATAATGGATAATGGATAATGGATAATGGATAATTGATAATGGATAATGGATAATGGATAATGGATAATGGATAATGGATCATGGATAATGGATAATAGATAATGGATAATGGATAATGGATAATGGATAATGGATAATGGATAATGGATAATGGATAATGGATAATGGATAATGGATAATGGATAATGGATAATGGATAATAAATAATGGGTAATGGATAATGGATAATGGATAATGAATAATGGATAATGGAAAATTAATAATGGATTATCGATTATGGATAAAACTTAGTGAAAAATGGATGGATACTGAATAATGGATGATGGATACTGGAAAATGGACGATGGATAATTCATAATGCATAATGGATAATGGATAATGGATAATGGATAGTGGATGATAGATAATGGATAGTGGATGGATACTGGATAAGGACGATGAATACTCGATAATGGACGATGGATAATGGATAATGGATAATGGATAAAGGATAGTGGACGATGGTGGATAATGGATAATGGATAATGGATAATGGATAATGGATAATGGATAGTGGATAATGGATAATGGATAATGGATAATGGATAATGGATAATGGATAATGGATAATGGATAATGGATTATGGATAACGGATGGATCCTGGGTATTGGACGATGGATAATGCGTAATGTATATTTCATAATGGATAATGGATAAAAAAAATTAGATAATGGATAGTGGATGATAGATAATGGATAGTGGATGGATACTGGATAAGGACAATGAATACTGGATAATGGACGATGGATGATGCATAATGGATAATGGATAATGGATAATGGATAATGGATAATGGATAATGGATAATGGATAATGGATAATGGATAATGGATAATGGATAATGGATAATGGATAATGGATAATGGATAGATCCTGGATAATGAAAGATAGTGGACGATAGTGGATAATGAATAATGGATATACGATACTGGATAATGGATAATGAATAATGGATAATGGATAATGTTTAATGGATAATGGATAATGGATAATGTATTATGGATAATGGATCATGGATAATGGATAATGGATAATGGATAGTGGATAATGGATAATGGATAGTGGATAATGGATAATGGATAATGAATAATGGATAATGGATAATGGATAATGGATAATGGATAATGGATAATGGATAATGGATAATGGATAATGGATAATTGATAATGGATAATGGATAATGGATAATGGATCATGGATAGATCCTGGATAATGAAAGATAGTGGACGATAGTGGATAATGAATAATGGATAATGGATAATGGATATACGATACTGGATAATGGATAATGAATAATGGATAATGGATAATGTTTAATGGATAATGGATAATGGATAATGTATTATGGATAATGGATCATGGATAATGGATAATGGATAATGGATAGTGGATAATGGATAATGGATAGTGGATAATGGATAATGGATAATGAATAATGGATAATGGATAATGGATAATGGATAATGGATAATGGATAATGGATAATGGATAATGGATAATGGATAATGGATAATGGATAATGGATAATGGATAATGGATAATGGATAATGGATAATGGATAATGGATGATGGATATCGGATAATGGATAATGGATAATGTAAAATGGATAATGGATAATGGAAAATGGATAATGGATAATGGATAATATGAAATGGATAATGGATAATGGATAATGGATAATGGATAATGGATAATGGATAATGGATAATGGATAATGGATAATGGATAATGGATAATGGATAATGGATAATGGATAATGGATAATGGATAATGGATAATGGATAATGGATAATGAATAATAGATAATGGATAATGGATATAGGATAATGGATAATGGATTATGAATAATAGATAATGGATAATGGATTATGGATAATGGATAATGGATAATGGAAAATGGATAATGAATAATGGATAATGGATAATGGATAATGAATAATGGATAATGGATAATGGATAATGGATAATTGATAATGGATTATGGATAATGCATAATGCATAATAAATAATGGATAATGGATAATGGATTATCGATAATGGATAATACAAAGTGGAAAATGGAAAGATACTGAATAATGGATGATGGATACTGGAAAATGGACGATGGATAATGGATAATGGATAATGGATAATGGATAATGGATAATGGATAATGGATAATGGATAATGGATAATGGATAATGGATAATGGATTATGGATAACGGATGGATCCTGGGTATTGGACGATGGATAATGCGTAATGTATATTTCATAATGAATAATGGATAAAAAAAATTAGATAATGGATAGTGGATGATAGATAATGGATAGTGGATGGATACTGGATAAGGACAATGAATACTGGATAATGGACGATGGATGATGCATAATGGATAATGGATAATGGATAATGGATAATGGATAATGGATAATGGATAATGGATAATGGATAATGGATAATGGATAATGGATAATGGATAATGGATAATGGATAATGGATAATGGATAGATCCTGGATAATGAACGATAGTGGACGATAGTGGATAATGAATAATGGATAATGGATAATGGATATACGATACTGGATAATGGATAATGAATAATGGATAATGGATAATGTTTAATGGATAATGGATAATGGATAATGTATTATGGATAATGGATCATGGATAATGGATAATGGATAATGGATAATGGATAATGGATAATGGATAGTGGATAATGGATAATGGATAATGAATAATGGATAATGGATAATGGATAATGGATAATGGATAATGGATAATGGATAATGGATAATGGATAATGGATAATGGATAATGGATAATGGATAATGGATAATGGATAATGGATAATGGATAATGGATAATGGATAATGGATAATGGATAATGGATAATGGATAATGGATAATGGATAATGGATAATGGATTATGGATTATGGATGGATCCTGGATAATGGACGATGGATAATGCGTAATGGATAATGGAGAATGGATAATGGAAAATAAAAAATGAATAATGGATAGAGGACGATAGTGGATAATGGAAAATGGATAATGGATAATGGATAATGGATAATGGAAAATGGATAATGGATAGTAGATAATGGATAATGGATAATGGATAATGGATAATGGATCATGGATAATGGAAAATGGATAATGGATAGTAGATGATGGATAATGGATAATGGATAATGGATAATGGATAATGGATAATGCATAATGGATAATGAAGAATGGATAATGGATAATGGATAATGGATAATGGATAATAAATAATGGATAATGGATAATGGATATTGGATAAGAGATAATGGATAATGGATAATGCATAATGGATAATGAATAATGGATAATGGATAATGGATAATGGATAATGGATAATGGATAGTGGACGATAGTGGATAATGGATAATGGATAATGGATAATGGATAATGGATAATGGATAATGGATAATGGATAATGGATAATGGATAATGGATAATGGATAATGGATAATGGATAACGGATGGATAATGGATAATGGATAATGGAATATGGATATTGGATACGAGATAATGGATAATGGATAATGGATAATGGATAATGGATAATGGATAATGGATAATGGATAATGGATAATGGATAATGGATAATGGATAATGGATGATGGATATTGGATACGAGATAATGGATAATGGATAGATCCTGGATAATGAACGATAGTGGACGATAGTGGATAATGAATAATGGATAATGGATATAGGATACTGGATAATGGATAATGGATAATGGATATTGGATAAGAGATAATGGATAATGGATAATGCATAATGGATAATGAATAATGGATAATGGATAATGGACAATGGATAATGGATAATGGATAGTGGACGATAGTGGATAATGGATAATGGATAATGGATAATGGATAATGGATAATGGATAATGGATAATGGATACTGGATAATGGATAATGGATAATGGATAATGGATAATGGATAATGGAGAATGGATAATGGATAATGGATAATGGATAATGGATAATGGATAATGGATAATGGATAATGGATAATGGATTATGGATAATGGATAATGGATAATGGATAATAGATAATGGATAATGGATAATGGATAATGGATAATGGATAATGGATAATGGATAATGGATAATGGATAATGGAGAATGGATAATGGATAATGGATAATGGATAATGGATAATGGATAATGGATAATGGATAATGGATTATGGATAATGGATAATGGATAATGGATAATAGATAATGGATAATGGATAATGGATAATGGATAATGGATAATGGATAATGGATAATGGATAATGGATAATGGATAATGGAAAATGAATAATGGATAACGGATAATGGATAATTGATAATGGATTATGGATAATGCATAATGCATAATAAATAATGGATAATGGATAATGGATTATCGATAATGGATAATACATAGTGGAAAATGGATGGATACTGAATAATGGATGATGGATACTGGATAATGGACGATGGATAATGGATAATGGATAATGGATAATGGATAATGGATAATGGATAATGGATAATGGATAATGGATAATGGATAATGGATTATGGATAACGGATGGATCCTGGGTATTGGACGATGGATAATGCGTAATGTATATTTCATAATGGATAATGGATAAAAAAATAGATAATGGATAGTGTATGATATATAATGGATAGTGGATGGATACTGGATAAGGACGATGAATACTGGATAATGGACGATGGATGATGCATAATGGATAATGGATAATGGATATTAGATAATGGATAATCGTGTGGATAATACATAGTGGAAAAAGGATGGATACTGAATAATGGATGATGGATATTGGAAAATGGACGATGGATAATGCATAATGGATAATGGAGAATGGATAATGGATAATGGATAATGGATAATGAATAATGGATAATGGATAATGGATAATGGATAATGGATGATGGATAGTTGATACGAGATAATGGATAATGGATAGATCCTGGATAATTAACGATAGTGGACGATAGTGGATAATGAATAATAGATAATGGATAATGGATAAAGGATAAAGGATAATGGATAATGGATAATGGATAATGGATGATGGATAATGGTTAATGGATAATGGATAATGAATAATGGATAATGGATAATGGATCATGGATAATGGATAATGGATAATGGATAATGGATAATGGATAATGGATAATGAATAATGGATAATGGATAATGGATAATGGATAATGGATAATGGATAATGGATGATGGATATTGGATACGACATAATGGATAATGGATAGATCCTGGATAATGAACGATAGTGGACGATAGTGGATAATGAATAATGGATAATGGATGTAGGATACTGGATAACGGATAATGAATAATGGATAATGGATAATGGATAATGGATAATGGATAATGGATAATGGATGATGGATATTGGATACGAGATAATGGATAATGGATAGATCCTGGATAATGAACGATAGTGGACGATAGTGGATAATGAATAATGGATAATGGATATAGGATACTGGATAATGGATAATGAAGAATGGATAATGGATAATGGATAATGGATAATGGATAATGGATAATGGATAATGGATAATGGATAATGGATAATGGATATTGGATAAGAGATAATGGATAATGGATAATGCATAATGGATAATGAATAATGGATAATGGATAATGGACAATGGATAATGGATAATGGATAGTGGACGATAGTGGATAATGGATAATGGATAATGGATAATGGATAATGGATAATGGATAATGGATAATGGATACTGGATAATGGATAATGGATAATGGATAATGGATAATGGATAATGGAGAATGGATAATGGATAATGGATAATGGATAATGGATAATGGATAATGGATAATGGATAATGGATAATGGATAATGGATAATGGATAATGGATAATGGATAATGGATAATGGATAATGGATAATGGATAATGGATAATGGATAATGGATAATGGATCATGGATTATGGATGGATCCTGGATAATGGACGATGGATAATGCGTAATGGATAATGGAGAATGGATAATGGAAAATAAAAAATGAATAATGGATAGAGGACGATAGTGGATAATGGAAAATGGATAATGGATAATGGATAATGGATAATGGAAAATGGATAATGGATAGTAGATAATGGATAATGGATAATGGATAATGGATCATGGATAATGGAAAATGGATAATGGATAGTAGATGATGGATAATGGATAATGGATAATGGATAATGGATAATGGATAATGCATAATGGATAATGAAGAATGGATAATGGATAATGGATAATGGATAATAAATAATGGATAATGGATAATGGATATTGGATAAGAGATAATGGATAATGGATAATGCATAATGGATAATGAATAATGGATAATGGATAATGGATAATGGATAATGGATAGTGGACGATAGTGGATAATGGATAATGGATAATGGATAATGGATAATGGATAATGGATAATGGATAATGGATAATGAATAATGGATAATGGATAATGGATAACGGATGGATAATGGATAATGGATAATGGAATATGGATATTGGATACGAGATAATGGATAATGGATAATGGATAATGGATAATGGATAATGGATAATGGATAATGGATAATGGATAATGGATAATGGATAATGGATAATGGATAATGGATGATGGATATTGGATACGAGATAATGGATAATGGATAGATCCTGGATAATGAACGATAGTGGACGATAGTGGATAATGAATAATGGATAATGGAAAATGAATAACGGATTATCGATTATGGATAAAACATAGTGAAAAATGGATATGGATAATGGATAATGGATAATGCATAATGCATAATGGATAATGGATAATGGATAATGGATAGTGGATGATAGATAATGGATAGTGGATGGATACTGGATAAGGACGATGAATACTCGATAATGGACGATGGATAATGGATAATGGATAATGGATAAAGGATAGTGGACGATGGTGGATAATGGATAATGGATAATGGATAATGGATAATGGATAATGGATAGTGGATAATGGATAATGGATAATGGATAATGGATAATGGATAATGGATGATGAATATTGGATACGAGATAATGGATAGATCCTGGATAATGAACGATAGTGGACGATAGTGGATAATGAATAATAGATAATGGATAATGGATAAGGGATAATGGATAATGGATAATGAATAATGGATAATAGATAATGGATAATGAATAATGGATAATGGATAATGGAAAATGGATAATAAATAATAGATAATGGATAATGGATAACGGATGAGTCCTGGATATTGGACGATGGATAATGCGTTATATATATTTCAAAATGGATAATGGATAAAAAAAATGGATAATGGATAGTGGATGATAGATAATGGATAGTGGATGGATATTAGATAAGGACGATGAATACTGGATAATGGACGATGGATGATGAATAATGAATAATGGATAATGGATAATGGATAATGGATAATGGATAATGGATAATGGATAATGCATTATGGATAATGGATCATGGATAATGGATAATGGATAATGGATAGTGGATAATGGATAATGGATAATGGATAATGAATAATGGATAATGGATAATGGATAATGGATAATGGATGATGGATATTGGATAATAGATAATGGATAATGTATAATGGATAATGGATATTGGATAATGTATAATAGATAATAAATAATGGATAATGGATAATGGATAATGGATAATGGATAATGGATAATGGATAATGGATAATGGATAATTGATAATGGATAATGGATAATGGATAATGGATAATGGATAATGGATAATGGATAATGGATCATGGATAATGGATAATGGATAATGGATAATGGATAATGGATAATGGATAATGGATAATGGATAATGGATAATGGATAATGGATAATGGATAATTGATAATGGATAATGGATAATGGATAATGGATAATGGATAATGGATCATGGATAATGGATAATAGATAATGGATAATGGATAATGGATAATGGATAATGGATAATGGATAATGGATAATGGATAATGGATAATGGATAATGGATAATGGATAATGGATAATGGATAATAAATAATGGGTAATGGATAATGGATAATGGATAATGAATAATGGATAATGGAAAATTAATAATGGATTATCGATTATGGATAAAACTTAGTGAAAAATGGATGGATACTGAATAATGGATGATGGATACTGGAAAATGGACGATGGATAATTCATAATGCATAATGGATAATGGATAATGGATAATGGATAGTGGATGATAGATAATGGATAGTGGATGGATACTGGATAAGGACGATGAATACTCGATAATGGACGATGGATAATGGATAATGGATAATGGATAAAGGATAGTGGACGATGGTGGATAATGGATAATGGATAATGGATAATGGATAATGGATAATGGATAGTGGATAATGGATAATGGATAATGGATAATGGATAATGGATAATGGATAATGGATAATGGATAATGGATAATGGATTATGGATAACGGGTGGATCCTGGGTATTGGACGATGGATAATGCGTAATGTATATTTCATAATGGATAATGGATAAAAAAAATTAGATAATGGATAGTGGATGATAGATAATGGATAGTGGATGGATACTGGATAAGGACAATGAATACTGGATAATGGACGATGGATGATGCATAATGGATAATGGATAATGGATAATGGATAATGGATAATGGATAATGGATAATGGATAATGGATAATGGATAATGGATAATGGATAATGGATAATGGATAATGGATAATGGATAGATCCTGGATAATGAAAGATAGTGGACGATAGTGGATAATGAATAATGGATATACGATACTGGATAATGGATAATGAATAATGGATAATGGATAATGTTTAATGGATAATGGATAATGGATAATGTATTATGGATAATGGATCATGGATAATGGATAATGGATAATGGATAGTGGATAATGGATAATGGATAGTGGATAATGGATAATGGATAATGAATAATGGATAATGGATAATGGATAATGGATAATGGATAATGGATAATGGATAATGGATAATGGATAATGGATAATTGATAATGGATAATGGATAATGGATAATGGATCATGGATAGATCCTGGATAATGAAAGATAGTGGACGATAGTGGATAATGAATAATGGATAATGGATAATGGATATACGATACTGGATAATGGATAATGAATAATGGATAATGGATAATGTTTAATGGATAATGGATAATGTATTATGGATAATGGATCATGGATAATGGATAATGGATAATGGATAGTGGATAATGGATAATGGATAGTGGATAATGGATAATGGATAATGAATAATGGATAATGGATAATGGATAATGGATAATGGATAATGGATAATGGATAATGGATAATGGATAATGGATAATGGATAATGGATAATGGATAATGGATAATGGATAATGGATAATGGATAATGGATAATGGATAATGGATGATGGATATCGGATAATGGATAATGGATAATGTAAAATGGATAATGGATAATGGAAAATGGATAATGGATAATGGATAATATGAAATGGATAATGGATAATGGATAATGGATAATGGATAATGGATAATGGATAATGGATAATGGATAATGGATAATGGATAATGGATAATGGATAATGGATAATGGATAATGGATAATGGATAATGGATAATGGATAATGAATAATAGATAATGGATAATGGATATAGGATAATGGATAATGGATTATGAATAATAGATAATGGATAATGGATTATGGATAATGGATAATGGATAATGGAAAATGGATAATGAATAATGGATAATGGATAATGGATAATGAATAATGGATAATGGATAATGGATAATGGATAATTGATAATGGATTATGGATAATGCATAATGCATAATAAATAATGGATAATGGATAATGGATTATCGATAATGGATAATACAAAGTGGAAAATGGAAAGATACTGAATAATGGATGATGGATACTGGAAAATGGACGATGGATAATGGATAATGGATAATGGATAATGGATAATGAATAATGGATAATGGATAATGGATAATGGATAATGGATAATGGATAATGGATTATGGATAACGGATGGATCCTGGGTATTGGACGATGGATAATGCGTAATGTATATTTCATAATGAATAATGGATAAAAAAAATTAGATAATGGATAGTGGATAATGGATAATGGATAGTGGATGGATACTGGATAAGGACAATGAATACTGGATAATGGACGATGGATGATGCATAATGGATAATGGATAATGGATAATGGATAATGGATAATGGATAATGGATAATGGATAATGGATAATGGATAATGGATAATGGATAATGGATAATGGATAATGGATAATGGATAATGGATAGATCCTGGATAATGAACGATAGTGGACGATAGTGGATAATGAATAATGGATAATGGATAATGGATATACGATACTGGATAATGGATAATGAATAATGGATAATGGATAATGTTTAATGGATAATGGATAATGGATAATGTATTATGGATAATGGATAATGGATAATGGATAATGGATAATGGATAGTGGATAATGGATAATGGATAGTGGATAATGGATAATGGATAATGAATAATGGATAATGGATAATGGATAATGGATAATGGATAATGGATAATGGATAATGGATAATGGATAATGGATAATGGATAATGGATAATGGATAATGGATAATGGATAATGGATAATGGATAATGGATAATGGATAATGGATAATGGATAATGGATAATGGATAATGGATAATGGATAATGGATAATGGATCATGGATAACGGATGGATCCTGGATATTGGACGATGGATAATGCGTAATGGATAATGGAGAATGGATAATGGAAAATAAAAAATGAATAATGGATAGAGGACGATAGTGGATAATGGAAAATGGATAATGGATAATGGATAATGGATAATGGAAAATGGATAATGGATAGTAGATAATGGATAATGGATAATGGATAATGGATAATGGATCATGGATAATGGAAAATGGATAATGGATAGTAGATGATGGATAATGGATAATGGATAATGGATAATGGATAATGGATAATGCATAATGGATAATGAAGAATGGATAATGGATAATGGATAATGGATAATGGATAATAAATAATGGATAATGGATAATGGATATTGGATAAGAGATAATGGATAATGGATAATGCATAATGGATAATGAATAATGGATAATGGATAATGGATAATGGATAATGGATAATGGATAGTGGACGATAGTGGATAATGGATAATGGATAATGGATAATGGATAATGGATAATGGATAATGGATAATGGATAATGGATAATGGATAATGGATAATGGATAATGGATAATGGATAACGGATGGATAATGGATAATGGATAATGGAATATGGATATTGGATACGAGATAATGGATAATGGATAATGGATAATGGATAATGGATAATGGATAATGGATAATGGATAATGGATAATGGATAATGGATAATGGATAATGGATGATGGATATTGGATACGAGATAATGGATAATGGATAGATCCTGGATAATGAACGATAGTGGACGATAGTGGATAATGAATAATGGATAATGGATATAGGATACTGGATAATGGATAATGGATAATGGATATTGGATAAGAGATAATGGATAATGGATAATGCATAATGGATAATGAATAATGGATAATGGATAATGGACAATGGATAATGGATAATGGATAGTGGACGATAGTGGATAATGGATAATGGATAATGGATAATGGATAATGGATAATGGATAATGGATACTGGATAATGGATAATGGATAATGGATAATGGATAATGGATAATGGAGAATGGATAATGGATAATGGATAATGGATAATGGATAATGGATAATGGATAATGGATAATGGATAATGGATTATGGATAATGGATAATGGATAATGGATAATGGATAATGGATAATGGATTATGGATAATGGATAATGGATAATGGATAATAGATAATGGATAATGGATAATGGATAATGGATAATGGATAATGGATAATGGATAATGGATAATGGATAATGGATAATGGAAAATGAATAATGGATAACGGATAATGGATAATTGATAATGGATTATGGATAATGCATAATGCATAATAAATAATGGATAATGGATAATGGATTATCGATAATGGATAATACATAGTGGAAAATGGATGGATACTGAATAATGGATGATGGATACTGGAAAATGGACGATGGATAATGGATAATGGATAATGGATAATGGATAATGGATAATGGATAATGGATAATGGATAATGGATAATGGATAATGGATTATGGATAATGGATGGATCCTGGGTATTGGACGATGGATAATGCGTAATGTATATTTCATAATGGATAATGGATAAAAAAATAGATAATGGATAGTGTATGATATATAATGGATAGTGGATGGATACTGGATAAGGACGATGAATACTGGATAATGGACGATGGATGATGCATAATGGATAATGGATAATGGATATTAGATAATGGATAATCGTGTGGATAATACATAGTGGAAAAAGGATGGATACTGAATAATGGATGATGGATATTGGAAAATGGACGATGGATAATGCATAATGGATAATGGAGAATGGATAATGGATAATGGATAATGGATAATGGATAATGGATAATGGATAATGGATAATGGATAATGGATGATGGATAGTTGATACGAGATAATGGATAATGGATAGATCCTGGATAATTAACGATAGTGGACGATAGTGGATAATGAATAATAGATAATGGATAATGGATAAAGGATAAAGGATAATGGATAATGGATAATGGATAATGGATGATGGATAATGGTTAATGGATAATGGATAATGAATAATGGATAATGGATAATGGATCATGGATAATGGATAATGGATAATGGATAATGGATAATGGATAATGGATAATGGATAATGAATAATGGATAATGGATAATGGATAATGGATAATGGATAATGGATGATGGATATTGGATACGACATAATGGATAATGGATAGATCCTGGATAATGAACGATAGTGGACGATAGTGGATAATGAATAATGGATAATGGATGTAGGATACTGGATAACGGATAATGAATAATGGATAATGGATAATGGATAATGGATAATGGATAATGGATAATGGATGATGGATATTGGATACGAGATAATGGATAATGGATAGATCCTGGATAATGAACGATAGTGGACGATAGTGGATAATGAATAATGGATAATGGATATAGGATACTGGATAATGGATAATGAAGAATGGATAATGGATAATGGATAATGGATAATGGATAATGGATAATGGATAATGGATAATGGATAATGGATAATGGATATTGGATAAGAGATAATGGATAATGGATAATGCATAATGGATAATGAATAATGGATAATGGATAATGGATAATGGATAATGGATAATGGATAGTGGACGATAGTGGATAATGGATAATGGATAATGGATAATGGATAATGGATAATGGATAATGGATAATGGATAATGGATAATGGATAATGGATAATGGATAATGGATAATGGATAATGGAGAATGGATAATGGATAATGGATAATGGATAATGGATAATGGATAATGGATAATGGATAATGGATAATGGATAATGGATAATGGATAATGGATAATGGATAATGGATAATGGATAATGGATAATGGATAATGGATAATGGATAATGGATAATGGATCATGGATAACGGATGGATCCTGGATATTGGACGATGGATAATGCGTAATGGATAATGGAGAATGGATAATGGAAAATAAAAAATGAATAATGGATAGAGGACGATAGTGGATAATGGAAAATGGATAATGGATAATGGATAATGGATAATGGAAAATGGATAATGGATAGTAGATAATGGATAATGGATAATGGATAATGGATCATGGATAATGGAAAATGGATAATGGATAGTAGATGATGGATAATGGATAATGGATAATGGATAATGGATAATGGATAATGCATAATGGATAATGAAGAATGGATAATGGATAATGGATAATGGATAATAAATAATGGATAATGGATAATGGATATTGGATAAGAGATAATGGATAATGGATAATGCATAATGGATAATGAATAATGGATAATGGATAATGGATAATGGATAATGGATAGTGGACGATAGTGGATAATGGATAATGGATAATGGATAATGGATAATGGATAATGGATAATGGATAATGGATAATGGATAATGAATAATGGATAATGGATAATGGATAACGGATGGATAATGGATAATGGATAATGGAATATGGATATTGGATACGAGATAATGGATAATGGATAATGGATAATGGATAATGGATATTGGATACGAGATAATGGATAATGGATAGATCCTGGATAATGAACGATAGTGGACGATAGTGGATAATGGATAATGGATAATGGATAATGGATAATGGATAATGGATAATGGATGATGGATATTGGATACGAGATAATGGATAATGGATAGATCCTGGATAATGAACGATAGTGGACGATAGTGGATAATGAATAATGGATAATGGATATAGGATACTGGATAATGGATAATGAAGAATGGATAATGGATAATGGATAATGGATAATGGATAATGGATAATGGATAATGGATAATGGATAATGGATAATGGATAATGGATAATGGATATTGGATAAGAGATAATGGATAATGGATAATGCATAATGGATAATGAATAATGGATAATGGATAATGGACAATGGATAATGGATAATGGATAGTGGACGATAGTGGATAATGGATAATGGATAATGGATAATGGATAATGGATAATGGATAATGGATAATGGATACTGGATAATGGATAATGGATAATGGATAATGGATAATGGATAATGGAGAATGGATAATGGATAATGGATAATGGATAATGGATAATGGATAATGGATAATGGATAATGGATAATGGATAATGGATTATGGATAATGGATAATGGATAATGGATAATAGATAATGGATAATGGATAATGGATAATGGATAATGGATAATGGATAATGGATAATGGATAATGGATAATGGATAATGGAAAATGAATAATGGATAACGGATAATGGATAATTGATAATGGATTATGGATAATGCATAATGCATAATAAATAATGGATAATGGATAATGGATTATCGATAATGGATAATACATAGTGGAAAATGGATGGATACTGAATAATGGATGATGGATACTGGAAAATGGACGATGGATAATGGATAATGGATAATGGATAATGGATAATGAATAATGGATAATGGATAATGGATAATGGATAATGGATAATGGATTATGGATAACGGATGGATCCTGGGTATTGGACGATGGATAATGCGTAATGTATATTTCATAATGGATAATGGATAAAAAAATAGATAATGGATAGTGTATGATATATAATGGATAGTGGATGGATACTGGATAAGGACGATGAATACTGGATAATGGACGATGGATGATGCATAATGGATAATGGATAATGGATATTAGATAATGGATAATCGTGTGGATAATACATAGTGGAAAAAGGATGGATAATGAATAATGGATGATGGATATTGGAAAATGGACGATGGATAATGCATAATGGATAATGGAGAATGGATAATGGATAATGGATAATGGATAATGAATAATGGATAATGGATAATGGATAATGGATAATGGATGATGGATAGTTGATACGAGATAATGGATAATGGATAGATCCTGGATAATTAACGATAGTGGACGATAGTGGATAATGAATAATAGATAATGGATAATGGATAAAGGATAAAGGATAATGGATAATGGATAATGGATAATGGATGATGGATAATGGTTAATGGATAATGGATAATGAATAATGGATAATGGATAATGGATCATGGATAATGGATAATGGATAATGGATAATGGATAATGGATAATGAATAATGGATAATGGATAATGGATAATGGATAATGGATGATGGATATTGGATACGACATAATGGATAATGGATAGATCCTGGATAATGAACGATAGTGGACGATAGTGGATAATGAATAATGGATAATGGATGTAGGATACTGGATAACGGATAATGAATAATGGATAATGGATAATGGATAATGGATAATGGATAATGGATAATGGATAATGGATAATGGATAATGGATAATGGATAATGGATAATGAATAATGGATAATGGATATTGTATAAGAGATAATGGATAATGGATAATGGATAATGGATAATGAATAATGGATAATGGATAATGGATAATGGATAAGGGATAATGGAAAATGGATAATGGATAATGAATAATGGATGATGGATATTGGATACGAGATAATGGATAATGGATAGATCCTGGATAATGAACGATAGTGGATAATGAATAATGGATAATGGATAATGGTTAATGGATAATGGATAATGGATAATGGATAATGGATAATGGATAATGGATAATGGATAATGGATAATGGATAATGGATAATGGATAATGGATAATGGATAATCAATAATGGATAATGGATAATGGATAATGGATAATGGATAATGGATAATGGATAATGGATAATGGATAATGGATAATGGATAATGGATAATGGATAGTGGACGATAGTGGATAATGGATAATGGATAATGGATAATGGATAATGGATAATGGATAATGGATAATGGATAATGGATAATGGATAATGGATAATGGATAATGGATAATGGATAATGGATAATGGATAATGGATAATGGATAATGGATAATGGATAATGGATAATGGATAATGGATAATGGATAATGGATAATGGATAATGGATAATGGATAATGGATAATGGATAATGGATAATGGATAATGGATAATGGATAATGGATAATGGATAATGGATAATGGATAATGGATAATGGATAATGGATAATGGATAATGGATAATGGATAATGGATAATGGATAATGGATAATGGATAATGGATAATGGAAAATGGATAATGGATAATGGATAATGGATAATGGATAATGGAGAATGGATAATGGATAATGGATAATGGATAATGGACGATGGATAATGCGTAATGTTTATTAAATAATGGATAATGGATAATAAAAAATGGATAATGGATAGTGGATGATACGTGCAAATTTAATGTTATAGTCGTTAAATGTCCTTTGCACGAATTCATTTTGGTTGGAATTGGTGTTGCATCTATCAATGCAGAACAGGGTATTTTGTCTGCTATGTTGAGTAGGCACATGGAAATTTATTTTATTTAGCAACTCCGGGCAGTCAGCTTTCGAGTTTATAATTTTGTACAGGAGCATCTGATCAGCGACAAGCCTCCTGTTGAGCAGTTTCGTGATTCGAAAGTGGTTCTCGATTTCATCGTAACATTTTATCTTTCTAACACCCTTTAGATCATATTTCTAACGATGATAGTTATAGAGGCCCAACGATTTCTATGAGCTGTACCGAAAACCGAACAAATTTTGCCTGAATTTTTGTTAAAAAGTAATTATTAATACCATTTATTTAGATTTATTTCAAGGAATGTTGTAATTCTTATTTCCAAAATCCTCCTAGTTTCTTCATAAATCGTGTTCAAATATCGACCCGAGTTCAAATTCTCTAGGTAATAAGGAACTCCAGTGAAAAATATTATGGCTTTAAGAAAATATGTTCTTATGGACCAATTATCGCTGATTCTGAATATATAAGTTTTATTTAATAATATTAAACGCAGAGTTTTTAAAAAAATATTGCAAAGTCCATTTTCAATCGGGTCGTAAAAACACGCCGTCAAGTTGGCATTATTGAAATTTTAGTGGTGGCGTCACTGTTCGACGTGTCGTGACGTCACCGTAAAGTCATTGTATGGGAAATGTATGGGAATGTAGGTATGACAAGCCATTGTATTAATTTATTCGTTTATTTACATACTATTTATAGAGATTTAGTTGTTTTGTTTATTGAAACATTATTTAGGCCTAAATAATGTTTCAAAAATAAAGGTATCTCTTATTATTTTATCTCTATTATTGAAAATATTCAAAAACTACTGCACAAAAAATAATAATGCTGCTTCTAGGGAGAATACTACTTTGAGCAACGGAATTCAAAATGGAGGTAGTTGATCAGCTGATCGCCCGATCCTGTAGTAAATTTTTCAGGAGTGATAACGTCATACGATTCATCATACATACAGTGGTTTTCGGGGATTCTTAAAAATTAAAACTTTGACAATTATCTTAACTATTAAAAATAATTCTAAAAATAAAAATAAAAATGCAATTATTTAAGTTAGAAGGTCATTATTCATTAAAAAAATGGACTGGAGTTCTCTATTGAGACAGTCCATCAAAAATAATCATTTCAACAAATTCAATATGGCCATTAGTTTCTTTGCATAATACATAAACTTGATAACATATTGAATTTATAATATGACAATGGTGAAAACCTAAACGTTTAATTTTTTTACCCATCATGAACCCTAGTAAGGTATAAGGTAGTTTTCAGTTGAGTTTTTATATATTTAATTCATTCGTTTTAAGACCGATCTTTGTAATCTTGGAAAGTTCCCCTTACGTCGGACTGGAATTCACTGTCGAATATTCATTGTAATAATAATTTTAATGGTAAGCCCACACTGCGGCCAACGTTCCAACTTCAAACGTTTGGACGATCGTGTGGAGGGGTGTTCGTGCGTTGGAAGTTCGAGTTGGAAGGTTGGAGTTCAAGTTGGCCCGGGATCGCCTCGAAGGCGATCCCGACGGCCAACTCACACGAACCATCCTGCCGCAGCTGTCCACACCGTGCCGCGTACTATTAAAATGACTATATTATTACGGAGAGTGGTATAACAATTGTTTGAAAACATGTCGTGTATAAAAGTAAATGACTATACGTCCGTAATAATTGTACGCAACTGAAAAAGATACAGCGTAGCTACAGCTGTTTCATGTCCGCCATTTTGGAGTACGGAATTCGGGGTTGGAGGGTAGGCTTGGGAGTAGGCTTCCAACTCCGAACTAAGTTCGGAGTTGGAAGGTAGGCTTCAGTCTGGACGTAGCATAACAATCATCAAAGTAGGAACTTTCAGAAGCTAAATTTTGTAATAATATTTTTCTTCAATTATGTCCTTTATCTATGGAAATGTTTTTTGGCGTTTCCATTTTCCATTACTTCTCTCGTCGCTGCACTGTTCCATTCTTGGCGTGACACCAGAGTATAAGAAACTCATCACCTTCCTCGGTAAAAACTTCAAAACCCTACATTTTATAAATATAAATACACGTAAAACATATAAATCAATCATTGCAGTGTGTGTGTACCGCTGCGCGACAGTAATGTAGGTATTACACGACATCGTTTTTCAGCCCGATTCCCGTATATAGACCAAATACAAAGATTTTCGCTTTGCGCGATCGCTATTTTCATGTCTATTTTCATATCTACGATTTCAATTGGCATCACCCCAAACAAGACATGAACCATATTGTTTGCAGTAATGCCAACTGAAATTGTATATATGGACATGGCGATCGCGTAAAGCGACATTTATTGTAACGCTAACTTTTAATAACGCTGGGTTCGAATACGCTTCCTATACATTTATATTGCACTATAATGCATCACGTTGTGGCTTGTCGCAGCGATTCTGACGTTATTTTCGTTGTGTTTTGAACTCCAACTTCAGCCTCGTAATTGGTGTATATTTATTATAAGAAGATATCACTTTTTACAACATTAGCGATATAATATAGGTTGAGTTACCCAATACCAACATACGACAGATTGGCTGCTGTCATAAATACAAACCAAGCGACGCGACGGGTCAGTTCATAAATTATACTTTAACGACTCATGTCAATTCCATAATAAGAACACCTTTTGTGTTGCGTTTACTCATTGTCCATACTAGACATCAACAAGTTTATTTTACTTTTATTCCTGAAATACATTAACCAATATTGTTTGTTTGTACATTAACGAGCAATGGAATACAATTTCTCGATTATGAATGTTGGTTTTTCATCAAGGCGTAATGACTATCTTTTTTGTGAAAATATTTACATGACATTACGCGAGTAGCCAACTGGTTCGACTCAAGCAAAACTACACGATTTAAAATTTGACTGTTTTTTACTTTCGGCCGTTCCTTTAACTTTTGTATCGATTAATCTAAGCCTCCGATCAGCTAAGTGATTTGTTTAGTAACCCTCAATTCGCCTGTTGGTCGGAGAGTCGCGTAGAGAAGAGAAAATGTGTGTACCTATTTGATGAGTGTTGAGCCAAAATTTCGGCTCAAAAATTAATCAGTAGGATTGGGAACAACGGCCGTTTGTGTAAATACGATCACAAACATAACTTACTCAATTTGATATTGAACCGTTGAAGTTAATTTTTACTGCTGGTCATGTTTGTGAAACCAACATTGCATTTAGTTCTGTCAGATCTTCAACTGAGCATTCGCTGTACTGTCGTTTTGTTGGTAAAAGCGGCTTTGAGATGTGTTGAGTTTTCATTGTCAGTGTAAGGCCTACGTGTTTTTCACGTGGTTATTGTTAATACTATTATTTGAAATTACGATGCCAAATTTAGTAACAAATCCATAAAACGTAATGCTTTAGTTTTTTCTATCCGTAAAGTGGAATGGCCCACATTTATAAGCATAATAATCAAGCTGTGGAGGGACGACTTGTATAGTTTTACAAGTAGAGCTAGAATTGAATGCTTAATATTTTTAACAGGATTTAATTATAATTTACTTGTATTGATGATAAATTCAATTAACCTTCCGTTATTTTATTATTTATTGTATTGTGAAACAGACCACCTTCGAGATTTGAATATTCCTTCCAACTGAAGGTGACAAAATTACTTAAAAGTTTATTTTATGTACTATTACAGGCTTAGATGAATTAATAGTGTGAAAATACGTTACTGAGATAACGCTCGTGGTTTCACTGAACTGGGTCGAACAGATATCCTTTAGCGAGCCCTTAACATAGCTATTAATTGAGGCACTCAGCGGAAGAGTGGTCGTTCGTTGTCAGCGAAAACATAATTTGTTATATTTTTTTGTCATATCTATAAAGCGACATTTCAAGCATCCTTTAAAATCAGTAAAAACTAAAATTGGGCCTCTGTGGCGTTATATATACGACAAATACATAAAATATATACTCTTCCGTTGAGCGCCTCAATTCATCTCTTTTTTACATGAGCTAAACACAGGAGGCCACATCTTTTTGGGGATGCTGTGAGGAGGGTGTTTCAAGGAAAGGAAGGGAAGGAGAGTTCTGGGAAGGAAAAGGGTCAAAGGGGTGGGTAGGAATCTGGGGTTCAGTGTGTCCTGGTCGTCCGCCTCCAAGACCTATAGAAACTTTACCCCATGAACCCGGGCACCCCTGCTAAATCACCAAACGTAGCGAACCACTTGGGGTGACCTATGGCAGAGGTGTTGGTTATCCAATTAAGGTTCCCGGGGTGGCGGTACCCATTTCCGCCTCCCAAATTAAACACAAATTCTTTAAATAGTTACAGTTTTCATAAGCGGTGCTAAATTTTTTTGGGATTGGTTTTTCTGAAAGATAAAGTATCATGTATTTGTATAATGTCATTGGTTACATTTCTAATTTATTTTCAGTGGGGACCAATAATTACCCTCATATTAAACCAGAACGCTCACAGAAGGCCATGGATTTTCCCAACATGGAGAATGTTTTCATCAAGGTGGAACCAGGCTCCCAGGAAGAGGGTGAAGGTGAAATACCGCACATGAATATAGAAGTTGGTTACCTCCCGGAAGTGAAGAAAGAATGTTTGCAGTATGCGGAAAGTACTCCGACAGCCAGTAAGTTACATTACAAAATGAGTTGTTTGGAGAAATTCTTTGTTTTTAAACGACTTCGAAAAGGAGGAGGTTCTCAATTCGAATGTATTTTTTTTTTAATGTTTGTTACCTCAGAACTTTTGACTGGGTGAACCGATTTTGATGATTCTTTTTTTATTTGAAAGCTAGTGCTTCCCGTGTGGTCTCATTTTAATTTGGTCTAGTTCTGACAATGGCATCCATGAGAAAATCATACAAGTCTTAAATTTGCATCAAGTATGTGCGCGACAAATGGACGAATAACTCAATATCACGCCAACCGATTCCGATGATTCTTTTTTTATTGGAAAGGATGTACTTCAAGGGTAGTTTGATGAGAAATTGGTTAGGTTTTGATTATGGGATCCATGACAAAGTAACGGAACTATCCAATTCTTAAGAGCAAATTAACGATACTCGGCCGAACCTTAATCGAATTATTTAGTGTACTTCAGATTCACTAAAAATAAACCAAAATTTTAACATAACAAAAAAACGACTTCAAATAATGCACTAAAAAGTAAAAAAAATAATTTCGTATTCTTCTACAACTAAATAATCAACTTACTTTTTCTACTCATCAATATGTAGGTATGATTGTTATTTTTGGAGTCGGTGTCAGCCAAGGTACCCAGCTCGGCGTGTTCACTTGACAGCTCCCCTCCCGCCGCGGCCCGCTCTCGCCTCGTCAAGTCGCGCGTGCGATACAAGCACATCTCACCTATAACTATGTATGTACTTACAAACCTACCTTGGCTCACACCCATTCCAAAACTAACAATCGTACCTACATATTGATGGCTAGAAAAAGTAAGTTGATTATTAAGTTGTAGAAGAATACGAAATTATTTTTTTACTTTTTAGTGCATTTTTTTAAGGCGTTTTTTTGTTTTGTTAAAATTTTTGTTTATTGTGTATATTTAGTGTTTATTTGTTTAGTGTTTTGGTGAAAATTAACTAGAATGGTTCTTGCAAAGAGCTGCTTTATGCCCACAAGGTTGATAGTATTGAAGATCTTATCAGAGCTGGTAGAAAGAAGAAACTTCAAAATAATTTTTAAGATCAATTCTTGTTCTTTCATGAACAGATCGAGGTCAGTAGAATAAGCATCACCCCAAGCTAAAATTCCGTTCTCCGTTTGTGGTAAGAATAGTGAATGATATATTGATTTCTAAAGTGCTAGGTAATTTCGTGCAAAAAATTACAATCTCTTTCCAATGTACTGTTATTTTGTTTTTTCCAGGTGACATTAAAGTGGAGATCAAGGCAGAACCAGGACGCCAAGAAGAGTACGGAGCGGTAATTCCTTACAGGGAAATTGATGTGAACCTCCCGGATGTCAAAAAAGAAAATTTAGAGCACTCTGAAAGAATTATCCAGAAAACAGGTAAAACAATTTTTTATTTAATTTTTGAAAATAATATTTATTTAAATGAAAACCAATAACTTTGTAAAATCACCACTATTTAATCAAAATTATCTACTTATTTCGAAGTCAAAGGTTTCTTCGCCAGGATAAAAACATTAATAATGTCTCTGAAAAATAAGAAATATAAAGCACATTTAAAATACCTTGGATATATTCCGAAAATCTACAAAGTGATAAACTACCCTCTTCCGCTCTATTAAAAGTGGTTATAAATTTTTATGTTATTGAACATTAGTTCAGTTTGTTTCAGTTTATAATTATTGTTTCTACGTATACGGATGTTTATCAATATTTAAATTACCTTTATTAGACGGTTTATAGTAAAGAGTTCATTTAAGTTTTTTTTAAATATATATATAAGATGAAGACACATAAATTATAAAAAATACTGAGACTGAGACTAGATTGAGACTCGTACTCCGAACCTCATTTTTATCATTCCCACTTCCCTTTGTGAATGTATTAATATTATTAAATTATTTGCAAGAATTTTGCTTCCATCTTTGGATCATGTAAATTTCTACCAATTAAATATTTAAATGATGTGTAAAAGACTCAATAACTTAATAATTTGAATATCTTATTTAGTAATACATATTTTTTGTCAAATCCTCCATCTTTTTCAGATCTGAAGGCGCATTCTGGAGGCAATACTTTTTCTTGTTCCGACTGCAACAGTTCGTTTGTTACGAAGGGAAATCTTCAACGTCACTTACTAACTCACAGTGGTGAAAAAACTTTTTCATGTTCCGAGTGCAAATATTCATGTTCTACAAAGGGAAATCTAAAAAGCCACTTGTTGACACACAGTGGTGAAAGACCTTTTTCATGTTCCGTTTGCGGATATTTATGTTCTAGAAAAGGACAATTTAACATCCACATGCTGACTCACAGTGGAGTAACACCTTTTTCGTGTACCGAATGCAGCTATTCTTGTTATCGAAAGGGAAATTTGAAGGCGCACATGCTCACTCACAGCGGAGAAAAGCGTTTTTCATGTCTCGACTGTAACTATTCATGTTTTTCAATGAGAACTCTCAAACGGCATTTGCTGATTCACAGTGGTGAAAGGCCGTTTTCATGTTCCGAATGCAGCTATACGTGTTCTAGAACAGGTAATTTGAAACAACATATGACGACTCACAGTGGAGAAAAACCTTTTTCTTGTCCCAACTGTAACTATTCGTGCTCTCTACCGGCTTCTCTAAAAAGGCATTTGCTGATTCACAGTGGTGAAAAACCTTTTTCATGTCCTGATTGCAATTATTCAAGTTCACGGAAGGGAACATTGAAGGTTCACATGCTGATTCACAGTAAAGAAAAACCTTTTTCGTGTTCCGACTGCATTTATTCATGCTTACGGAAAAGATCTTTAAAAAAACACACACTGACTCATAGCAAACAATAATTATTGATGGGTTGTGGTTGAATTCAAATCTATTAGCAAAAAAGTCATTCTTGGAAACGCAAATGATCACTTTAGGGAAAGTGTATTATAGTGTTCCTGCTACGACTTATTTAGTTTCGTTTATTTCTAAGGCCGATCATATTTCAAGGAGATTTGACATAACATAGCGGCAATAGACCACAAAAATGTTGGCTTAAACACCCTTTTTGGAAGTCGTTATTTTTTTAACTTTTTTTATTATATAATACTTGATTTCTTTCCATAATACCAGAAAATCAACACCAGAATATAAACAGAATTTGGGTAATGATTAAAAAGATGTTGTTGCAATATTTAATGCTTAAATCACTATATATAATTAGGTCTTAGCACAATTTAAAATCTAATTAAATGAACTGCCTAGATGTTCTTCGACTTAATTCAATTATTTATTTTACTATTCCCAATCTATTATTTTTTTCTTCTTGCATGGTGGAGTATTTTGTTTTTGTGATGTTATACTCATTTAGATGTTCTTTGTGTTAATGTAAAAAATGTTAAAGCCCAGGGGGTGTGAAATTCAAAATAAATAAATACATGAATGAAGTGATTACTTTTTTTTTTTTATTATTACTGATTTTTCTTTTTTTAATTTAGCTCCTTAAGGAAAATAATTTCCTTCAGGGCCCATGTCCTCTTAGGTTTACTAATGGAGGTTTTTTTAGGAAAGAGTGGAAGTTCTGGGAAAGAAATAGGTATGAGAGGTGTGTAAGAATCTGGGGTTCCAGGAGTGACGGACGTATGAATCCACCCCTCCAACTGCGGTGCAAGGCGATGGGTTTCTGGCTGTAGAGGTCCAAAGACCTCCCTCAACCAGTCTCTCACGATCCGGCCCGCTACGCAGCTGGTCGGCAGACACAACGGCCGCCAAGATCTGGACAAACCTCACCCCATGAAATCGGTCACCCCCTACGTCAGCGAATGTAGCGAACCACTTGAGTGGTGACTTATGGCAGAGGTGTTGGTTACCTATGTAGTAAATGGTTTCCGGTGCGGCGATACCCACTTACCGAAATGATAACGAGTGTTCAGTTTTTTTTCTAATATATGGGTTTTAATTTGGCTATGATTCTTCCTGTAATGGTTTGTTAACTACTTCTTTAATTCTGCCGGCACAAAAACATCTGCACTGTCGGCCATTGTTGCCTTTCATCGCATCGCAATTTTCCAAACTAATCTCTAACCTTATTCTCGCTACTATATTCACGGAGACCCACATGATGCCATCGCAGGGAGACACAATGTCTTAGTCAAATGAATGCATTAATAATTATTATTAGACCATTTGGACCGCACCGATTTTGTGAATAAAAAATTCAAGGCCACTGCACTGCGTATTGTGCACAATTTGGATCCACTGAAATCTGTAATGAAATAATGTAGGTTTTATAATTTTTCGAAAGATAATAATGTGAAGATGATTTATTTCCATAAAACACAAGTTTTGTCACACGTTCGTAATATCTAATATTATAATGAAAATTAGTTACCCTAAGTCTAATCACTCTCCATGATAGCTTTGTGTTTTACAAGCCCCCAACCAAAGGGCTCACAAACTCCAACGGCTCGGAGGGCTTTGAAACAAAGAATGGAAGGTTACCTCGAGAGTGTTTTCTCTTGGGGTGAAAATAATCTCGTTGAATTTAATATTTCAAAGACCCAATCATGTCTGATTACGTCTAGAAGGGATCGAAATGAAAACCTAATGTCTTTCAATGGAAGCTGTCTTCCGAAAAGGCCCTCCATTAATATGCAAAAAGATTGATATGCTTAAAGGTACCAACTCGAGCGAAAAGGCAAAACATAGTATTCGGCAACAATAATTCTGGAACCAACTACCTCATACATGCACCTTTTCCTCGATTTCACACACTTGCAAACAAATTCACCATTATTGAAGAAATGCCTGAATGATATTTGAATGTAGTATATTTTGATATTTAAGGAGAATCACATAGCACACTGCAAATATTTCTGTATTTTTACATTTATCTACAATATAAAAACCTGTTGCCGTTTGCTTTTCTTTTCGTGTACTGTTGTGACATTTGATTTGATTTGTCAAGAATTGTTTTTTATGTAAATTTTGTTAATACACTATGCTTTTTTGAGAAAAATATATATGCAAAATTCGCTGCTGGCAGAGTATAGCAATTGTTTATGTATAATTACGCATACATACAATGAAATAACTTAATTTATCTTTAACCAATAATTTGTTGATACTTGTAACTACTAGTGCCAAAAACCTGCACTAAAAAGCAGAATGACGGACATATCCATAAACTATCCAATAACTAAACTGTAGGTACTACAAACACACAAATGGCCCCTGAGGGCAAATAGTTTACCCACTCCTGCATTACGCGTATGGTCGTTTGTTACTGTGAGTCAGGATATGTTTTTTTAAACTACTCTTTCGTAAACAAAAACAATTGCAGTAGGTAGGTACATGAATGAGGTTTCCTCCAGTTTGGGTTAGAATGTGACTTTGAAAATTTTCCTTCGAGGAAGTGAGCTCAAGCAGAAGGTACATGATTAAGGATTTTTTGTAGTATGGGTAAGCATGTCACATTTTAAATGATGCTTAAGAGAACATGAATAGTTGCAGGAAGAACACGAATAAGGTTTTTCGCCAACATGGATAAGCATGTGACGTTATAAATTTATTTTTTGTGAACTTGAGTAGTCGCAGTCACAACATGAATAAGATTTTTCTCCAGTATGGGTAAACATGTTTTAAATTATGCTTAAGAGAACACGAATAGTTGCAAAAGGGACACGAATAAGATTTTTCTCCAGTGTGGATTAGCATGTGACGTTTAAAATTTTCCTTCCGAGAACTAATACAGCTGCAGTAGGAACATGAATAAGGTTTTTCTCGAGTGTGGGTTAGCATGTGACGTTTAAAATTTTCCTTCCGAGAAGTAATATAGCTGCAGTACGAACATGAATAAGGTTTTTCTCCAGTATGTGTGCGCAAATGCAGTGTTAACGCTAACTTGCGTGAGCAGGAGTAGTCACAACGGGAACATGAGAATGGTTTTTCTTCAGGATGCGACTCCAGGCTCGTTATTAAGTCTGAAAAAGATGGTGGATTAAGATCAGGAATCAGGAATCTATATTGAAAACAGTGAGTTACTGAAACGAATTCAGAGAAACTAAGATCGATTTTACCTCCAGTCTGGGCAATACTTTCAGAGTGCCCCAAACATTTATTTTTAACAGGCGTCAGGTCTATGTCTATTTCCGAATAAGGAATTCCTCCTCCATCTTCTTGTTGAGGTCCTGATCCTATCTTGAATGTACCAACATTAATGGTATCTGGAACAAAAAACAACAATACATTATAAGATTAAAAAACAATTAACAAATAATATTTCAATACTACAAAATAGTATAAAACTATCAATTTGACAAATTCATGTAAAATTGCTCCGTTTTAAAGTGTATTTATAATAAGAGTTAAAACGTAAGAATCGAATATCGCAATGTCTTTTAAAAAATTCCATTTTTAATAAAAAAAATAAATTAAATAATAACTTTAATTTGAGTCTTTAATAATGCTCCACAGGGTCCCACACCACATTTTTACATGTTCGAAGAAATATCGTACAATTAATATAAAAACATTAAATGCGAATCTCCCATTCCCCAATTATTAAATGGCGTGATTATTTTCAGGTATTCTTTGAGATCCCGCTCCAAAAAATGAGAGAATTAAGAGGAAATAATTACCTTACATAATATTAATAAATGAAAGGCAATAATAATTTATCGTCACTTTACAGTTTCATGATAATTATTAGTTATATGTACCTATATCACTAATTCAAAATAAAGAAATAATTTATTTAACAAATTTTCTTATTTAAATTACTTATATTTACAACTAGCTTATAAGTTTATTAAGGTTTTCTTAGTTCGAGAGTTTCCTGTACAGTAGAATCGAAAGTAAAGTCAAAAGCACAGATAAATGAAAAGAGCGAAAGTAGAAAACAAGCAGCTCTTCTGGCTGCGTGAACCGAAACACATTTTTTGATATACGCAACACTCTCAGCATTCTGCAAACATTCCTTCTTTATATCTAGAAGGGGGATTTCTATATCCGTGTGCGATATTTTACCTGCCACTTTTTCCTGGGACCCTGGTTCTGTCTTGATGGAAACACTCTCTGGGTTGGGAAGATCCATGACACTGTTGCGATAGAGTCCTGTTATGTGATGGTATTTGATCTTAGCTGAAAATAAAGTACTGCAACAAAACATTAATTAAATAGTCCAATTTGATTGGTTATAAATTACGAACTTGATATATGGGCTCCTGGGGCGATTTTTAGCAAAAACAGCGCTATATAAGTTGTCCAAAATTATTATTATCACAGATGGAAATAAAATACTTGCCTTTGGCGGTTAATGTGCCTTTAAGGAGATTTTTTTAGGAAAACATACTTGTAGAAAATGTACCGTTCCACTCTGCAATGTAACGATAGAAGAGTGACATACCAGTTAAGGACTTGCAGAAACAATCGCTGCTTCATAAATGTGACCTAGAAATAATTAAATTCCACTTTCAGATAGATATTTATTCTCATGTATTAAAAACAACAATAAATGCAGAATATTCACTTTGTTTGTGTAGTTTTGTTATAATATAAGTGTGTTAATTTTAAGTAGAACAGTAAGTATTTAATAAATACTTTTTATTTAAAAAATAAAATAACCGTTTATTTATACACAAGTTCCGTTGTGTAATTATTACAAGACGTGGCTGATGTTTCGTTTTCCGAAGGCATAATATAAGTGAAAAGGAAAACTAATTGTGATGTCTATTATCGACATTTGAGTGTAAAAAGGAATAAGATATTGGAATAATGATATTAGAAATGCATTCGGGGGTTCTATTTTTGCCCTATGGATTTAAATTACATAAACTATCTAATGTCTTGGTTTTAATTTGTGACAGCGGCCGTTAATCAACAATGAACAAACTCGTGTACTCCAATCTGGTTGGTGTTAGGTAGCTCTATATGTTTGTTATGAAAATATTTAGTTGGACGTCAAAATGTTATGAAGATATTTAACTTTCACATTGGAAGCTAAAATGTTAGGAATATAATAGATGGAGAGCATGAGACAAGTGTGATTATTACTAGAATTTCTCAGGCGTGGACCTTAAGCAGGCGGCTGTGTAGTGTGTAATACTTCGCATGAGGATAGGTTATTTAAATGAAATAGTATTGTGCTTTGACACAGTTAAATTAATTTATTAATTATTACAAATAATAATCAGGGCTAGACTAAATTCTGAATGGGCTATATTATGGAGCGTTAGTACCGTTTAATCTTGAGGAGTTGATGAATGGGTGAATGCCATATGTAGGCGATCCATGCTGCTGCTTGCTGCCTTCGGAGATGGGCGGTTAGTTCCCTCCGCTGCTGACATGTGCTGAACGGCAGGCTGGAGCGACGAACAGGCCTCCAGTCCCGCGGTTTCCCAGCGACGTCCCGTCCAAGGGCGGTTGCCAGCCAGCCGACTATGTTGATGACGGCCAAGGTGGGCGATCTTCGTCCGCATCCCTGCGAGCACCTCTGGCTCCAGGTATAGTCGGAAGGTCTTGTGATGACTGCGTCTGCAGATGCCGGATGTGGTTTTAATCCAGCAGAAATAATGTGCTCCCATGGTACTCCGCTGCTGATCCAGGATTTTAATGATTGTCCTGATGGTCTTCAATAATGGATGCCGCTGGTGGGCGCGGATTTATCAATCTTCATATGTTGTTAAAAATAATGGCGAACTACGACTATTTGATTACGTCGACCCGCCACAGGGACGGTGGCCGTGGTCACCTGTGGCTGCTCAAAGAATGGCGAGCTCAAGGCCAGTCCTGCCTAGTGCACCCCTCTGTGCAGATCCTCAGTATCACCAACTGAGCAAAGGTAAGCATTTCAATGCTACCAATATAATGATGTTGAATGTTAACAAACTTCACACCAAAAGTACCCATACACAGATAGTTTACTTGTTACATTATTTTTATGTAACATTTCCGCCCTTCCCACACAAAAAAAAATATATTCATAATTTTTTTTTTTTTAAAACACTCCCTAAAAAAAACACAAGCCCACTGAAAATCTAAGCTAAACTCAAAGCGAAAATAAGCATATGTAAAAACTATACAATAACAGATGATTATAAACCATAGTAGATGGGTGCCCGCATGTGAAGAAATGGACGATCCAATGCCATCTGGACGAACTCTCGAGGTTTTCGCGAAGCTAGAGGCGAACGTCTTCAATGGAATTGAAGCACCCAACTCTGTCACAGCGACCCCTGAAAAACACCAAAACAATTCTGTAGGTATTTGCAAAAGAAAAATTTAAAAAACAAATTCAAAACAGAATCAAGTAATACAAAAGGCAAGATTGTATTTTTACAAAATCATAAATGTATTCTAAATTTGAGAACAAAAATAAAAGTATGAATTAATCATAAAATAAACATTCTTTTGTAAAAATATTATTGTACACATACTAAATATACTTGTAAATATATTGTTGTGAAATATATACTATTGTAAAATATACTAGACATACTATACGAGACATACTATAATAGGCATACTATACTAGACATAGTATTGTAAAATCTTACGGATGAGAAGCAAGTGTAAATTAATGCGAACAAACAAAGTTTTGAATCTAGAATATTATGAAACTTGGTTACGATTGATTAGTTAGACAATAAATGTTGAGTTTATGACTATTACTGTTTTTTTTTATTTTTTTTTTTTATTTTAAGTATTTGGTAAAAGCGTGTTTGCTGAATGTATGGGGCTCAAAAACATTATCTGTCTCTTTCCAAGAGCTCAATATAAGATAATGTAAAAGGATTGATTTTGTATATTGTGACTTGATGTGAGAATTGTGAAGTGATTTATTTATCACTTTTAGTAGTAACGTGGTATGCATACATAACTCGATTTTTCAATAGAGTAATATGATAAGAGCGAGTTGTTAGGATTGACAATACTTTAAATCGAAAAAACCCGAACAAACTCGAGACATTACACGCTGTTACTTTGGTATGTCCATTAATGATCAGCGTGACAACGGCCCTTCTACCTTCTGCAGGGAAAACATCCACATACAATAGATCCTCCGTCTTCACTCTGATGCTGGAGCATACTTATTCCGAAACGTCGGGCCACGGTCCTACTATGAACAGATTCTGTCATGTCCATAGTTTCTCCGCATCCCGGAATTAAGATGAACGATCGATGAATTCGAAGCGTTACGAATAGGTAGCGGCAACACTATTCTCATCTTCGGAATATGTGGACAAAATATGGGAAAGTATCAATCTCCAATTGTACTCCCATAATTTTATAATGA
The DNA here is from genome assembly GCA_929108145.2 of Limnephilus rhombicus. Classification (NCBI taxonomy): domain Eukaryota; kingdom Metazoa; phylum Arthropoda; class Insecta; order Trichoptera; family Limnephilidae; genus Limnephilus; species Limnephilus rhombicus. The sequence goes on along the minus strand of OV815290.1, from coordinate 7,840,065 downwards.
TGTGTTAACTGAGTGTAAACATGTTTCTCGCGGTACTTCAAGCACGGCAGGAAAACAAAAACCCTGGTTAAACAACATCGACGTCCATAATAAAAAAAATATTATTATTATTATTTTTTTTTAATTCTCTAAGTCCACAAATATACTAAAACATTATGCCCGTAATTGAAAAAATTGAAATAATTATCAAATTTATGAAAATGTCATGATTGACAGAAACCAGATTTTAAATTCATCTAAAACAATTTTCCGAATTGTTGTCATAATCCTCTTAATGTAGAAATAACACAGCTTTGTTATTATTGATAATTGATGAAGTTGTTAAATGATGTTGAAGAAAATGTATTTATTTGTGCCAAACCTGGATTTAAAATTATTGGAATAATGTTATGACGGTTTAAAAATTCCTGCATTCTTACGTTATTTATAAATGAAAGTATCCTCTTCGCGTTGACAATTTAAAATAAATGTTTGTAAATTTGTTGCTGTGATGAGATATAGAAACAATTGTCACATAATATTTCGTAGCTAATGAAATAGAATGTAAGACCGTTTTCTATTTAGCAAAGAATAATTATTTAGAATAAAAGTGAAAAGTAAACAAAATAATTCACAAACCATATTATAACAGAACTGTCATTTTGAGATTGTAAACAACATTATCTATGAAATGTAAGATTGAAATTTGAAAATGTCAACAGTGTATTATTTTGACAGGTAACAGCTGTTGCTTTGAAATCAAGTCCCGAAAATATTTAAAACGAATAATAATATAGAATCGTAATAATAATACCATAAAAGATATTTGAATATAATAGAATAGTCTTTTTTTAAAAACTTTTGCGCGATATTGACAAGTTTCACATTTTATTAACTCGATGAAAAAAAAGTATTGCAAAATTTTTTATATTTGTAAGTTGGTATTCACCTTTGTAACTACACTGCATAATATAACCTCAATAATTATTATATAATGCAAGAACATTTGATAAGCAATGTACGTCGCGATAGTAATGACATTAAATCAATTTGAAATACCTGTGTAAAATAAAGACATTTTATAATGCACACAATGACTTTGATATCAACTTCTTTGAGGTTAAAAACAACGTACGCGAAACGACAATTGATAATAAAGCGACGCACACGAAAATTAAAAAAACTTAATAGGTATAACGCGTATCTGTAGATAAACAATATTTAATGTATTTAATATACATAGTAAAGCATTTACACAACCGTAAAATTTTCCAATAGTATGTATGAAATAAAATCGCCATAATCGCAAACAACAATATGATTGTTACATATGAATTGAAAATCCATCTTTACAAAAGAAACCACGCGGGAATCTTTAGGTACAATTGAAATGTGACATAGTGTCGAACAAGAAATTTACCATCAAGTAAAAAAATATTTATGACTATATTATCCCAATAGAATATATCAAATTAAGTTGAGCGCCATAATGTTATTGAGTACCTACAACGAAAAAAATTATTGTCGAAAATAATTCTTAATATTGACTGCGTAAAATACATGATGCATTATTATTGAAAATACGACAGAATTGATAATTAGCAGAAAAATAAATTGCAAAATAATTAAGAATAGCAGGTAGCAAATATGTAACATTATTATTTGTAAGAAGTTGAATTTGAATATTACTCTATCAGAATTTGAACTTTAATTAGATGGCAAGGTAGGTAGATTGAACAGAAATTAGCATTGTAGATTTGCCAACAAAAAATGTTACAATAAACTGAGATTAACTGTGAAGATAATATATGATATTTTTACAATGATTGACACATCTATCGAAGTTATTTTTTTTCAGAGATTATAAAAAATAACCCTCTCACACAAAGTATTAGCCAATCGAGCCCAACAAACGTTGGAGCGCCAAAGTGTTATGAAAATATTTAGTTGGACGTCAAAATGTTATGAAGATATTTAACTTTCACATTGGAAGCTAAAATGTTAGGAATATAATACATGGAGAGCATGAGACAAGTGTGATTATTACTAGAATATCTCAGGCGTGGACCTTAAGTAGGCGGCTGTGTAATACTTTGTATGAGGATAGGTTATTTAAATGAAATAGTATTGTGCTTTGACACAGTTAAATTAATTTATTAATATTTTTATTTTTATTTTAACTTTATGAGTAAAACCTCAAATTGTAATATTTAATTAAATGAAGACAATATAAGCGAAACTCAATCAAAAATCTGAAAACAGAAAAATCAGAAAAAGATATTGACACATCTGGGACATATTGACACAATTTATTAATTATTACAAATAATAATCAGGGCTAGACTAAATTCTGAATGGGCTATATTATGGAGCGTTAGTACCGTTTAATCTTGAGGAGTTGATGAATGGGTGAATGCCATATGTAGGCGATCCATGCTGCTGCTTGCTGCCTTCGGAGATGGGCGGTTAGTTCCCTCCGCTGCTGACATGTGCTGAACGGCAGGCTGGAGCGACGAACAGGCCTCCAGTCCCGCGGTTTCCCAGCGACGTCCCGTCCAAGGGCGGTTGCCAGCCAGCCGACTATGTTGATGACGGCCAAGGTGGGCGATCTTCGTCCGCATCCCTGCGAGCACCTCTGGCTCCAGGTATAGTCGGAAGGTCTTGTGATGACTGCGTCTGCAGATGCCGGATGTGGTTTTAATCCAGCAGAAATAATGTGCTCCCATGGTACTCCGCTGCTGATCCAGGATTTTAATGATTGTCCTGATGGTCTTCAATAATGGATGCCGCTGGTGGGCGCGGATTTATCAATCTTCATCTGTTGTTAAAAATAATGGCGAACTACGACTATTTGATTACGTCGACCCGCCACAGGGACGGTGGCCGTGGTCACCTGTGGCTGCTCAAAGAATGGCGAGCTCAAGGCCAGTCCTGCCTAGTGCACCCCTCTGTGCAGATCCTCAGTATCACCAACTGAGCAAAGGTAAGCATTTCAATGCTACCAATATAATGATGTTGAATGTTAACAAACTTCACACCAAAAGTACCCATACACAGATAGTTTACTTGTTACATTATTTTTATGTAACATTTCCGCCCTTCCCACACAAAAAAAAATATATTCATAATTTTTTTTTTTAAAAACACTCCCTAAAAAAAACACAAGCCCACTGAAAATCTAAGCTAAACTCAAAGCGAAAATAAGCATATGTAAAAACTATACAATAACAGATGATTATAAACCATAGTAGATGGGTGCCCGCATGTGAAGAAATGGACGATCCAATGCCATCTGGACGAACTCTCGAGGTTTTCGCGAAGCTAGAGTCTTCAATGTGTAGTCTATAATGTAATGTAGTCTTCAATGGAATTGAAGCACCCAACTCTGTCACAGCGACCCCTGAAAAACACCAAAACAATTCTGTAGGTATTTGCAAAAGAAAAATTTAAAAAACAAATTCAAAACAGAATCAAGTAATACAAAAGGCAAGATTGTATTTTTACAAAATCATAATGTACCGCGAAAGTTATAAAAAGTGATCATTAAAGTGTTAAGCGATAAATTCTTACACTAAACTATCAACTATACGACTATCAAGAGAGGTTCGGTGCAGACGGCGATGCCGCCAAAACGTTCGCCGCGTCCCCCCCGGGCCCCCGCCTTCGTTCCTCAATTATAATTTCTACAAATTTAATCATAAGCGAGCAAACATAGAACTGTGCAATAATATTCTATCGCACTTTGATTGGACATTTTTGTACACCATAAAATCGGTGGACGAAGCAGTGAAATATTTATATAATGTATTGTTCAGTGTTTTTGAATTATGTATACCCATTAAGAAACCCAACATCACAAGCGATGTATATCCGATATGGTTCAATAAGAGTATTATAGATAAATTGAAAAGAAAGGAAACGCTCCGGAAAAGATATCTATTGCACAAAAAGCAATCCGATTACTAATATTTTCAGCGAGTAGATCCGAGCTAAAATATGAAATAAATTTTGCTAAAAAACAATATATGAAAAATGTTCAGAATGGGATCAAAGACGATATAAAGTTTTTCTGGGATTATATTAGGTCACAAAAAGTTAACCCAACCTCAACAACATGCTTGACTGAGGAAGGCATAACTTTTACTAACCCTGACACAATTGCTAATAAGTTTGCTGACTATTTTCATTCCGTTTATAGTCAAGTAACCCCGAAACTTGAAACAAATTTCCCAACAGCATCACCCTGAAACGTTGGAGATATCTCACTCGAATTGACCAACATCCAGGAAATAGAAGCCTTTATCCGGAATATGCTGACAAGGCTACTGGTCCGGACAGTATTCCTCCTTCGATAATTATAAAAATCGCTCCAAATATCAGTGTATCCCTTGCTTACATATTTAATCTCTGTATCATGTCATCCACGTTCCCACAGTGTTGAAAATTAAGGAGGGTCAGCCCTATTCACAAAACCGAAGAAAAGACAGATGTCAGAAATTATAGACCAGTTGCAGTACTGTCAACAATTCCAAAAAATTTTGAAATGATTATCTGTGATAAAATCAGTCCACAAATCGCGCCTTTCTTAAGAGAAAATCAACATGGCTTCTTACCGAGGAAATCAACGATAACCAACTTACTCTCTTTTTCTCGACGGGTAGCAAAAGGCCTAGACTGTAGGCATCAGACGGACGTAATCTTCACGGATTTCGCTAAGTCATTTGACCGAGTATATCACGACGTTCTATTAAGAAAGATGTACAAAATAGGTTTTAATCAACCCTTACTGATATTTTTTGCGTCATATTTAAAAGATAGAAACCAGTATGTAAATATAAATGGATACGACTCCCATAAGTTCGTAGCTCTGTCAGGAATTCCTCAAGGATCGAATCTAGGTCCCATGATATTCCTTATTCAAATAGATGACATTCAGGACTGCATACGTCATAGTTCATGTCTCCTATTCGCGGATATGAAACTGATGATGGAAATCGAATCAGATGACGATTATTCCAAACTGCAGGCAGACCTCGATTCAATCATGAAATGGTCGTTAGAAAATAAACTTAATTTCAATATTAAAAAATGCGTCGTTATGACTTATAGTCGTTCACAAAATCCGTTATTATACCCGTATAGAATGAATGGAGAAGTACTAACACAGGTAAATATCATCAAGGATCTTGGGGTGACCTTTGATCCCAGGCTGACATTTTCAAATCATAGTGTGCAGCTTACTTCGGCTTGCTCCAAAATGCTTGGTTTTGTAATTAGAACTTGCAAACAATTCAGTAACATAGAAGCAATGACCGCCATGTTCAACGGAGTGGTCAGAAGCAAGCTGGAGTACGCTAGTACTGTATGGATACCTTATCAACTTAAATATATAAATATGATTGAACAAATTAAAAAAAAAAATCCTAAGGTATGTTTACATGCGATCATACGGAATATATCCGAAATTCATGCATCACGTGGAACTGCTAAAGGAGACAAATTATCAAAGCCTGAAGACCAGGCGTAATGCCGGACTCATGGTATTCGAATTAAAGTTAATAAAAAAACTTATTGATTGTCCATATCTCCTGTCATGCTGTGGCTTATTCGTTCCTGACAAATACTGTCGAACTCGTAGCCACGACCTATTCTAGATACCGCAGGGTCGGACAGATGTCATGGCTCAACACAGCATGACAAGAGGTACGACATTTCTTAATGCCCTACCAGCGGATATAGATGCGTTTGATATCACCATACCATCTTTAAAAAAAACTATATACATGTATTGTTATTTGTAGAAAATTGTACCATAATTGGACTAACCTGTCTGTTGTACAATAAAAAAAAATAAAAAAACAAACTAGTACCAATTAAGGACTTATGTGTTACTAAGGGCCGGTTTTATAAACGTCCGTTCGTCACGCTTGATACCATTTTTGGTTTACCGCCACAAATATTTGGTTTACTGCCCGATTTTGCCGTTTTATAAACGTTCGTTAGGTTATCGGTGGGTTAAGTTTCGGTTAATGCTTAACTGACTGATTTAGACCAGTTAAACGGGTAACGATCCGTTTTGTTGCTTGTTGACGCTCAAATATTTTTGACAGCTGTCAGGAGTAGTTGGTTGTTGCCCGACGATCGCTTATTTTAAAGAGACAGTATTATATTATTTGCATTTGTGACATGGATTATTCATCGAGCAGTGAAATGAGGATGAGTCGATGTCAATGATGGCATTTTCTCAATTAAAGAGATAAGACTGTTTAACTCCTCTGAAGTGAAATTTTTGGTTTTGGTTCTCTTGTTCATTTTGATATCTGAAAAATTACAATAATTACATTAAAACTTCATTAGTGATAGTGTAAAAATGATTTAGGTTATGTGAAGACGCAACGCGTAATACTAATTGTGACCAAATCACTGATATTTTATATGATTAATAAATATTTATATGATTAATAAACATAAACTTATGTAGTTTTGAAGTATATTTTAGAATTGCGTTGATAATCGTCTTAATAATCGCGTTAGCAAACACTCCAAGCATTTAAAATAACAATCAACTTTGACAGTTAAAGTGATACCCATAGATAAAAACAATATCAGAGACAATAATTTGCCAAAAACATTGCCAGTAAAAAAACTTTAGGACGAAACGTAACCTATGACCGCTAGTAATGCAAATTTGTTTATTGTACGTAAAATAAAATAACAAATGGATAGCGGTCCGTTAACGAAAAACAGTTCGCTACGTAACAGAAATTTGGTACTTCGTTTATAAAACCGGCCCTTAGTCAATAAAACCATAACCTACTAAGTACAAGGCGCAGCGCGGCGGTCAACTACAAAGTAGAACCGTTCGAAATTTTAACAACTTAGATGTAAAGATACGATGGTTATTAAAATAAAATTAATTTGTTCGAATTAAACACAAGTAAATGTAGTTATCACAAAATATTAGTTGGAAATAAGTAATAATCACTGCTCGCCAAGGTTAAGAATTTGTGAAAGAAAGTAGACGCCGAATCGTGTTGCCGTATTACAAAAATGAAAACCCTGTTTTAGGGGTAAAATATCCAATCGTTATCTACGTAAAAAAAATCCTGTTGAAAATTATACATATTATATATTTTTGAATGTAGCTATTACTTTGTGGTTATCCATTATATGTTACATATTATATGTTCATAAGCCACGTTTAGATATACTAAGTTAGGAAATAACGGATTCTTAGAAACATATGTATTTTTTTTGTAAAACTTTCAAATAGTGATATATTTGTATAATAATATATAAACATTACTTTGTTATTTCATGCGTTTTCATGTATAACTTTTTTTTTAACTCGGAATAAAATTGATTTTTTCAAAGTGAATAATATTTGATTTGCATAAACCTACTTCGTTTGTTTTCTGCACAAACGAAATCTGGAATAATATTAAAATATATACATACTTTTTCGTTATTTGTTTTTGGGGTGTTATGCCGTGTTGCGCTACCTCCTTCTTTAGCCAACGTTTCGGACATCGTTGCAGTGTCCATCATCAGGGCAGATCCGGCAGATCTGGTAGATGTGTGCGATCCGTGTTGCGCTACCTCCTTCTTTAGCCAACGTTTCGGACATCGTTGCAGTGTCAGATCGCACACATCTACCGGATCTGCCGGATCTGCCGGATCTGCCCTGATGATGGACACTGCAACGATGTCCGAAACGTCGGCATAACACCCCAAAAACAAATAACGAAAATGCTTTTGGCCGTGAAAATCTTAAAACTTTTATACATACTTATACGTACTGTTCACTGTTTCCATCGTATGTTTGAATGTAATTACCAAAAGGATTTTTCAAAAAGCGGTGTATATTTATATTTATAAATAAATAAATATTAGGCGAAGAAATATCCGGTGCTTATGGGCATATTAGACCTTTCAATTCCGCTGCGCAATTAGGTTGTAGATACCAAATTGCCCCGTGTAAACAAGACATTGCATGTTTCCATGTCATTGCGCGTCATCTTTCCACCGCATTGAAAATATTCAACTTGTTTAATATTTTCAATGCGATTGGTTCGTTTGTCCTTCGTGCGCATGCGCGAATGCGGCGTTGCATGCGCGCGCAGCACTGTCCGCGCATATTGAATTGTTAAACTGTGACTGTTTATTTTGTAGGGAGTTGTCAACATAGAAGATGGTTTTTAAATGGAGGGAAGTGCATACGCCTCTCATTAACTCGTTAATTAAATGATCACACATTAACTTAATTCCCGCGCGCACGACCTGTTTCGAAGACATTTTAAAATCTATGACAGAAATGTGATTGAATGGTCCACTTCTGTCAAGTACGTGTAAACAGTACACCCTTTCAATTATACGCCGTTCAACCAAATGGCATCAATGTGGTTGACGTGTGTAATTTCGCCATTACGTTAGCAATTATGTTCTTTGTCTATGGAAATGTCAGTGTCGAGCGAAAAGTTTCACAGTGAACCGCGCTGTAAACCTATCGGTCTTTACACTCTTTACTATTCTGCGCGGCGGCCTGAAGTGGCGCGGGACTCGGTCGCTCCGAAGTGTGCGTGTGGGAGACGCTAATGTCCAAGGCGACTCCTTTGATTCTAACCTGCCAAGCAGTAATTATTGTAGCCCCGCCTTACTATTATATGATAAACTAGCTAATAGTTGTGTTAAATTAATACGATTTAAGATTATTTCTGTAACCATCATCTTTTTAAAGCGAGGTTTTTACAATTCAAGCGTTTCTACTTTTCTAGTGACGTTTCTTCAACACTTTGTAGTTGACCGCCGCGCTTATTCTTGTGCGTGACTAATCACCTAAGTGTTATTTTATATTAGTTTGTTATATTGACTAAAAATCACTTAAACTCCTTAGTTGTTATACGGTGTTTAATAGAAGAATCTATCGCTTAACTTATTAAAGGTAGACAGATTAGTATTTGACAGCATTCGCGATATATCATATTGAGCCACCAAACACCAACCAGGGTAGAGCATCCTAGGTAAATAGGCGCTTTAAAAAGAAGAAAAAAAACACTTTGAATCAGTTAGATAATAATAATAGGTAAGTCAATATTTCGTATTCTGGAAATGCAAAATAATTTATTTTAATGGATATTGTGTTCAATTGAAATATGCAAAATTGAATTGTCATGTTAGAAATTTTGCCGCATTTTTTTATTAGGTACTGCCAATCTAAAACAAGACGCTATCACAGCAGTGCCATGGATCTTCCCATCCCAGAGAGTGTTTACATCAAGACTGAACCAGGGTCCCAGGAAGAAGGCGCAGATGAAATGAAGTATATAGATATAGAAATCCCCCCATTGGATGTAAAGAAGGAATGTTTGCAGTATGAGGGTGTTCAGGCAACTAGTAAGTTCCATTGCTAACATAAATAAAATCAAAATTTTCAAATTTGAAAAATCTTTTGAAACAGATTTAAAGAGCTTCAAATGTGCTGAACTATCTCTACCTATCTTATTAATGTAATTAAATGTAATGTCTTAGTAAAATCATTGTAATATGTATTATAAACCATCATAACCTATAGTATTATTTAGTTATATTAAAAAAAAGTGATTTAACTTTCTTATCTAAAATATTAAAATCCAAATTGGAATTCCGAACTCCTGCAACTTGCAGAGGTACTGGAGGTATCATCGATGTAGCGGTTTGCCACTTTGCGAAACTAATACTTAGGTTTTATTAGACATGGTTAATGTTGCAATTTTATAAAGCTCTGATCACCTTACTTTAAAAAAAATTTTGTTTGTATTTTTATATCATGTATGTATTTTGTATCGTAACTTATCGTTATTATATCTCACCGTACTTTAAATTTTTGTTGCTTATATTTTTATTTAATTTATGTACTTTTTTGTTTCTATTGTAATTTTATTTATATTATTTTATTTATGTAAAAGCCCTCTGGGCGTATAATAAAATAAATATAAATTAATAAATACCTTGATGAATGCAGTAAGGATTTTTCAATTTGGGAGGCGGGAATGGGTACCGCCGCCACGGGAACCTTTATTGGATAACCAACACCTCTGCTTTAGGTCACCCCAAGTGGTTCGCTACGTTTGGTGATTCAGTAGGGGTGCCCGGGTTCATGGGGTGAGGTTTGTCTAGATCTTGGAGGCGGATGACTAGGACACACTGAACCCCAGATTTCTACCCACCCCTTAAACCTTTTTCCTTCCCAGAACTCTCCTCTCCTTCCTTTCCAAAAAAACCCTCTACACAGCATCCCCATGATGACATAGGCCCTGAGGGAAATTATTTTCCTCAGGGCCTCCTGTGTGGTGCTCATGTAAAAAAAAGGAATTTGGCTTTTTTATCCTGCCCCCCTTATCCCTTATCGTCCATCGCTGGTTTTGGATTGAATTCTATATTTAAATTTTGCCTTGCTGACTAACTTATAAAATGTTAAACTTATTATACCGACGAACAGTTTCCAATTCCTCAAGGGATCGCCTTTTTTGGTTCAAATAAAACGTATATTTTAGTGTTTCAATAAATAAAAATTATATTTAAAAAAAGATTCCGAGATTACAAAATTCCGAAATTAAATACTTCGATTGACGTGAAACTACACATTCTGATTTTATTCTTTATAAGAGAATATCTAGTTAATTCGAATGAATATCATTATATAGGACAAATGAGAGCAAAAACAGTGTTCCGCGACCTTGTTTGATTTTTATCATGCTGCATTTCAAAACAATTTTATCCCATTTTAATTTATACTACGGGTAAATCTTTTTAAAATTCTGAAAATTCGTTGATGTCTGCTTCAAATAAAAAATGTACATTCATTCAAGCTGTTTCTGATCTTTGCCGACCATTAAACTCTGTTTAGGTATTTTAAACATGCATTTTTCTGTACGCCTTCAATGTCAAAGAAAGTCAATCTATTAATATCACAGGAGACTTGTTAGATTTTCATAGTTGTCGCGCTAGTTCTAACTTCCTGGAGTCAGTGGGACTTTCACATCCCTAAATGTAGTGTGCTTTAGGCTGAAAGAATTGACATATGAATTATAATATTTGTCGATGACTTCTTGTCGAAATTTTTTCTTACTTCAAGGATAAGCTAAAAGAAAACGATTTTTTTATACATTTAAGAAACATAGAAAACATTTAAACAATTAGTCTGCTATATTTGAGAGCAAGAAAAAGTTCTGTATTTCTTAATAAATTGACCAGTCGTTAAAATCGAATAGTCATTAAAAGCATAAAATACGAATCTGTAATGTATTTTTTTGCTATTCCAGGCGACATTATAATGAAGACTGTTCCCATCAAGGCAGAACTAGTTCCCAGAGAAGAAGATGGAGAGGGAATTCCTTATAAGGAAATAGACGTTGACCTACTGGATGTTAAAAAGGAATGCATAAATCCTTCTGAAGTTATTACGCACACGGCAGGTAAAATCAGCTAATTATTGTCTGATTTTAATGTTTTCATTTTAGGTACCTACTTCTTGAGTTTTATCTGTCATCCTTGTTTCAGATTATCCTGGAAAAAAAACTCATTCATGTTTCTATTGCAACTACTCATGCTCACGCAAGTCTATATTAGCACTACACGTGCGCACCCATACTGGAGAAAAACCTTTTCCATGTTCCTGCTGCAAGAGTTCTTTTTCTCGAAAGGAAAATTTAAAAAGTCACTTGCTTACCCACACTGGAGAAAAGCCATATCATTGTTCTTACTGCAAGAGTTCGTTTTCTCGAAAGGGACATTTAAAAGGTCATATGCTTACCCACACTGGAGAAAAACCTTATTCATGTTCCGCCTGCACCTATTCATGTCTTCAAAGGGGATCATTGAAACATCACATGCTCACCCATACTGGAGAAAAAACTTATTCATGTTCCTACTGCAAGAGTTCATTTAATCAAAAGGGAAATTTAAACAGACACATGCTTTCCCACACTGGAGAAAAACGTTTTTCATGTTCCTACTGCAGTTATTCATGTTTACGAAAGGAAACTTTAAAATTTCACGTGCTCTCCCATACTGGAGAAAAACTTTATTCATGTTCCGACTGCAACCAGTCATTTTCTCGAAAGGATAATTTAAAATCTCACATGCGTACCCATACTGGAGAAAGACCTTTTTTGTGTTCCGTCTGCAACTATTCAAGTTCTGCAAAGAAGACTTTAAAAGATCACATGCTTATACATACTGGAGACAAACCTTACTCATGTTCCTATTGCAACAATTCATTTTCTCGAAAGGAAACTTTAAAACGTCACGTGCTCACCCATATTATAATATAGAACAGAAAAGGAAAGCTACAATTAAACCTGCGTTTAAATGTAAAATTACGCCGAGTACTCCTAAAAAATAAAAATAATCTCAAAGGAAGCAATAGGAATTTGCTTTTTCTGCGATCGCATTTCAAATTAGGACTGGACACTGCGATTCCTCCAAGAAATACTTTCATAAATAGAGCATAGCGAAAAGTCGCGTTGAAAATGCACCAGATCTACGAAATGGTGACAATTTTCTCTGCCATAATGTTCTGTTCCGTCTAAAGTCTAAAGGCTCCGACGATTCTTTCGATTCTGAAGACTTGTATAAATCATACTGGGATATTTCTTAACAGTAGACAGCAGTTTTTAATTACAAAAATAAATGTGTATTTATTAGGTTTCAGGCTTTTCTGTTTTCTTGACAACACTTTCCAAAGATACACTCAACTGTCCAATAATATATCACTTACTGTAAACTGTAACTCTTTACAAAAATGTACTTTTTTAGCAATTCCAATACATTAAACCATTTTTTTTACAAGATTTAAAAAAAAATCTTTTGTGGTGGTTCAATTTAAAGAAAATGTATTGAATTTGAAAAATACGAACCTGTTCGAAGGTTCTCCACTTGACCAGAGAGTTTTTATTCATATGATATCTGATAGGCCTATTATTTATAATTCTGTCACTATTTCTGCTCTGTTTCTATTTAATCCTTATTATTTGAAAACTTTTTGTGAACCAAACTTTTTTTTTGTGAAATTTTTGGTTTCAACGGGACAGTTATAAAGAAGAGTTATAAAATGAATATTAAAGCTGGAATATATTTAGTAAAAAAAAAAACATTAAATATTATAATAAATTTTTTAACTAATTTCTATGAATAAAGATTTTAAATGTTTCCAATGAATAGATTAATTAAAAACTGTAATATTTTCAATCACTTTTATTTAATTTTGTTGAACAATAATAACAAAATTTCGGATATCCTAATTCATTGCAAAGATACAGCGAACATGAAGAGCAAAGATTTTATAAATTCACTAGCTGGTTCCCGGCATGCGTTGCTAGCCATTTAATAATGAAATAGTTTCTCCCTGCGTGTCCTTTCCCATTCGTCCCGTTCCCCTTCCGCCTCCCCTTACTCTCCCGCATACCTTCCCCTCTCGCGTTCCCACCCCGCCTCCTTCACCTCACCTCTCCCTACTCCACTCACCCCTTCCCCCATCTCCCGAACCCCCCTTCCTGAGTTCCCCTCCATCCTCCCAGGCTCCCCCCCCCTCCTGTGAACCCACTACCCCTTCCCCTCCCCCCACCGCCATTCCATAAATTCAGTCCCAGTCCATTAAGTTTTCAAACCGCTCGCGTGCCACCTGCTGCAATTTTTTAATACAAATTTCACAATTCCAGAGCTCATCAGTGGTTTTATGCAAACTTATGTCAATAACGACCACAAAAAAAGAATTATTCAATAAAAAACACATATTAATTTGTTGTAGACCACTTTTATTTTATACACACTACCTTTATCTAATTTTTTGCTTTTATTATTATGGTGAAGAATTTTAACCCCTGTGTCCTTGTTAAAAGTGTGATCTGTGGAAATTAGGTGATAAGCAAACTCTGAAAAATTATTATTATTTAAGCATCTTAAATGTTCTGTGATTCTGATATTTATATTTCTAGTTGTCTTACCTATGTAGAACGAAGGACAATCATTGCAACATAATTGGTAAATGCCTGAGTGGCTTAATTTATGATCTCTATCCTTAGTGTTTTTTTAGTAATTTACCTAAATTGTTATCAGTATAGAACGCGGGCTTAATGTGGGCAGGCAAGTTTTTTGTACTAAGTGAGGAAAAGTTGGATATATATATAAGATTCTGCGCCATTGAGCGGGATTTATTACTTTATTATTATTTTCAGGCGTACCAAATAAAAATGCATTAGTTGAGATGAGTTTAAGCTTCTTACTTAGGATTTTATCAATTAAATCTGCGGAATAACCATTATTTAGAGCAATTTGTTTAATTTTTGAAAGTGCAATCGCGAAATTAACTGATGAAAGAGGGATTTTTACTAGCCGTTTATGAAAAATGTTGAATTCAATTCTGTTATTTACTGAAGTTAGTGTAAAGTCTAAAAAATTAATGGATGCATTACTGCCTACCTCTAAAGTGAATAGGATGCTTTTGTGGAAGGAATTTACTCTGTTGCCGCTCTGTTCCAGTCCAGATACAAAAGATATCGTCCACGTATCTTTTCCGTGTAAGAATATTATTTAAAAGTGATGAATTACAATTAAAAATCTTATTCTCTAGGTTATTCATAAAAATGTCTGCTAACAGGGGACTCGTCGGAGCACCTATCGGAAGTCCTTAGTTCTGTTGGTAGACACAGTTGTTATATTGGAAATAATTTTGGTTGAGGCACAAATTAAATAAGCGAGAAAGGTCATTTATCATATCATTATCTAGATTAGCGGAGTTTAAAATATCTACAATAATTTCTTTGCAATCAGTAGTTAGGCCACTTGGGAACAAATTAACAACATCAAAGGAAGTAAGTTTAGCATTAATGGGAATGACCAAGTCCTTAACTGCACTTGTCAGTTCAAAAGAGTTCTTGATTGTATAATTAGGGGAAAATACATTAAGATTATTAAATACATTAGTTATGTGAGACGCTATTAAGAAATTCGGGGAAGCACAACGTGATACGACGGGTCTGATGGGTTTTTTTTTTATGTATCTTCAAAAACCCGTATAACTTGGGAATTTTAGGTTTAGACTGAATAAATTTATTTTGGTTAGGATAATCATCTTTGAAGATCACTTTTTACAAAGTCTTCCATTTTACACTGGTAGTCCGTTTTATTCATTATTATCACTGTGTTTCCTTTGTCCGCCCTTGTAAGCACTAAATCTTTTTCAGCCAATGTTTTGCGAATATTATTAATACACAAAATCTCAAGATGGATGGATTTTTTAATTTTATTCATATTTTTTTTCTATTTGATTTTTAATAGTTTCGGCACTTTTGTACAGGAACGTTTTAGGTTGGTAGGATAGAGCCGTTTCAATGTCCACTGCCACGTTTTCAATAGCACTTTGTATGTTATTTTTACTGTAATTTAAATTATATTTTAGTCCTTTAGATAATAGATTCATCTCTTCTGGGAGGAACACGTGAGGAACTCTTCTGGAGGAACAGAGCAGCAACTGAGTAAATTCATTCATCTTATAAATTCCTTCCACAAAAGCATCCAATTCACTTTAGAGGTAGGCAGTAATGCATCCATTATTTTTTTAGACTTAACACTAACTTCAGTAAATAACAGAATTGAATTCAACATTTTTCGTAAACCGACGAACACAGCTATAACAATACATAACATGTCAAATCACCCGGTTTCACATAAACATTCTGCTTATCATTCAATGGTGCACCGGTTGGTAAAAATCCCTCTTTCATATGTTAATTTCGCGATTGAACTTTAAGAAATTAAACAAATTGCTCTAAATAATGGTTATTCCGCAGATTTAATTGATAAAATCCTAAATAAGAAGCTTAAACTCATCTCAACTAATGCATTTTTATTTGGTACGCCTGAAAATAATAATAAAATAATAAATCCCGCTCAATGACGCAGAATCTTATATATAAATCCAACTTTTCCTCACTTAGTACAAAAAACTAGCATGCCCACATTAAGCCCACGTTCTATACTGATAACAATTTAGGTAAATTACTAAAAAAACACAAAAGATAGAGATCATAAATTAAGCCACTCAGGCATTTACCAACTATGTTGCAATGATTGTCCTTCGTTCTACATAGGTAAGACAACTAGAAATATCAATATCAGAATCACAAAACATTTAAGATGCTTAAATAATAATAATTTTTCAGAGTTTGCTAATCACCTAATTTCCACAGATCACACTTTTAATAAGACACAGGGGTTAAAATTCTTCACCGTAATAATAAAAGCAAAAAATTAGATAATAAAGAAGCACTAGAAATCAGAAAATCCCTAAATAATAATGCTAGTATTTTGAATAACCAAATTAATTTATCTTTCAGTTCCATTCTATATATTTTTCCAACTAACCGCTCTGTTCTTTCCGGAAATAACCCAATTACTCCCACCCCTTTGCCTACCTCCCACTCAAACACCTAAAATTTGTATATCTGTGAACATTCTGTATCATAGTTTAGTTATAATATTCTGCTGACGAAGGAAGGGTGCTTCCGAAACCGGTAGAGTGTGTATAAAATAAAAGTGGTCTACAACAAATTTATGTGTTTTTTATTGTTAATTATGACGAGCCACAAAGTTAATGCTTTTTACAAATAAGAATTATTCAATTTGGTGCAGTCGTTTGGAAGTTATGCGCATACATACATTTCGGCGATTCATTTTTGTTTATATATTTTTACTACTAGCCGTGATGATAATTTTTAAAGTATGGAATATGGTTACAAGGATAATATTGAATTGTGAGTGATTCAAAAACGTCATATGTCAATGTGCTGATGGTTCTACTTTTCTTTCTCAGTTCTTAAACATAATATAATGATTCAGCTCCATCTTACACACTAAATAACAACAGTCTAAAATGTGACAAACGTGAAAGTATGTCTGCACCCCCCAAGGAAACATACAATCATTAGCATTTATCTCCCTCACACGTATAAAGAAAATGAAACGCAATTCCCAATTCGAAGATATAAGTATCTGTTTTCTCCAAAGGACAAAAATTGTACTTTGCAGGAAAAGTTACACTATTTTGTATGTCACATCTTTTGTCTTAACATTATTTAATGTATAAAAAAGAGCTGCAGAATTATAGCGATAAGTAATAAAATTTACTGCCCTTTTTGCCGTAACGGCACCGTAGACGTGGGTTGTAACGGTAACAATTAAATTGTTCATTGGATAAATTTCAATCGTATCTGTAATTTGTTGAACTAAAATTAATTATATTTACACATAATTGTGTTAATGGCACGAGCTATGCCGGTTACATAGAAATATAATAAATTGACAATTTTATTTGTTTTTAAAAGGCTTGGATCCTGGGGCAAAACAAGCTAAATACGCCAAGTATATGCGCAATTTTCGCAAGGAACAACGTGACAAACAAATGAAGACGAAAAGAAAAAGAGTAAAAAAAACGAAGAAGAAGCAAGTAAACATCGAATATTTATGAAAGACATGGATCCTGAGGCAAAACGAGCGAAACACGCCGAATACATGCGCAATTATCGCCTCCAGCAACGTGAAAAACAAATTAAAATGGAAAGAAAAAGGAAAAAGGAAACCGATGAAGAAGCGAGTAAACGTCGGGCTCTAGAAGCTCAGAAGAAGCGAAACTTTCGGCTAACTCAGCAACTACAAGAAAATGAAGAAGCAGCCAGTAAACGTCGGGCTTTGCAAACTCAACATATGCGAGATTTTCGACAAAAGCAGCAACAACAAGATACTAAAGAAAAAGCAAGTCAACGTCGAGCCTTCCACGCTCAACAGATGCGAGAATTTCGACAAATACAGCAACAACAAGAAACCGAAGAAGAAGCCAGTCAACGTCGAGCTTTATATGCTCAACAAAAGCGAGACATTCGAAGACGTTCTCGAAAATTCCATGTTATTAATCAAGACCAAATACTCGTAGGTTAATTCATTTTAACAAAACTAAATAATTGTTACCTTACTTTTTTTTTTGTTTTTAAATTATTTATTTAAAATAATGTAATACGTATATGTGTATATACGTACATGTGCGTTTATATATTATTTTTCCACTTTAAGTCTGGTGTTTTTAATTTTTTTTTTGGTAGTTTATAAATATTTTTTTTTTAAATAGCCATAAAACTGGCGAACTATATTTTACTATTTTTTGTGAGTACTATCATTTTACTTTTATCTTACTTTCACTTGCTTTTTTTATCAATGTACTAGCTGGTTCCCGGCATGCGTTGCTATGCTTTTTAATAAAGAATTTTTTTCTCCCTTTGTGTCCTTTCTCATTTGTCCCGTTCCCCTTCCGCCTCCTTCCTCTCCCGCGTCCCTTTCCCCTCTCGCGTTCCCACTCGACCTCCTCCACCTTCCTTCTCCCCACTCCACACCCCCCTTTCCCCGTCCCGCGAACCCCCCTCCAGAGTTACCTCCCCCCTTCCGCGAATCCCTACCCGAGTTTCCCTCCCCCCTCCCGCATTCCATACATTCAGTCCCAGTGGATTCAGTTTTCAAACAGCTCGCGGGTCACCTATTGTAATTTTTTTTATACACATTTCTTAATGGCAGAGCTCACCAGTAGTTCTATAAAAACCTTGTCCTGATAATATAAAATACAACAAAAAAAGAATTATCCAATTTGCTGCAATCGTTTGGAAGTTATGAGCGAACATACATTTCTTCAGTGTTGTGTTTTTCAGTTTTCATCATTATTATTATTATGTTTATATTGTTTATCTAGTTCCTATCTCTGTAATATTAGGCAAAAAAAAGTTAATAACTGTTTACTTTTTATTTATTATTTGGGCATGATGTGAACATTTGTTGTTGGGTTGTAACCTAATTATTATAATTTATTGTTTTCTTTAATGTATGTAATGTTATTAACCTGTAAATGTTCCTAATAAAATAAAATAAATAAAAGACAACTTTGCTGAGAAAAAATGTAGAGTTGCAAAACTGTGGCCCAGTGAACGTTGAATGTCAAGAATTTGGATGAAATTGAGAAATTTTAATTCATTAATGATTTTACTTTCAAATAATTTAACTACATAAAGTGATACTAACAATCCATTATTTTGGATATCCAAGGATTTTAAGTTGTCTACTTTTTTTTTTTTTTTTTACATGAGCTCCACACAGGAGGCCCTGAGGAAAATAATTTCCCTCAGGGCCTATGTCATCTTTGAGAATGCTGTGTGGAGGGTTTTTTTTAAGGAAAGGAAGGAGAGGAGAGTTCTGGGAAGGAAAAGGGTTTAAGGGGTGGGTAGGAATCTGGGGTTCAGTATGTCCTGGTCATCCGCCTCCAAGACCTAGACAAACCTCACCCCATGAACCCAGGCACCCCTGCTAAATCACCAAACGTAGCGAACCACTTGGGGTGACCTATGGCAGAGGTGTTGGTTATCCAATAAAGGTTCCCGGGGCGGCGGTACCCATTCCCGCCTCCCAAATTGTCTACTTATTTAAGGGAGTTATATTTTATGTTAAGGTTTAAAATACTGCTATTTTAATATTTTTAAAAACTTATCTCGGCCTTTACGTAGACTTTTTTTTAATTTGCGCTTGTTTCAGTTAGAGGTTTTTATAATTTACGGCAAAATGATTTATGTATTAATGTATCCTTATGTGAGAATGTTTTTTTGTGGTACACCTGTTTCCTAATGTGCAGGAGCGAGACGGCAGATGCCGGGGTATAAAAAAGATGTTTCAAAGTGATCTGTACATGGATAGCATAGAACATATTCAAAACAAATTTATAAAATATCTTACCTTCAAATTCAACAAAGCACATTTCAAACTTTGCAACAAAGGCGAGCAATAGCTGATTTGACAAATACACAAAATTTTAAATAATAACATTGACTGTTCCAAACTTCTTTCCCTGGTTAATTTTAATATACCATTAAGACGTACACGCCATATAGAACTATTCCACAACCTTAATTACAAGACAAATGCGGCAAGTAATTCGCCAATCATTCGTGCTCTTCATATGTTCAATAATATTTGTCTAAATTCTAATATCGACATTTTCTCTGATTCATTGCCCAAATTTAAAAGAGCATCACGTCAATAATATGTAGCGGAAGGCAGCGAACGAATTGAATAGCCATATAAATGTTTTGTTGAACGGGCAACATTAGAAACCCCGCACTAGAACCACTGGCCGACCATTCTGTTTCCACGGCCCGGTTGTCAAGTCGCATTTGTACGCTGCCTTCTACGTATATTAAAATCCTTCTGATAAATGTAATAATAGCCTGTGTCGGTTTTGTGTAAATAAATGCAAGTCAAACGTTCATCATACTATTTATTTAAATATACCGACCACCTTGTTGGCAACGTGTTTGAAGTTCACGTAAGTATTCTGGCAGGACAGCCAAACTACAACAACCGCCAAAAATATAAATTATTCAATGCGCATTCTCACACACACGCGCACATAACTTCCCACTATACACATAACCCGGTAATTACTTTACAGCCTTACTAAAAAACCCAGTGAAAATTTTATTCAATTGACAAATGGCCGCGGATTTGAAAACATTACTAATTAAAAAATTGTTCATGGAAAAAAACACATTGTTTACACGGCCTGAGTTTCTCTGTTTTATTAACTATGTCTGAACAAAATTTGGAATTTTTCCAAAGTATTTTGAATGTTCTATATATTTCTTATTTTTGATGGTGACATAAAAACAAATACCATTTATTAAAACTAGATAAAATAACCTTTAAGATTTGTGTATTTGAAATACGCTTTAGTTTAAAAAAACTGCCAAATTTTTAGATTCAAACGCGAAAAAAATGGATTTTTTTTTATCAAAACATTTTTGGTGAAAGTGTAGAGAAATTTATAAAAAACAAAATTTAAAAAATGCAGTCCTTTAAAATAATAAATTTGGAACGAAACTGTCACCTTTCTTTTTCCTCGTGCATACAATAAAAAAATAATAAAAAATTTCAAAGTTTCTTTATTGCCAAAAAACTAACCTTAAAAATAATACCGACTTTTAAAACAGATTTCTTGCATCTCTAAAGAAGTTAATTTCTTTGATACGTTTAGGAATTAGATATTAATATTTAAAAAAAAACACCACTTTTATGAAATTCTCATTAAATACAATCCTTTAAAAGTAAATTTGAATTTTCATGTTTTATACACGTTGTCCGGAAACTCGTAGTACAAGCGGAAAACTGGTGAACCTAAATCACACAGAGAACCCAAATAAACATAAAGATTTTCAATTTAAGCATTTTTAAATTTAAAATTAAGAAAAAAAAAAAATAAAGGCTTGTTAGGGTTAAAATTTTAGAAAAGCGGAAATGTCGTGATGACAGATGGAAGACGTTATTCTAAAATTATTTATAAGTTGCTAAATCTCTTTTCGTGTCCATAGTTTATTTATTTTCGTCTTAATAATTTATTATCCCACCTCTTCTAGGCATTACAATATGGTTAATTAGCGTACCTATTTATTTTGTTGTGTGGCAGCTCCGCATCTGGTTGCAATGTTTTCAAATCCAAAAACACATCACAAACATTTGTCACCAATTGTTCAACTTTATCACAACTATCATCAACGACATTGGAGGGTACCCACTGCTTTCCCGCCCTGGTATAAATAACAGATTACTCACTAACTAATAATTGAATTAATTTCATTCACAATTAATCACACAAAGAAAATAACATGCGAGTCACAAAAACACCTTGTTTTAAAGTTTGTTACGCTATAATTAATAACGCACTATTATTTACGTTTCAAATAAAAATAAAACACAAGAAACACACATTTGATTTTGAACCAAATTAGTTTAATTTAATACGTTAGTTAGTTAAATCAATTAAAAGAACATCCCACGTCAAATCGTAAATACAAACTAATTGAGCGGGCCAGAACACGGATTTGTTTGCATACAACTTGAGTGAACTAGCGCTGTTTCGTTTTTTAACACGGTGCTAAAATGAGACGCATGCGGGGACTCTGCGGCACATTCCTTGTATTTTTGAATGAATTTGACGCGAAATATTAAACATCCGGTCAGCACAATAAAATGATCGCTGAACACGAATATTATTTAATTTCTAATTAAATAATATTAATGAGTTAAATTAGTTCAATATTGCGGACATCAAACAAAAAGAGATATACGAGTACCTACCAATTTGCGGAAAGCTATTTTACCACTTGAACATTACGCGGCGACGCACATTTCGATCGCCGATATTTGTTGGGAACTTCTAAAGCTGAATCCGGTTATCATCGTATCATATCATTACGATATCATAATATGTAGTATGTGACGGACGTATGAATTCATTCCTTCCATGGCGGTGGAATATGATAAATGTATTTATAAGAAGAAGCTGTAGCACATTTTACAGATTATGCCCAAATATCGATGTGTTTAACACGAACTTTGATAAATTCACAGCATACATAAAAAAATAACACTCCATTGAATGCCACATGTTTAACTAATAACTTAATAGTTCATTGATTTATGTATTTCTCTTTTTTTTATTTTTAGTTCACAACATTTTCTCTCCTACCTTTAGCAGTTCGAATTCAAATAAAATCACTTCCTGAAAGATATTATTGATATTATACGTCGTATAATTTGTCGTTATTTTATTGGTCAATAACATAAATAATGAATTTATACAGACTGTTTATAACAAATAAAATAAAATAAAGGCAATGTTCCGAGAGAGTACGGCTGGAGAGTACGGCTGGGACTCCCTCAACCACTCTCTCACGATCTCCTGCCATGTAGCTGGTAGGCAGACAAATAAACGCCGCCAAGACTCGGACAAACCTCACCTCATGAAGTCACCAAACGTAGCGAACTACTTGGGGTGATCTACGGCGGAGGCGTCTAGTAATATCTACAGGAATTCCAAAAACTGAAAAAATCGAACTAATATCTATAGGAACCAAAGTGCGTTCGAATATCTACAGCTCAAACTGCTGACTAATATCTATGAGAACCAAAGTGTTGACGAATATCTACGGCACTGGCAGAGGTTGGATTTGCAATTATGTATAGCATATTGGAATAATGTAATAATGCAGTTTAAAAAAAAAACTTTTATTTATGTATGTATGTAAAAAGCCCTAATATCGAACTATTGGACACATTTAGCTGATGATTAAGGATTTGGGTTTTTGTTTTAATAGCTTTCTTTATTTCGAGTAATTCTAAATCATTTAGTCTGTTACCATGACTATTTCTATGTGAGTTAGGTTAGGTTAGTTTAGGTTGTGGTGCCGTGTATTTCGAAATAAATAAATATCTTTGTACTATGACCTCCATGTTTGTTCAATAAATTATTGTCCTCGTAAACAGCAAAATACGTAATATTATGCAAAAACTTTATGTACTTTAAACAATTAAGCCTTTATGTAATTAGTAATTACGTAATTGAAGTAATTTATGCTTCTCCGTACAACCTCTTGCTCAGCTGCCCTCTGTAGATATTAGTCCAACCTACGCTCTGTAGATATTAGTCAACACTGGGACAGTCATAGATATTCGTCCGACCTTAGCTCTGTAGATATTAGTCAACGCTCTGAAGTTCGTAGATATTAGTCCAACATATGAGCTGTAGATATTCGTCCGACATAAAGGCTGTAGATATTAGTAATTGGAGTCAACTACGGCAGAGGTGTTGGTTATCCAATAAATGGTTCCCGTGGCGGCGGTACCCATACCCGCCTCCAAAATTGATACATTTTATTACATTATTAAAAAAATAATAAAAAAACCTTGTTCAAATTGGTTCAAACACGACTGTAGCGAATGGCGGCATTGGAATGTTACAAAAGCGGCCATTTTTTATTTTTGTCCCCGAGGATGAAAAGGATCCAAGTCCGAAATTTGAAGAAATGAGTTTTTGATATTTTTTCCACCTGAAAACAACCAACTTTATTTTTGCGAGAGAGAAATTGTAAGTGTTAAATCCCTCGCTAGGTGGCGTCGAGACAAATTATGACTACATTTATTGGGGAAATACACTTGTCAAATATTTATTATTATTTTTAATTTATTAACCAACGTTTAGACAAGATTTTTATGCTAGCACAAAAGGTAACAATTATTTAAGCAAAAAATATAATAAGCAGTAATTGTTGAATGAAACACTAGTATATATTGAATTATTTGGCGGGTATTTGATAAGCCCCCATAGCTCAGTGGTCAAGAGCAGCTGACCGGCAATCAGAAGGACACGGGTTCAAGTCCCGTTGGCGGCATGTATCTTTTCTCGGAAGATTTTTCAATGTTGATGAGTATTTCAGGCTGATAATTATTGCTTATAATAATTGTTACCCTTTGTGCTATGCATAAAAATCTTGTCTAAACGTTAGTTTATAAATTAAAAATAATAATGTGAAAAAAGTATTTATATTCCATTCTATAATAACAAAAGGGCGGCACCCTTAACTCACCTAAATATAAGGTTTCACAGCAATTCTTGCAACCCTGTTTTGTGCTCTAACTGTGTAGAAATGAATTCGGGGAATACATTTAAATACCTAGGAATTATTATAGACAGCCAACTAAAATGGACAAATCACGTAGAAAAGCTTGCAAATAAACTTAGGTATTTGACTTACATTTATAAACGATTAAATAACATAGTTGATATTAAAAGAATGAAACTGGTATATCATGCATTGGTGCAATCATTAATACCTTTTGAAATAATTGGATGGGGGGGGGGGTATTTATGATTAAGCCACTAGAAATTACTCAAAAAATAATTTAAAAAAAATAATGTTGTATAAAGATGTTACCTACCCCTCCTTGCAATTATTCCAAGAAGCTGAACTCTTAGAAATAAGAAAATTTTACTGTATGCAATGTCTGAAACATAAATTTTCACGAAATGTATATTTTACAAAAAAAACTAAAATCGCTCCAGCAGTAGAGTAAATAATGCATTTGAGGCTGCCCTATGCAAATCTAGGCTTGCGCAGAGACATGCTTTTTTCATTGCACCAAAAATTTATAATGCACTCTATCAGACTATAGAAATTAAATCTAAAAACCTGTCTTCATACAGCATATACAAATAATTAGTAAAGACTTCGTAACCACAAATGACACAAATACAGACCTGCTATAACATCCTACCTGTTATAACTTTACAAATCCCTTATTTTTATTTAACCTTTTTTTGTTTTTTTTTTCTTAATTTTAGTTTTGTAAATACGGAATTATTTGTTCTATAAATATTTAAAAACATAATTATGTAATTTACTTATAATTTTTACTGCATTAAAAAAAACTTAGGTATACCCACGAACTGGCGATGCCTATGTGGATTAATTTTTGATATCATACATATATGCATACTATTGTAATATCTTTTTTTGTTTAATTCTATTATTGTTTATCTTTAAGCTACCTATTTAATTTTAAAGTTCCTTCTTTTTTACTTTATATCAAAAGAAATGTTTTTTGTAATATTTTTATGTATGTAACAAAAAAAAATTATTAATAAAAAATAAAAATAAACCCAAACCCGTAGAAACGTGCAATATTTTGTTAATTTGTAGAATTTTTAACCACAACACAGGCTTGTCCTAGTGAGGTTATAAATTAAATTGAAACATTATACCCTACCATGTAAAGAAATAAAATAAATAAATAATAGTAAAAACAAAATTATAGAGTAGTAAGATGTACAGGTTCCCAAAATTAGGAACCTGTACAACTTACTGTACATAATAACACTGTAAGTGCTAGGAGAGTTGAGACTAAGGAGGCAGCGAACACTGGTAGTGAATTCAGTTTCAAGTTGTACCAGTTCATCTATGAAGTTTGGAATTTGGTCATAGATAGGACACTCAAAAAAATTATGATCTAAAGTATCCTCTTACCCACAATCATAGTAAGGCGAACTGACTATATGGAACCTGGCGAGATGGCTAAGACGACATGAATAGTTACGGTCAGGTTTTCTCCATTTTGAGTCTCTTCAAATCAACTGCTTGTCAACATGAATATTTGCAATTGAAACAAGAAAAGCGTTATTTTACACTGTGAGTGCTGCAGTGACGTTTTAGATATGCATTTAGTGAAAGTGAAAAGTTATAGTCGGAACATGAGAAGGGTTTTTTAAACTGTGATTCAGCATGTGTATCTTCGAAAATTTTCCGTTAAAACACGAATCGCAGTCGGAACAAGAAAAAAAAACATTTTCCTCCGTGAGTCGGCATGTGACGCTGTAAAGATACCTTTAGTGATTATGAAAAGTTGCAGTAGGAACATGAAAAATGTTTTTCTCCATCCTGAGTCAGCATGTTTCTCTGCAAATCTATCGCTTTGGAACACGAAAAAGGTTTTTTTTTCACGGTGAGCCCGCTTGTGAAGCTTCAAAGACGTCTTTAGTGTACATGAAAAGTTGCAGTAGGAACATGAAAACGGTATTTCTCCATCATGAGTCAGCATGTTTCTCTGCAAATCTATAGCTTGTGTACACGAAACAGGATTTTTTCCACGGTGAGTCAGCATGTGAAGCTGTAATGACGCATTATGTGACCACGAAAAGTTGCACTCGTAATACTTAAACCGTTTTTTTTCCACCGTGAATCAGCATGTGACGCTGCAATGACGCCTTTAGCGTATATGAAAAGTCGCAGTCGTAACATGTAAAAGGTCTTTTTTCCTTATGAGTCTCCATATGACGCTTCAAAGTGTACTTCGATGAACATGAATAGTTACATTCTGAGCAAGAAAGTGGCATTGGGATTTTTTCACTATGAATCATCATATGACTCGTTAAACATCGCTGTTTAGAGGTTGAATAGTTGCAGTTGGAACACGAAAATAACTTTACTCCATGACGCGTTTTCGGCCTAAAAGATGGTGCATTAGGAAAATTGTGTATTTCTTTTCCACCATGAATCAGGATGTGACGCTGCAAAGACGCCTTCAGAGTATATGAAAAGTCGCAGTCGTAACATGTAAAACGTTTTTTTTCCTTGTGAGTCTCCATATGTCGCTTCAAAGTGTACTTCAATGAACATGAATAGTTACATTCTGAGCAAGAAAATGGTATCGGGATTTTTTCACTATGAATCATCATATGACTCGTTAACCATCGCTGTTCAGAGGTTGAATAGTTGCAGTTGGAACACGAAAATATCTTTACTCCATTATGCGTTTGCGGCCTAAAAGATGATGGATTAGGAAAATTGTGTATTTTTTTTCCACCATGAATCAGCATGTGACGCTGCAAAGACGCCTCTAGCGTATATGAAAAGTTGCAGCCGTAACATGTAAAAGGTTTTTTTCCTCGTGACTCTCCATGTGACGCTTCAAAGTGTACTTCGATGAACATGAATAGTTACATTTTGCGCAAGAAAGTGGCATTGGCTTTTTTTCACTATGAATCACCATATGAATCGTTAAATATCGCTGTTTAATGGTTGAATAGTTGCAGTAGGAACACGAAAATAGCTTTGTTCCATGATGAGTTTTCGGCTCTGAAAAAGATGGTGGATTAGGAAAAAAATTTATATGTATATCGAAAATTAATTAATATTATTATTTGAAACAATTTAAACAAATAAATTCCGGTTACTTGGTTTTGATTTCAGGCCAATTCTTTCAGAGTGTTCTAAGCATTCCTTTAGAGTATCTGCTAGAACGACGTCTATGTTCGTGTAAGGAATTTCCACTCCAATTTTTTCTCGTGGTCCTGGCTCTGCCTCGATGGTAACAGTCTCTACAGTTATGTTACCTGAAATAACAAAATAAATATACATTGATATGTCGAGAAACACCGAGTATTACACACAAAAAACCTATCGTCCCCTCCCGTGAGAGAACTAGAATGTTACATAAATAATAAATCAATTTTTTCGTCTTTCGGTTCGAACAGTCCAGGGAATCTACCAGATTCCCACTCGTTCCAAGTAACTACTATTATTCTTATCGGAGCGCTCTTCAAAAACCCATCTAACACAAAGTCGGGTTAGTTACACTCAGGTTAGTTACGCAGGATCTCAGATATGGGGCCCAGGGGACATAGTCTATGTACTAAATGGTCGAGAAAATACAAGAGAAATTTTTACGATACCTCTATATGAGAGAGATAGGTTTTTACCCATGGCTGTTACTGTTTCCAACAGCATTTATCTCGGAAATGCTGGATATCCGCAGCCTTAGTTCTAGAAGAGATGTCGCACTACTGCTGAGGGCTATAAGCTTCTAAATTGTTTTATATCGGTACCAGATATTCTGGCTGAAATAGGATTCTATGTCCCGGATAATTTCACGCGAGGTCGCCAACACAGGCTTGTGATTCTACCCAGATGCAGAACTAACTTACCAATGGTGGTGCCCCTGGGAAGACTCACTAGTATAATTGACTGCCTCGCAGGAAATGTGGATATATTCCACATTTCTGACAATGATTTTAAGCGTGAAATAGCACTTATGTTTTAACTAAATGTATTACTTTAACTGTAAACGTATTTATTATGTATCCTTTCTTACCGATTTTGCAATGTCTTGGTTTCATGCTGTTTTTCAAATAAATAAACAGCATTTATAACTCAAGAACGGCTGGATCGATTTGTATGATCTTTGGTTCGTTGGATTAGTATCCGCTCCGAACAGCAGAATAACTATTAAAACATCGGAAAAAATCACGGAAAAAAATTATAAAGAAAATTATTCTCATACATTTTGTGTGGAACGGCTTTTTTAGAATTCACACACACTTCAATATTATTCTTATCACAATATTGCTGCAGCTCTTTCAAAACATGAGATACACAATGTACGTAGGTCTGTTCCCTCCAAAGAAAAAAATCATCATTTTCTTGCAATTTTTGTACTGTGAATACCGCACAAGAATCCCAACTGCTCCCGTCTGGAGCTAGTGAGACTATGGCATCCCCAATGGGGGAATGTTGTGGGGCTGAAGATAGTGGGGAGGGGAAGGAGGTGGAGAGTAATTTTGAATTATAATTGCTTCATTAAGTAATTTAAAATGCAATGAATTTATTTCAGCTAATAAGTTAACACAACATTTTTTGATTCAAGGTGGTATGAAGTTCGCCGGGTCAACTAGTTTTTAAATAAACGACGCAACATTAATAATTGAACGAATCTAGTCCCGCTAGTGTCCCTGTACAGCAGACATTAGTGACTTAATGAAAGTTGAGTCAGTATAGTCTGTGTGAGAATGGTTTTGGTGGTACTCCTGCTTTTCAAATGTGCAAGAGCGAAACGGAAGAAACAGGGTAAAAGAGGTGATGGATGTTACTATCGCTCTCCTTAATCTCCGACAGCTCCGTTAGCTAGCACCTAGCTTTACAACACAGACGTGTCAATATTGGCCAAATAAATAACCATCTCGTCCACGCGCGTTTCATTAAGATCAGCAAGATCTCATCTACGATACAAATAAATAACAGTGGCGCAGCCAATAAGGGAATCTTATAACAACAGGAGGGAGATAACCCGGAATTCGGTGCGTCTGACACGTTGAAGCTGTCGACGGACGAATTAGATCTCTCCAGTATATTACGCAGTAGAAGCGTCTCTAATTCTGTTTCTCCATCTTTCAGAGCTAACCCGTGGTATGGAAGACTTCGTCCAAGATGAGTGCACTTCGCAGACCCGGAGAAGTGGGCGAACGAGAGAGAGAGAGAGAAGAGAGAGAGAGAGAAGAGAGAGAGAGAGCGAGAGAAGAGAAACAGAAAAGAAGAGGGTTAATTATAATTAATTTTAGGTGATGTGTTAATGTGTTCATTTAAGCAAATGAAATATATGGAATTATATTATGTGTTATGTAGGAAAAAAAAATATATATATGTAGGAAATGAAATACTTAACTAGGGGGTATCTTCAATTTTAAGTAGGGGAGGAATGTGATAGTGCGATGTCATCTTTGGGTGTTTCCAATTAATATTATTTTTTTTTACTCATTGTCTCTTCTTTATCAGTTCACACGATTAAAAACACCTTTCTTGCAATTGGTTTACAAAGTCGGTAAATAAAAACAATACCTAACTAAATAAATTATATTGTCGAACATCTGCATTTCACTTTTAAAAAATGCGCTGATAAAATTAATGAAAATAAGATTATTATTAATTACATTGCGACACATGAAAAACGAAGCCTTAAAGACCAGCAAATCCGTCCCTTTTGGGGTACAAACAGCTAATTAACGTGGGGTCTATTTCTTCCTTTTAAGGGACAGTTCGTATGATCTCGTAAAAATCGTTATATCTCCCTTAACAGCATGGTTAGAAATATGATCAAAACGGTATTAGAAAGAGAAAATACCACGCTTTATATTCAAAAATAAATATTAACCGCGAACTTATTAAAATGTACATCTTTATGAAAACAAAGCTGCCGACCGCAATTTTTGGAAATTGATCGGCAACAAAATGTTTCATTCTATTGAGGGCAATCTATCAAATGGACCATTTGTTTCAGCACAGAGTCAAGGGACACGTAATTAGTATTATATTGGATCAATTATTAGGTATTTCTTACCAGCAGTTTGATGATATCCCTCTAAAACCTCCATGAATTCCTTCTTAATGTTCGGAACTTCTAATTCTACGCATGAAGATTGCGTTGTATGGTAATATTCATCAAAAATCTCTGGCTCAATCTTAATGGGGACGGGGACACCGCCCGGATAATTAAGGTCCATGATGCTGTTGTGAGGCAGTTAAAATGAGGTTGTCATCTTTGGTTATAGTTTATGGCTTACGGGAAACAGCACCTGGAATAAAATAACTATTTCATTAGAGTTCCGAATAATCAATTCGTAAGTATTACGAATTTGTCGCCGCACTTTGATTTCTTATCTACAACAGAAAGGAAAGCTGCTAAAGTGTTGTTGAAAGTGGTATCTTGAGTGGAGATTGTTAGAATGATGAAGTATAAATATCCGACACGTTATTTATTAGGTTTTTTACCCGGGGTTTCAGCAAAATAAAGAATATTGATTGCATAATCAGAAATCAGACACACATGGCAGGAGCGACATTACATTGTGGTTAACCATAGATAAAAATGAAGCGTTTGGTTTATTGTAAAAAGTAATCAAGATTAGTCAAGAACTGTCAATTTTTTTTTCTCTCGTTTATCATGTGCAAAAATAATATTATTTATTTTATTAAAACAGTTTAGGTATAAACACGTTCGGCTATGTATTTAGTATTTGATAATTTTTGAGAATACCGTCACAGTGCAAAACAGCTGTAACGCACAATCTTACATCGTTGTTTATAATTATTCCGTTTTTACAATCTAGATATACCCTTAACTATTTACCAATGGCCATTGTTATATAGTGTCCGACCGAAACGGGACTTTCTACCAAAACCGAAACCGAATTTTCGGTATCTGTCTCATTTTCGGTCGAATCCGAAACCTTTTTAGACATGTTAAAAATCTATTGTCTATTTTTTTAACATTTTTTACAGAACTTCATTATTTGGTAATAATATAATCAATTGCACAATTAATGATGAAGAGAACGGAGTTGAGACGTGACTGATCGGGTCAGAAGAAAATAAATTAGTTTTACTAGAGCAATCAATCGGCATAGGGTTCGTTTGTAGGGTTTAAAAGTCGGTTCATAATTGACTATAACATTGATCTACTTACGGACAAAGCAAGGTTTGACGAAGTATCATACTGTGTTAAAAATGGCACCAGAAAATTAGAAGTATAAGAATTTTTGTTACTCCAGGATTGAAATATGATTGTCATTGAAACGACCAAAAATTTTACAAATGGAAAACAAATATTTTGCAGCTAACATAAAACTGCAGTAGAAAAACGGAGGAAGATGCTATTTTGTTATTTGTGCGACGGTCGACTGAGTATGGAAATGTCAAAAAATCCATAGATAACGCTTTTGGTGTCTTAAACGAAATGACATTTTACGAAAACTTTGTATTATTACCGCTTCACAATTAAAGCTCTATAAATGAAACATTTCTGAACGTAGCCGAATAGTAAAAACTGTTTTAGACAGGTTACAAAATAAACTTTCGAATTATTATATTACAAATAAATATTAACATTTGTAAATATTAAAATTTAGAATGCAAACATTAAAAAAATGTGAAAATGACTCACGTGATGTTTTTATGTGAAAACGGTACTAAAATCACAGATTATGTAAACAACAATACTTATTCTATTGTATAAATGTGTAATAAACACTTTTGTCACCTCTTTTTTTTTATCATTTCATATAAAACTATTTAATAGAAATTAACAATGTCGGGCGCCCGTAGGAAATTTGGCGGAATAAATTATGTGTCAGACTGCGCGTCTGACAGAATGTTCTTTTATGTATTTCTATGGACAACTTGAATAGAGATGTGCAGCATGATTCACTATCGACCTTTCACTTTTTATTTTACGGATGTAACTAAAACAATAACGGAATTATAACGGTTTCTATGGAGACTCACGCGCTGACGTGTAAACACGCTTATTGTACTTGACTGCTGTCGTATTTTTAACGCATATATCTGCTTACGTTGCGGAGGGGTTAAGTCGATTTCCGACAGTACCTACTTTTTTGTACGGAGCCTACTCTGTTTAGTAATAAATTAAGCCTTGAGAGAGCTGAAAAATGAGAAAAGCATCTCACATACGCACACTTTGGAGCGACCGAGTCCTGCGCCACTTCAGGCCGCCGCGCCGCGCAGAAAAGTCTGACAGTGAACTGCGCTGTAAACCTGTAGGTCTTTACTTTTCTGCGCGGCGGCCTGAAGTAGCGCGGGACTCGGTCGCTCCCAAGTGGGCGTGGAGGCGCTGAAGCATAATGAACAGATAATTATTTTTATGACAACAACAGGTGAGCTAGGTAATACCAAACTGGTAGATCAACGCTTGGAGTCATTTTCACAGGTCGATTTAGCGCCATCGGGAAATTGAAACACATCCTTAGGAAAGGAAAAAAACCGAATAACATTTTTTATTTTTTTTATTTGTTTATTTCAGGAAAAAATGTACATTTTTATGTTATTTCACCCCACATGCTAGGGATGTTTCTGTGTTATAACAGATGAAGTTAACAGATAGGAATTATACGTTGTAATGGTGCCACCCCCCCCCCCCCCCCTAATGAAAACTTTACAATATTCCTTCTTCTCGAATTGGAATTAGAAAGTTTACAACAAAGATTGGTGGTGACGCTCTCTCCTCGGTCACGGAACCACTTGCGATGTTGCACCCCTTTTCCTCGCTGTTTCATACCCCCCACCCTTCTCTCGCGCGTTCAGATCTCCGGTTGGTAGATCTTCCTCTCGTACCTACTGGATGATTCGCCAATAATGTTTGAATCATGACTCGTTTTCCCACCCCTGTGACTGAACACAGTAAAAGGTAGTTTTCCGGGAAATTCTTGCAATAAACCCTTTTCTCCACGTTGTGTGATTTTTTGCTTCGGAGCACCTAGGACATCTAGGATAGGTATTTAATGTATTTCGTGGTAACTTTCGGTTCTTTTAGGTAAGGTGTGGAAGAATTTCTCTGTATCTCTTAAACGTCTGAAGGACACGTCCGGTCTAAACTATCCTGAATTAGTCCCCACTATGATCCTAATGATATACACTGCTCCAATGTTCACATAATGAGCATGGTTGCTATTACTCTCGCTAGGCTATAAATTGATCTCTCTCCATCTACGTCCTAATAAGTTTTAATGTACATACCTGGAATGTTTCATTTCAGGTAATTGGCGAATTCTCTGCACCGCTCTCCATGGCTATATCCTATACATGATCGTGATAATATGTTCTGTTGTTAGTAAGCACAAATTTATACCTAGATTGGAAGTATAAGGACGGGATAGAGGATAGGATGGATGGTGATGGGGAAGAAATTCTTTGCAAACTAGTACTGGCTCCTCCACTTGACCAAATTGACTAGGTGGTCAGCTCTCAGGACACGACCCCTCGATCAATGCATGATGAGGCTATACCCATGGCACCCGGAAAATCTCTTGACGATAAACCAGATACCCGGACCCCTCCATAACAAAAGAAGAACGACGTGCCTTCAAACCTTTCCTGATCAACTCCAGTATCGAACACCTCCGGAACTACTTTACTGGCTCTAGAAGGGGTAATCTATTTCGTCCCTTATCAAGACTCTACTCACGGTACAAAGTGGCGTAAGCTTGTGACAGGCAGATCCTTCCTCCCACGTGACCGACCTAGCGTTACAGACCACCTCTGGAAGCCGACGTATCCCCACCCTTGTAAGAGATACGTTTGCTTCCAGGTCGATAGTATTAAAAAATGTGATGATGCTGCAGGAATCTCTCCGCAAGAAGCCATGCCCATGCCTCCATCCACACTACCTTGCCGGTAACTCGAGATGCTTTTGGCCAAGACGCCTCCGACAGCGAACCATGCCCTTTCATACAAATTGGCACCTCATTTCATACGGTCCTTCGCGCCCAATCACTCGACACCGTCCCGCGAAAGGGAATTGCTTCCAGGACCTCGCGTGACCCGATCAGTCTATGGTGAGCATCCTCCAACATGACAATGCGGAAAGACCCTTACCGGTGGACCACCAATTGTGTGTATGTGTGGCCTCGGTGTCGTCATCACATTGTTCAATCATAAAGATTTAAAAAGCGTAAATCAACAAGTAGGAATTCAGCGGAGTACCTGTTAGTTTTATTTGTTTCATATTTAATATTGTGATTCTGCTCTTCTGCTCTCTTGTCTAAAGATGCTGTTCGGGTTCCAGGTAATCGCCTTCAATTTGATATGTCGTACTCTCGGAACGCCCTCCATTTGGTTGAGTGTACAACACCTCCGAGGTGTACATAAGTACCTCGCTTGCTCGTTAATTTTTTTTGTATGTGTGTGCGCCTCCGACCGCCCGGCATCAGCTGTCTGGGAGAAAACGCCACTACCCTAAATGATAATAACGGTTAAACATATCCATATGAGCTGCCACAATAATATTAAATTTTCTCGTCGCTGGAGCTGTTGAAATTTACTGCCAGGGTTCGCGTTCCATTTACGTCACTCTGCAACCAGGTACCTGTAATTGAAATATAGATTCTTTAACTTACCCGTACGTAATTGTTTAATTCTCCGGTCGGGAAAACACGACCAATTGCATCTTAATTACGTATCCTGTAGACCTGTACCTGTGGAGAAAACACAAAGGTCCCCCTCCCTACGATTTCTTAAATTTTATACGACAAGGCCTAACGTAGCCTTAGATTTATGACTAAATTTAACCCCCTTTCCTTATAACCTGAATCTGATTGGAGGTATCTTTATCGCTCCCATCTGACTATCTCGCAATATTAATGTACTCCGGTTGACCGATGTTTGTAGACTATTTCAAAAATATCGTCCCTCTTTAAATATGTGTGTTCCCTAATGTTAAATTAGCACTTGCTATATCTTGGTATCGAAACCACTAGATCGAACGTTTTTCGTAAATTATTATTATTATTGTTTTATTTCTGAACTATTCGGTACTTATACATTTTTTCCATTTCAAGAGAACGATTTTTTTTTATCGTAATTAAGTTTTTTTTATTTTTATTCTATTATTATTTCTGATATAAAATCCGCAATTTTATTATTAACATTTATTTGTCGACCCCGTTTAAATTGTAGTAATACTGAAGTTTTTATTATTAGATCACGCCTGTTTAAACCGAACTAATATCTGTTACTATAACTCAATATTTTCACTGTCCTTAAATAATTTTCACAATTTTTTTTAAGTTCCTAAAAGCTTTTCACCACTGGCTTGTACCCCTTCTTCTGAATCTAATTAAATAACACTTTGCACAAAATCCACTGAAGTTAGATCGGCACTCCGCCGGAACGATTTTTGCTAAGTCTCCGAAAAAATTCCCCAACACTTCGATTTCGCGCGCCCTTTTTGACCGCCTTTCCTTCCCGAGAACCCACAATTAACTTCCCTCTCTTGTCTAAAACCGCCCTTTTTGTCTCCTCCGCTTACCAATTAATCAAACTTAAATTATACAATTCCGACCTTTAAACGCACAACCTTCATAGTTTCAAAATCTAGTATCGTATCCCGCGGTTTACGACATTTCGTCCTGAACGGTGCTCCCAACACAGAATTCGTATTGCGCGAAAGCACTATCTCGTAGAATCGGACAGGGGCGTACTCGGTCTCGTCCCTTAGATATACACACGAATCTTCTGCAAGACTAGCGCCTACAAGATATCATTTACCATGTGAATAATTAATTCAACTTTTCTCGAAAATCTATCGTGTCCGTTCTACCATTTTTAAAATCGCTTCCAGGTACGGTGTATCCTGAATTTTTGATATACTTTCCATACTTTCCTCGGTAACCCAAAGTCTTATTTCAACTCGGCAACCTACAACATTTTCCGACCGTCATCTACTATGCATCTTATTATCGCACAAATCGCATAACACGTCACCTTCTAGGTATTTTGTCATTTTAGCATCTGACTATGGATTTTCTAACAATTAGTGACCGAATATTCTTATTCAGACGTACCCCTTATGTGGACATGCGGCCGTGTTTGTTCCTGGCTATATGACGCGTTCCTTGTGTTCGCATACATTTTCTTAATATTTCCCGCGTTCGCAAATACCTAAGTACAATCTCTAGTCATTTGACCCCTTCCTAAACAAGGTCGCGATACTCGTAGAACCTTATTTAGTAATAGCCTAAACTTTTATTATCTCGATTCTTCCTTTTATGGGCCGTAACCTCTACCAAAGTCTAATTCCATACCTGCCTCCGAACGTTTTTTCATCTGCATCTCTAGTTCCTCCTATCATACCCCATCTCTCTCTGGCGTAAAACCCAATAAATCTCCGTTGTTATGCACCTAGCAATTGAGAAAAATACTTAAGAATTCAAATAATTTTAAATCCTGACAGGCCGTTAAATTTTATAGCTTTTCCTAATTTCCTATTACCTATATCTCGCGTATAAACTCGAGTGGTGATTTCAGCTTAATGAATACCCTAATGACTCAAAACTGTGTTAGATATTTCTCACTTGAAACCACTTCAACACGCAAGAGATCGACAACATTTCCTCCCCTCTAAAGTAACAAATATAAAATCCAACCCGAAATCTTAGATTTTATTTGGTCGTTAACGTAATCGATTCCTTCCCGACTACCCTGACATTATCAGCTTTTGTGTTTTGACTACCGTATTACGCTCCTTCCCAATACCTACACGCAAATCCCCCTAGAATTTTGTTTGGGAAAAGCGATATTGATTGTCAATGCCTACTCCCGTTTCTATTCTCATACAATCGAAATCGTTCGTTACTTCATGTTTAATTAACGCATGATTTTTGTTCCTTTTAAAACCTCCGTCAACGAAATACTTTCAAAACTCGCCGACCCCCGATGCGAAATCAACTGTTGTCAATTCCCTCGTGCTCCCCATAAAAATGCGATTTATGTCCAAGTTAGAAGTGTTTCTACCACTTAAAATAACTATCAGTTTGGACCGTGGGATAACTTTTGTGTCTCAATTTGACACAACCCCCTCACACCACGCCCCGAGATGTGATTGGCTGATATGCGTCTAATGGCTTCCAACCATACTAGGATTTGCTAGTCGTTTTTTCTTCCAAAATTTGTTTACACCCTTCGTAGCAGAAAAATGTGCAATCATTACAGTTTCCCTTAATATTGCTTTCAAAATTAACCAATAGATGTCGATAGTGTGATCATTTTCGTAATAAAAAAAATATTCGCCAACCATCCAACAAAGCAGGTTCATCACAACGTATAATATGCTTGACAATAGTAGTAATTCGATTATGTAGGTGATGCAAAATAATCATCCTATCGGAAGATGTTATAATTTTTACAATTCGGGACCAAATTCGGGTTGCATTTTTACGTATGTTTATTAACAACGTCACCCGTAGGATAGTTTAGTTATCTAGGGTTTAAAACTAAAAAACGATTGCATTTAAAAATTAACCTACACATAAAATGCATTACATTTGTATCTACGAGTATATAAAATATTAGCATACACAAAGATGTGAGCTAACTTAAGATTAATAAATAAAAATAAAATAAATAAAAACCCAATACCAAAGATACTAAGAAAATACAAGAGGAAAATTAATGGCGCAATTATACGATTACAAAGGATGCCGATAATTTTGAAACTATGTAGATGACTTCTTTTTATAATACACGTTAGTTTGTAAGTTACTTTACAGAGAAAATTGGCAATGTTTGTTTAAAAGGATTTTTTTTTTACATGAGCTCCACACAGGAGACCCCGAAGAAAATAATTTCCTTCGGGACCTATGTCATCTTTGGGGATGCTGTGTGGAGGTTTTTTTAAGGAAAGGAGTTCTGGGAAGGAAAAGGGTTTAAGGGATGGGAATATGGGGTTCATTGTGTCCCAGGCATCCGCTTCCAGGACCTAGACAAATACCACCCCATTATCGGGGCGCCCCTGCTAAATCAACGAACAAAGCGAACCACTTGATCCACCCAAATTGATCCTAATGCAAGGCAAATATTTTAAAAATGATTTCAGGTTGATTGATACTCCGATTATAGGTAATATCCAGTGAGTTTTCACGAATCAACACTAGTTGTTAGAATTAAGGGCCCGCAACCCGGATTTCTACCGATTTATTACACATTTCCCTAAAACTTAAATGTATGTAGGTATGCTCCAAAAATTATTATAAATACGTTTGTTTTAGTTATTTCACAAGTTATATGTATGAAAAAATTCACAGTGTTTCTTTAAATGCTGTTTAAGATAATGCCCGCGAGAATTTGCTCTATTTTAAACGATTCTTGTTTTATTAAACATTTTCGCAATTTTCGCATCCATTTTGTCGCTGTACATGTTAGCGCTCTCCTCTAACATTCGTAATTTTGTATCTGTCCATCTTCTTCTTTTTGTGCCCGGTTGCAGAGCCTTAATGTGTATGTTTTCAAACCAAATAATGAACATGCGTTTCCGACAATGACAGTTCTTGACTAACGTGCTTTATTTTTTTACAACGGACCAAATCACCGCCATCTTTATTTACAGGCCGTGCTGTAGAAAACCAACTGACGTTTAAAGTGTCCTATTTGTGGGACTTCGTGATAGCTTTTTTCTATGCGCCAGTACGGATATTGTAGGCGCCCGAGGAGTGTGTGCTACTGATTGAAGCAGTTTTTTTAAACATTTTTCATCACGTTTCTGCAATATTTATTCTTCTTTTTGTAAAACAATACGTTGGTGGTGATATACGATCGTTAAGTTAAGACATTTTAAATATATTTACGATTTTAACGTAGTAATAATGCTTTCAACAATTTTTCATAATGGCGAATGATGGCTTAGTTTTGTAGCTGTATTGATTATCATTACAAATTGTGTAATTTACTATATAATATAATATAATCTACAGAATTGTACTATGTAATAACATGTGTAGAGCTTTCTGAGAGAATAATGGAGTAATTAATCCATAAGCCGCCACGTTTATACAGTTTATAGTGGGCACTTGGAAATGACACTTCGTTTCAACTTGATTGTTGATTTGTTTTCAAAGTGAAATTTGATTTGTTTTGAAAAAACGAATATATTTATTAGTGAATATTATTTTCAGATGCCTCGTAAGTGCATATGTAATAACGGTAAATTTTGGGGATCGCTGGCAACGGTTAATACGCACTTTTTTTTTAAAAAATCTTTTGATTCACCTTAATTACATTAAAAGAGAACTATTTGCATTGGGGGAAGTGGAAAATATTTTTGTGTAACATGGTTTGTGATACAAAAGAAAGTGCCCCTTTATAACGCCTACTCGCGTCAAGGCAAGAAAAACATCCCAGTTTTCAAGTAGTTTAGCGGCTACGCTAGGTTTGTGTAACATGGTTTGTGATTCTGGCGTACAATCTCACAAGAGGAAAGCTAATTTTAATTTTACGTAATGAAATTTAGAATGAAATATTTTCCACTTCCCCCAATGCAAATAGTTGCCTTTTAATGTAATTAAGGTGAATCAAAAGGTTTTTAAAAAAAAAAAGTGCATATTAACCGTTGCCAGCGATCCCCAAAAATTAATGTAATAACATGTGTAGAGCTTTCTGAGAGAATAATGGAGTAATTAATTCATAAGCCGCCACGTCTATACAGTTTATAGTGGGCACTTGGAAATGACACTTCGTTTCAACTTGATTGTTGATTTGTTTTCAAAGTGAAATTTGATTTGTTTTGAAAAAACGTAATATATTTATTAGTGAATATTATTTTCAGATGCCTCATAACTCATAAGTGCTGTGTTCCGGGGTGCAAAGCTAATGCTCCAATGTTCCAACCCATATATTACCTATAATGTATTGAAAATAATTGTTTTGTGTAGATTGTAATAAAACATATACTTCCACAAATAATTCTTTTATTTATCCATTATTCTAAAATTATTTTACTTTTTACCCATGACATTTAGGTAAGTACATATTCATTAAGGGGATATGACATTTCTGCCCATTTCATACAAATCTTAAATTTGGATTTGAGATCAAAATAGGTAAGTATTTATAAATTTGAAATACAATAATAATAATATCTTTATTTGGAAAACAAACACCATGACTTCACTTAAATTGAAACCAACATATTCTATATTAGAACAATCAGAGCTGGAATGATGTTTTTGCTTCTTGGGGAAATAGGCCTCTTTACTTTGAAATTTGATTTCCCGCCAAGTCTACAGCACGGCTTGTAAATAAAGATGGCGGTGACCAAATGCATTATTTTTATCTATGGTCAACTTCATTGTGAGGTGGCTTCTGTCAATGTGAGTAGTTCTGTCATTGTAATTGCAATTAATATTATTTTTTCCGCTGAATCCAGAATAAAAAAACTGGTGAATAATGTGACGTATATTTAAGACGCTCAGCGGAAGAGGGGCTCCACCCACATCTGCGAAAACATCATATTTGTGAAACGTGTACGATTTCCGTGGCAACGCTGTATTAGAGACGTGGCATTGAGCTAATCTATGGTATTAGTCTAAATACAATTAAAAACTTTAAGTTTCAATATTTCGATTATTAAGCGAGATATCAAAAAAAATCTTGATTTTTATCTTATTTTGGGCTGTTTTACCTGAATAGTCAAATCGCGGCGCCACGAAAATCGTTCTCTACCCATATTTGTTATATATTTTTGTGATCTTTGAAGCCACAGTGTCACTCATTTGGTTTTCACTGGTTTCTAAGGATCATTGAAATAGTGATAACTAAAATTGGGCCACTGTGGCTTCATAGATATGACAAAATATATAACACATGATGTTTTCGCTGTTTACGAATTTTCGTGGGTTGGGCCACTCTTCTGCTGAGCGCCTCATTTAGACTCCAGATACTAATATCTACAGCCTGTAATTCGGACGAATATCTACAGCTCATATGTTGGACTAATATCTACGAACTTCAGAGTGTTGACTAATATCTACAGAGCTAAGGTCAGACGAATATCTATTACGGTCCTAGTGTTGACTAATACAGAGCGTAGGTAATGCTACAGAGCGTAGGTTGAACTAATATCTACAGAGCGTAGGTTGGACTAATCAGCTAAATGTGTCCAATAGTCCGATATTAGGGATTTTTACATACGTACTTACAAAATTAAATTTTTTAAACTGCATACGCAACATTACGTTATTCCAATATGCTATACATAATTGCAAATCCAACCTCTGCCAGTGCTGTGGATATTCGTCAACACTTTGGTTCTCATAGATGTTAGTTAGCAGTTGGAGCTGTAGATATTCGTACGCACTTTGGTTCTCATAGATATTAGTCAGCAGTTTGAGCTGTAGATATTCGTATGCACTTTGATTCTCATAGATATTAGTCAGATTTTCAGTTTTTGGAATTCCTGTAGATATTAATAGACGCCTCCCCTCATTTATACTTCATCATTCTAACAATCCCAACTCAAGATACCTCTTTGCACACCATTTTAGAAGCTTTCCTTTCTGTTGTAGATAAGAAATCAACGTGCTCAACAAATTCGTAATACAAACCAATTGA
Source organism: Limnephilus rhombicus (assembly GCA_929108145.2). Lineage (NCBI taxonomy): Eukaryota > Metazoa > Arthropoda > Insecta > Trichoptera > Limnephilidae > Limnephilus > Limnephilus rhombicus. The sequence goes on along the minus strand of OV815290.1, from coordinate 7,797,967 downwards.
TTATTCCAGGTTTTGTTATCCGTGAGCCAAAAACTATCACCAAAGATGACAGCCTTATGTTAACTCCCTCACAGCAGTACCATGGACCTACCTATTCCGGACGGTGTCCCCGTCCCCATTAAGATCGAGCCAGGGATTTTTGATGAATGTGACCGTAAAACGCAATCTTTAAGCATAGAAATAGAAGTTCCAAACATTAAGAAGGAATTCGTGGAGGTTCTAGAGGGATTTTATCAGACTGCTGGTAAGAAATACATAGTGATTGATCCAATTTAAGTCTAAATACGTATCCCTTTACCCTATCCTGCAACAAGCGGTCCGTTTGATAGATTCCCCTTTATAGAATGAACGTTTTGTCGCCGATCAATAATAATATTTTTTGTTGCAGTAACTTTGCCGACGAAAAATGTTTATGGATTGGACGGTAATCCTAGCAATTGTGAAATTGGATGTGAGTTAGTTTTCGAGTCATCACAATTGTTCTCCTGTCCCGATTGCAACTATACATCTCCGTTTAAAGGGAGTTTAAAGAAACATTTGCTGGTTCATAGTCAAGTTAAATCATTCCTGTGTGCAGAATGCGACTATGCATGTTCCTTAAGGAGTAAGATGATTAGACACATGCTCACTCACACTGGAGAAAAACCCTTATCGTGTCCCCAATGCAACTATAAGTGCGCGCATAAAGTACTTTTGACAAGTCATATGTTTACCCATGGTGGGGAAAAACCATTTTCTTGTTCCGTGTGCAGTTTTTCTTGTACACGTAGGTGGAATTTACGAACACATATGAAGAGTCACAGTGAAACACCATTCTGGTGTGCTGATTGCAAAAAACGATTTTCAACAAAAGTGCTCTTAACAGATCACATGCTTGTTCACAGCAAGGTAAATAATCCATTCTCGTGTCCTGACTGTAAAAAAACATTTTCCAAAACGTATGATTTAAAGAGACACTCGTTTAAACACAATGGTGTAAAACCATTTTCGTGTTCTGAGTGTAATTACTCATGCTCTTACGGGTTCGCATTGAAAAAGCATATTCTTACGCACCGTAAAAAAAATAAATACCTTCGTGTTCCGAAAGCATCGATTCTCATTCATGAAAATGTAAATTTATAATGAAATTTGAAAAAAAAAACTAATAATGTTAAATTCATGAAAGATGTGTTTTTAAATAAATAAATGTTTATTCCGGTATTTGGGGAGAATACTGCAATCCCACACATTCCATAAGGGTTATAATACATAATTTACAAAATATTTGAAGAGAAAAAAAATAAATAAGAAAAGCATGTAAATATGATTATAAATGCATGAAACAAAGGTCATAAGATATAATAAAACATATACAAAATAAGAAGATAGTAATAATTATTGGCTTTTAGAATTCTCTGACCACATTAGGAGCCAGTATTTTTTTCCAGTGTGCATCAATACTGGATGATTTTTGAGATTAGTATTTTATTCCAAAAAATTCTCACTAATGGTCTTACTTGATATCTCAAATTGAAAAATTTAATCATACCATTGCGTCTATTCAATTTTGATTCACGATTTATTTAAATGTGAATGGAAAAAGCGTGCGACGGTCATTTCAATTTCGATTTTTTATTTGATCTCTTTTTGTTTAACTGATTTCCCTTTTCTGTGGTTTATTCAATCATGTGGGCTTTTAAATCATTATGTTTAGTATTATGTTTCGAATCTAGAAAATTGTATGTGTTCTTACCAATATTATGTTTGCTTGATTTTGTTTCACTCAAACTGATGAATATTTCATTGAAGTATAAATCTATAGGTTTAATTTGATAACAGTATAGTTAAGTTTTTGTATTACTTTAAGAGTTCGTTTATTCGTAGGAACTACGTTTTTAAAATATGTATGCATTCGTTAGATGCAATAATAATGGTTTTCTATGTATGTCTAAAAATGTATTGTTATTAATAATTTCTGCCTTTAACCATAGTTTAACGCTTTTTACTTTGTCCGCCATTATTTCTACCGCAATAAAAGAGAAATCCCTAACAAGGCGGGCGAAAAATACACTTAAGAAAATGTGCACTAGTAATAAAATTAATAATCATTAAAATAAATAAAATAATATTTATAATAAACTTAATATGCAAATTATACACTACAAGTTTTTTTTTTCAAATCCTTTGTCCTACGTCCTACACACCGAGCTTACTGAAAATATAACCATTCTTACTGAAAATATAACCATTGTTATTTCATTTGCATTGTTAAGAATTTCGAACAACGCACGTGAGTCTTTTTCAACTAGAAATTTATTGCATAACTAGCTGGGGGAAAAAATAATAGAATCGAATAATATAGACCTAAAACTGAGAATACTCCTCATCAAGACCTATGTATGGAGTATCTTGATGTACGGCTGCGAAACATGGTGCCTATCCGAAAGAGATAAACGGAGACCAGAGGCTTTTGAGATGTGGTCCTATAGAAGACTATCAGGAATTTCCTGGAGAGACCGCATTAGAAATGAGGAGGTTCTCCAAAGAATTGAAGGAGGAAGGCACCTGCTCAGGACCTTCTCCGAAAGACGTGCAAGATGGATCGGCCATGTAATACGACAAGAAGGCTTGCATGCCATAATGGAGGGTATGACCGAGGGGACAAACTCTAGGGGACGCCCACGCTGAGAGTACGTGGAGGACCTGATGGTGGACGTGCGCTGCTCATCATATGCAGACTTCAAAAGAGCCGCACAAGACAGGGAAGAGTGGAATAGACGAATAGAGGAAATTGCTGCAAACCAATCCCAGGATTGAAACCAGAAAGAGATAGCTGGGGTACACTTCGCTCAGTTAGTTGATGGGAGATTGAACTGATGTTCAAGCCCTACCAATGGGTGGGGCCATACAAAAAAGGCTTCGATTGGTTCACAATGTTCCAGGATATTCCACAACACAATCATTTGGGATGTTCCCGAATATTCCAGACAACTCCGGAACTTTTCACAAGATTCCAGAATGTTCCATGATATTACGGTATGTTGTGGAATGCTCTGGAATACTCTCGAATCTTCTGAAATTTGTTCTAGAAATTTCTAAAGGGCGATAATTGTATCTTCAAAGGAACGTCCTTCTTGTAAAATAGGAACGTTCTTCACGGAAGGGAGGTAGTGGGCTACCATACCATACATCTCCCTTGAACGTACCGGGACTCGTTTATGAGTTTTAGCGGCAAGCACAGATTCTTTTAAAATTTACTAGCTGACCCAGCCACGCATTGCCGTGGCTAATTAAACACGATGCAATATACTGGATGGTTACCCAACCTAGATAATCACGTGTTGTGTCGATAAATCAACCCACACCACCATCTGTTAAGAACTTATGGAACATACAAATAATTACATAGCATGTTCCTATAACAAAGAGTTAATTCACAATAATAAATATTAAGGCCAATAATCTAGATAAAAAAAACTATTCTTTATTTTAAGTTGGACCAAATTGCACACAGTACACGGTAAGCCAAATTTCATCAAAATCGGTTAAGTAGTTTCGTAGTTTACCTCGAACAAACATCGTGACGAGATATTTTTATAAGTATAAAGATATGATTAGCAGAACGAAGAACGAGTTATTTTTACGACTAGTTCTTGAAGTCCACTGTTCGGCTATGGAACGATTTGTCGGTCTCTGTGTTTCCTGCCTCCTACAAAATGGATCTCTTCGAGACCCACGCTCAGTCTTTCCTTTCCCCAAAAATACATTCCACACATTACTCATAAAGATGACCCAGGCCCTGAAGAAATTATTTTCCGCAGAGCCTCCTGTATTGATTTAATTTAAGAAACATTCCAAACTTTAAAGAAAGATCTGAATACTTACAAAACTTATCAATAACCGAAAAAATCTTTTTATATCCCTTTATACATAACGCCCTACCCCCCCCCCCTTCCCCCTTTAAACTCCTACCCATCCAATACATCTTTAGGTTTAGGTCTCCAACATATTTATGATCTATTGTAATGAAGCAAGTTCTTGTAATAATTTGTATTATTTAAATTTTAATTTGAATTTCTTGATGTTATTCTTAAGCTGTGCAAGGTATTATAGTGCTACGACCTATATGCTCACGGGAACTAGTCGTACACCGTCTCCGCAAAGAATAAAACAAATGATAAAAGATATTTTGTAAATGTTCTCTAAAATGGCCTGCAAAGAATCTCCTACTTGTGATCTCACTAAAGAAAACAAATCCAAAACTCCAAATTGACCTTGAAAAAAACCACATCTTTGCGATTCTTTTAAAGACATAAAGAAACCATCCCTTATTATATACAATTCTTAATGTTCTCAAAAGTTGTCTTGACAAAATCAAATACCCGTGATATCTTAAACGAAACCATTCCTTTGTTAAGAATATTATGAACTAAATATACAATTTGGCTGTCCTGAAACGGGTATTCTGCCCAGTTGGACAGACAATGTATCACATTGTAATGTATTATAATATATATGCATATGTAAATAAATAAATAAATTTTATAGTTTGTGCATTTCACCTTTAACTAATTTATTTCTTACAGTATATTTTTACTTAATACTTTTGATTTATAACTTGTTACTTTATTTTATTTTACACTTATACAGTAACATTATTTATCTTGTTGTAATATTCGAATGTCAATTTAATTATGTTTAAACTTGTTTAGTGGTAACATTTTATCGCAAAATCAATAAAATACGCAGTTTTAACCACTTTTATTGTTTAAAACAAACACGTTTCGTAAGCAAAGCTTAGTTCATCTCAGGATTTACTTATAACTAATTTCAACATACGACTCAAAAGTGTCAATAGATACGCGAAAGTGAAAGGGGGGAGGGCGGTAATAAATTATAATTTACAAAGGGAATAAATTTATAACGGATCACTTAAAAATATTTTTGGTTATTTATAGTGTCCGACCGGATCAAGACTTTCTACCGAAACCGAAACACCGTATCCGTCTTAGTTTTGGCCGAAACCGAAACCGAAAAATTTTTAGACAAATAATTAGAAATTTATTGTTTACTGAAAATTGGATTATTTTTTACACTTTTACAGACAGTTAAAACGTTTTTAATGAATTAAAAAAACGATAATAATTAAAGAAAGTTAAAAAAAATATATTTCTGCTATAAAACAATAAAAAATTTATAAAACATTTTAACTACTGCTTGGAACAAAAAATTGTCACAAATTCAACACTTTATAAAGAAATGACCTCATTAATTGAGTAATTATTTAAATTTTAATTGCATTTTTAATCACAACATTCTTAACTCACATGTTTAATGAAATTTAAAAAATAAAAATGAGAAAAAAATATTTTTTTGGTATTATCTACTGCCATAAAACAAACAAAAATTATAAAAATTAACACATACAATCACAAACCAAATACTCAGCTGATGATGGCGGGTAACCCACGGGCCACGAACTCACCCGAAGTCGGCCGAACGATGCGCGATAATTCACGAACGCAGAGTTTCGGTGCGGCGATGGTTCTGCAAATTTTCTGCCGAAACTAGATTTTTTGCCGAAATCGAAACCGAAACCGAACCTTCGGTCGGTCACCAGTTATTTATAACAAGCTGACCCGGCCACGCGTTGCTGTGGCTAACTAGCTACATAGAGATGGTGCGAAAGATTACAATAATGTACAAGAAATGCTTGATGTAACTAACATTTGTTGATAAGGATACTGTATCCGTCTAAATAAATTTCCAACTACCAGATATAGATAGATAAGTAAATTTTTTTGTAGATCAGTAAAAATGGAATATCCCTCCATGCATTGTTTTGTTATATCTCAAAGGGATTGACTTTATTTTTTCCGACGCTTCTAACAATTATCGTTATGTTTCAACCAATTCACACAAATACTTGAAAACATATTAAAGATATAACTAGACCTTCCTCACGAATCACGTTATCTATTAATGAAACCCGCATGAAAATCTGTTCAGTAGTTTTTGAGTTTATCGCGAACAGACAGACAGACAGACCACGCGGCAGACTTTAATTTATAATATGTAGAAAAGAGAAGATGTAGAGATATTAACTTTTAACTTAACACTCTTTCTAATTTCCATATTTCTAGTTTGTCTAAATGGAAACCATGAAGTTAACTATGTTTGTAGCAAGTGCATTATTAAAATCAAAATATGAATCATCTCCACTAAATGATAAGCAAAACTCCGAGAAATTGTCATCGCTTAAAACACTTCATATACTCCTATATCCTTATTTCAAAGTTCATCGACGTTTTAAATAACTGTATAAACAATCCACTTCATGACAATTTAATATTTATAGATTCCCGATTTTTTTCATTACCACTAAAATGACATTCATGTTCCACCTTGTGTTCAGTATCTACCCACTTCAAAAGATGAAGCGCCTATTACTTTTATTCTTTGTCTTTGACTTTGCCGTTGTCTATGTATCATGCATAGATTTATATATATAACATCTGACGTTATTATATACATCTATGGTATCATGCATCAACTACTAAATTGCTAACGCGACTGTTAATCGTTTCGTCCGGTTTACGAGCCCTCATTCTCCATAATATGCAATTGTATACTTACAATAATCACACCGTTTAACGCATTTTAATCATTCGTCCCATGCTTGTGATAATTATTGGTAAGTTCAGTTAATGATACTTTCCACTTGAGTAATTAATCCGCTGTGCATGTTGCTTGCAACTCCAATTATAGCGGCCGTTGTTCGGAAACAATCTGAGCGACCGTTGAGCTTTAATTTGCGCTACGGCAAAAATACAACATCGTTATGTCAACTTGAGTTAAATAATCCACTTGTCAAGATTTAACTCAGTTTTCCGAGGAATCTTTGAATTGTTAATATGACGTCTAATTACTTTTGAATTTGTTTCGTGGGCATTGATCCACACTGGCGAATCAAATATACAATATTTTCGGTTGTTGAAGGACGACAGCGTCACTTTACTAAAATTCCATTAATGCCGACGAGTTTCACAACTATTGTCCTATTGCACATTTTGAACAGTTAATCTCCAAGGTCAACGTTGAATTTCCATGCATTTAAAAATATTTCCAAATGTTCGTTTTGTATGCAAATTCATCTTTATATATTCTTGCACACCTGCACAACAATATTCTACATCTTTCGTTGAGTCAATGTTCTCTTTCAGGTTCATTTTTCGACCAGTTACCATAACGCTACCACAGCAGTGCCATGAATCTTCCCAACCCAGAGAGTGTTTCCATCAAGACGGAACCAGGCTCCCTGGAAGAAGGCGCAGATGAAAAGCCGTTTATGTATATAGGCCTCCCAGCTGTAAAGCAGGAATATTTGCATAATGCGGAGAGAACTCCGATAGCCAGTAAGTTCCATTGCATTTGGTTAAAAATTTAGGAATTTAAATTCAAATGCTCGGAATTAATGTTATTTTTGAAAGTTACACAAACAGGTCAAATACTTGAACGACATGCCGTAAATTAATTTCTTTTGTTTAATCTGTAAAATATTTTCTCAAGGGAAACTGTAAAACTTTGCAAAGTTTAAACTTAAAATTCTTTTACAACTTACTTACTAACATACTAACGCAACGTACCTAATGTATTTGTTTTGTGAAATTTTGTAACTTTACAACACGCCCTAATAAACACCAATCTAGGGTCCCTTTCCTTAATTAAGTTAACCTTTTTGTGTATAATTTAAAAATCCCCTACTTCGTGGTTTCTCAGAATCTAATACATATAACTCCAATAATTATATAAAGTTGTTTATTATTTTTTAAATATGTTTTGGTGATTATTAGTGGGTTCTGTGATTTTATTTACATAATTTGTTGTGATTTTAATCGCGTAGGGGAATCTTATTTACTACTAGCTCTTGCCTCCGCCCCCCCCCCCCTCCCCCTCTCCACCCAACCCCCCTCCAACCCTCCCCCCCCTCTCCAACCATCCCCACCACCCCCACACCAGCCCCCTTCTCCCTCTCCTCAACCCCCCCCCCCCCCTCAACCACCCCGTCCATACCCGTTACATTGGTTTTTCAAACAGCTTGCATGCCACCTATGGAAACGTAACAATCAAACACGCGCAGTAAATTTTAACTTTCAAAGGGATCTCCATAGTAACTTGAACAAATAACAAAATGACTGCGCACGTCAAACAATTACTTAGCAACGCTTTGCTTTACGTCTGGACAATAAACGTATAATAAATAATTTCATAACGCCAGAGCTTACCAAAATATATTGCCTAGTACTCGCAAATAATGTAGCTTTCTATTAGTGCAAGAATTTTTAAAATCCATTCTGTGGTTTTTGCGTGAAAGAGTAACAAACATACGTCCAGACTTTCACACATCCATACAAACTTTCAACTTTATAATATTAATAGGATGATTTAAGGACAAACAGGAGTGTTTGGGAATAACAATTTGTCTCCTGATATCAGAAGGTTGATATTGAAACCTTAAATAAAAAATAAATATTGATTTAATGGTTATCATTACAATAATATTAATTATAATTGCCGTTCAAAGCACAATTTTTAGGGTGAATTGCCCATAAATATCAAATGGAAGCGACGTGAAACAGTATCGATTGAACCAATCATAGATCGAGAATGCGTGAAATTTTGATCTTAGATCCGATGGCCGATGGGGATATGAATGTCATTTGTTGGGTGAATTACTGTGTCCACTTTGATCGCATTTTTTTATAGTACTTTCTAAGGGGCGATGCTGGTTATTTTTAATGTTATAGTCAGTGCATATTCACATGTCAATGCATCGTAAAGTTTTATTCCAGGTAATATTAAGATAGAAACTATTTCCACGAAGCCCGAACCTGAACCGCCCGGTGAAGAATATAGAGGAAGAATTCTATATACGGAAATAGTCGTAGACCAGCAGGATGTTAAAAATGATAGCTTAGGGCAATCTGAAATAATTAAACGGACTGCAGGTAACGTTGACTTTTCTTTGATCGAATTCTCTGTCTGTGCTTTAGTAACATATTTTTTAGACTTTGCTTTCTTTAATTGCTTTTGACGATTTCTTTTTCAGATTTAATAACCAATCCGATGAAGAATCTTGTGGAAAAAACATTTTCGTGTTCCAAATGCGACTACTCCTGCTCGTGCAAATCAGTGTTAGCACAGCACTTTCGCACCCATACTGAAGGAAAGCTTTTTTGTTGCACCCAATGTAACTATTTTTGTTCTCGAAAAGAAAATTTAACATGTCACATGGTAACTCACACTGGAGACAAACCTTTTTCGTGTTCAGACTGCAACTCTTCTTTTCGGCAAAAAACACATTTAAACCGTCATATGCTGATTCACAGCGGAAACAAACCTTTTTCTTGTTCACTTTGTGAATCTTCTTTTCGGCTAAAAGAATATTTGAAAAGTCATATGCTAATGCACAGTGGAGACAAACCTTTTTCATGTTCAGTTTGCAACTCTTCTTTTGTGCAAAAACAACAATTAAATAGTCACATGCTAACTCACAGCGGAAACAAACCTTTTTCTTGTTCCTACTGCAGCTATTCGTGTTCTCAAAAAGGGACTTTAAAACGCCACATCTTCACTCACAGTAGTAACAAACCATTTTTGTGTTCGGTCTGCAACTCTTCTTTTGGGTTAAAAGGAATGTTAAATACTCATATGCTGACTCACAGCGGAAACAAACCTTTTTCTTGTTCCTCCTGCAATTATTCGTGTTCTCATAAAGGTTCTTTCAAACGTCACTTGCTTACTCACAGTGGAGACAAACCATTTTTGTGCACAGTCTGTAACTCGTCTTTCGCGCTTAAAGGAAATTTAAAATCTCATATGCTAACTCACTTTGGAGACAAATCTTTTTCTTGTTCCTACTGCGGCTATTCGTGTTTTCAAAATAAATCTTTAAAACGTCACTTGCTGACTCACAGTGGAAAATGATGTTTCCATGTTCCTTTTACAGATATTCGTGTTGCAGAACTAACCACACATTTGCGCACTCGTGATAATTGAAAAAAAAACCTTTTTGGTGTTCCTTTACAGTTATTCGTGTCGCAGCAAGTCTTTCCTGACGAGACATTTACGACTCGTTCTGGAGTTCAACAGCTTGGCTGTGGATGTTCGGACTGGTACGATCATTTTCTCAATGGGGAAATTGTTAACATCACATGCTTACCGGAGGGGAGAAAACCTTTTTATGCTCTTACTGAAACTATTCGTTTTCTCGAAAATGACATTTTTCAATTCACGTGCTGACCCACAGTGAAAAATTACCTTTTTCCGTGTTACTATTGCAGCTGTTCATTTTGCTTCAAGTCAAATCTAACTTAACACTTGCACATTTAAAATGCTGGAAAAAAGCATTTTCGTGTTTCTTCTGCAGATTTTTGTTTTCCACAAAATAGCCCTGCTGAAAAGTTGCAACCTACCAGACTCTAGGTTTAAGCTTTTTGGAATAATTCCGGAATTCCATTTTAAAAATAAATTTTTATTTTATATGACTTCCAATCTGTTTTGTGAGGTAAAAGCATTAAAAAATGTTATTATCGATCAACCAGAAACGTCGATAAAAGTATATCGTCTTTAAATCTTCTACAATGTGAATAGATTATTTTTGAATTGCTGAAACTAGTGAACATATTATGTTATTTTTACCAAACGTGGTATATCAGTGTAGCGTTGACCTTGTGTGCATATTATTACAGTATTTCGAAGCATCTTAAAACTCTCGATTGGCTCAAATATCCTGAATGAACTCAAATAAAACTTTGCTGTGTTGTATACATGTTGTTATTATTATTTAGTTTTATATACATATATGGTGATAAAACTTCAATAATATTATTATTCAATTAATGAAATATTTTATTTATAAACAAGTTCCGCTGTGTAATTATTATTACGCGTGACAAATATTTCGCCTTCTGAAGGTTGGGAGAGTTTTTAGGCCACTTAGAGAGGATAAACGATATAATTCTTTTTTTATTTAATTAAATGAAGACAATATTAGCGAAACTCAATCGAAAATCTGGGGACAGAAAAATCATATACGATATTGGCTCCGCTGGGACACGAACCCAGGACCCTTTGCTTACATGGCAAGAGTTCTACCGATTGAGCTACGGAACCCATATCAATTCGGTCACTTTTAACTGTATCATACTTCGACTAAGAACTACTAGCATTATCTTCATTTTCTAAACGCACATATTATTGGCAGCTATTTTTATATGTGCGTTAAGAAAATAAAGATAATGTTGGTAGTTCTTAGTCGAAGTATGATACAGTTAAAAGTGACCGAATTGATATGGGTTCCGTAGCTCAATCGGTAGAACTCTTGCCATGTAAGCAATGGGTCCTGGGTTCAAGTCCAAGCGGAGCCAATATCTTTTCTGATTTTTCTGTCTCCAGATTTTCGATTGAGTTTCGCTAATATTGTCTTCATTTAATTAAAAATTATAATTTTAGATTTTACTCATAAAGTTTAAAAAACTAAAAACTGATATACTTATTCTTTCTTTTAGGTTACAGCAATGAAAAACTTATTGCATTTGTATTCATTATAATTTTATTTTTATATTATTGGAATTATTCTAGATAATATAAGAAAATTATGGTTAATTTGGGTAAAAAAATTTGAACGTATCTTATAAATACAAATTAATTTTGAATGTACCGAATTAACACTGAATATTACGCAATAATTCGTGATGACAGAGACGAAACGAGTCACCTAGCGAAACCTAGAGGTGGAAATGAAGACACCGATGCCATGGAATTGTTATTACCTCAAAATACAGGATTGAAATAGCTAAACGACTCTAGACAGGGGTGCAAGTAGATGAGGCGACTAGCGGAGCTAAAAACTGAATATGCAGCCAGGAGTCAGTTGTCGCCCGACTTCCGACAGGGAAGCCATCTCTCACCATTCTTTGGAGTGGCCGCCAAGGTTTTTCACGAATTACCGCGAGATTTCCGACCAGGAAGGTCCTCATCTCTAAACCCGAAGTTACCGCCAGTCCATCTCCACCCTTGAGACTTAATTCTGGGCTCAGTCAATCTGAACCGTGAGTGACGCAACACTACCCCCAATAAATACACTGAAATATACGAGTTCCAGCGGAGCCAATATCTTTTTCTGATTTTTCTATCTCCAGATTTTCATTTCATTCGAAAATACCTATCAGGTTTCTTGCATATCGCTGCGTCATCAGTCCATTCAGTGAATGAGTGTAGAGTGTAGAGCAAGGATCGAATACAACTGTATCAAAAAGGGAAGTGATCTTACATTTTTTAAACCGTTGACGAGAAGTAAGACCTTTTCATAGATAATGGATAATTTCGTAGGCTTAAGTACATTCACTGTCTAATTTTAAGATTTAATTACTTAAGTACCTAGTTAAAATTGTCCTAAATTTAGAAATAACCCCTCAATATTGCATTGTTAAAATAAATGTACATTTTATTAAATACGCAGCCCTTTATTTCGTTCCTGCATTCATAATTCCTAAGATAAGTATTAAAACTTCCCAAAATTATATTATAAGCCTGAAAATTGACGACACAGAACTTTTTTTTTACAATTTGTGTTCATAAAACTTACTTGAAAAAATGACATTGTTGTCGGATTTGTTGTTAAGTACCTACCTGCCTTAAATTAGTCCTTCGTGATAGTTTTTTTTTTCTATGACTTCAACATTGTATATGTATCACAAGCTGTAACTACTAATTTGCTGACGTATGTTTTCGCTTCTGGTAAACATTTATCTTTACGAACTCTAATTCTATATTTTGTGCACCCTATTTTACGCACGCAGTTAAACCAGTGGTCCCCTTTGGATAGTTTTTGGTAAGTTCTAATTCTTTTTAGGCGAGATTTCGTCGGTGTACTGATAAAACCCACTAAGTCCATGAATGACGATTTTGAGAAAAATCAATTTGAAAGTTTGACTGTGTAAAAGTCATGTTCGCATTCTAAATTTTCAATTCTGTTAAATGCTATTATATTTATAGTTTAATTAACTTATAATTTTCATAAATCATTTCAACTTAATAAAATGTTTAACCCCAAAAAAAAATTCTAAAGATAAAATGGTGGGATTTTAACTGGTTTTATCAGTACACAATATAAGCCAGTACTTTGAATTTAATGCTCAAGAAAACGTTAAATACCTTCAGAGGATTTAATTTGGAGAGGAATTAAACCATTATTCAGAGAATTTTATTGTTTATTAAAAAAAAATGTTAAAAAAATACAAAATGACATTTTTACTTTTGTACCTAAATCATAAAAAGCGTTCAAAGAAAAAATAAAATAATGAAACTATTTCGATATTTAAAGGTAACATTAATTAAGGCAAGAATGCATTATTCTTGAAGACCATTATCTTCAAGCTCCCATTCATCATCAGCGGGCTCCGGAACTCGATCCTTCAGATCGATATTAGCGCGGAGTCCATTGTACCATCCATGTAATTCTTCAGGGATAATTCCCTTTTGACATAGTTTCAGTAAGTCATTTTTCTTGGCCTGACTTATCGCCAGTGGTTCAGCATAGAGTTGTTTTAAGTCTCGGAGAATAACTTTGGAAACATTATTTATTTGTGGGCCAGGTGAATTAAGAGAAGATCTTGTAATTAATTTTCTGTTAGGTGCTTTAAAAATTTCTGCAATATTTATGTGATGAAATGTGTCAGACATGTCATAATTGAAGAAGATTTTTTCCGTTTCTCCTTTCACATACCTCAATCTTTTTATTTTTAACCATCTAACTTGGTTGCCTTGGTCATCCTTCGTTCTGTTTATCATAACCTTGTCAGCGAGGTCTTTCAAGTCGATGAATTCATCATGTTTGAACTCTTTAACTTTGTATGGCTTGACGGTAACTATTTTTTGGTCAATTTTGCGCTTTTTTTGTGATCTAGCTCGTTCGAAGATATTAACCCAATCATGCATAGTATACACAGAAGAGTTTTTCTTAACATGTTCTATGCTACTATGCATTGAATCTACTTCCATATATGTGTGACCAGATTCTAGAAATTTGTGCTCAATTATGTTGATGTGCTCAATGTGTTGAACGGCCCAAAGTAGTATTACTGCTACATATTGGTTTGGATTCTGCCCTCCGCATGTGTCGGAGAACAAGCTTATTTCATGAATGTTGTCCGGTAAGTAATTTTTGAGGTAGTAGTACAGGATAGAGCCGATTTCGCAACTCCCACGCTTTCCGTTTATTTCGGACCATGGAAAACAGTACGCATTGTTGGGGGCAGGTGCCTCATATAATGTAAGATTATACACACATCATTTTCTTACATAGTAGAGAAGGCCGACTTTTCCGCTTGGGATTTGTAAAACTGCCTGTAGATCGAATGTTAGCGACATGAAGTTGTTTTCATTGTTAGACCTCTCTTTATCTTTTTCTTTCTCAGTATTGCAAATATCTTTTCTTTTCATGTGTTCTTTGTAGTTTTCTTCTAATTTGCTTTTATCACTAGCCTTTGCATAGTTTGTACAAATTAGGCACTGATCCTTCTTTGGTACGAAGAAACTTAGATTATAATTCTTTGAAAATATTCGTCGGTATGTTATTTCTGTAACAGGTTCGGTAATATCCGTTTCTTTGCAATGCTCCAAGTATAAAGCATGCATTTTTCTTATGGACAGAGAGCTGTCCAAATACTTACGATGTGACGATTTTCTCACGTAGTGAGACTCCATGCTTGGAAATGATTCAATGTGTGATTTCACATGATTAAAGATGTCCGCCTTAGTTTTATGTGGAGGCTCTTTTTGGCCTCTCTTGTCATCTTGGGTGTAAAACCCCTGTGCATTTTTATTCTTGATTGCAAGTTTTATAACGTCTGGTGATATTCAGAGAGTTTTCGTCATGAAATTTTGGCAAACTGCTATCTTGTCATTCCCTTTGGGAAAAAAACATTTTTTTTGCACACGATCTTTGTTTTTTGGGTCTGATAGCCAGAATGCGCTTTGGTTCTTGAATGTGCAAATTTGTTAACAAGAAATTTTTCTTGCCTTTGAAGTCAAACTGCCAGTAGTGTCTACAAAGTATATTACGTTCATCCGAAGTAAAGTTCGTGTTGCATCTGTACTGGCATTTATCACAATTAGCTGGCTTGGGCACCTTAGAAGGTCTTAATTTTTTTTGTGTTACATATGTTAAACCTTCAGCCCTTCTCATTTTAGCTCTATTCACAGCCCATTCACGAGGGTCCGCATCACGCCACCTCTTTAATTTCCCAACATCCGTTAATACTCGATCCAGGAGGTCTTTTAAAACATCACCAACTATTTGTTTAGAATTCAGAGTATCCAGTATATTAACTTCATCCATGAGCGGTTGTTTTTCACGTTTCCAAAGTCCCCCAAAGTAATTATACTGTCTTCAGAACTATCAGCAATTGTGGAGGAGTCATGAGGTTGGAAGGATGGGTCGTCATCTGAAAAATCGTCTCCAAAGAGTGATTCAAGTTCTTCAGCAATCAATTTTTGTTCGTCATTAAGTTCTGAAGAGACACTGTCGTATGAATAGCTGTGATTTGGAATTGTCTGATCTCCATCTGAAAATTAATATTAAACTGCATAAATAAATAATACCCTGTTTTAATTTTAATTACGAAAAGAAAAAGCTGTAAACATGGCAATTTCCACAATTTAAACGAAGGCAATTTGCACCTGCACGATTGCTTGAAGGTTCTCCATCTCCTTCAGTTGCAGGTGCTTCTTCAGAAGTATGCTGTACCGATTTTACGCAGTGTAATGGACTGGCATGGCTTTGCCTTGAGCCATCTGCAGTTGCTGCCATTTGCATCCTGGAAATAAAAATTAGTACATTTAAAAACTATTGACTGCCCTCACTCACACTCAAAGTTAATATTTGTGTCCAAAATAAAGTTAATGACTGTGTACAGTGAATGTAAACACAGCCGCTGAAAACTCATTTGTCGTGAGAGGATAATTTATTTATTTATTTATTGTTTTGGAACATTTACAGAGTAAAAAAGTCATTAGATTAGCATTGTAAAAAGCGTAGATGTTAATAGTCCACTTATAAAGGTTTACAGAATGCACAGTTTAATAGTTGTTTTTCGCTATGTATACATAGATGTTAACAGAAATTAGAAATAGCAAAATATAAACAGAGGTATAAAAAGAGATAACAAAAATAGTGATGATAAAATATAGAGATGACAAAGATAAAAAAAGATCGATATACGATATATTATATTATAATATAAACTTAATTACATATCAACATTTCTTGCTACAATAATATTGCAGCAATTATTGCTGAAAAATTTAAAAAATAACTCAGTTTCACATAAATTGGTTAGAGAGAAACCTAATAGTAAATCAAAACATAGTAAATTCACTGACCTTGTTAATATGTTGCCCCGCCGCTTAATAAGCTCCTGCCTTCGTTTTAATAATGACTGAATGTGCTCCAGATTATCCATAATAGTAATTAATTGCACCCACTAATTAAGTCAGACACGCAAGCTACTGTGGACTGACACTCACTGAGCGCATGGCGCATGGCCGCGGCCGCATCTTAGCTGTGTGTTAATTTACGGCGCGGTGCGGTCGGTACGCGTTATGTCTCGTTCACGCACAATAGATATTCCATAAGAGTGAACAAGACGGTACGAAACCTGAGTAAACGTGGCAAATTTAGGACTTTACCGTCATTCATGCACACACAGCGATATTCCGTATTAAATCACAAACCCAGATAGTTTCGCGTGAATACTACTAATCAAAGCACATAATGACCTTTAGCTTATTTCAATAGTCAATGCTTAACTATTTAAACTTCGCTATAATAGTCTGTTGAAATCACTTATTTGCATTTAACGTATTTTAACTGTCATTACTCTTCATTTTAAAATCACCAACATTGTCCGTTCAAAACACTTATAAGACTTTAACTGGTTTCAACTGTTAACAAAAAATCATTTCGTTTATCCGTGTTAACAAATCATACCGGTTATAGTAATTTAGGGTTTTTTAATTGAAATCATTTCCTGTGAACGTGCATGTAATGAATAAATAAATAACGCTAAAGTCATTTAAATGGTTTTACGTGATATAATATTATTCGTTCGGCAAAGTGAAACAAACCCATAAAAAAAATAAAGTGTTATAAATTGTTTTCATAGAAGATATTTGAAAAAAGTTTCCACTAAAGGGATTTAATTGTTTTCAACGGAATACATTTTTGGGTAACAAGAGGGTTAGAGGTTTTAAGAAAATTCTAACTTTCAAACGAACCATCGTAGGATGTTGTGGGTTTTAACAGTCGATAGAGCTCATAAAACTGAACAAAACGGCATTTTTAACTCATTTCGGCAAGTTTTGTCATTTAGCTGGTTTTACCAGTATACTGACGATTTATTCGCTGATCATATTACTAGCAACTTCAATATATGGCGGCCATTGTTCCGAAGCAAACAGAGCGACCGTTGAGCTTTAAATTGGGCTACGGCAATTGATGTGTTCAACGTGACTTAAGTTGAAAGAAGATTAAAGTCGGCTAACCGAGAGATCTTTGAACTGTCGGTGTGACGTCAACTTACTTTTAGATTCGTTTCGTGGACATTGATCCACACTGGCGGATCAAAGATACCTTATATCAGGTTACAAGAGAAAGACAATATAACTGAACGCAACTCAACTCAACACCTCTTTGATTAGCGGCTTGCTGCTCTTTCAGACATCAATTGCAATTTCACCTCTACTCAACCAGACTTATGATGTGGAGCCGCCGAACGAACTTTGACTCGATGACTCGATCAGCATCAGTGTTACCAACTCAGCTCATAGAACTGAACGAGTTATTTATTGAACGAGACTTCTGAAGTATGGAAATGGTTTCGGAACTTTCGGAACACAAGGTTTTTATCATCTGGAACTAGAATTTTACGGATTCCACGCGCGAGCAAAGAAACAGAAACATTTAAATGACTAAAGTATATTTATTGATTTATTTTTCATTTATATACATAGTTTTATTTTACCCACCTCACTAGACAAAGTCTGTTCCGAGGTAGGTAATATATATTCATAAGAATGTTGATAACACAAAGCGAATCGTCATTATCGTTCCACCATATTTACCACAGTACAATTACAACCCCCAACCCCCCCCCCCCCCCCCCCCCACCCCCCTCCACCCGTTATAATATTATGGCTCTCTTCTATATTTTTATCCTGTTTATTTGAAAAAGTGGCTCTTCACACTTAACAAACTGCCGACCCCTGACCTAACCTACCTAATCATTTAATAATTTATTTTTTGATCACTTTTAATGACTTTTCAAAGGAGGTGTGAGTTGAAATCATTCAGAGTTGTCCGGTCACCGATGACGTATGCTTTCGCCTCTAATAAACGTTTTGTCCTGTTAACGAACTCTAATATAAAACATAATATGAACACTATTTTACGCAAGCAGTTAAATCAGTCGTTCCATGCTTGGGATAGTTTTTGGTGAGTTCTAATGGCGATTCCAGACTCACGGCGAGAGGTCGCCGAGAAGTTTCGCCGAGACTTCTCGCGAAAACAAGCAATTTTATCCACACTCTCATTTTTCTCACTCGTGATCTGTTTCCTATCCGGTATGGACGACGTTACAGCCGATATTCAAATTGTAGCAGGCTTGGCTCTGGTGCCCTGGCATATTATAATTTTATTATATTTTACGTTGTAACTAAAAATAATGTTTAAAAAAATGGAAAAGTCAGATGATGGTGGCCGTTTTCCTGTATTTTCTATAACTCGCAAAAAGAGAATCTTTCTTCTTTTTGAGTTCGGGTACTGCTATCTTTTTTTTTTTATATAAACACTGCACAAGATTCCCAACTGCTCCTGTCTGGAGTCAGTGAGATTATGGCATCCCCAATGGGGTATGTTGTGTGGCTGACGATAGTGCTGTAGTGGAGGCTCGTGACTTTTGGGTGTGCTAAGGTGCTATCACTAAAAAAATGGCATTACGGATTTTGCCGTAGGCGAAAAAAACATTTTTTTTTTTTTATGAAGATTTTTCAGGAAATACGTGTGGCGCACGGCCAAACTGAAACTTCCTGAAATTTTTTGCACAAAAACTAAGTTTAAAAAAAAAAAAATAATAATAATTTTTAATTTTCAAAAAAAACATCAATAATGCAATTTTTTGTAATATCAGCACTCTAGCACACCCAAAAGTCACCAGCCGCCACTTGGGGAGGGGAAGGAGATGGGGTCAAGGAAGGTGGGGAAGTACCTGACTATTCAGATCTGGTCACCAAACACAGCGAAAGCCATTTCAAGCAACGTTTCTATTCTGAATGGTGGTCTTATATCAGGGCGATACTAAGAGTATCTTCCACTCCGGAACGTGCCGCAAACATACTATATATTATTAAAACCAATTAATTAAAATCTGTTCAACGCATCGTTATTTAAACTTTTATCTTTGTAGTTCCGATGTTTAGCATCTCATAAAATAGGCTCAGTTTGAGAGTATTCAATATATTTGCAACTCTAGTTTGTTATTCCACATTTTTAAAACGAAACCAAAAATTTTCAAAACAAAAAAATACGATGTGTATTCTACTCTCCGCCACTCACTAAACGACTTTGAGACATAACGTGAATGTAGTAGTCTTCTCTCTTCTCGCCCGAGAAATCCTTTGAAGCAGCCAAAAATAACGGAGAACGATCGGAGAACAGGCGAGCCCGATAACGAGACGTCGAGAAACTCCGCACATTCACGCTTCTCGGGTGTTCTTGGGCTTTCTCGCCGTGAGTCTGGATGGGGCATAATACTGATGCTTTCTACGCTAATCACTGTTCAGCACAATCACGCTTTAAATAAGTACTCATCGTAATTTTGTATTAGTCTATGACTTCATTATTGTCTATGGTTCATCTAACTATAACTAAATTGCTCATTCATGCTTGTGCTTCTGAGAATCGTTACTAGATGTTTACGAAGCCTAATTCTGCATATTATCCAATTAGTTCTACGTCACAATCTTATTGCTTAAACCACGTAGCTATCAAACGTCATTTGCTTGTGATGGTTATTGGTAAGTTATTGCGGAAGTTCTTAATTAATCTGCTGTCAATATTACTTGCAACTCCAATTATAGCGACCGTTGTTCCAAATCAAACAGTTCGACCGTTGAGCTTTTAATTTGGGCTACGGCAAATACACAATTTTGATGTGTTGAATTCAACACAGCCTTACACCAAATTAGGGAATCCATTTCCCAAGATTATACTCGGGTAACGGGGAAATTTTTGAACTGTCAATCTGACGTCTACTTAATTTTGGATTTATTTCGTAGACACAGATGAATACTGCCGGATAAAGATCTCCGGTATTTCCGGATATTTTTATTACTGAAGTTTTCAAGATAATATAACATTACCAGGCATATGTATGACGTATGAGGCGTACCTGACTTATAAATATAATTCTGATATCATGCTGTATATTGAAATGCAAGTTATTTAGCTGTATTTCTTTGAAAGTCTGTTATAAGTATTGATTTTTTTACATATTTTGTCTATTGTAGGTACATAGAACCTTGATAAGATTTTTCCAGTAGAAAATGTAGATGTTTTTTTCAGGATAACTTCATAAGCAGTAAACTGGCCACGTTTGTCAAAGTGTGGCCAAAAACGCTTGAGTGGTCATTGTTGAATCAAGGTGCAATGTGCTTGTTTTGCGCATCCAAAAGCTGCCAGTGTGATCAGCTGGTTTCCTAAATCGAATATTATTTCGACGATTTTTTCAACCGTTTTCCATTTTCGAATTCCGTACTTCAAAATAAACCATGAATTTCCATACCTACATCCATAGTTTTTTTTCCAAATATTGCTTGTTTTGATTGGGACTTAGTTTTATTTTAGGGAATATTCTTATAAAATATTCAAGTATATGCAACTGCACATAAATAGGTTCCATCAACTCAATGTTCTGCTTTTGTTAGGTTGATTTTTTGAGCTTCAACCGGACACCATAACTCTATCACAGCAGTGCCATGGATCTTTCCAACCCAGAGAGTGTTTCCATCAAGACGGAACCAGTATCCCAGGATGAATACGCAGGTGAAATGCCATGTATGGATGTAGACAGCCACCTTCCGGATGTAAAGAAGGAATTTTTGCTGTTTCCAGAGAGTTCTTCGACAGTCAGTGAGTTGCATTGATTTTGAACAAAAAATAATGGTTTTATATTAAGGTGTTCGGAATCCATTTCTGTTTTGGAATGTTCACAACCAGGACATATGCTTGTTAACAACCCCTCTTGCCGTATATCAGTTTTCTTTTGTCTTATGTGTAAAATGTTTCTACAGGAAACTGTAAAACTGTGATATTTGTGTTAATTAAATTCAAACGCTTTGTCTTTGTCAGTTCTGTGGGGGTACTTCTTAAAAACAATAGGTCCTTGATACAAACTGGTTTATTATGAGTTTACGTATTGACAATAATTGTATTACCGGTCACACGACCTCTCTATACTGGCCGCTAATCGAATCTCATCGGTAGGCTGGTGAAAGCCCGCTCTCGACAACCACTGTCCACCCGGGCACCCCTGTTGGGATCTGTCGGCATCCGATAAAAGATCTTTTAATTCAAAAACTAAGCACACTTTTATCTTACAATGCATTAAAAAGTTCCCGTTTCCTAAAGCTAGCGTCTCACCTTATTTTTCATTAAAATAATTAATTTTGCGTTTCCTACCACAACATACCTACTCTATTTGTTTTGTGAAATAATATACTTACTAAATAACGTACCCATCTCAGAACAGATTGTACCCGTCTCAGAACAGACATCGTCTAGTGAGGCGGGTTAATCTCTTGTTTGAATATGATAATAGCATATCAATAAATGCTCGGGTTGCCGGCAAATATATAATAATAATAATAATAATTCATTCTTGGATGTGGGGAGGATATTGCAATCCCACACGTCCCATATAGTTATACATATTTACCTATATATTTACACCGTAAAGAAACAAGAACATAAATAAATAAAAAGAATAACAAAAATAAATAATCCATTATTATGCAGGGCGTGGTCTTGAGTGCGCTCGGGCCCATCGCTCACTCAGGAGTAGCGCTTGGCGCTGGAAGGCAGCGGTCACCAATGTGTTGTCGGAGGCCATTAGCCGCATCCTGGCACCAGTGACCCGGTGTCTCATCAGACCAGCGAATCCGTGCAATCCTGGTTCCGTAAACATTGTCGATGCTCTGCTATGTCTTCTGAATCCAAATATAATTCGGTGTGCATTGTTATACTGGATCCGGAGTCATTCCATCGAGGTGGTTCGGTAGTAACACCATGTTTCACACGTGTGTAGACTAGTTCAAAATGCACTGAACAATGTTTTTTTACATGGTTACTGCATTGGAAGAATAATATGTTGCTAATTTAGTTACGTGAATGCTGTGTCCAGCATTGTTACATTTTGTTGGGGTTTCACAAGGTACCCGCAAAGCGGAAGGAAGGAAAAGTGAGGAATGCCGACTTACTCCGAGATTTTCTCCCTTCGATTGTCCTTTTCAGATCCGCTGGTTCTTATATATTCACCAATTGAACTCGTGAGCTTATGATTTTCACTTATATAGAAATATTCGACACAGTCAATTTAATAGCTCCGTACTCAACATAGATGTTGAGGGGACTTTTGGTAATTTAGCACGAAAGGCTCCGTATTCAACATATGCGTTGACAGGAATGTGGGTATTTTACAACTGAATAATGTGATACGTGATTGTGTCGGCATGGTGGGTAGGAAAAATTATGATTTGTTTGGTAGGAATTATAAGAATTGGTAGGTAGAAATTAAAAGTTGGAAAAATAAAGGTAAAGGAGCAATGCTATGCACCAACAGGTACCCCCACAGAGAGACGATGGTTATTTTTAATGTTATAGTGAGTGCATCTCCACATGTTAATGTATTGTAATGATGTTATTCCAGGTGGTATTAAGATAGAAACAATTCCCATCGAAGCAGAATTTGAATCACCTGGAGAAGAATTTGGAAGAGGGATTTCTTATTCGGAAATTGTCATAGAGCAGCAGGATGTTAAAAAGGAATCCCTAGAGCACCCTGAAAGAATTACCCGGACAGCAGGTTACGTCGATATTTGTTTTTTTTTTTTTTAATTCTATGTTTGTGGTCAGTGGTTGAGTGGGCATAGCGCTTGGGTTCCACCCGAGCGTCGCGTGTTCGATTCCTCGGCTGGCTATGTCCTCCATCACAACACAAGCAACATTTTCGGCTTTCTGTGGTGGTAGTAGGAAATTTTTAAACATTGTCGGGTTATTCGAAACCCAGGAATGTTTGTCTCTCTTTAAAAAAAAAACCTTTAATAAAATTCTTTAATTGTGCTTTCAAATCATTTATTTTTTGGAACTTAACTACTTTATTTTGTTACATTATATTCGCTTTCTTTTTCAGACTTAATAACACACCTAAAGGTGCAGCCCGTAGATGAAGAAGGAAATAGAAAATGTCGCCATTGCAACTATTCCTCCTCATGTCAGTCAGCGTTAGTACGGCACATGCGCTTCCATACTGCGGACAAGTTTTTTTGTAACAATTGCAACTATTCTTGTAATCAAAAAGAAGATTTAAATCGTCACTTTCTTACTCATAATGGGGGCAAACCCTTTTCATGCTCAGTCTGCAACTCTTCTTTTAAACAAAACAGTCATTTAAACCGTCATATGCTGATTCACAGTAAAAATAAACCGTTTTCTTGCTCCTTCTGCAGCTATTCTTGTTATCTTAAAGAAGATTTAAAAAGTCACATGATTTCCCACGGGGGGGAAAAAACTTTTTTATGCTCAGTCTGCAATTCTTCTTTTGCGCGAAAACAATATTTAAACCGTCATATGCTAACTCACAGCGGAAATAAACCTTTTTCTTGTTCCTACTGCAGCTTTTCTTCGTATCAAAAAGAAGGTTTACAACGTCACTTGCGTACTCATAGTGGAGACAAACCTTTTTCATGTTCAGTCTGTAGTTCTTCTTTTGGGCAAAAACAAAATTTAAACCGTCATATGGCAGCTCACAACGGAAACAAACCTTTTTGATGTCCTTACTGCAGCTTTTCGTTTTCTCGAAAAGTTTCTTTAAATGGTCATATTCTCTCTCACAGTACAGACAAACCTATTTAACATCCATTTTAAAAAAAGTCTTGTGGCTCCAAGTGTGTCTTGTGGCTCCCACAAAATACGCGTCGGTGCTTCACAGAATAGCTTAAGATATATTTTTAAGAAGTTAGCTATAGTTTTAAGAAGCGTAAAAAATTGCGTTGGATGCCTTCAATACCTATTTCTTATATGATTTGTATTGGAATGACCCTATTTAATTGTATTCTAATAAACTGCACACTAGCGACAAATATACGCTTTTCATTACTTCTGATTATTAATCCGAGTGTCTTAAAGCGTTTGTTAGATTCTGTTGCTCATATTTTGTAAATACTGGACTAGAAAAATATGCATCTTTTTTCGTTGTTTCTTTATATTATATCTCCCATTGATTATACTTATCCATTGTCATTATTGTTATTAATTTGTTCATACGTGAATTTAGGGGCTTTTCTGTAATTTTTTGCTTAAAATTGTATCCTACTCAAAGTCGAACACGATCGAAATATTATTAATATAGAAAACATCAAAAAATATTTTTAGGTAAACAATTGTTCAAGCCGATCTCTGATACTGTACTCAATCTGCCTATGTTGAAAGAGATTAACTTATATGTCCCTAACAAGTATATTTGTGGGATTATGTTCTTAACTTTCCAGTTTTTTTTTGGTAATCTGGAATGTTCGAATCAGCCGTTGGCCTTAGTGCAGTAGCAGTCATGCTGGTTGACAATATTTGTTTATACTTAGTGGCTCAGATTTATATTTAGTGACTCTGGTTTTGTGGTTTTTATTACTGCCGTGCGCCGTGCTACATACACACTTTCGAATCGAAATAATCAATATTAAGCTATCTACCGGCCAGAACAATGTTTTATGGGTCTTTGGGATGGTAACATTTCGTTGAATAAATTATTGATAAATACGTTTCGTTGGACAAATTTACTGGCCCACATATTACAATAAATTAATAACCACTCATTTACTAGAAATGAGATCGACAAAATATCAGTCTATAGTTTTGAGCATTCACATCCATTAGAACAAAACACTAATATAATCATACATCCTTCTTACACAAACCCGAAAAGACTGGTAGGTACCCACTAGAACCGGTAAAAGCCAACATTATTTTTATGAGGAATAGTAGAATAAATAAACATCCAGTAATATTATTATTCAAAATATATATTAAATATACAAAGTGTATAAAGTGTGCACCCCCCTAGAAGAGCGTGTTTTGAAGATACATAATTGGGCTGGAAGTTTCGCCCTCTAGAAATTTCTAGAACAGCCCAGAATATTCCAGTACATCCCGGAACATTCTGGAGTGTTCGGGAATAGTCTGGAACATTCGGGAACATCGCGCAACATCGCAGATCATTGTGGAATATTCCAGAACACTCTCGAATGTTGTGAAATGTTTTGGAACATTGTGGACCACTCGAAGCCTTTTCGTTGTGGGTGGGGCTACCTATTGGTAGGTATATGAAGCAAGATACGTCGTGGGTCCGAGCGTCAGATCAATCTCATATCAACTCCCTGAGCGAAGCCTGGTGCCCCAGCTAGTCGTAAAAATATTTCTTCAGAAAAACAAAAACAAAAATACGCCACAAATAAAAAAAAATATAGCACGCTACAAACATTCGAGTAAGTACATCAAAAGGAAAATCCTCAATCTCTTTTATGTACCTAAATATGAAAAGCTTTAGAGATAAACTTGACATCAAATGCCTACTGAAATTCACAAACTCGAACTTTAACATAATTATATATTTTTGAATGTAGCTATTACTTTGTGGTTATCCATTATAATAAAATGAAACAATGCAACTTTGTATAAACCACTTATAAAATGTGCAAATCCGACCGGTTTCGGAACAAACGTTCCTTCGTCAGGGAAAGCTTATACTAATTTGACAGTTTAGAACAATGTTTTATTAGGGTAGGGGTGGAGCCGTTGTTAGTTAATAATGTAGATTGGGTGGGTAGGTATTAGTGTAGAGTGGGTGGGTAGGGGAACAAATCCATGATTGGGCTATATGACAATATTTTTTTTTTTTCTATATTGTCATATAGCCCAATATTGTCATATAGCCCAATCATGGATTTGTTCCCCTACCCACCCACTCTACACTAATACCTACCCACCCAATCTACATTATTAACTAACACGGCTCCACCCCTACCCTAATAAAACATTGTTCTAAACTGTCAAATTAGTATAAGCTTTCCCTGACGAAGGAACGTTTGTTCCGAAACCGGTCGGATTTGCACATTTTATAAGTGGTTTATACAAAGTTGCATTGTTTCATTTTATTTCATAATTCTCTGGTGTGAGGCCTGGCTCAAAGAAGCGGACTTGAAGTAGGTACGTCAACTTGGAAGGAATACTACAAGGATACAAACACGAAGTATCCTGCCGGCCACAAGGAGCTTGTGGGGGAGTCTCCTGGAGACTCCTTTTGAAGGAATCTTTTATAAATATGGAGACTGTCTCCATATTTATAAAAGATTCCTTCGAATACAATGTCAACACGAGTGTTCCCGGTAACAACTTTCTATGGCTTTATGTAAACCAGCACAATCTAAAATAGGCTAAAATCGTTATTCACGACCGTTAAACGGTGTTTTTTTTCACAGCGTGGAAATAGTGTAAAGATTGTACAATTCATTTTAAAAGGTTACTTATAACAAAATGGAATTTTTAAGTTGGCCACACTGAACTTCGGTGGATCTACGCATGCATCGATTGATCCATACTTATAATATAAATGCAAAAGTGAGTGTGTTAGTATGTTACGCTTTCGCGCCTAAACCACTAAACCGATTTTTAAATTCTTCACCAATAAAAAGCTATAATGGTAAGCGCTGGCGTTATGAAATTTGTATAAATGAAAACATGTGTATTTCATATATTTTTGCGGCAAGGAGGAAAGACAGTGGGGTGTTGGGGTTCGCGGAGAGGGTAGAGACAGAGGAGGGGGAAGGCGGTGAAGTTGGAAGGGAATGTGGACGCACTCGAAAGGACATGCAGGGAGAAATGTAACGCGAAAGAACATGCAGCTAGTATAATATAATATAAATACATGAATCTAGCAATGTTTAAAAAATATAACAGTTTGAAAACCATGGTCCCATGTTTGAAAAAAAAATTACAGTTTTGACATTTATGTTTCAGTGTGTTTTTAGTATTTTAATGTAAAAGACATTCTATCTTTATAAAGAACTAGCTGGCTCCCGGCATGCGTTGCAATGCCATATTCAAAGAAATAAATTGTTTCTCCCTGCATGTCCTTTCCCGTGCGTTCGCGTTCCCCTCCCGCATCCCTTTTCCCTCCCACCTAGCCCTTCCATCTTCCCGCCTACCTTCTCCTCTCTCCCACTCCCCCGTCCCGTCAATCCCCCTCCCGCGTTCCATATATTCAGTCCCAGTACATTCAGTTTTCATACAGTTCACGTTCCACCTATAACAATTTTTTATTCAATTTTTCATATATTACAACAATCGAATTTAGTACCTTACATAGGTACCTATTTAAAATGTGTATAATTTAAAATCTCCATAACACAATTATTTTGTTACAAAAAAACAGATGCCTGCTACATTCACATTCATAAAACGTGCGAAGTTAAAAAAGTCGTTAAGTTTTCTGAAATTATCGAATTTTCTGCACAGTTTTCTTAATTTTTATTTCCGTCAGAACCTTCTACAAAGAGGGCATACATTAATTACGTGAGCAGTTTTTCTTCCAATCTAGATCCCCCCCTTGGTGAGATAAATTTAGGCCACTTCGGATATTCTTTTCAAGTAACGAGAGATTTTGCTGGACCCCCCTCCCCCCTTTTTTGAGCTTAAATAAATAATGTATGCCCCCAAAGTAATTGAAAACTTAAAAAAAAAGATGAGTGAAATGGGTAAAGTTGTTCTAGCGTTATGGCGTGATCAAGGGAAACAGGGATTCATTTTTATGTATATTGATAAATTCATATTTGAAGTCATCTTAGGATTTTTTCCACCGCTTGATTTTTCATCTCAGGATAACAGGTTTTTGCCTGACAAAACTCCCTCCTGAGCTGTAAATAAGATATTTATTTTATTCTTTTCAGGTTCTCCATAAAACAGTTATACATCTAATTATTAGGGTGAAAATTACAAAATTTAAGAGAAAAAAAAGTCCAAGGGGCAGTTTCACTAAGTTGAGACGTATGATGTCAATGCTCAATGCAGAATCGTTAAGCAGTTGAATTGCTCTATTTAATGGGGCATTCTGAAAGGAAAAAGTTCTCGCTTACGGAGCATAAAAAATTGCGTGGGATCTCCCACGAGTATACGCGTTAGGGACATATAGGTTAATCTCCTTCAACATAGGTGGATTCAGTACAGTACCGGAGATCAGCTAAAAAATAAAATTTCCCCAAAAATATTTTCAGCGGGCTTCTAAGGCATTAAGATCTAGCATTCCTGTTAAGAACAACGGTGGATACAGAAATGGGTAGTATGTATATACCCTCATATACAGGTAACGCTTAAACCTTTTTTGTACTCTTTCTATTTCTAGTATTTGGGTTTGTTCAGAGGGTGCCCAAATAAAGGAGCTGTATTCCAGGATGCTGCGGACAAGTGCTTCATATGCTCTTCTTATTGCAATTCTATTAGTAATTGATCACGCATTACGAAGAACAAATCCGAGCATTTTGTTAGCGCGGGAGACAATGCCTGATATGTGAGATTTGAAAGAGAGATTTGCTTCAAAAATCACGCAAAGGTCTCGAATCTCGTTTTTGCGTGCTAGTATAATTTTATTAATATGGTATGGGAATAAAAATGTGTCTTGTGATCTTGTAAATGTGACGACACTGCATTTCTGGATGCTGAATGGTAAATTATTCAATTCCGACCATTTGACAAGAGAATCAAGATCTTTCTCTAGAAGAATGGAATATATGACTTTAATAGCTCTGAAAAGTTTAATATCATCAGCAAATAGGAGATATTTTGAGCGGTTAATGGTCTTGCCTATATCATTAATGAATAAAAGAAAGAAGAGGGGTCCTAGATTCGACCCCTGGGGAATCCCGGAGTTAGTTTTGTATTCGTAAGAAATCTGGTGTCCGTAACTGACATGCTGATGACGATTGAGTAAATAGCTAGCTACGAAAGCGAGAAAATCCTGAGAGAATCCGAGGGCACTCAAATTTTTTAATAAAATATCATGGTCGACTTTGTCAAATGCTTTTTCGAAATCTGTATAAATCACATCGACACGTACAAAATTTTCAAACGATTTATTTGGTTCCATTGCCGGTGGTAATATGGGAACTCACCATATGAGTTTTGGGAATTAACTTTCTCGGAAAAGACACTTCCTCAAATCATAATTCATATCATCATAACTCACCTTAGTAACGATTCAGATCAACACAACCCCAGAATAGTGTAATCTCATAATATGGCTAATCACCATACTTTTTGCATCGCTCTGAATCTCAACCGTTGTTGTTTTTTACCATATGAATTATGACAATCTCTATGGCCGAATTATGAAAACTCACACGACTAAAAAGGTTCCACTTAGTTGTCTGGTCACCGACTTGGCGCTCAGTACCTACCTTCTATAAAAGAGATAAGTCATAATATTTTTTAATTTTTGTCTATTACTTTATTATTGTCTATGATTAAAGTACTGACGCATTCCTTCGCCTTCGCGTTTGTTATTGCTCGCGTCCTGATTCCGAAATCTGATTCTACATAATATTCATCTAATTCTCTACAATAATCACACTGTTTAACGCAAGCAGTTAATTTAATCATCCCATGCTTGTGATGGTTATTGGTAAGTTCTTCAATTGATACTTTCCACTCGAGTATTAATCCGCTGTACACGCTGCTTGCAAATCTAATTGTTCGGAATCTATCAAACATACAACTCGACAATAATCCATTTGTCAAGATTGAATTTAGCTATCCACGGAATCTTTGAACTGTCAATGTTACGTCTACTTAGTTTTGGATTTGTTTAGTAGACGTTGATCCACACTGGCGATTCAAATATACTAAATTTTCGGTTATTAGAGGAAGAAATAAATATCGGTTCGGACTGGCCACGCTTATTACGAATAATTTTTAGAAAAAAACTTTAGATTCGCCTTATAAAAGGAAACCTTTTGGCTTTGGGGCGGCGGAAAATAATGCATTTTAATTTTCAATTGCATAAAACCAAAATTCTCTTCGCGAACCGACACAGCGAAAATCCGCGGCCGTACCTGACACTGTTATGTTGGTATCCTTGATAAATTAACAAGAGCTAATACGACTGTAGCCGACTTCGTGGGATAAGGCGCGTAATTATGAAATTTGTCCAGCGGGCTTGTTTGTGTAACATGGTTTGTGATACAAAAGAAAGTGCCCCTTTATAACGCCTACTCGCGTCAAGGCAAGAAAAACATCCCAGTTTTCAAGTAGTTTAGCGGCTACGCTAGGTTTGTGTAACATTGTTTGTGATTCTGGCGTACAATCTCACAAGACGAAAGCTACGAAGTCGGCTACAGTCGTATTAGCTCTTGTTAATTTATCAAGGATACCAACATAACAGTGACAGGTACGGCCGGGGATTTTCGCTGTGCCGGTTCGCTAAGTGAATTTTGGTTTTGTGCAATTGAAAATTAAAATGCATGATTTTCCGCCGCCCCAGAGCTAAAAAGTTTCCTTTTATAGTAATTAAGGCGAATCTAAAGTTTTTTTCTAAAAATTATTCGTAATAAGCGTGGCCAGTCCGAACCGATAATTACCGAGGAAGACAGCTTAACACCGATTCTTTCAATCATAACGATTATCGAATTGCATATTTTGGTACATTTGAACTTCAAGGTCATCCTTAAGTTTCTATACAATTCCAAATACTTGTTTGGCATGCGACTCCATTTTTGGTGCCTTCGAATTCACTGGACAAGTTTAATACGAATATGTTTTTAGTAAAAACCTGTAGATTTTCACCTTAAATGCTATAAAAGACAAGGTTTTGCAATCGGGTGATGGACATTATTGTATTCAAAATTTCATCTAAGCCAAATGAAAATTTGCTTTCGTTGTATGAGATCGCCGCGAAAGGCCGCAAAAATGTTGTACAGTAACTAAGATGAATTAAAATGTTTTTTTCTAATAAACTTTCGTGGTAAGCGTGTCCAGTACTGTCCAGTGATTATGAAAGTATACCCCAATTTTTTTACTTAGGTATCGTTAAGACATTTTTTTCTTTGTCAGGTCTGAATTTTTGAGCTTCGGCTATGGATCTTCCCAACCCAGAGAATGTTTCCATCAAGAGAGAACCAGGGTCCCAGGAAGAAGTCGCAGGTGAAATACCTAATACAGACATATCTACAGACCTCCCATACGTAAAGCAGGAATGTTTGCAATACGCTAAGAGTACTCCAACAGCTAGTGAGTTGCATTGAATTTGTTAAAGTAATAATTATTATAAATTCAGTTGTTCGGAATCTATGTCCGTTTTGGAATGTTACACAGCCGGGACAAATGGG
Organism: Limnephilus rhombicus; assembly: GCA_929108145.2. Taxonomy (NCBI): domain Eukaryota; kingdom Metazoa; phylum Arthropoda; class Insecta; order Trichoptera; family Limnephilidae; genus Limnephilus; species Limnephilus rhombicus. The sequence continues at coordinate 7,766,224 of OV815290.1, read as the reverse complement.
TGTTAACTAGTTAACTATCCCTCTTGCCATACAAGAGTTTCTTTTGTCTAATCTGTAAAATGTTCTCTTACATTTTAACTTTTAAAGAAACTGTAAATTACTAAAACACCTCACCTTATTTTTGTCATTCAAATCCACGCGCATTTCGCGCTCTCTACCGACAACGCACCTACTTCATTGGTTTTGTGAAATAATATTGTAAGTGACACTAATATTTTATTTTAAAATGCAATCACTTTAAGGTGTGACGTCGTCATCAGCAACTTCTTTCCCTTATCCTATTCGGGTCGGGGACCCATTGCATTGATTGTTCGGCCTCTGTCCATGGTAGACCCATCCTCTCATCACACAGTTTCTGGAGTTGGCTCACCCAACTGTGTCTGAGGCGGCCCACTGGACGTCTACCCTCTGGAATCTCACTCAGTATCTTCCTCGGAGTTCGGTCATCAGACATTCTTAGTAAATGCCCAAGCCACCTCAGTTGCGATTTTTCTATAAAGAGTAACAGTGGTTCAATGTTTAGATCATCTCAGATCGTTGAGTTTCTTATATGATCCCATTTCGTAACCCCTGCCACTCCTCTCAAGTACCTCATTGCGGCACCGCCCGACGCTCACTTACAGCCACCAGACAAATGATGCTAAATGAACGAACACACTCTAGAGTCCAAGCTGGTTTGACTTATTTCATAAAAATAAAAGTATGATTTTGTGTAAAACCAAGAGTTTTAATTAATTTATTTACCTACCAGTTTCGCTTTGCTCCTCATCAGGGTACAAATTAATAATAAACAAGAAATACATAGTATGTGCTTATATATAAATACATAGGGAAACAACAAGATACCAATATATTACTAATAGTAAGGATTCATTTCCAAAGTCGTCTGTGTTGATTCTGGATGTCGCCAATATAGTCTGCCGATTGTTTGTCCAGTTTGTTTCAAATGCTTTGTTCTCAGAAGAGGACGTTGGTTATTTTAAATATTTTAGTCAAAATGTCTACGTAACAGTAGTTTCCTGCACTATTTACTAGTATAATTTCGTTAATATTGTTATATATATGTATGTAAAAGCCTAAATAGGCGTAAATAAATAAATAAATAAATAAATAAATAAATAAAGTAATGTTAAAGCAAGGTAATGATGTTTTTCCAGATAAAATTAAGATTGAAACTGCTACCATCAAGGGATCATCAGGACTCCAAGAAGAAGAAAGAAGGATTTCTTGTATTGAAATAGAAATAGAACAGCCTGATGTTAAAAAGGAATTCGAGGAGAAATCTAAAATTACCCGGACAGCAGGTTATGTCGATTTTTCTTTTTTTAAATTCAAAGATTGTGCTTTTCAAATCAATTACTTTTATGAATTTAACTACTTACTTTATTTTATTATATTCGCATTCTTTTTCAGACTTAATAACAAACACGAAGACGCATCCTGTGGAAGGAATAAAATCATGTTGCTATTGCAACTATTCTTGTTATCAAAAAGAAGATTTAAAACGTCATGTACTTACTCACGGTGGGGACAAACCTTTTTCATGCTTAGTCTGCAACTCTTCTTTTGGGCGAAAACAATATTTAATCCGTCATATGATTACTCACAGTGGAAATAAACCCTTTTCTTGTTCCTACTGCAGCTATTCGTGTTATCAAAAAGAAGGTTTAAAACGTCACGTAAGTGCTCACAGTGGGCACAAACCTTTTTCATGTTCATTCTGCATGTTTTCCTTTGGGCAAAAACAACATTTAAATCGTCATATGCTGACTCACAGTGGATATTTACCTTTTTCATGTTTAGTCTGCGGCTCTTCTTTTAGTCAAAAACAAAATTTAAAACGTCATATTCGTTCTCATAGTGGAAACAAACCTTTTTCATGTTCAGTCTGTAACTCTTCTTTTTTGCTAAAACAACATTTAAAAAGTCATCTGCTAACGCACTGTCGAGATTAACCCTTTTCATGTTTTAAGTCTATGACTCTCCTTTGGGCGAAAACAACCCTTAAAACGTTATTTGCTAACTCACAGTTGAAACAAACCTTTTTCGTGTTCAGTTAGTCGCTATTATATTATGTTTTACTCATTTTTTGATAACATTCTTTATAATCTGATAATAAGTAACATTACAGACAACACTAAAAAGTCATATTCTGATTTAGTTTCGTATTCCTATTGTAGCTATTCGTGTGCTCATAAAGGATCTTTGTCATTTTCTCCCTCACAATAGAAACAAACCTTTTTTATGTTTTGTTTGCAACTCTTATTTTGATAAAAACAATATTTGCAGACAACAGATTTAAACGATAAATCATATACAAATACGTCATATACTAACTCATAGTAGAAAAAAAACATTTTTATTGTTCCTACTGCAGCTATTCGTCTTCTCTAAAGGATCTTTAAAGCGTCACATTCTCGCTCACAGTGGAGAGCATTGTCTTCGTTATTCATTTTGTAGCTATTCGAACTGCAGAAGTCAGATCTAAGAAGACACCCAGCACCCCCATTGTGCTGGAAAAATACCTTTTTCATGTTCCTTTTGCAGATTTTTGAGTTTCCGCAAGTTGGCCTAATTAAACACCTCAGCACTCATGCTAAATAAAAAAATGTATTTTCAAAATCCCGATAAACCACGTTCACAGATCCTGAAAAATAGTTACTTACCGGAGTCTCAACTCTAGTCTAAAGCGATTTGCCACAATCCCTGGATTCTCGTGTATTTAAAATTACAATCGCATTTGTGTGATAAATCTGGGCAAAACTAGTGCAATTTCTGCAGAAAATATTTGCAAGTATTTTTTAATTTCTTCAAATTTTGTAAATTCACTTTGTGGCACCATTTTATTAATGAAATAATTAAAAGCACTTTGTTTTTACCACGATAATCTTTATTTAAAAAACAACATGTTTCGAGAACAATGTTCTCTTCATCAGGGCATTATATGTACTAAAACTTAATGATCAAGTATAGAAAGACAGGCGTGGGTAAAAATGGAAGTTGTGGGGGAGGAGAGAGGTGGAAAGGGGAGTTGCTTAGAAGATCAACAGGGCGGTGGGAGGGGGGGGGGGTGAGAGGTGGAAAGGGGGTGCTTAGAAGAACAAAGACAAAAAATTACAATGGAAATATGTTTAAGATAGGACAGTGGCGTAACGTGGGTTTCGGCCGCCCGGGGCAGAGGAAAATTTTGCGCCCCCCCCCCCCCCCTAACTTCTACAGGTGCTTCTTCCGCAGATTTTTAAGCGCTGACCGGGGGGTAGTAAGTATCCTATTTTTTTTAAATCCGGTGTTCCGAGTTCTCTTCGAATAATTTCGCATCTTCATCACGCATACGTGTGGAATGCAACTCAAATGCAAGGCTTCACTCGGTACACGATGAATCGGCAATTTATTGTTATATTGATAACACAAAACTGGTTTAAATTAAACTAAACATGCGGTCTATCAAAACTATATTCAGAAAATAAAAATGGTTTTTCTTTGATTCTGCCGGCACTGGCACTGTGAACACAAAACTGTTTTTAATTAAATCTGTATGTGGTGAATTAAAACTATTCTCAGACCATGAAAATGGTTTTTTCTTTAATTCTGCCGGCACTCACATTCTGAATTAATCAAATATGTACTGGCTGTAATCAAATATGTATGCGGTTTATAAAAAAAAGAAAAGAATTTTTTTAAAAGAAAATTTCGCCGCCCACTTATTAGGGTACTTCAAGCGGTGGGGGGGGGGGGGGGGTTGTTTATGTATATGGAAATCCTTTTTTTTTTTATTATGACATTTATATACGAGTCTGATTTTTTTAATAATCACATTTGACGAGTATCAACGGAAATCATGTTTATAAATTCTACTCCTTAGTTGATTGATTGATACTGCGTTAGAGTCCCCAAATAAAAGTAACACACGCAACAATCAATTTCTCAGAATTTTACAGCATTATGTAACTCAAATGTAAAGCTTCACTTGATGCACGATTCATCTTCAACTCGTTATTTAATGTGTCGTTGTATTCTTAGACTACCTCTAATTACAGATTCGAACTTAATCTTTAATATTATGAATGTATGTGTGTGATGTTCGGCAGATATACGCAAAAACAATCCTCACTCATCTATTCACAAATATACATAAATACTACGAAAAAAGATTAAATACTCGCTGTATTCGAAACAATAACAAAGAATTACTACAAATTCCCAAAACTCATACTACTTTTGGTCAACGTAGCTTCAGATACCTTGCAACAAGACTTTACAACATTCTTCCAATTAGTATAAAAAATGTGATTCACAAAAAAAATTTAAAAAAAACAAAAGTTTGAATAAAAAATAATGATACGGCATTTACCGGTGTACTCACCCAAATTCGAAATTAGTAATGAACCAATGCTGTCACTATTGCACCTATGTTATTGTTATTATTAATGCAATCAATCTATTGTGCGATTATTTTCTAATATAGGTGTAGGTATTTTCACAGAATTATAAATTGAAGTAAAATTACTGCCTCAACACAGGCTAGCCTAGTGAGGCAGGTTACGAGAAACCTACGTTTATAATTATAAATCTCTATTCTTTAAGTACCTACTGTTATATGTATATTGTTTACCATTATTAACTTTTGTACTTATGCAACTTTTAAACTATTGTATACTTTTTTTGTAGTTATAAATCTTTAAATTTTTGTTCAATAAAGATATATTATTATTAGTATTATTATTCTGAACACTTAAACAAAAATTTTAACAAAGAAAAAAACGACTTCAAAAAATGCACTAAAAAGTAAAAAAATAATTTCGTATTCTTCTACAACTTAATAATCAACTTATTTTTTCTACTCATCAATATGTAGGTACGATTGTTATTTTTGAAGTCGGTGTCAGCCAAGGTAGGTTTGTAACTACATACATGTGAATTGTGCTTGAGTCGCACGAGCGACTTGACGAGGCGAGAGCGGGTCCGCGGCGTGAGGGGAGCTGTCAAGTGAACACGCCGGGCCGGGTACCTACCTTTGCTGACACCGACTCCAAAAATAACAATGGTACCTACATATTGATGAGTAGAAAAAGTAAGTTGATTATGAAGTTGTAGAAGAATACGAAATTATTTTTTTACTTTTTAGTGCATTTTTTGAAGTAGTTTTTTTTTGTTAAAATTTTTGTTTATTTTTTGATTTTTAGTGAATCTGAAGTACACTAACTAATTTGTCTGAATATGGGTAGACCTTCTAAACGTGCTGCTCATATGAGACAGACATAATTTGACCATAACGACGTTAGGGTCAAATTAAGAGATTTGGCCGAGTATCGTTAATTTGCTCCTAAGAATTGAAGAGTTCCGTTACTTTGTCATGGATACCATAATCAGAACCTTACCAAACCTTCATCAAACTACCCTTAAAGTACATCCTTTCCAATAAAAAAAGAATCATCGAAATCGGTTGGCGTGATATTGAGTTATTCGTCCATTTGTCGCGCACGTACTTAATGCAAATTTAAGACTTTTATGGTTTTTTCATGGATGCCATTGTCGGAACTGAACAAAATGGGACCACACGGGAAGCACCAACTTTCAAATAAAAAAAGAATCATCAATATCGGTTCACCCAGTCGAAAGTTCTGAGGTAACGAACCTCCTCCTTTTTGAAGTCGTTTAAAAACCAGTTTGTATACGGTGAATTAGAACTACAATCAGAACATGAAAATGATTTTTCTTTGATTCTGGCATTAAATAAATAGTCTGCAACTGGAATTTTATAACTGCACATCGAATAACAGAATATTTTCTTTCGAAATGTGTCAGCATATGAATCCAACTGGAATTTTTCCATTCTGTATTGGTTAAAATTAAATCTCTACCTTGCGAATTAAAACTACACTCGGAACATGAAAATGGTTTTTCTTTGATTCTGGCAGCACATTCATAGTCTGCAACTAGAATTTTACAACTGAACTTCGAATAAGATAATGTTTTAGTTTTAATTGTGTCAACAGATAATCTTCAAATGGAATTTAACATTCTGAAAACTGGTTTAACCCATCGAATAATTAGAAAAAAATATCTTTAAACTTTTGCCGGTCACTGCTTGCGCACAAAATTTCCGGTTCTTCCCATGCATTTTAAATGTTCCTTTTCATTGCTTTTTTTATCCTTTTGCAAAAAAACAAAATTGTTCTAAAATCTTGGTAAAGTAATTTTTCCGACGTGCTTATTAGAACAATGTTTGTTTCTAAATATTAAATATTAAAATTATCATTGTTTCTAAATATTAAAATTTTGATATTGGAAATGTTTGAGACATAATTTCATAATTTTATTTTAAAATTAAATGTGTGGGACAATTTGCGTCTCCTGCGATTAGACGGGTTAAATTAAATCCGTATTTGGCGAATTTAAACTACTTTCAGAATATGAAAATGGTTTCTCTTTGATTCTGGCAGCACAGTCTGCAACTAGAATAATATACTAATACATAGTCTGCAACTAAATAATAAAATAATGGTCTCTTTCGAAATGTATCAGAAGATGAATACACAACTGAAATTCATTCGTTAATAAAATCTGAACACAATTCTGGTTTTAATTAAGAGTGAATCTTTTTGCGAGTTATCAGCTTTAATTAGTAGGTATCACTCTCAAAATATGCGTACGATTTTCCTACGAATTGCGAAATTTGCAGTTTAAAAAAATATTATCATTGATATTTTTAATAAATAATAAAAAAAAAGAATTAGATTCGTAAACGAAAGTATCGTAAAACATTTTCAAAAAATGATTTGAAATGGTTTAAATTTTTCCAAGATAATGTTATTATTTATTGTGAAAATTTGCCGCCCCCCTTAAAAGTGCCGCCCGGGGCTAAAGTCAACTGTGGGGTTCACTTGTAATTTGTACAGGGTTAGCAGTACTATTAAAGTAACTGCGGGCCCTGTACAGTACGCCCAATCCAAACATTTTCTGTAGAAATAGTTTTTTTTTTTTTTTACAGTGAATACCGCACAAGAATCTCAACTGCTCCCGTCTGGAGCCAGTGAGACTATGGCATCCCCAATTGGGGTATGTTGTGAGGCTGAAGGTAGAGGGGAGGGGAAGGAGGTGGGGAAGAGAAAGGTTGGGAAGTACCTGGCTATTCAGATCTGATCACCAAACACGGCTAAAGCCATTTTCAAGCAACGTTTCAACTCTGAATGGTGGTCTTACACCAGGGCGATACTGATAGTATCTTCCACTCTGGAACATGCCGCAAATATACGATATATTATTTTAAATGAATCAATTGTGAAATAACACAAATTAATCAAATAACCGCGACCTCCGGATTGTGAGTCAAGAGTCTTACCCACTGGACTACGGAGGTCGTTGTTTCTGTCTAGCTGTCATATTTTAATAATTTATTTATTTATTACACGCCCTAATGGGCTTTTACATTATAATTTATAAGTTGAGTAACAAACAATGAAGAAAATATAATACTTTTTTTATTTTTTTTTTTATTTTAACTTTATGAGTAAAACCTCAAATTGTAATATTTAAATTAATGAAGACAATATAAGCGAAACTCAATCGAAAATCTGGAAACAGAAAAATCTGTTTCATTTAAAAAATATATATAATACAATGAGAAAAGAAAATACACAAAACAGTGTAACAACAAAACATAATAAAATAAAAATACATATTATGTAAAAATGATAAGAAGTCTCATATTCAATACAAACAAAAATTGAAGAAATTATGTAAATCTATTTGTGCCTAGAAGAATAAAAGTGATAGAATATACAACGTTTATACTGATTAGTTTTAAGATGAAATATATCACCTAGATTAGAATATTTATTTCCGAGACTGTGAAGTCTCGGAAACGGACAATTTTGATAAGCGAGTGTCCTGGTGGTATTGCAGTGGAAGGGTAATAAATGTCGACATGATTTTTGGGGAACATGGATATTGATAAATTGTAGTAATTCAGAACAGTCAATTTTGTAATGCAGTATTTTGTGTAATAGTATTAAATCTGTGCTTATTCTTCTCTCTGAAAGTTTCAATAGAGACGTTTTATCCAGGAGATAATTGTAATCAATGTTTAGTATAGGAATATGCAATTTATAGTTTATAAACCTTAGAAACTTCCGTTGAATCTTTTCAATGTTGTCTGAATGAATGTTGTAAAAGGGAGACCATAACGCAGAGTTATATTCAAGTTGGCATCTGACAAGGGTTTTATATAACATAATAAATGTATCTAAATCATTGAAATCTGTTGCAGCTCTCAAAACAAAACCAAGAGTCTTTAGGGCTGTGTTGATAATATTATTAATATGATATACAAAGGTGAGTTTACTGTCGAACATAATGCCTAGATCCATAATTTCACTAACATAATTTAAATTTTCATCATTTAAAGAATACTGAAAAATAATAGGATTATTTATTTTGGAAAAATGAATGAACTGACATTTATTTATATTTAATGCTAGTTTGTTGATAGAGCGCCATTCAAAAAGATATATCAAGTTGGTTTGAAGTATAATACAATCATTAATGTGGTTAATCTCTTTATATAGTTTCATGTCATTGGCAAACAGTAGCACATTTATGTCAGTAAATATATCAACAATATCATTTATAAATATAATAAATAAAATGGGCCCTAAATGGGAGCCTTGCGGCACTCCACTTGTTGCTATAAATTTGTAAGACTGTGTGCCATTTATTTTCACACTAAGAATTCTTTTGGACAAATAACTAACAAACCAATTTAATAAGCTACTATAAACTCCAAGTTTCGACAATTTATTGATTAGTATTTTGTGACACACCTTGTCAAAGGCCTTGCAGTCATCAGTGTATATTGAGTCAACCTGGCACCTGTTGGCTAAAGATTTAGATATGAAGTTTTCGTATATTAGTAAATTGGTCAGTGTAGATTTACTTGAACAAAAGCCATGTTGGTAGGGAGTTATAATTTTTTAAATGTTTGTGGATATTTTATGGAGGACAATTTTTTCAAAAAGCTTGGGTATCGATGATTGAATACATATTGGCCTATAATTTGTTACATCCGTTTTGTCCCCTTTTTTAAAAATGGGTGTAAGAAAACTGTGTTTCCATGTATCAGGGAAACTGCCTGTCTCTAGTGACTGATTAAAAAGAGGAACAACTAAGCCGTTTAAACATTCTTTAATTAGCACAGGTGGAATATTATCAGGTCCTGCATTTTATCTAGCATCTAACAAATTTACATGGTTTTGATATCTTTAATTTCTATGCGTACTTCAGATATATCCAGACTAAGATTCGATGAGAATTTTGGAATTTCGTTGCTAGGTATATCCTCTTCGTACACAGCCTTAAAATAATCGGCGAATAGATTTACAATGTTTTTATCATTACACCCAATTTTTCCATTGAAATTCATAGAAGTTGGAATACCTAAGTTAGTATTTTTTTGAGAATTAGAGTAATTCCAAAACTGTTTTATATTTACACGAATTTCACTTTCAATTTTGTCAATGTAATTTTTATAGAACAATTTTGAGATTTTACAACACTCCCTTCTTAACAATTAAAATTTATTGTAATCACTCGTCAGTCTGGATCGCTTGTAAAGTGATCAAATTGGGACTAAACCAGTTTGGAAAATGAGAAATTCTATTTTGTCGAAGGGGCACAAAATTTGCAATAGCATCATTTAGAATGTCATAGAATTTACTTACATATCGTTAATATCTGCGTTTTACAGAAAAGACCAGTCTGTTGTATTTAAGCAATCAGAATTTTTTTGAAAATTTTCTTTACGGAAGTTATAAGATGACTTAATATTTTTAAGATGAGTGTTGTTAATAAAGGGAATAACTATGTCCAAAGGAGGATGGTAAACGTCTTCAGGTAATAGTTCTTCCAAAGAGTTATAAACGTTAGCAGTGGGCTCACTGCAAAAAACTAGATCAAGAATGCGACTAGATCAAGAATGTGTTTAGTTGTGGGATTGATAAATAATTCGACATACCCAGAACCTCTCTCTCACTGAGATTAGCAGTTAACATATTATTACAAGGCAATTCAGGGTCATCATGGTTCCAGGATATATTTGGCAAGTTATAGTCTCCTACTACGACAAGTTTGGCACTGGGATATTTAAACCTTAAAAATTCCACGTCCTCAATATGTTTTGTATACAGCTGTGTATCGGAGGATGGCGGTTAATATAAACATCCAATTATTAACTTGCCAGCATTTTTGTTTTTGTGATTTCAATTCTACACAGTGACGCAGGTTTACTACAACTTCTGTAATACACACTTTCAAATCAAATTCCACTGTGAGCAAATAACGTTTTAATTTTTTTTTACTACAAAAGCGTTGAACATAAAACTAGTTTTTTTTTTCATCGTGAGTAAGCTTATGACGTTTTCAATGTCCAAAAGCAGAGTTGCAGTCAGAATATAAAAAAGGTTTGCAACCACCGTGAGTTGACATATGAGATTTTAAATGTTGTTTTAGCAAAAAAGAAGAGTTACAGACTGAACAAGAAAAAGGTTTGTGTCCACTGTGAATTAACATATGACGGTTTAAATATTGTTTTTGGTTAAAAGAAGAATTGCAGACTGAACAAGAAAAAGGTTTGTCTGAACTGTGAGTTAGCATATGACTTTTTAGAAGCCCTTTTTGGGAACTCGAATAGCTGCAGTGGGGACATGAAAAAGGTTTGTTACCACTGTGAATAAGCAAATGACGGTTTAATGTCTGTTTGTGCCCAAAAGAAGAATTGCAGACTGAACACGTAAAAGTTTTTTCTCTGTTGTGAGTAAGCATATGGTATTTTAAATTTACATTTCGCGAAAAAAAATAGTTGCATTGGGTACAACAAAAAGGCTTTTCGCCAGTATGGGTGCGGAAATGCCTTGCTAACTCTGATTTGTATGAGCAGGAATAGTCGCATTTAGAACACGTTAATGTTTTTTTCATAGGACGTTTCTTCAGCTTTTTAATTAAATCTGAAAAAGAAAGTAAAGAAAGCTTCATGAAAAGGTAGCAGTTATTTTTTTAAATGTGTTTTTAAAATCACAAACTTTGAATTCAGACAAAGAAAAATCGAAGTTACCTGCTGTCTGGGTAATTCTTTTAGAGTGCTCTACGCAGTCCTTTTTAACGTCCTGCTGGTGTATGACTATTTCCGGAAAAGGTATCCCACCTCCATATTCTTTTCCGGGTGATCCTGGTTCTGCCTTGATGGATATACTTTCTATCTTTATACTACCTGGAAAACACACTCTGGTATTAGGATTATGTTAACAAGTCTCCGTTATGCAATTAAAAGCATGACAAATTACTTATTTATTTATTTATTAATTTTCGGAAAATCGACAGTTTACATTTATTTCAGATTGTACATAGTATTAAATAGCCAAAATAAAACCAATTATGGATTTCCTCCTTGTGACTTTACTGCTACTGAGACAAGATAATAAGAATAAGTAAATTAATTCAATAAAAAAGGAATATGAATCCAAAATTATATAAAACAAAAAATATATATTTATACTCAAAACAATTTTTTTAATATAAAATGAAAAATTACAAAACAAAAAATCTATCAATACATTGGTAGTTATGGAGAGAGGTTGTACGTATAAATCACATCATAACAGAAATATTAACAATAAAAACACAACATTATTCAAGAACCATCAGAGAAATATTCTTTTATGGACCTTTTATATCAGTAAGTTCACAATTGAAAATGTTCACATTGAATAATAAATACGCTATTATAACTATTACAAAGTCCGTTCAGGCAAAAATTCTGCTTACAGTTTGTCTTGCATTGATCCACCCTGAACAGGACAGAAGAGCGTGTTGAACTTGTTGAAATTACATAAATTCAAAAGCAACTAATCCCTACAACATATTTAATCATTGCGTTATCTGTTTAATATTGCAATTTGGGAGGCGGGAATGGGTACCGCCGCACCCGGGAACTTTTATTGGATAACTTACACCTTTTCCATAGATAACCCCAAGTGTTCGCTACGTTTGGTGAATTAGCAGGGGTGCCCGGGTTCATGAGGTGAGGTTTGTATAGATCTTGGAGGCGGATGACCAGGACACACTGAACCCCAGTTTCCTACCCACCCGTTAAACCCTTTTCCTTCCCAGAACTTTTTTCTCCTTCCTTTCCTTAAAAAAACCTTCCACACAGCATCCGCAAAGTTGACATAGGCCCTGAGGGAAATTATTTTCCTCAGGGCGTCCTGCGTGGAGATATCGAGATTATACATGAAGATATCGAGAAACCACGAAGTAAGGGGAAGTGGATTTAAGTTTAAAAAACGACCCAGATAAGTGTTTAATAATACAATTATTCACTCACAAGTGTCCAATAACAGGAACGCGAAATTAATAAATTAAATGAGAAAATAAGGTTTATAACTTTATGAATAAGGAACTTTTGCGAGCATTGTAAGTTAAAGGTTTGCAAAATTTTACAATTTCCCATAAAATTATCGTACTGATTAACTAAATTTCAGTAAGTATCCTTAAAATAATGAAAAATAAACATATGTACGACAAGGGGGGCCGACGTTTGTCCTGCTTGCGTAACATTCCAAAACGGACAGGAATTCCAGGATTTTTTTTAACTACATATTATCAACGAAATGCAACTAACCGGCTGTTGGAGTACTCATCACAAAATGCAAACATTCCTGCTTTACGTCTTGGAGGTCTGTAGATATATCCGTATACGGCTTTTCACCTGCGCCTTCTTCCTGGGAGCCTGGTTCCGTCTTGATGGAAACACTCTCTGGGTTGGGAAGATCCATGGCACTGCTATGATAGCATTATGGTAACAGGTCGAAGCTCAAAAAATGGTCCTGAAAAATAACATTGACTTAACAAAACCTAATACCTCCTCAGAAAAATGGAGCATGCCAGACAAGCGCTCCGAAAGGTTGACCTTGAAGTTCTACTGTTCCAAAATTAGCAATCCGAAAATGAAGAACGGTTCAAAGAATTGTCGAATTTCAGAATCTAGTAAACTTACTCTTGTAATCGAAAATATAGTACTTTTGATCCGGCAAGGTGGATCAATGTTTACGAAACAAATCCAAAAGTAAGCAGACGTCACATTGACAGTTCAAAGATTACTCGGATAGCTGAGTTCAATATTGACAAGTGGAGTACATAATTCAACTCGACAAAACGATATTGTGTATTTGCCAAAATGTACACTCAACGATCTCTCAGACTCTCAGGTTGAATCCGAACAACGACCGTTATAATTGGAGTTGCAAGCAGTAAAAAAAGCGGATTTAATAATCGGGTAGAAATTATCAGTGGTAGAACATAAAAATAACTATTATAAGCATGGGATGATAGATTTCGATGTAATTTTTGTTTAGAATTAGATGGATATTACAGTTTGTAAATAGGACGGAAAGATTAACAGATGCGGAAGCATGCGTTAGTAATTTAGAAGTGTATGTGATGCACAGACAATAATAAGTTCATAGATTAAAATGTGATTTACATCTGAAGGTAGTAGGTAGGTACTGAATACAAAGTGGGACTTCGATATCATTATTTAAATTTTTAAGAGTGACTAAGTACGAGAATTAAATAGGCTATAACAAGGTTCATAGAAAATTTATTTTATAAGGTTGACTGACCGTTTTCAAAATAAAACTAGTCGGGCCCCTTTTGAAATTTCGAACGCGATGTTAAGCTTGAAATAAAACACTGTAACTTTTTTTTTTTTTTAAATTGTTTATTTGGCTTTCACCCATTAAGGGTGATCTTGGCCATTTATTAAAGTAAGTTACATATTTTTAAAATTATTTACATTTCCAGTTTTTTTGTAAATTAGTTACATTATCAATTTTTTAAAATTATTTTCATTTTCAGATTTTTTTAAATTAGGTACATTATCAGTTTTTAAAATTAGTTACATTTTCATATTTTTTTTAAATTAGTTACTATTTCAGTGTTTTACATGGAATAGATAAATTATATTAGCAAATACTTATAGACAATGGGCCAAGACAAATATTCATAAGATTATACAAGTTGTACTAACATACAGAGTAGGTATTAGTAGTAATTACAAAATTGTAGAGTAGGAAGATGTACAGGTTCCCAAAAATAGGAACCTATACAACTGTACACACAGTGTTGGCATTAATAATAATTACAAAATTGAAGAGTAGGAAGGAAGTAGTAGGTTCCCAAAAATAGTAACCTGTACATATTCCATACTTCCATTTTCATACAGAACATACAGAGTAACACACAGAGTTGGTATTAATAGTCATTACAAAATTGTAGAGTAGGAAGATGTACAGATTCCCAAAAAAAGGAACCTGTACAACTGTACATAATAACACAGCTAGAAACAAATGTATACGTATGGAAGAGAGAAAAATCTGATTGATGCTTAAATGTTGAGGCCATTTTTGTAAATAAATTTTGCTAACAAATAGTGAATTTCAGGAGAGTTGAGACTAAGAAGGCAGGGTACACTGGTAGGGAATTCAATTTTAAGTTTTAACAATTCAGGTATGAAGTTTGGAAATTGGTCATTGATAGGACACTCAAAAAAATTATGGTCTAAAGTATCCTCTGAACCACAATCACAATAAGGCGAATTGACTATGTGGAATCTGGCGAGATGGCTAAGACAACAAGTATGACCTAAACGCATTCGAATAATGGAAGAGATGTATTTTTTAGGCATGGAAGTGTATTTGTGAAACCAGGGCTTGACAGGAATAGAAGGTTGAATTAAAGAGTACTGGTGACCTTTTAACAGAGAGGATGATTTCCATTCAGAGGACCATTGGCGTTGTAACTTATTTTTTAAAATAGGAAAATAGTCTCTAACAGGAATAGGAATGCTATTTAATGGACCATGAACAGTGGATTCCTTAGCAATAGAATCAGCCATTTCATTTCCAACAATACCAAGGTGTCCTGGGATCCAGGCCAAGACCACTGACACGTGAGCCAGCGACAAGGAATGCAGGAGGTCTCTGATAGAGCAGGTAAGAGAGTCACTAATGGAATTGAGAGGGGATGCGCTTATTTTTTGTAATGAGCTAAGTGAGTCTGAAAGGATGAGGGCATTTCTAACGTTGAGAGATTTGACGAGATGTAAAGCTTCTATGATAGCTATGCATTCAGCAGAGAAAATGGAACATTCTTTGGGAAGTCTGTGTGGGAAACACAATTTCCTGTGAGGAGCATAGACACTGGCCCCACAATGGGAGTCCGAACTGAGTTTGGAACCATCTGTGAAAAATTTTATATAATTTGGCCAGTTATTTTCAATAATTTTGTTGAATTCTGCATTATTGGATTGAACTGAGTTTTTAATATTTTTTTTACATATTCCTATAAATTGGTGCACCTTTGGATAGAAAGTAAGACTTTTTATAGGGATAAGAGTATAAGGGGAGAGATTCATTGCGATAGGAGTTTGTGGAAACATCCAGGAAAGTGTTGAAGCAATTATAGAAAAGGGGAGGGGAATGTTTTTTCCAAAATGGATTCAAATTAACCTCATACCTTAACAATTGAAGTTTGGGAATCAGGGGATGAGAAGTTATTGAACATGTTTTGAAAATATATTTTTCTGCTCGGCATCGCCTTCTTATATTTAAGGGAGGTTCGCAGCATTCAACTTGCATTGCGTTGATTGGGGAAGATTTCATGGCTCCTAAGATAAGGCGAAGAGATTTAGACTGAATTTTATCTAATTTAAGCGAATTTGAAGTGGACATTGGATCAAACAGACAAGATCCGTAATCAAGATGGCTTCGGATGAGAGCATTGTACAGAAGTTTTAAAGATGATGGGTGTGATCCCCACCACACTCCGGACAGAAATCTAAGGGGATTGATGTTGCTTTCGCATTTCATGATGACATGATTTATGTGAGAATTCCAAGTAAGCTTTGAGTCTAAAAACATTCCCAGGAACTTAACTTCTTTAGAGATAGGGATGATTTCATCGCCAAATCTCACCTGAATTTCTGGGAGCTTTCGACGACGAGTGCAGATGACAACTTTGCTTTTGGAGGGGGAAAGTTCAAGGCCATTAATATTTAACCACGCCAAAAGTTTTCTAAGAGCATTGTTGATTGCTGATGCTGCGATAAAAATATTACGGGATATTTTGTAGAAAGTCAAGTCGTCGGCATATTGGAGTATGTTGCACAAGAATTGAATAGATTTTTCTAGATCATATGTGTAAATATTGTACAGGATCGGGCTTAAGACTGACCCTTGCCGGAGACCTTTGAAAATGTGTCTAATGTGGGGAGGGGATTCAGACCCATCTACAAAAATAGTTCTCTGGGAGAGCAAATTGACAATGAATTTTACTAATTTGGGCGGAATACCTATTGCCAGTAACTTTTCTTTCAGGATGGGAATATGAACATTGTCATATGCTCCACAGATGTCTAGAAACACTGCAATGCAATATTCATTTTTAGATAATGCTTATTTGATATCTGTAACAAGAGAGGAAAGGTTGTCAAGGGTACTTTTACCTTTTCTAAATCCAAACTGGGAAGGGGAAAGAATTTGATTTTTTTCTACGAACCAGTCCAATCTATTCTTAATCATTCTTTCAGATACTTTGCAAAGAGTAGAAGAGAGGGCGATAGGTCTGTAGCTCGAACCTATGCTTGGATCTTTGCCACTTTTGAAAATGGGAATGATATTTTGAATTTTCCAGTCTGGGGGAATAATGCCCGAATCCAGAAAGACATTGATGAGAGAGAGAAAGTAGGTAAGAGAATTGTCATCAGAATGACGGATGAATATATTCAGGATTTCATCCTTGCCCGGAGCTGAGTCATTGAGGATTTCAATGGCTCTTTTTAACTCATCAAAGGAAAATGGAGCATCTAACCATGAAGAAGATTTTAAAGTGAAAGGCAAAGAAGGAAGTTCATCAAAATTAGGGACATAAGGGGGAGCTATTTTATTAACAAAGTCATCAATCCAAATAGCAGAATTACGAGATGGCTTTGGCAGGGAAAAGGAAGATCTAAACCTGCGAATCATGGACCAAACCTCCCCTGCTGGAGTAGCAGGGGATATATTGGTACAGAAATTACGCCAGCTGTTTTTTTTTTTGAAACGGAATGTGCGTTTAGCAACAGCTTGGGCATTCTTGGCTGAGATGTAATTATTCATAGTAATCTGTTGGCAGTATGTCTTATTGGCCGCTTTCCTCTCCTTCAGCACTCTAAGGCATTCCTCATCCCACCAAGGGGGAGGGCGAGCCTTCGAGCCTACAGGAGATGATTTGGGGATAGACTTCAGCCGATTTTAGAATGGAATCAGTCCAAGATTTATAAGAAGAGGTGCAATTATCAGAAGAAGGGGAAGGCAAGGAGAGGGAAAGATCCTGGATAGAGTCTCTGAAACGGGACCAATCCGCTTTTTTTGTAATAAATTTTGGCTTACTTTTAAAGTGATTGGTATCCAACCGTTGAGCCAAATTCAAAATAATGGGATAGTGGTCACTGCCGCAGGGATCTGAAGAAATTCGCCAGGAGATTAGAGGATAGATACTCGGGGAACAGAGGGATATGTCCACCGCACTAGGATTCTGTCCAGGATGACTAAACCTTGTTGAGGATCCGTCATTTAGGAGACATATGTTCAAGGAGTCCAAAAGTTCAATTAATTTGATACCTGAGGGATCCGAGGAAGAAGAACCCCAGAGTGGGGAGTGGGCATTGAAATCACCCAAAATGACCAAGGGAGAAGAAATTTTGCTAAGCATGTGAACCCACAGTGGAAGGTCAAATGGGGTAGAAGGAGGAATATAGAGAGATACAAATGTAATATTGGAGACAGTGGCTGCCACTAATTGGAAGGATGAATTTGGGGGTTTAATGGAAATAGGGGAGAAGGGGAGAGAGTTTTTGATGAAAAGGGCTGCACCACCCTTCCCATCAATGCGGTCGTCCCGCAGACATTGATAGCCACTCACCTTGAAGAGTTGAGATGGCTTGAACCAAGTCTCAGAGACGGCAGCAATCGATATGGAGTGTAAATGTAGAAGGCGGACGAGGTCATCCTTATTGGAGGTGGCGCTTCTACAATTCCACTGCAGAATTGCTGCTGTTGGGGCAGCCATTGGGAAGAAGAGAATACAAAGAGGAGAGTAGCGAGGCAGCGTTGGACGGTAGAGAATTATTATTGTTAATAACAGAGATAAGTAGCATGAGAAGAGTTTGAATAAAAGAAGAATTGTCATTAGAAGTATTGTTGTTTATGGAATTTGCATTTAGATCAGGATTGAAAGCACTGCTGTTAGTTGAATTTGAGTTAGAAAAGACGGGGTTTTGAGGAAAAAGAGAGCTGATGTTACCATTTGGGAACAAGAGCTGGGAGTTATGGCCAAATTGATCATATCCAGGGGTTTTAATTGGACGAGAAGCTTGTTTTGTCATTACAGTTTTCTTGTAAGACAAGTTTGAAGGAGCACTAATTTGGGGTTGAGAGGCAACTTCAGCAAAAGATTTTTTAGAAGGAGCTATTAATTTGGAGGTATAGAAGTATGAAACGCTATTGGAGGCCATATAACTTTTTAAGTTTTTTTGGCGAGAAAGTTCGGGGCAGGATGGATGAGTGGCTGTGTGCGAGCCTGAACAATTGACGCAAGTGGGAGAATTGGAAGGGGAGGAGCATTGGTCTGCTAAATGATTTTCTGCGCATTTAAAGCAGCGGGGAGAGGAGCGGCATGATTGCTTAGAATGGCCAAACCGACAACAATTAAAGCATTGGATTGTTGGGTACGAATAAATTTCCACCGGGAGAGAGTTGTGAAATAAATAAACGTGAGAGGGAAGGGACTGTCCTTTAAATGTCAGAACTACAGTTTGAGAGGGTTTCCAAACTACAGACTCAGATGATCGATCTTTGAAATTAAGACGCCTAGTCTTAATAACTTTTCCCGAAGATGCTGGAATAATGAGTTCCGAGATAAGCTCTTCTTCAGATAGGTCTACAGGAATACCTCTAACGAGACCCAAGCGAGAGATATTGAAAGAAGGGATATAGGCTTTAAATTTGTTTGCAGAGAGGGAGTCGATGGAATTTATGAATTTATTGGCATTCAACGCGGATGTGAACTCAACACAAATGCGAAATCTGCCCTCTGATCGGATACCACCTGGGGAAATGCCAAGTGGTTTTTTTCCAATGAATTTACCAAATTCAAGGGGGATGTAAAGAGTGGCCAGGAGAGTTGTTTTGAACATAAACTATGAAGGGAGCTTTTGCTGAAGTCGGATACAAAGAAAGAGGAGAAGCTACAGGAACTGAAACCTGCGAAGAATCAGTTTTTGGAAGGTCGCAAACTTTCCTCTTTTTTGGAGTAGAGGATGGAACTTGAAGGTCTGTTATTTCTACCTCACTACCAATGTCAAAATTTGAAGGGTCAGGGGGAGCGGGATCAGGGGGTTTCTTCCCCATGGCAAAGGCCATTGGGGCAAAAGGATATAAAACAAAAATAAAATAACACTTACTGGACTTGGTCAGCAATAAACGAACTCAAAAGAGGACAAAAAACTAAAAATAAAACTGACTAAATGCCAAAAATTCGATTTTTCGTATTAAAACGAAAAAAAACGCAACAGTGTTTTTCAACTGTCAAAATTCGAATCAACTGTGACTTGTATTGTAGTTAATTCAAATATCCCAGTGGAACATGGACTTCAAGCTACGTTATAAATTTTTATCCAATCACCGCTCTACCCCTCCGATGAGCTAAACTTATTAAACGCATTTTCTATGAACTTTCTATCCGGGCATACTTTGGAAGTGATAAAAAAGCACCTTTTTGCGGATCCAACTATTAACCTCTCCGCGAGTGAGTTTTGGTGAACAAAACTGTACGGGAGTAGTGAGTTTTTTTCGTTCATTTTTTAAATATTTTTTTTATAAATTACCATAGATTAACTAAAAATAATATTAAGTTTTGAATTTAACCGTCATCGACATCAACCAACGAAAATAAACCAATATCGAAAAGAACATGTCCGTACCAAAAACTGCTTCTTTCCTCGCCTAAATGACGCAATAAGAACTTTTAAACTAAAAGTGTGAAGCCAGTATTGAAGAAATGTCTTCCAAAACTTCAATAAACAACGAGCAGATGTTAATAGAAGCCACTACAAGACAATTAGTTTCATTAAAAATAACGGTATTTAAATAAAAATAGCCGCGGAAGAAACGTTTCGGCCATACTATTTTGGACATTATTCCATCAATAACTCAACATTGATAGTTTTTTTGGAAACAACATTATTCCGGGCAAGGGCTCAATAATTTACCCTGTGATACTGCAAAACGCTTACTTCACTCGAAAATGTATTCATTATGATAACCAATGAATTAACAAAAGAATCTGGGATAAGGACTAGGACTATAAGCTATTAGGACTTTTAACAAATTTATTTTGGAGCACCTTTGGAGTGCCGCCTTCGAAGGTTGATGCACAATCCTAGATTATTATGATATCTCAGCAATATGCGTCAATCAATGGGAAGATGTAACGAAAGAAGAAGAAGCGATTTTCTTTTTTTATTTTCGGGGTGCTATGCCGTGTTGCGCTACCTCCTTCTTTAGCCAACGTTTCGGACATCGTTGCAGTGTCCTTCATCAGGGCAGATCCGGTAGATGTGTAAATTTTAGTGGTGAAGTGTGTACCGGTGAAAGTTACTGGAGCTGGCGACACGGTATCGCTTCGAAGTTAATAAGCACTCACGTATATATGTATATAATGTTCTCATACAGTATAGAATTTGAGAGGCGGGTATGGGTACCGCCGCCAAGGGAAACATTTATTGGATAACCAACACCTCTGCCATAGGTCACCCCAAGTGGTTCGCAACGTTTGGTGACTTACCAAGGGTGCCGAGTTCATGGGGTGAGATTTGTCCGGGTCTTAGTGGCGGATTATTCTGCTCACCAGCTGCATGGCAGGCCGAATCGGGAAAGAATGGTTGAGGTAGTCCCTTTGACTTCTCCAGCTGTAGTCTCTCGGAGCATCGCAGTGGGAGGGATAGATTCAGACGTCTGTCACTCTTTGACACACTGACCCCCCAGATTCCTACCCACCCCTAATACCCTTTTCCTTACCAGAACTTACTATTTTTTTTTTCCTAAAAAAGACCCTCCACCCAGAAACCCCAAAGATGAGTTAGGCCTTGAGGAGAATTTTTCCTCGGGGTCTTCTGTGTGGAGCTAATGTAAAAAAATAATATTAAAAGTGAAGTAGTGTCCGACCGAAACTAGTTTTTACGGCCGAAGCCGAAACTGAGTTTCGGCTTCGCGAATCATATTTAATCATTAAATACAGCGTGTTCGCGAGGGTAGAGTGATGTTCTGACGAGTCGGTCTTGTCGGAGCGAGTGGCTTTTTTAAGTAGGTCCTCCTCCTTTTATATAGGTGATGATTCCTTTGTTCTCGTATCCATGGGTAGGAGTAAAGCGTCCGGACCTCGAACTCGCAGGATCGCTGACGGTGGGCTCTATTATTCATTTATTATTTTAGCACGGATAGAGTATTTCATCGACTACAGAATTTTGTATGGGCAGCCATATTGTCACGTGATCAAATGGAGGCTTACCATTGGTTAAATTGAACAATGCTGGTTTTGTTTCTTGTGCATTGGAGTTTGCTGCATTTGATACTAACGCAGTTTTTAAAATGGATTTTTAAAGCATAAAGAGCATAAATTTAAAGCATATCTCATCTGAGCCACGAAGAGTCCGCCGCATTCTTCATGATATCGTCCTTGGAAAGTCGAAGAAATTTGGCAGACGTACTATTCTTACAAAAAATAGCTACCTCTATCATAGATTGCCCGGAATTACTAGAAAGATCAACTAAGAGTGCCCATCAGACAAACCTCACAAAACCACGCATTAAACATTCCTCAATGCAACACTAAATCTAAACCAAATAGATTCATACATTGCGCTTCACAGACCTTTAACATTTCATACAGTGAATTTGACTTATAAGTACCTACCTAACGTTTTCAAAACTAAAATGAATAAATAACATTTTCACATACATACCATTATTAACACAGAAAGGATCCACCCCTTTCCACTCCCTTCCACCATCCCATAACATAATTTAACTATTTTTCACGATTTTTCTTTATACCTGCTCACTAAATAATTTACATACTTCTGCGAAAACCTATTTATTGGTTAAATTTCTGTACATATTATTAATACCTAATTGTAACTGTTTGTTTTCCTAATAAAATTTAAAAAATTAAATAAAGAGCTTATTTTAATGCCCACACACCATCCCCAAAGATTGCAAATGCCCTGAGGGGAATTATTTTCCTTAGGGCCTTTTTTGTGGAGCTAAGGTTGGAAAAAAAAAACTTTCTAAAGACGACAGTGTCGTAGTTGCCGACCTCCGTAGTCCAGTGGTAAGACTCTTGACTCACAATCCGGAGGTCGTTGAAACGTTGCTTAAAATGGCTTTAGCCGTGTTTGGTGACCAGATCTGAATAGCCAGGTACTTCCCAACCTTCCTCTTCCCCACCTCCTTCCCCTCCCCGCTACATTCAGCCTCACAACATACCCCATTGGGGATGCCATAGTCTCACTGGCTCCAGCGGGAGCAGTTGAGATTCTTGTGCGGTATTCACTGTAAAAAAAAAAAGTGTCAAATTAATAAATTTCATGGCTTGAAGCCAATCATAATTTCACCTACCAGAGTTTCTTCTACCATTTCAAGCTGCATCGATCACATTATGGTAAAATCTAAATTTGAACCAGAGGGAGCTGTCTTCACTACTGCCATAACAGATCATGATGTGATATTGCTGAGATTTATGAGCTTTACACTAAATAAAATAGCAAAAGATAATGATAACTTGAAAACCGTCATCGATAACAATCTTTTGAAAGTCAAATTAAAGAAAGAATCATGGCAGTCAGTTCTGTCATCAAAAGATGTTAATTTAGCGACTGAAAATTTCATAAAATGTTTAAAAATGCATGTGGAAAGTTGTTCGTCTGTACGAAGTGTAAAGCATAATATGAAATATTTAAAACCTTGGATAAATAATGGAATTATTAAATGTCTCAGAACCCGAGACAAATTACACAACAAATGTCGAGCAGATTCAAATAATATTCAACTGCTGGATTATTACAAAAGATATAGAAACTGGTGTACAAAAATTATAAAATATACAAAGCAAGCATATTACAAAAGGAAACTGGATAACGTCAATGGAAATACCAAGCAACAGTGGAAGATTATAAAGGAGGCTGTAAATATACAAAAGGAGCAAGTGTCTATAAAAAAATTAAAAATCAATAACAATATCATCTCAATGGAAGAGAATCCAAATATAATCACTAATCACGTAAATAGCTTCTTCAGTGATATTGGTCCTAGATTCGCAAAACAATTGTGCAGTGCAAATAAAACTACCGAAATGTGTCTTGTTAACAATTTTATACCTTGTACTCAATTTTCAGGAGAGAGCTTTGAATTTAAAACTACTAGCATTTATGAAGTTTCAAAAGTGATAAATGAATTAAAAATGTCTTTTTCCTGTGGTATTGATGGCTTAAGTATCATGGTATACAAACAGCATGTTTCTGTATTGGATGGTCCCATATCTCACATTGTTAACCTTAGTTTTAAGAGTGGCATATTTCCTACTCATTGTAAGAATGCTAAGGTTGTACCTCTTTTCAAAGGTGGGGATCACCTAGAGGTTAACAATTACAGACCCATATCTTTACTCAATACTCTCTCAAAATTGATAGAAAGATTGGCCAAGTCAAGATTAGTTTCATTCTTAGAAAAATACAAATTACTCTCTGACAATCAATTCGGCTTCAGAGCAAATAAAGGTACGAGTGATGCTGTTTTAAAGGTATTGACCAAAGTTACAAGAGCGCTGGACTATGGCAACAAAGCCATAGCGGTGTTCTTGGATTTATCAAAAGCATTTGACACTGTTTCCCACGAATTGCTACTTAAAAAATTATCATCTTTAGGCATTAATAATACAGCAATGGGCTGGTTCAGATCTTATCTTAGTGACAGAACACAACAAGTGGAAATAAATAAGATGTTAAGCGAGGGTAAATCAATCTCCTTTGGAGTCCCGCAAGGTAGTGTGCTTGGGCCAATATTGTTTCTTATTTATATAAATGATTTATGTAGTCTGAATATTCCTGGTAACATTGTTAGTTTTGCAGATGACACTGCCTTAATATTTGAGGGTAAAACTTGGAATGAAACTTTCAACAAAAGTAATATAGGTTTAAAAGTGGTAAATAGTTGGTTAAACAATAATATATTAACTTTGAATGCACAAAAAACCAAATTTATCACTTTTAGCATTTCAAGTAAAAGTCAGCCTTCTGAAACTCACAACTTGATTATTCACAATTGTTTTCAAACATGTAACTGCAACCCTTTAGAAAATGTAGTCAGCATCAAATACCTTGGTGTAAAAATAGATAAATTTTTGAGATGGAATGATCATATTAATATGTTAGTAAATAATACTAGGAGACTTACCTATATCTTTAAAGAACTGAGACATATACTAGACAAAGAAAAATTAAAAACTGTTTATTTTGCAATAATCCAGTCTCTGCTTTCTTATAATATTGTGTGCTGGGGATCCTGCCCAAAGACTTATATAGAACCACTTAATATTGCCCAAAAAATGATTCTTAAAGTTATGTTTAAGAAAAAAATTAAATATCCAACTCATTTACTTTTTAAGGAATGTAATGTAATGAACGTAAAACAGTTATATATTACACAAACGCTTTGTAGATTTTTTAATAATATTAATTTTGCAGAAAGAACACAGCAAATTCGTACTACGAGAATTGGCTCTGGTCTGAACTTTATGGCAATTCAAACTAAATCTTCTTTTGGTCAAAGAAATTATTTTTATCAAGCTCCACTCATATTTAATAGCCTTCCAGAACATATAAAGTCATCTAATTCCTTGTACACTTTTAAGAAGGATCTTAAATTATTTGTGTTAGTCGAGGATTGCCAATTGATTTTCTCTACTTTGTCCTTTCTAAATTATTAGCTAAATGAGTATGTTTATAATAATAAGCTAAAATAATATTATTTTTGTTTGAACCGTTTTTGTTCATCTTCCTCTTGCCAAATCTACAGCATGTTAAATTATATACATATATTTATTATTCACAACTTAATCCTTAAAAAAAAAAAAAAAACTTTATTTTATTTTATTTTAAATCAGATCTCAAAACTGTGGTCACCCTAAAAGTCTACATTAATGTAGTACCTAGCGCCATCAGTTTAGTAGGTACCCATAATCTAATCTCAATCTGTAAGAAATACAACAATATTGTTCTTTCAAAATCTGTATAATTTTGTGTTATTTTGTTAACTTGTATAATTATTGTTAACCTCAACACAGGCTTGTCCTAGTGAGGTAACAAATTGTATTGTAAACATTTTTACCTACAGTGTAAAGAAACAATAAATAAATAAATAAATAAATAAAAAAATAAGAAAAGAACAAAACACGACACGTGTAATAAATCTAAGAATACGGTTTGCGGAGAGTCCATTCGATTTTATAAAAAAACGTAATAAATCGATATTGTACAAACATAACACATGCTTGTACTAAAATTACAGCATTTAAAAAACACCCTCAGGGCCTATTTAGGGATGCTGTGTGCAGGGTGTTTTAGGGAAAGGAAGGAGAGGATGTTCTCGGAAGGAAAAAGGTGAGGAGTGAATGGTAAAATAATACTAAATGTATCCAGGAGTGACGGCCTGAGTCCATAGAATCCACTGAATCCACAGGAATGAATCCATCCCTCCCACTGCGGTGCAAGGCGACGGTTCATAAGAGATTCTTTGGAGAGGTCTAACATAAGGTCTCCCGCTTCGCAGTAGGTTAACAAACCTATCGCCGCCTAGACCCAGACACACCTCACCCAATGAAGCCGGGAACCCCCTGCGGTAATTGTTCGGAACAAACTTCAACGGTTAATACGCACTTTTTTATAAAACGTTTAGATTCTTCTTAATTACCATAAAAGACAACTATTTGCATTGGGGGAGGTTGAAAATGTTACATTTTTAATTTTATTTACGTAAATTGAAAATTTGCTTTCACACTGTCAAATCACTCTGTTTGCAGTTCGGAACAAACGTCAACGGTTAATACGCATTTTTTTGATAAAACTTATAAAATTAAGATAATATACACAAGCCCGCTACACAACCCTGCTTTGCCTACAAACCATTCAAAAACTTAGGCTGTTTTTTAAAGTAAAGATAACATACACAATCCCGTTACATAACCGTTGACGTTTGTTAAGCTAAGTCACCAAACGTACTGAACCACTTGGAGTGTCCTACGGCAGAGGTGTTGGTTATCCAATAAACCGTACCCATATCCGCCTTCGAATTTGAAAAAGTGATCAGGTCAAAATCACGGTCGTGGTCTTTATAGGTATGGAGCAGTACCCGGTCTAGTGTTAAGTATATTATCACTAATATATAATAAAACAATCACGTCAAATCAAATAAAATATTTATTTTTAATATGTAACATTTTTCATACTATAGGTACAATTTAATAACAAAAATAGTAGGTAACTAAATTGGCATTTCTTAACTGCACTTAATAAACAAACAAAAAACTTAAATAAAAATAAAAATAAAAATAAGGAAACAATAACAATGTTCTTCATATGCATGAGCTTTACATATGTCACACAATGTAAAAGAACGTTCTTTACGTAACTGGAACTAAAACGTTCTGGGATAAAATAAAAAACGCGCTATGAGCAAAATGCCGCCCGACGAGACCCGTCCAAACAAACCACCTCTACTGAGCGACAGGTACACCCTAAAACGAAAAAATCTTTATGCACAGGACGGTGGAAGAATAAAACCGAGCTATTGAGCGAAAGAGGTATGTATGCACATTGTTGCATAAATGGCGCAAATTTTGAATTGAATGGTTAACCACATAAAATTAAATGAATTTGAAAACACGAGAATTTTCCTGGATCGCTTTAGGCTAGAGTTAAGACTTCTGGTAAATTGTTACTCTTCAGCAGGGCTATTCTACGACTGATCCAAACACGTTTTATCAAGACGATTATAATAGAACTTTGTTCAGCATTAATTCGAAGTGATATTAGGCCTTACTTTTGGGAACTCAAAAATTTACAGATAATACAGGAAAAAGCTTAATTCCAGTCTTGTGGGTGCGCAAGTATTTCGTTAAGTTTGGCTTTCAGCGACACAAACAGCTGCAATAGAAACATGATAAAGGTTTTTATCCACTAGGTTATCACGTGAATTTGCAAATTAATTTTCGGAAGTACGAATAGTTACAGTAGGGACGTATAAAATGTTTGAATACTGTAGTAAACACGTAATTTTCCCTTTTGAGAAAATGATTGTATCAGTCCGAACTTGAAGAAGATTATTGTGCAGGGCCGACAAGCAGTTGAAGTTTTAAATGTTACCTTTAAAAACATGAATACTTGCGATCGGAACACGAGTAAGGTTTATGTTCAGTGTGTGTGCGTGTTTTATTTTGGCAGACTTTCGTAAACGTGAAAACCCGCAGTAGGAACATTAAAAAGGTTTGACTTCGGTGTGTGTAAGAACGTGGAGTTTTAAATGTTCTTTTTGAGAACATGATTGATGCATTTTGATGCAGTCGGCCAATGATTTTTTTTTTAGCACAAGTGCGTACATGTTTTTCAGGATTGACCTGCTGCAATACAAATAACTGCAAAAGGAAAACCGAAAGTGTTAATTTCCGGCGTGCATCCACATGTGACGTTTTAAATATCTTTTATGAGAACACGAATAGCTGCAGTACGGACATGAAAAAGGTTTGTTTCCACTATGAGTTAACAAATGAGTTTTTAAATTTCCTTTTAGGCAAAAAGAAGATTTACAGAATGAACATGAAAAAGGTTTAATTCCATTGTGATTTGTGATGTGATTTTTCAAATTACCTTTTCGAGAACACGAATAGCTGCAGAAAGAACAAGAAAAAGGTTTGTTTCCGCTGTGAGTCATCATATGACGTTTTAAAGAACCTTTCTGAGAACACGAATAACTGCAGTCTGAACACGAAAAAGGTTTGTCTCCACTGTGAGTTAGCATATGATTTTTTAAATGATGATTGTGCCTAAAAGTAGAGTCGCAAACCAAACATGAAAATGGTTTGTATGCACTGTGGTTTAGAATATGGATTTTTAAACTTTGTTTTTGCTTAAAAGAAGAGTTGCAGTCTGAACATGAAAAAGGTTTGTTTCGACTGTGAGTAACCATGTGACTTTTTAAGTGCCAATTTCGAGAACAAAAATAGTTGCATTGGGTACAAGAAAACAGCTTGTCTCCAGTATGGGTGCGAAAGTGCTGTGATAACATTGATTTGCACGAACATGAGTATTCGCATTTAAAACATGAAAATATTTTTTCCACGGGAAGCGTCTTCAGGTTTGTTACTGACTCTGAAAAAGAAAGTAAAGAAAGCTTCACAAAAAAGAATCCTGGTAAGTTAAAAAAAATCAGAAAGTATGAAAAAAAGAAAACCGACGCCACTTCACCTGTTGTCTGGGTAATTCTTTCAGTGTGCTCCAAGCATTCTTTTTTAATATCCTGCTCGTCTATGACTATTTCTGTATAAGAAATCCCCCCTCCTTCCCGGGGTCCAGGTTTTGCCATTAAGGTAACTGTTGCTGTCTTAATACTACCTGAAAAAACAAGAAAAGACTGTTTACCACATTAAAATAACCGTCGATTCTCTAAGAGAGTATTAGAATAAATCATTGCAACCAAACTAGATGCAGAGTAATTAACTCTATAACCGACAGCCTATATTAGCGACAACCACAATGAACACAGACGGTCTTCAGATCAAATAGATACTCTTGCACGTCGCTTCCGTGGTTCTATCTCGTTTTGACGTTACTTTGATGTATAAGTGCCCTATACATTGATACGAATGCAGATATAATATTTTATCATAAGAATAGTCCATCTTTTTACCATACGCATAGTCCTTCAACAACGTTTTGAATATTCACATTTCAAATTAGTACTAAAACGCCAGGGGCGTATATCTTCGGATAAGTTTTAAGATTTTCACGGCCAAATGCATTTTTGTTGTCATCTACCGGATCTGCCGGATCTGCCCTGATGATGGACACTGCAACGATGTCCGAAACGTTGGCTAAAGAAGGAGGTAGCGCAACACGGCATAACACCCCAAAAAAAAATAACAAAAAGGGTATATCTTCGTTCAAATTTTGCAACCGTGACATACAAAAGCCACATTCATAGATAAAGTTTCATAGATGGAGCTGTATTTTGCTCTAGGTCTGTAATTTTGATTTTCACCATCTCTCGCTCTCTACGTGTGTCAGAAAGAGATGCTCGTATACGTCACTAACTGAAATTGTCCCAACGGAATTAGCAGGAACTAGATTCGCCATGGTTATTTGTGTTTGCTGTGTTTGCTCATGACGCCGATAATTTTGCTTTTGCATTGCTGGTTCGCCGATGGACATGTTTAATTAAAAAAGTGTTTACATGAATTCTAGAGGTCACAAAATTGTATAACGTTGATCAAAAAATCAGGTAGGTAATTACATAAAATGTTATCATTCATCATTCATTTGTAGATCAATTTGAGGTTAAAATTGTAGATCAATTTGAGTTTTTACGAAATATTTATTTGAATTCATCGTGAAAACAAGCTTATGGGTACCGGTGGTTAATGTTTTTTCTTATTTCGTTTTAGAAAATGATCGAACACCTCGTAACTCGGATCATATCATTGAGGCTGGATGAATGTCACTTTTCGTTCGCGAGTTTATGCTGCATATCAATCAAAAAATCAATGTTCATTGAATTCGTCATGAAAAAATGATTACAATGTTTCAAGAATTCGTCAGGGAATGAAGTAATTATATAAAACATCAACATTCAGCTTAATTCGTCCATAAATTAATTTGAGGTTAGGTCGGTTAGGATACCTTAGTTGTAAGAAATTTCAGTCGGTTTTCTGCGACTCAGTGTTTTATGTGTTATTATCGATTGTCTTTACTGAAAATAAACATATTTGAAGATATACCCTGAGTTTTTCATTTGTCTAATGCAGGGGTTCCAAAACTTATAAGTATCACGCCTCCCTACTGCTTAAAATGAATATGCCCCACCCCCTCAGCCCAGGGCCCAGCAAGTAGCAGCAAGTGAGCTTGCCCAGGGCCGTATTCATCCGTATAGGCCACATCATTTGCGCCGCCCCTTCCTCCTTCTTAGAAGTTGCCATCTACCATGATTACTCACTTCGGCTTTTATTAGGTGACGCACAATTTAACAATAAAAATATTCAAATATACGTTAAGTACGTATTCAAAAATGAAATAAAGAATGGATTATTCGTAAAATTAAAGTGTAACGTGAGACAAGAATTACAATTTTTATGGGATTTTTTATTTGACGAAATTATTTATAATAGTTTCATGGTTGCTTCTATGCATAGAAGATCCGAAGAGTAAGAGTAAGTTTTTCTTGCGATAATGAAGACCTTTGGTATTTCTTCACTCGCTTTAAACAATTTTTGGCCGGAGTGCAAAGCGCGACGCGGAGAGCTATATCCAACTTTGAATAAACGTTGCACAGAGATAGTTTTCTCAAAAACTTTCCTTAGAAATATTCAGTAATGATGTAGATTTAGGTTTCTCTGCCGTCTTATTAGAGAAAATGTGACCTTGAAAGTGTACCCATTCCTGAACTAAATCGTCTCCTAAATCATTGCACAAGAGACTGAGCTTTTTCTGAGACTCTTTGTGAAGAAAGTTCACCCATTTTTTTTTTAAATGATTTTTTTTCTTTGGAGTATTATGCCTTATGCCTTCGCATTTGCCTTCTCTCTAATTTAGATGTCAGTCAGGAAGTTGTTTTTAATACCCTCATTAGCTCATTTAATGTTTCGTCTATAAAGTTTTTTCTCTTAGGGTCATCTTACTCTGAATGTAGCCCTGTTATTGCTAAAGTGCGCTCATTTCAATTGCACTTTCTTCGAAATAATCTAAGTTTTCTTGCTCCGGTATAATAAACTCGAGAAGAGATCCATAAAAATCAGATACCGTCAGTACATCAATATAAGAGCTCTGAATCTAAACACTCACTTTATTTTGTCTTTCCAAAATACGATTAGTAACCAAATAAAGGTAGCCCACTGCCCAAGCATTTTTTTGTGAAATATTCGCACCACAATCACCGGTCCCGTATTGGAACGTTGGGCATTGAACGACACAAATCTGCGGTCCCGTACGGGACCAGTGGGCGTCTAAAGGTTAATAGATAGAAAACTCTATCTATCAACAGTGACTTTTATGTTGTTGTTTATAATCGTACACAAAATTAACGGTTTACCAAAGCGAGCGAGCGCCGCTCCCTGAACTCTGCCGCCCCTAGGCCGCGGCCTATAAGGCCTATTGACAAATCCAGAACTGGGCTCGCCAAGCAATTGTAAATAAAATAAGAGTAAGTAATAAAGTTCAAAAATACATTTTCAGATGTTTCATTATAAAAATATTGCTTTAACACACTTGTTATAAGAAAAGTCAATACGACGGATGAGCTTGCATTTTTTTGACAAGATTTTTTTGACAAGGGAGGGGGGGTAGTCTAAAACCTCACCACATATCACCAGGGGGGGAGAAGGGGTTAAAAAGTTGCTAAAAAAACATCACGTGATTAATGGACGACTCCATAACAAATAATATGGTATAACAAAATGCGGCTGGTCGATACCACTTTTATTCATAGAAAAAAAATGTATTTAATATAATCATCATTATATTTGTGTTTTTGTGTCGACCTCATGGCGAAATAGAAGTAATAACCTGACACTCATTACTCTGACAAACGTGTTCGCTAGGCACGTGCGGTGCGGGAAGTGAGGTGCGTGCGGTAGCGCGGGCATGGGCGGGTGACCGGAGTGATAACCGCCGCCCGCGCCCCCCACTTTGAAAATCAATGGTCTAATCGTCTAATGTAATAAGAAACAATATATTATAATAAAACGAATATAAAACTTTATTCCACTTAATTTTATTCGACCGTAACCGGTTTCAGCTCGAGTCTGAAGATGGTTTTGACGAGCTAACCGTAAAACCATCTTCAGACTCGAGCTGAAACCGGTTACGGTCGAATAAAATTAAGTGGAATAAAGTTTTATATTCGTTTTATTATAATATATTATAATGGAATTCCACCATGAAATATCACTCTCAAAAATAAAAATAGCAATAAGAAACATTTGCAGTTGCAGTAGGGTGAGTGCAATTATATTGTCTATGATAGACAAATAAACTTCCTCTATCTTTAGTCTATTTGCGCCATTTCGTTTCATATTATGGGTTAATCTGTGGTTAAGTTGATGACAAACCGCTTGGAAGGAAAATGCCCGAAGATGTCGATCTAGAGATTAATATATTTATGTAAAACGCCTTCGCGCGGTTTTGTCTTGTGACGTCCTGCGCACTTCTTGAACATAAATAGTAGAAAAAACAAAAAAATCTATTTTCGTTATTTGTTTTTGGGGTGTTATGCCGTGTTGCGCTACCTCCTTCTTTAGCCAACGTTTCGGACATCGTTGCAGTGTCCATCATCAGGGCAGATTCGGCAGATCCGGTACATCTACCGGCTAAAGAAGAAGGTAGCGCAACACGGCATAACACCCCAAAAACAAATAACGAAAATGCTTTTGGCCGTGAAAATCTTAAAACTTATCCAAAAAAATCTAATTAAAAAAATTTATATCGGAAAACACTCTGTTGACGCCATAAGGTAACCGACAAAATGTGCTAAAGCCTTTAATAAATATTTTGCTAACGTCGGACAAAATTTAGATACACGGATCGATGAAAATTTTAAAATAGATAATTTTGAAAAGGATTGTCTAAATCAAAATAACCGGTCAGCTTTCCAGCCAGTAACAACAAATGACATAAAAAATATTATAAATGAATTAGAAGGTGGATCTGCACCAGGATTTGATGGAGTTACAGTGGAAATATTGAAAAAATACAACAATTTTATAAGCATTCCAATTACACACATTATAAATATTAGCTTAAATAGTGGAATATTCCCTTCAATTTATAAAAAATCTATCGTAACACCCGTTTTCAAATCAGGCAGCCCTGAAGAAATATCAAATTATCGACCCATATCTCTTGTCTCAAACATTGCAAAAAATGTTGAAAAGATCGTGTAAAAGCAACTCATGTACTACATTGATAATAATAAAATACTAGACTTGGTCTTAGCCTATTTGGATTTAGTAAGAAACTAAGTACTCATGATGCCATTGCTGAACTTACCTCAATTATTTACAACGCATTAAGACAAAAAAACAAATGCCTTGTCATTTTCATTTATTTGCGCAAGGCTTTTGATAGTATCTCCCACACAAAATTAATGAATAAATTAAATGATATCGGTATTATTGGTAAGGTTAAGTATTGGCTACAAAGTTATCTAACTGAAAGAAGTCAAACAGTACAATTAAATAACTCACTAAGTGTAGATGAAACTTTAGAATTTGGAATTCCCCAGGGGACTGTTATTGGACCAATTTTGTTTATAATATACGTAAACCAAATGTTTAAATTGTCACTTAATGGTAAACTTATATCTTTTGCTGACGACACTGCAATAATTATCGAAAAAAGACGTGGAACGATCAGTGGCGTAGCTAGCATGGGTGGCACCCGGGGCGGAAAACGCGGTGTCACTCCCCTCCCCCCCCCCCCCATTAAATTTTTTTTTGAGAAATTCAAAACACAAATTTTGACTTCCTAAAATATAAAAAACATTTCTAGATAGTCAAATATGTAAAAAAAATTGTTATGCTCAAAATTAAAAACACTAATAGACTAACAGCTTTTTCAACAATCGATAGGTGATAATTTCCTTCGCGAGTTCCCGTCAATCACAATGTACGAAAGAAATGAGAATGAGACAGGGGAAAAGCGAGGAATATTTCATGGGAATCCCCAATAAATCAATAGTAAGAGCCAGGAACGAAAATAAAATAAAAGAATTTTTGGGGAATGCTGACGGACCGAGCCATATAGCTACAAATAACAGAGTTCCGTGTAGAGTCTTCAATTCTTATATGATGCAAAAATCTTAATAAAATCATTTGCTGTCATGAAAACATTGTAACCAATACTTAGGTTAAAACCAGTTTTGTGTTCAGGGTGTAACGATAAAATTTCAATCGTGAAATAGTAAAGGGGGCGTTCAAGTATAACAAAACGCAATTTTTGAAAAAATTTCACCCTCACTCCCCCCATGCAACGCGCAGTAACATTTTTCTGCACCTCCCTCCCCCTAAACGTTACGTCACACCCAAGTAACTATTTTTACCTAAAAGTCTCAATAAAATTGCGCAATAATTTTTTCTTGTTTTAATCGCGTTTGCGGAAAAAGTAAAACAAGAGATTTCATCAAACTCACAATAGTTCCATGCATATATTGTCTATTTTATTGTTTTAAATTGTAATTCATAAACAAATTGGGAAAACATTATTATTTGATCTCCACAATTTAATACTGTCTTACCTTTACTACAAATACATGGTTTTACAACACATATTTCGTTTTACATTAGCTACACTGAGGAGGCCCTGAAGAAAGTAATTTTACAAAGGTTTCCATATGGAGCAACACTTTACTCGACTATGATTCATAAGCTTACTCAGAGTGGAGTAAAACCTTTTTCATGATCTGAATGCAGTTATACAAGTCCTCAAAACGAAGATTTAAAAGTCCACAGTATGATTCACAGAAGAGAAAAACCTTTTTCTTGTCCTGATTGTAACTATTCGTGTTCAAAAAGGGGATATATATGAAGTCAGTTGCTGACTCAGTGTGGAGAAAAACCTTTTTCATGTTTCAACTGCAACTATTCATGAACTATGAAAAGAAATCTAAAAATCACACCTTTACCGACAGTGGAAAAAAACCTATTTCATGTCCTGACTGCAACTACTCTTTTTCTCGAAAAAAAATAACTAAAACGGCACTTGCTAACTCACAGTGATTTTTTTTTTTTTTTAAGTTTCTTTATTCATTGAAAAAATCTTTTTTTACAAAAATTGGGGATTTTTCGACCACCATGCTAGGCACATGCCCGTGTTGTGGTGGTCGATTTTTTATACAGTAAATTATCATATGCAATATAAAGAATGTGTGAGAGTATTAAGAAAATATACATATGCATAAAATAATATAATAGAATACAAAATAGTATAAAATAATATAATAGAATACAAAATAGTATAAAATAATTTAATTTAAAAGAGTTACGATTATAAAAACAAAGTGTGTACTATATGGTAAGCATATGAGAAAGGATTTTTATGTTGAAAATCTACATTATCTTCATTATTTAACACCAATTTTAGTACAATTAAATGTTGGGCTTTATTCTTCAAGTCCGGTAAATTATATTGTACAGCTGTACAGTAGTATGTAGTATATAGTACAGTTGTTCATGTTTCAATCCGACAAATACTAAATAATAATTATTGTTACCATGGTTTAGTGCTGGGAAGTACACATGGGACTTCGTCGGATTCAATACACAGTGGTGCCAAACAGTTTTAAGTAAATAGTTCAAGATTATTTAAAATTTCAGCTAATTACATATAGTTCTTTACAGACAAAAAACTTTTATTGGTGGTGTATAATCAATTATCAATATTATTTATAAAATGTAACTAAAACTTGAATACACAATTTCGTCGTGGAGCTGGTGAAATAAAACCAAGAAAGAAAGAAGAAAAAAAAATAAATAAATAAAATTAATTCAAAAAAGGCTTGGAGTGGAAAGGGCTAAGAATGTTAAGTTATGTTAAGTTTATTAAGTTAGTTTAAGTAATCAAGTTAATTTAAGTTAAATTCAAGTTAGCCTAAATTAATGATGTGAGGCATTCTTTAAAATAGTTCCTTCCCTTTACAATCAACCAGTTCTGAACACTTGTGATATAACTATCGCCAGTTTTAGATTTCCTGGTATCAATACTCAGCGAATTGAACATTTTGGGCGTAATGTAAGAGTACTGGCGCTGTGCGAAGGCTGTTTTTGTTGGAGGAATTATGCATTTTAGTTGGGATGAGTACCGGGTGCGAATTTTTTGTTGTGTTTTTTTCATCAAATCCTTTTTCCATATGTATATGAGAATCGTCTTTATGTATGTCGGATGTCTAATACTGTGAGTTTTTTAAAAAGTGGTTCTGATGGGTGTGATGGGTTACATTTGAATATTATCTTTAACAATAGTTTTTGTATTAGAACCATGGGATGAAGAATTGATGATGCACAACCTCCCCATCCTATAATACCATATGTAGCAATTGATTTAAACAGTGCAAAGTAAACACATCTTAGTGTTTGTAGGTTAAGGATAGATCTAAGAGAGTAGAAAATGTAACATAATTTGCGAAGTCTTTTTATTACAGAATTTATGTGTGTCTCCCATCGTAATTGATCATCTATGATAACTCCCAAGTACTTAATTTCGTTTGATAATTTTAGGTTACCGCATGAGCAGTTTTTGTGAGGTGATGTAGGTGTGTTAAGGTTCTGTGAACATGAATGTATAGTAAGTTTTTGGCAGTTATGGAGTAGATTTGGTTTACGTATGGAAAAAAGTAGATACTTCGAAAGTAGATTAAAAACCTTTTTCTTGTCCCGACTGTAACTATTCTTGCGCTACAAAACGGTATCAAAAATTCACACCTACCTGCCTTGTTTTTCAAACTGGTCTTTCAGCACTATTTAAACACGCTAACACAATAATAACTTCTTCACTAATTCACGTCAGTGCATAGATAACAATTCACTTCACAAGTCTACGTTAATCATAATATACGAATGAAATTAGAATGACACAAGGAATATTTCAGGGAAATCCCCGACTGAGCTAGGAACAAAAAAAATACATTTTTTGGGAATCCCCAAACAACCAAGCCATAGAGCAAAATAACAGTCAGTGTTTACGTGTAAAATATTTTTTACGGCAATTTTGCACTTTTGAAAGTTTTTTCTCCACGTTCGAGTGTCACCCCCTCGGGTGGCACCCGGGGCGGTCCACCCCCCGCCACCCCCCCCCTCGCTACGCTACTGGGAACGATATTACCAACGCAACCAATCAAGACATGAAGGTTATAAAAAATTGGTTCCAAAACAATTATTATTATCACTCAACACAGAAAAACTTATTATATTCCATTCTCTCTACAAGATGTGCCAAATAATTTAATTAACAATCCATTCCAAAAAATGTGCAAATGACGGTACATGTAATACGGACTGCGCAAAGCTAAATCATAAATCTAATATAAAATATCTTGGAATCATAATAGATAAAAATGTTAAATGGAAAGATCATATCAATCTCAATGTGGAAAGAATAAGAAAACTCAACTATGTTTTCTATCTATATAAATAAAAAATGAATCGCCGAAATGTATGTACGCGCATAACTTCCGAACGACTGTACCAAATTGTATAATTCTTTTTTTTTTGCATTCGTTATTGCCAGGA
The DNA here is from genome assembly GCA_929108145.2 of Limnephilus rhombicus. NCBI lineage: Eukaryota > Metazoa > Arthropoda > Insecta > Trichoptera > Limnephilidae > Limnephilus > Limnephilus rhombicus. Next base: position 7,728,535 of record OV815290.1, on the reverse strand, counting down.
CAAGATTTGTATAAAATTGCTGGTAAGCTCTGGCATTATGAAATTTGTATAAAAAAATGTAATGGGTGGCACGCGAGCTGTTTGAAAACTGAATGTATGGTATGCGGGAAGGGAGGAGGGGAACTCGGGAAGGGGATTTGCATTAGAAGGGACAAGCAGGGAGAAACAAATATAAAAAATAAAGTGATGTAAACTAAGTTATTTTCTTTTAATAAATAAATAATGACATCACAAAGTAACAACCTTTTAGAAAAAGTTTTCTTCGAAAAATTAAAAAAAAAAAACAATTTCTTCATTAAATGGCATAGCAACCCATGCCGGGTATAAGCTAGTAATTTATATAGGTATTTTAAACAAGAAAACTATCAAAAGTGTCTGTAATGCATTAATTCAGTCCTTATTACAGTACGGCATTATTGGGTGGGGAGGGGCCTTTAAGGCTTCCTTACAGCCCATAATTATAATTCAAAGAATAATTATAAAAATCATCCATAGCAAACCATACGACTTCCCTAGTATAGAGATATTTTAGGAATTTAATGTACCATCTATCACAGAATTGTATAAGAGAAACGCCTTATATCAAATTTATAAAGAATATTTTATTCAAAAAATTCACCCCTCAGATAGCATAAGCAATAGATTTAAAACTAATGGCTTAATAGCTATCCCTATTATTTCATAACGCTTAATAAGATCTCGGTAGGTTTGTTCTGATTCACGTACAAAGACCAAAATTCAAACCTATTGCTGAATTTCGCACACTGGGTACTTATTTTGGCTGATAATTGCCGGTGTCAACCGTTGTCAAGGAGCAAAAACAAGTGTTTGTTTTTCGTGAGTCTTCCCATAGTAACGCAGCTGTCAACATTACCGTTCATATCGTGACAAGCTATCGTGATTCGTATAGTGAATTTACCACCGGTAATTCACCCCCATCGTATAAGAACTAATTAACAACTGCCTGTGGACCATCCAAAAACAGCCATTCGACCACGAGGGACCCACAAACCGGGCAAGATTGCCATCAAATTATCGTAAGTCCCTCTGTGAGATACCTTTGTATTTGTTTCAGCAAACCTATTCTATCGAGATCCACAGGCATTAACTCGTATAGAGTGAGCATTCAGCTTCACTTAACCCTTGTAAGGTAGTGCCATCAACGCGCTCATCTTCCACCTATGCTTAGAACGACCACGGCTCAGCACCACTCTTTGTATTTAGGTGTAAGATGGTACAATGTATTATTATCCAAAAAAAATTAGTATAACAGAAACGCTGAAATATGAATTATTCAAAAAGCAAATTAAATCTCTGAAATTGGATAATGATATATTGTACCCCTAATTAATTTACCCCTACTGAAAACTGTAATATTTAATATTTTTTTTAGTGTATTGTTATTGTCCTTCTTTAACTATTTTTTTCTAAATTGTGTACCTATCTAAAATAATGTTTAAATTTTATTTCATAAGTTCTTTAATAATGGTTTATACTCATTGGAACATCATTATTATTTTTTGCATGTAAATACTCCTCCCATAAACACGAGCTCCTAGAGCTCAACTTATGGATTAGTAGAATAAAATGTGAAATATTTTATAACCTACCATATGTAACCATTTGTAATATTTAAACAAAAAATTCTTGAAATAAATAAATTTTTTAAAAATTAAAAATTAAAATAAATTTTTAAAAAAGTTTTTTGATGAAAATGTCCGTAAAAATCCTTTATAAATACAGTATTGTACCAAAGTATCGAAATAAAACATCTTCAATACCAAACAAACTATTTATAAACGTCTCAAATGATGTTATTATGTGTAATAAGCGGTGTCATGCGATGAAAAGATCCATTAAATAACTGCCATCATAATCGCGTCGATTTTATTTTGGCAAATTATCAGATTGTACTCGTAGAAAACCGCTGTCTGTCATATTAATATGTATTTACAATAGATATATGTTTTATACAAACGAATGGGTTTATGATGCGTAACTAAACGATTATGACTATAAAACTAATTCAAAACAAAAACAACTTCACATGGGACTCGGTGGGTGCGTTGTGACGTCACAATGTAGCCAGTAATCATGACTCAAATTTCCATACAATGTTAAAAGTGAATTAATTAATTTAATAAATTTTAGGGGGATTTTAAGTACGATATTCGAGTGCAGTTAATTTTTTTACATATATTAAGTGCATCGAAAACACTATATTACATTTACAGCATGTACCCTATTCTGAGCATTTTAAAAAATTCCTTATTTTTTTACAAAATGCGATACAACTTACTGGCTGACGGAGTACTCTCCATATAATGCAAAAATTCCTTCTTTACATCCGGAAGGTGGATGTCTATATCCGTATACGGCATTTCACCTACGCCTTCTTCCTGGGACCATGGTTCCGTCTTAATGGAAACACTCTCTGTGTTGGGAAGATCCATGGCCCTACTGTGATAGCGTTGTAGTAACAGGTCGAAACTCAAAAAATGGGTCTGAAAAATAACAATACCTTAAGAAAACCTAGATTGTTTTATCATGTACGAGGATACTAGAATAATTTGTTTGAAGACCTCCTCATAAAAATGGAGTGCCATTCAAAACAAGCGATTAGGAATATATTTGAAATGCTTAAAAATTACAATCTAAATAAACAAATTGTCGACTTAAGTCGAATTTTTGTAACCTAATTTTTTTTTTAATTAACTTCACACAGCAAGCCTCGAGGAAAATATTTTCCTCGGGACCTATGTCATCTGGGATGTTGTGTGGAGGGTCTTTTGGATGAGAGGAAGGAATGAACATTGGTCTTGAAGAGACCCATGTTGTAGGACGGAGGAAACACCGAGGCCGGCAAATAATTCCACAGCCGAGCTGTTGTACACAGTTGTATACTATTAAAGTATCTGCGGGCCCTGTACAGTACGCCCAGTTTTTGAGAGGCTAACTTTACTCTGGCTTCGATGGAGCCCCCATATCTGAGCTGGTCACTTAGAGTTAAACCAAGCATATCAATGGAGGGCCTGTTCGGAAGATTCCTTCCGATGAAGGAAGCCATAATAATGCCATATTCCTCTAACAATCGACAATATAGTAGGTACATTCGATCCACCGGCTTCAACAAAACAAATCCAAAAGTAAGTAGACGTCACATTGACATTTTCAGTAGGTACCTAGGTATTTGTTTTTGGGGTTTTATGCCATGATGCCCTACCTCCTTCTTTAGCCAACGTTTCGGACAGCGTTGCAGTGTCCATCATCACGGCAGACCCGTCCGAAACCTTGGCTAAAGAAGGAGGTAGCGCAACACGGCATGACACCCCAAATACAAACAACGAAAATAATTTTGGTCGTGAAAATCTAAAACCGTATCCGTCACATTGACAGTTCAAAGATTCATCAGATAGCAGAGTTCAATATTGACAAGTATATTACTTAACTCAAGTCAACACATCGATGTTGTATATTGGCCGTAGCCCAAATTAAAACTGTGGAAGTTTGTAAATATAATAAAAAATAACACTGTTTATTCTTTATAATCGTAACGTATTAGGAAATGTGATCTGACCTTTTTTAACCAAACTTCAAGCTAGTCAAATAAAACATATTCTTCTTTAAAAAAAACGAAAGAACCCGTAAATATTCCAATTTTTGAATTAGCTGGAGCAGCTGCCGACAAGTCGGTAGATGGCTGAGTACCTACCAGCATGGAGCCAACAACCCACAAAACTAAACGGTCTCTCAGATTTATTCCGAACAACGTTCCCCATAATTCGAGTTGCAAGCAATGTGAACAGCGGATTAATATTGGGGTAAAATGTATCATTAGTATAACTTATCAATAACCATCACAAGCATGGTACGATTGACTTAACTGCACGCGTTGATCAGTGTTATTATTGTGAACAATTAGATGGATATTATGTAAAATCAGAGTTTGTAAAAAGGACGAAACGGTTACTAGACGCGAAAGCATGCTTCAGCAATTCAGTTATAGTTGTGCGATCTGTAGACAATAATGAAATCATAAACTAAGAACTAAAATATTATTAATGTTACCTACTGAACGCCAAGTCGGATATTTACTTTTTAATTCACCAATAGTTTCTGACGATATCAATTTCAATCTCAATTTGTAAATTTGGGAATTTTAATCAAAACAGGCAGTTATTCCCTCTTCCCACATTAAGAGGGAATAACGAGACACAGCCGGAATTATATCATTTATGAATCAAATTCTTGGCTTGATTGAAAGATTGTTATTTTATCTGGTAAGATAGTGTTTTAAATTTTGAAAAAATATGTTTATATTATTAGTATAAGAAGGTTGTTGGCGGTTTTGTAAAATTTTCAAACAAAATGATGTATTATTCAACATACATTTTGAATCATATAATCATGCAGTAAAATATATCAATAAATTATCTTGTAATGCTACTGTTCAGAATTTTATTTTAAATTCAAATAAAATAAATTTAAATAAATCGAACACACTTCACTTTGTCTATTAATTTATAGTTTTACAATATTATAATATACCTATTTCATATTTTTATACACACTTATTTTGCTTAAACATTATTGAAAAATTATAAATACTTATGATCAAAAAATAATAACAAATAGTACATAATTTTAATAATTTTTTTCAATACACGTTTCAACATTTTTATTGTTAACTTAAAAGTAGGTATTCATTAAAACCGGTATTGAATAAATATTTAAAAAATCGATATTGAGTAGAGAATATTCAAAAGATATGAGAATAATCAATCGTTTTTTATAGTAACCGCCCTGTACAATTCCAATGGAATGAACGCCAGACCATTTTTCTACGAATTCTCGGCCACTGGTTTATGGACCTTAAGCGGGAATTTAAATCTTATTGCCATCTACATAAGGAGAGTCATTTTTTGCGGCCCGATCCCAAATCTTACACGACTTGGTGCATCGTTTAACAATGATATCAGGGATTGGGTCGTTTTGACAATCGCTTGTACGTAGATTGCATGGCGTCGGAAATTCTTATACCGTGGTACCTCGATATACGAGTGCCCTAACATCCGAAAAAAAACTTTTGTTTGTTATGACTGTACGTATTCATCTTTTCATAACAGCGATTTGAGGAAACACATTCTGACTCACAGTGGAGAAAAACCTTTTTCATGTTCCGTCTGCAGACAATAATTTACTCGAAAGGGTTCTTTGACGAATCACGTGCTGACACGTGCACGTCTCACAGTAGTGAAAAGCCTTTTTCATGTTCCGACTATAAAAAATCGTTTAACCCTAGATCACTAACCTTCGTAAAATCGACGACGAAGGATTAAAAAAAACGCTATAACTTTCGCGCGCGTGACCTTAATTCTTTCATACTCTGCCTAATCTCAATCGGCCCGATACTTCTGCTAGTTTTTTTATTTTTTTATTAAACGCCCAAAGGGCTTTTACATTTTGGAAGTACAAATAATTCATAACAGATTATTTTTAAACATATACAGAAATAATAAAAATAAAATTTGATAAAAAAAGCACACAAGTCAGAAAAATACAAAAATACAGTGATTTCATAGATTTTCAGAAAAACAGATAGGTTTAGGAATAGTTTTGGAATAAGTTTTTTACAAGATCAACAAATTTCGCAAAGTTTATGTTAAATATGTCAATATCACCTAAGTACTGATTTCCCATAGTGTGAAATCGGTGATGATAGTGCGGACGATGGGGGGAGTCCACTAGCGCCAATTCAGCTACCATGATTACGTGATTTTTTACTTTTGCTAGATTTTCACCAAATTTTTATTAGTTTCTAGATTTTCACCAAAACTTTTATTTTATTAGTTAATTCAAGTCTTTGTTTTGATATTTGAATAGTTTTTATTTCAAAATTTAGTTGTAACTAATTCTAATACCAACTTTTAAAATGTTACAATTGTTGATTTTGCATGAAAACTATGGTCTCATTCTTAAGGCTGTATATTAATAAATTTGATATTTTTGTTTTTCTAAATATGAGAAATAATACAAATAAGCACTGTTTATTAATAATAAAAGAAATATTTACATATTATTTTGTTTTAATAAAACCCTTAAACCCCATTTAATAAGTACCGTAGTCGAAACGACGAAGGTTTGTGATAAGCGTCGAAAAATAAGGTTAGTGATCAAGGGTTAAGCAAAAAGTTCTCTCATGATCTACGCCTTGATTCATAGGGTAAAAAAACCTTTTTATTGTTATGACTGTACTATATTAGGGAGATGTTTGGGGGCTGGAACGAATTAATGGCATTTCAAGGGGGAAAATTGCTTTGAGACACGAGCAAATTAACACAAGAGCAAGGTTACGGAACGAATTAAACTCGTATCTAGAGGTATCACGTAGTGATAATACAAGAAGGCTAAAATTATATAGTTATAATATAGCATTATAAACAAAAAAATAAACTAATTAAGAAAAAACCGTCACGACGTCATACTTTATCATTAACAATCATCAGTAGAAAGTTTATAATTGGCGTATTTAACGACATATTTTGCAATTTATGATTTGCTATCAATTTTCACCAAAAATATATATATATGTATAAACATATACATTTTATATGTATACCGCCCAAGAGTCCCAACTGCTCCCGTCTGGAGCCAGTGAGACTATGGTTTCCCGATTGGGGTATATTGTGAGGCTGAAGGTAGTTGGGGGAGGGAAGGAGACGGGTAAGAGGAAGGTGGTGAAGTACCTGGCTATTGAGATCTGGTCACCAAACACGGTTAAAAGCTATATCAAGCAATGTTTTAATTCTGAATGGTGGTCTTACACCAGGGCGATACTGAGAGTATCTTCCACTCTCGAACGTACCTCAAACCTCAAATATACTTTATATTATTTTAAATAAATAAATTGTGAGATAACACAAAATTAATCAAATAAAATTTATTTGCCACGCTGGGATTCGATCCCGCGACCTTCGGATGGCGAGTCAAGAGCCTTACCGGCCGTCAAGTATTTTATATTTAGTGGAGAGAATAAATCAGCAAAGAAATCTGTATGAAATCATAATAGTTATTTCGGGGCTATCCGTCATATTTTTAAGTGATAATCTGATAACAAACTTACTCATTACTTAGGAACAGCTCAGGCACTAGCCTATCGGTGTATGGTCTAGTCCAGGGCTGCTCATACTTGAACTGCTGGCGGTCTACCTCAATGTTATTAGACTCCGATCGATCGACTTTCCACAGATTTCAAGTGTTGGGGGGGGGGGGGGGTAGAAGAAATCCTACTTTTTTATTGCGACCTCATTTAATGTCGATTTTTATATCACATGTAACGAGTATTATAATACAAAGCAGGTTTTAACTTAAGATTTATTCTGCGTAAGAGTCCCGAAATAATAGTTACACACGGATCATTCGATTTGTCAGAATTTGACATGGTTTAAATTAAATCTGTATCCGGTAAATTAAAACAATACTCAGAACATGAAAATGGTTTTTTTTTTATTCTGGCAGTACATGAATAGTCTGCAACTTGAATTTTATAACTGCGCTTCGAATAAGATAATGATTTTCTTTCGCAATGTGTCAGCAGATTAATCCACAACTGGAATTTTAAATTCTGAACACAAAACTGGTTTAATTTAAATCTGTGTGCGGTGAATTAAAAAATTAAAACTCAGAACATGAAAATGAATTCTCTTTGATTCTGGCTTCACATACATAGTCTGCAACTAGAGTTTTATAGCTTTACTTCAAATAAGAGAATGTTTTTCTTCGAAATGTGTCAGCAAATGAATCCACAACTCGATTTTTACATTCTGAACACAAAACTGGTTTAAATTAAATCTGTACGCGGCGAATTAAAACTACTCGCATATGAAATTGTTTTTTCTTTATTCTGGCAGCATATAAATAGTGAAATAACTGCACTTCAAATAAGAGAATGTTTTTCTTCAAAATGTGTCAGCAGATAAATCCGCAACTGAAATTTTACATTCTGATCACAAAACTGCTTTTAAATTAAGATTGAATCGTGTTGCTCCCCAGCTTTAATTACTATAACTCTCATAACATGCGTATGGTTTTCCAACGAATTACTTATTTTGAAGAATGGTTTGAAATAAAATTTAACTCTAAATATTATAACGAGTTTCTTCGAAATGCGTCAGCAGATTAATCCGCTGCTGGAATTTCAACAGATCATTCGGAATATGAAACTGGTTTCAATGTTAGACTTAATCTGCACGCGAATCCTCGGCTTTAATTTATATTACACCCAATTTAATTGATATTTAATTGATACTACACTTAAAACACGAAAATGGTTTTACTGCAATTTTTGTACTCGGAACTCATGGACGGTTTAACACATGGTAATTTCCAAATAATGTTTCACCCGCTTCAATAAATGCTCCCTTCACAACCATTCAATCTTCAAATAGTTTATTGTGTTTCGCCAATAAATGAGATATTTTAAATGACGCGATCGTTGCAGCTTTTGATTGTTTGGCTGGTCTTATGAACAAGGTTTGTTGTTTTTTTAAAACAAATCATCAAACCAAATACTTTTCGTTTTCTTAACTCACTCTGTGGCGGGAAATGCTTTTCATAGTTTTTATGGATGGTTTTATAATGCCTTTCTAAGTTCACATGCATAGATATTGCAACTGACGGACGGCAAATGAGATAAATGCACTTATCCTTCACCATACAAAATAAGAATTCTTCCTAACAACCGTTATTAAAATGATACGTTTTACTTCTATTCACCGCACTCATTTTGTCTCATTTATTAATAAACTTCGTATCGCCTTCAAGTTACAACTCGGACTGACTGACTCATAATTAAACTGAACCACACACCAGAAACCAGATCCATAACTTCGGGCTTTTGAAGGGGGCAATTTTTGACAATATTTCACCATGAATATGCAATAATTAGACAATTTTTTTTCTATGTGGACTTGTGACGTCAAATACCATAGATGAGGATAGAGTAAACAAATAATAAAAATGCGCAACCATTGACAATATAAGCTACAAATAAATAATATACAAAAAGGCATGAAAATGGGCGGTCTTATTGAGGCCTAATTAAGGAGCCAAAAATTGTGATCAACAAAAATAGACCTCTATTTATATCGGCAAATTTTTCTCGAGATTGACTCAAAAAGCTCTCGCGATCGACCGTTTGGGCACCACTGGTCTAGTCTAATGATTCAAATAAAAAATACTTTTACATTATCTTTATTATTATTTTTAATTGTCAAACTTAAACATTTACAATTATATTTTCTTTCTAAACATAATCTGTAATTAAAGAAAATTTATATAACGTTACAAAATATAGTAATAAAAGTAACATAACGATGATTTTTTTAATTCTTCTTTAGGCAGATTTTTTTATTGATTCGTCTACAGACCAAGATTTTTAGCAATTATGAAAAAATTCAGTTTATTAGATGCCTTGGGGCCGAAGTTATGACCGACCCCAAGTTTAAAAAGATAGACCCCAAGTGCTTTAACTACTGAACCCAAGTAACATAACGATAATTTTTTTTTTTAATTCTTCTTTCGGCAGATTTTTTGAATGATTCGTGTACAGACCACGATTCTTAAAAAGAATCCAGAATTTCAGTTGGTTCGGTACCATGGGGCCGAAGTTATGACCGACCCTAAGTTTAAAAAGAAAACCGACCCCAAGATTAAAAGACTGATCCGAAGTGCCTTAACCACCGAACCCAAGTAACAAAACGATGATTTGTTTTTAATTATTTTTTTGGCAGATTTTTTGACTGATTCGTGTAAAGATCACGATTCTTTGAAAGAATCCAATATTTCAGTCGGATCGGTGCCATAGGGCCGAAGTTATGACCGACCCCAAGTTTATAAAAACCGACCCCAAGTGCTTAAACTACCGAACCCAAGTAAAATAACGATGATTTGTTTTTAATTCTTCTTTCGGCAAATTTTTTGATTTATTCGTGTACAGAACACGATTCTTTGAAATAATCCAATGTTTCAGTCGGATCTCTGCCACAGGGCCGAAGTTATGACTGACCCAAAGTTTAAAAAGACCCACCCCAAATGGTTTATTTTCCGAACCCAGGTAAAAAAAACGATGAATATTTTTTAATTCTTCTTTTGGCAGATTTTTTGATTGATTCGTGTACAGACCAAGATTCTTAGAAATAATCCAAAATTTCAGTTTGTAAGGTGCCATGGGGCCGAAGTTATGACCGACCCCAAGTTTAAAAAGACAGACCCCAAGTGCTTTAACAACCGGAACCCAAGTAACATAACGATGATTTTTTTTTTAATTCTTCATTTGGCAGATTTTTTTAATGATTCGCATACAGACCACGATTCTTAGAAAGAATCCAAAATTTCAGTTGGATCGCTACCATGGGGCCGAAGTTATGACCGACCCCAAATGCTTTAACTACCGAACCCAAGTAACATAACGATGATTTTTTTTTAACTTATCTCAACGTGGCTGTATGTAATATTTTCCTCGAGCACTTAGAGCCCGGATTTCATGGTCAAGTATTCGCTATGCAATGATCCAAGGTAAGAACTGTCGGGAACTAACTTTTGAAATTATTATTTTCTTTAATTTTGGCCTTTTTCTATGGAAATGTCATTTTGACGTTTCCATTTTTCTTCTTTCGTCGTTGCACAATTACATTTTTGCTTCGCCTTTCTTGACTAATATTCTGTGTACCGATCATTACTAGTGTTACATTTATACCATTTTTCGCCTCCTCAGTTATCATCACATTTTTATCCCAAATTCTTTCACTTCTGCTTTTTTAAAGACATTTCTTCAATGCATTGAAATTGACCGCTGCGCTGCGCCTTGTAAGTAAAAAGCCTCCTAATTAATGAATGCTTATTATTAGAAGATATCACAATTTACAACATTGGCTAAATAATATATTGAATTACGCAACATCAAGCAGGTTAACACACGACAGAGTGGCTGCTGTCACAAATACAAACCAAGCGAAGGGTCAGTTTATTAATAATTAGGTAAATATGCAGTTAGTCCACCTCACGGATAATACGGAACGTTCGTATTGTCGAAGTTTGATGCACGGATAATACGGAATGTTCCTTTTTTTAACTAATAGACAATCAAATATGACATTTGTCGAAAGTACCAATCTTATAAAATAAATTCTCTAAAATAAACTCGCTTTTCATCATACTTTTAAAAAACATCCCAGGTTTTGAATGGTTTGTTTGGCTACGCAGGGTTTGTCTAGCGGGTTTGTGTAATTATTTTAATACATTTCTTTCCATGTTCTACTGTTATAAATTCAGGTACAAACTTGTCATTCACTTTGTTTTACGCAAAAATATTTTTCTATGATTGTCAACATTGATGAAATGTTAAAATAAAAACGATGAATAAACATGGCGTTACCGCACGAGTGAATTGATTTTAACAAAATGTTAAATGCATATTTTTTGGTCTCCCCCGACATAAATACTCAATTTCGGTAATAATAAAGCTAAATATAACTGTTTGGATATAAAGTTTTCCATATTAACGAGTAAGCGATTTAATACATAAATAATAATTATTTTTCTTTACCCTAAGCTGGAGACTTATTATTCCAATCATTCAATTCTATAACAATATCACCGCTTGTCCCAACTTTTACTCATTGTCTTTTCAACAATATTATATCATTTTTATTCCTGAAAATCCTAAACCAATATTGTATATTTGTTCAATATTATACATTTGTATATTTGTTCACGGTTAATGTCATTGTAAAGCAACTCGATTCTAAATGAAGGTTTTTTTTAATGTTTGCAGTTTAGAGTGTCTGTTTTGATGAACTCAAATAAATTAGTTTATGCGAATAACTAACTTTTTCAACTCACGCAAAACTACATCGGAGTCAATTTGACAGTTTTATACTTTTTATTTTAATAGGTATGTTCTCGAAAATAACTCATTGACCCGTGGAATAAAATTTGTACTGACGGTCATGTTTGTGAAGCTAACATCTACATTTTTCAAGCCCTCACCTGAGCGGCCGCTAATCTGTCATTTTATTGGTGACAGTGAGATATGTTCTGTTTACATCCTCCTTCTATCGCCTTTGTTTTTGCCCCGCGGTTATTTATTAGAAACATTACATTCTGCTTATTGGAATCACGATGACAAGTAATACATCTATAAAACATAGTGCTTACATTTTTTTCTACCTATTCAGTCGAATGACTCGAATGATTTAATAAGCTGTGATATGAACAGTTATATGGTTTTTCAATGAGAGTGAGAATGGAAAACGCAAAGAATGTTCCCTGCCAAAATTCTTAACTTGGTAAATATTTCCCTATCGAGTCCACGCTCAAAACACACTTTATTTTTTTTTTAATGCACTAGGTAGATAATAGTTAGTAATGTCAATGAGACAATGTCACATATCAGACATTGTCTCCCGCGCGAACAAAATGCTCGGATTTGTTCTTCGTAATGCGAGATCATTTACTAATGGAATTGCAATACGAAGAACATATGTAGCACTTGTGCGCAGCATCCTGGAATACAGCTCCATTATTTGGGCACCCTCTGAACAAAACCATATCCTAGAAATAGAAAAAGTACAAAAAAGGTTTATGCGTTACCTGTATATGAGGGAATATACATACTACCCATTCCTGTATCCATCGTTGTTCTTAACAGGAATGCTCGATCTTAATACCTTAGAAGCCCGCCGTAAAATATTTTTGGGGAAGCATTTTTTTAAGCTGATCTCCGGTACTGTACTGAATCCACCTATGTTGAAGGAGATTAACCTATATGTCCCTAACGCGTATACTCGTGGGAGATCCCACACACTTTTTTATGCTCCGAAAGTGAGAACTTCTTCCTTTCAGAATGCCCCATTAAATAGATCAATTCAACTGCTTAACGATTCTGCATTGAGCATTGACATCTTCAATGTTACCTATAGAGAGTTTAGTAACTATCTTTTGACATATGTCTCAACATAGTGAAACTGCCCCCTCGGCCTTTTTTTCTCATATATTTTATAATCTTCTCCGTAATAATTTGGTGTATAACTGTTTTTTGGAGAACCTAAAAAAATAAATAAATAATCAGTAATTCAGTAACTTCAGGAATTGAAAAACATTGCATTTTAATGTTTTTTTTTATTTTAAAAACGCGAAATGTCAATTTTCAAGGACCGCCATGTTAATAACGACGATGAAATACGCACTTTTAAAAGGAAAAATCACTTCTATCAGTTAGGCAACAATAAGTACGAATTGCAATCTTCGGAAATGATAAATAATGCGTATTTATCATTATTTTATTCGGTTTCATAAACACGAAAAATTACTCGAGACGTTTGACGTCCCGATTAACAACATGGCGTTCCTTAAGAGATGACATTTCGCGTTTTTAAAGATAACAAAATAACCATTGAAATACAATATTTTTCAATTCCGGTTACTGAATTACTTATTAATAACTGTAATCTACCTAATAAAAATAATTTAAAAAATTAAAGTGTGTTTTGAGCGTGGACTCGATAGGGAAATATTTACCCATAACTTTTTAAAATGAACAAATTATAACTTGTTGTATATCTGCCCTTCACCTTGACATTTGATATCTTAGATGCATGAGGTCAAGCAACCCTCGGACATGTATTGTATTGCGGTGCAGACCATCTCTGAGACTTACATACTGAGAATAGTACGTTTCAACTGTATGTAGTAGATTATGTCAATCTGTTTTATAATATGTATTTAGGATTAATGCGTTAATGTAACATTGCAGGTCTTATTTATTTTGAGCTGTTAACAATTACCTCCTTTAACCGGAACGCTATCACAAAAGGTCATGGATCTTTCCATCCCAGAGAGTGTTTCCATCAAGGTGGAACCAGGGTCCCAGGAAGAGGGTGGAGGTGAAATGCTCTGTAGAGATATAGATGTCTATGTCCCCGAGGTGAAGAAGGAAAATTTGCAGTTCGCGGAGAGTACTAAGACAGTCAGTAAGTTGCATTGCGTATATAAGAAAACGTAAAATGGTAGATTTAGTTGTTGGGAATCAGCGATTCAAGGGCGCTCTCTCTCTGGTTTAAATCCTGGGATTGGTTTGCAGCAATGTCATCTATTCGTTTCTTCCACTCTTCCCTGTCTTGTGCGGCTCTTTTGAAGTCTGCATATGATGAGCAGCGCACGTCCACCAGCAGGTCCTCCAGGTACTCTCGGCGTGGGCGTCCCCTAGCGTTTGTCACCTCGGTCATACCCTCCATTATGGCATGCAAGAGGCCTTCTTGTCTTATTACATGGCCAATCCATCTTGCGCGCCTTTCGGACAAGGTCCTGAGCAGGTGCCTTCCTCCTTCAATTATTTGAAGAACCTCTTCATTTGTAATGTGGTCCCTCCAGGAAATTCCTAATAGTCTTCTATAGGACCACATCTCAAAAGCCTCTAGTCTCCGTTTATCTCTTTCGGATAGGCAACATGTTTCGCAGCCATACATCAAGATACTCCATACATAGGTATTGATTAGGAGTATTCTCAGTTTCAGGTCTATATTATTTGATTCTATTATTTTCGACATTTTATTGAATGCAAGCCTAGCCTGGTGTATACGGCTATTGACCTCGCTCTTAGACTGACCGTCCCATGTTATTTTGCTCCCGAGGTAGACAAACTCCTTGATGTTCTTTAGTGGAACTCCTGACATCTCTACTCTCATCTGATGTTGCGTTCGGCCTACAGTCAGCAGCTTTGTTTTGTCTTTATTTATATTCATGTTGTAATTGTTTTGAAGAATGCTTTGCATGATTGTTAAGGCCTCTTGGAGTTCTTCTTCGCTTTCGGCAACCATAGCAATATCGTCAGCAAACCTCATCATATCCACCTTTTGCCCGTGTATCTTTACACCTTTTCTGTGACTCATTCTCTCTCTCAAGTCGTCAATCGCAAGGTTTCAATTCAATTCAATCTCTCAAATCGTCAAGGGCGCTATCAAGAATAAAAGATAAATCCACAATAATACATCCGTGCTCCCGCGGACACCTAGGGTCCTTCGTTTTGCTCAAATTCAGTTAAAGGTATTAATTTATCTTCATCTAAAGTTGGTTGCTCATTGCTTCGTGCATCATGATCTCTTCTCCAATTTCCATGGTTTACATGGTGGCCACTCCGCTCCTTGTGGTATTCCCCTTCGTTGAGACCTACGGACACCGACGTACCAGACGCTAGTGATACTTGCAACACATTGGTGACCATCCTCTGCTTCATCTGCCTTTCACTTTGCCAGTGACTATGAGTTTCTCTAAGTTGGAGTCCTTATTTTGGCGAGTAACGTTCCCAAAGCCTTAAGATGCTCTAGGCAGATTTTTTTTTTGGAAAACCAACAGTTACAATAATTAATAATGTTTGATTAAATATGTACCTATAGATATTTAACCAATAATAAGTTTTCACTGACGTATATTAATTATTTAGCGAGTAGGTATAAATAAAAATCGAGAAAAATAGTTAAATTATTAATTTTTATTTTTAATTGATAAACTAACGTTTAAGACAAGATTTTTATGCATAGCATAAAGGGTAACAATTATTATAATCAATAATTATCAGCCTGAACTCTCATCTACATTGAAAAATTTTCCGAGAAAAGATATAAAAAAAATAAAAAAATATATAATAAACAGTAATTGTTGAATGAAACACTAGTATATATTGAATTATTTGGCGGGTATTAGATAAGCCGCCATAGCTCAGTGGTCAGAGCACCTGACCGACAATCCAAAGGACACAGGTTCATGTCCCGTTGGCGGCAAGAATCTTTTCTCGGAAGATTTTCAATGTAGATAAGTGTTTCAGGCTGATAGTTAAATTATGTTATGTGGATGGGATGGTGGAAGGGAGAAGGAAGGGATGGATCTATACTGTGTAAATAGTAGTATGTATGTGTAAATGTTATTTATTCTTTTTAGGTTTGAAAATATTAGGTACTGTGTTAAATAAATCGAATTTACTGTATGAAATGTTAAAGATGCGCGATGAATGAATGAATTTTGTTTAGAGTTCGTGTTGCAATGAGGAATGTTTAATTGGTTTTGTCTGGTTTGTCGGATGGTCACTCTTAGTTGAATTCTTTCTAGTAATTCCGGGTAATCTATCATAGGGGTCGTCCATTAATCACGTGAGGCTCGAAAGGGGGGGGGGAGGTTCAGAAAAAATCACGAAATATTACAAGGTGGGGGGGGAGGTATAATGAGATATCACGTGTATTTAATTTTCGTTGAACGCACGATTTCTAAACCAAACAGCGGCGCGTGGCCTTGACTCACCGTTGCCAGACAACGATTCATCCGCGCGTTGTGACAACCGCTCGGCTCACCAGTTGCCAGTAAGTCCAATCAGATTATACCTACATTTGAAGATAATATTCTGAAAATTTCTATATACTTTGTACTAAAAAAATACACGTGATTTTGAGTATGGGGCGGGTAGTCTAAAACCTTAGGGGGGGGAGGTTAAAAAGTTTCTACAAAACATCACGTGATTAATGGACGACCCCATAGAGGTAGCTATTTTTGTAAGATTAGTATGTCTGCCAAATTTCTTCGACTTTCCGAGGACTATATCCTGAAGAACGTGGCTGACTCCTCGTGGCTCAGATGGGGACGATAGATCCGAAAATCAAGGTATCGTAGAATTCGGTTTTGCACTTTCTCAATCCTTTTTATGTGACATATATACTTGGGGTTCCAGATTTGAGAGGTGAGGCGTACTACAGAGATAGCTGAAAGCCTATTGTAGATGCCGAACTCTTCCAGGAAGGACGTATTTATGCGTCTGGCTGTCCATGGAAGCCTAAACATTTTTCTCCAGCACCGAATTTCGAAGATGTCTATCCGTTCTCTTTCGCTGGCTCTAAGTGTCCATGTTCCACACCGTAAAGAAATATTGGGAAAATTAATGCACGGACGAGTCTCAAAGGATTGCTGGTTTTTATACATCTGTCACTACATATCCTTTGCATTTTACTTACGGCGTCGTTTGTCATGCAAGTTCTTCTTTTCATTTCTGTTTCACAACATCGTTAGATTAGCGTTGGTATATAAAGTCGCTCACCAGTCTGTGAAAGTATTACTCGTTCTTATAAAGGTCGATTACCATTAGATTTGTTTTGGCCTTCTTGATTTGTAGACCTAGATTACGACTTTCTTCTTCTATTTTAGCAAGGAGGTGGTTAATATTTCTATTTTTGAGTCTGACAATTCGTGGTCGAATTCCGTTATAATATATTATAATAAAACAAATATAAACTTTGTTCCACTTAATTTTATTGACCGTAACCGGTTTCAGCTATCTTAAGCTGGTACAAATAATTATTAGTCTACAGCAGGGTACTCACCTAACCGTGTAACCTGTAACGTATCTGATACTGTATCAAGTGAGTACGTAGGCATGAGTCTACTGCGAGCCGCTCGCGCGTGGAGCGCAGTGTGCTCGCAGTGACCCGTCGACGGCGGTATCACTGCGAGCACAAAGACGGCTCGCAGTGTGCATGTGGACGGCAACACGGCCGCTTGTGTAGTGAGAACGTAGGCGCGAGCTTCAAACGAACGTTTTCATCATGGAGTGGATAGATGAATAAAATTCAATTGTTCTTGAAATGTCCACTGATCTCTTGAGATTTCATATCCATTATTAAATTATTTGAACGATTTCTATTTTTGTATATTTCACTTTGCCAGAACCGACGTAGGCTTTTATAATCTTCGATGATATTAAACATGAATCTGAACGCAGCACTAGCCACCATTTGAGACATGGTGTCGGCGTGATATCGTCACGAGCTCTGCGGATCCGGGAGGTCGTAGCTGGATATGCGGTTACCGTGGACGAGCAGTACCCACTCGCAGATTGATACAGTATCAGATACATTACATGCTACACCCTAGGTGAGTACCCTGCTTACGGTTTATACTATACATAAATATGGGGGAGGGGGAGAGAGGTGGTCTATAAGGATTTTAATCATAATTTAATTGATGGATGGTTACCCAACCTTTTAACTCACACCACCATCTGTTAATTTGCTTACAAATCAAATCGATCGGTCGCTCCATTTATATGCCACTTAACAAAGAAATTGTTTCTCCCTGTGTGTCCTTTCCCGTTTTTTCCGTTCCCCTTCCGCCTCCCCTTCTTCTCCGCGTCACCTTCCCCTCACGCGTTCCCATTCCGCCTTCCCTCTCCCCACTCCCCTCACCTGCTTCCCCCGTCCCGCGAAATAAATGAAAATCTTTTGTTTTACATTAACTCCACACAGGAGGCCTTCAGGAAAATAATTTCCCTCAGGGCCTATGTCATCTGGGATGCTGTGTGGGGGTCTTTTTGAGGAGAGGAAGGAATGAACATTGGTCTTGAAGAGACCCATGTTGTAGGAAGGAGTAAACACAGAGGCCAGAGTGTAAGAGTAAGGTTTTTGTTGTCAAGATGGAAGAAATGTTACGCATTCTAGATTTGTATTCAAAATTAAGACAGCCTAATAGCGGGTTCAGACGTTTGTCTTTAAGTTGATCAACTCGCACAGCATTTTGTCTCAGTGAAAAAATAAAGCAGTTAGCTCTTAGGCCCCTTTTTGCGAGATAAAGTTCTGTTGGTTTTCCAAGAAAACAAAAAAAAACGGAACGTTTTCCGAAAGTGGATTTTTCCTCTTATCTCGAAGATAAAAGCCATTGAAATTCCAGGACGGGAAGATGTTTTCCTATTACTCATCTCCTTGGATAAAGACTCCCACTGCTCTGTACTGTTGAACAATGGAAGAATGTTGATTCAATTTGAAATCTCAGTTTTGGTGATTAAATCGCTGGTTCGACAACGTGGTTGGCAGTATGGCCAATACACAATGTTAAAACCTTTACTACTGGAAGTTCAACACTTTTGTCCTCTCTCTTTATAAGAATAAGGTACCTTTCGGTGTGCTTATCAAAGTACTGTTATTTTGTTTTTCCAGGTAGAGTTAAAGTGGAAACGGTTACCCTTAAGGTAGAACCAGGACTCCGAGAAAAATATGGAGGGGTTGTTCCTTATACGGAAATTGACGTGGAACTCTCGGATGTTAAAAGGGAATGCTTAGAGCACTCTGAAAAAATTACCCAGAAATCAGGTAAAACAGGTTTTTATTTAATTATTACAAATAATATCTACACCTCTTAAATGAAAATATGAGACAGATGAAGACACAGAAAATAAAAATGGTCAGTCGTAACTAAGAATCGAATTAAAACCCTCTAGTCTTCCGAGCACCTGATTTTTTCCATTGTCGTGCTTCATTTTGATATTATTAAGTTCTGTTGAAAAATTTAAAAGAGGTGCAAAAGCTTCCATAAGATCATTGTACACAGTTTGAAAATCTATTTTTTATTTTTGTTTGACTTTCCAATTATGAATAAATTAAAATAATTATAATTATTGGTCCTAACCTTAATTTTAATTTTTCAGACCTGAAGACACGTCCCCGAGAAAAGAATTTTTCATGTTCAGACTGTAAATATTCGTCTTTAACGAAGTGGGGTCTAAAAAGTCATTTGCTGACTCACAGTGCTGAAAAATCTTTTTCTTGTTCCGAGTGCAAGTATCGATGTTCTAGAAAGGGATACTTAAAAATCCATATGCTATCTCACAGTGAAAAAAAACCTTTTTTATGTTCAAAATGCAACTATTCATGTTCTCGACGTGGACAATTAAAGGAACACATGCTGAATCACAATGGAGAAAAACCTTTCTCATGTTCCGCTTGCAACTATTTATGTTCTCGAAAGGGGGATTTAAATAAACACATGCTCACTCATAGTGGAGAAAAACCTTTTTCTTGTTCCATCTGCGGATATTTATGTTCTCAACAAGGACATTTAAATATGCACATGCGGACTCACAGTGGTGAAAAAACTTTTTCTTGCTCCGAATGCAAGTATCGATGTTCTAGAAAGGCACACTTAAATATCCATATGCTGACTCACAGTGGAGAAAAACCTTTTTCATGTTCCGAATGCAACTATTCATGTTCAATAAGTGGAAGTCTAAAACGCCATTTGCTGACTCACAGTGGTCAAAAACCTTTTTTGTGTTCCAACTGCAACTATTTTTGTTCACGAAAGGAATCTCTAAAGAATCACATGCTTACTCATAGTTGAAAAAAATCCTTTTAATGATCCAACTGCAACTATTCATTTTCCACAGGGAAATTTAAAAAATATATTTGCCGACTCACAGTACTGAAAAACCTTTTCTTGCTCAATCTAAAACTATTAATATTATCGAAAGGAAGGTTTGAAGTCAGACATGCTGACTCACGATGGAGAAAAAGCTTTTTCATGTTTTGTCTGTAACTATAAATAGAGAGTTTTGAAAATACTTAATTATTCACAGTAATCAAAAATGATCATTCTTAGAACCGCAATTATACTCTTCTGGGCAGGGAAAGTATACACTGGTTTTTATCGCATATTTCTCTTGACGATATTCTTACTGTGCCGTGTGGTATAACTCTATCCCTCAATCCTCGTAGTTTCTTAAGTACATATTAGCATTAACATACAGTGTCTCGTAGGATATTAATTCTATTAATTATTATCTATTAATTCTAACATTAATCAGCATGTAATCTTATAATCTGTAACATTAAATAAATACTAGAGGGTTGTAGGCCAATCATTGGCAAACACTTAAGCTCGTTATTTGGCGTTGCATGGTTATGTTATTTTAAAACTTCTCGAAATAGTTCAAAGATTGATAATTAAGGTTATCCTGAAAAAACCATCTACTTTTATCCCAATAGACAAAATTTATAATTAATAATGAATTCTGCAAACTTTCAAATAAATACAGCTAAATAACTTACATTTAAGTATATCAGAATAATATTAAAATCCCAAAATTTAATACCAAGCACGTTCAAAATACCTATCTGTATCTAGGTATAGCTTATTTCAACAACTTCCCGATAAATCTAAAAATTATCGGAAATAATTATGAATTCCAAATTCCAACTCAAATTGAAAAATTACCTGAAACTACTGTAATAGTTCATATCTAATATTATTCCTGTTTTTGATTTATTTTAAATCTTGAAATCTATTAAGGTTATTATTAAAGCTATTAAGATATCAAAATTATATTAAATTCTTGCCACCTCGGAACAGGCTTGGCCTAGTGAGGGGGTGTATACCAAAAAATGTATATTGTAATGTGTTTTAATAAAACGAATATAAAACTTTATTCCACTTAATTTTATTTAACTGTAACCGGTTTCAGCTCGTTAGAGCCATCTTCAGACTGGTACAAATAATTCTTAGTCTACGGTTTATATACACAACATATTGGGGAGGGGGAGAGGGGTGGTCTACAAGGATTTTAATCAATTATAATAATTATATTTGTTGCTAAGTTGTTTTAGACTGTCAAATTTCTAAATATTTTGGTAATTCCAGTAAGCTAATTACCTTGGGTTTGTAGTTCACTTCAATGATGATTAGGGAAAAACCTTACAGTAAAATGAGTAACTAATGACCTAATTTTATTGTCAAATCGTTATTATATTTATGAAGTATGGTATTTTTTTATTGCTTTTTGAAGGGATACATGTTTACATTGGAGTGGGAAAGGTCTAAACTAAAGACATATTTTAATATCGAAATTATTATAAAAATTACGGTGAAACTGACGGTCAAATAAAATTAAGTGTAATAAATTTTTATTTTCGTTTTATTATAATGGAATTCCACCATGAATTATCACTCTCAAAAATAGTATATTGTAATATTATCTTGATTAATAAATAATGACAAAAATTATCTTATCTTGTTGTTATTATTTGCAATATATTATTATTTTCTCACTTATATGATTCCATATAATTGAGCATTAATTTCCTCACCAAACTCAAAGGCCTTGTTTCTTTATGTTGTGGAAAGGCTATTTTTATATTCCTAAACATCACTGTATAACATGTAAAAAAATGTATACTTACTAATTGTAATAAATATTAAATAAATTAAATATATCCGCTACAGCACAATATTGACCACACGTTTCTCTTCTAAATTATTTCCATTCTTTTAACTTGTGTTTTATTGCTCATAAGGATTACACATGTGCACTTCACAATATGGGCCGATTCACGAGATCCTCATTACAATATACACTCCACCAACCTAAAATTAAAACGACTTTTGGACAAAGAAATAAGCAATAATTCTCTATAAATATTTAATAATAAAAACCATTAAAAAATAACCGACTTCAAAAGAAGCATTATGATGGGAATTATGAACATGAGACGGAAGAATATAGATTCAATTTTGCAACCTAACAAACATTAATGCTTTCATTGTACTTTCTTTTAGATTTAACCTTATTATTTTCCTCTTGTAAGATTTTAACATACCTACGTATTTACTAATATTTCAAACACGAAAATATGTACAGTGTGACCTTAGAACGGGGTACCCCAGGAAGGACAAATTCTTCGATAAAATTGTAAAACAAAGAAAATAACTAACAATAATTCAGGTGGAATGTTACAGTGGTTTTGTGGACCAATTTCCTAGTTTTTTATTTATTTATTTATTGACGCCCTATTGGGGTTTTACATATCGAAAAAAAATTTCATTTATAACAACAGTATAAATGTAAAAAATAATTAAATAAGATTAATAATAAGTAAAAAAAAAAAGACTACAAAATATACAAATAAAGCATAAACTCAATATAATAAATAATAATATATCTTGAATCGTGCACAGGGCACGGGGGTTTAGAATAACCTGTGGTTATTCCTTGCTAAATAAAACGCTTATGGATTTCGATAAGAATTATGCCCAATCACCAAACAAGATCCGGTATACACAATTAAGCAATACTCACTGTTGTGTCTCGTAGCTTGATCTTCATTCGACGACGGTCATAGGTATATCCAAGGCGTACGACAAGATTGTTCGGTTATTAGAACCACGTTATAGTTTGAGTCACGATACGATGAAGCGGTTCACACAAAGCATTCGATAAAGACGACGATATTATAATGCTTCACATTACACGCTTCCGATAGATAGAAAATAACATTTCAACGTCGAGCGAAATGTCACGTTACTATTTGTTACGATGGTTGTTGATAGACTGGCGATATTGTGGTACTTGACTTAGTCCACCGTATAGGTAAGTACACTTAACGTGCGGAAGTCCAAAATCTGGGTTCCTCCGATCTGCATGGTAAATTGGAACACAAATACGTATGAAATTCATCAGCGTTATGAAACATTCCGCCCACCAAAATACAGCAAATTGTATTTTAAAGAAAAGTTGAACGTTAAGCGAAACGCAGAATGCCATGAAACGTGACGTAGATGAAAAGAAGACGAAGCAAAATTTTTAACTATATTTAAACGATAACTAAATCTAGATAACTTGACGATACGAAACTAAATGATACGATTAACACAGACGTAAAAAAGAATAAAACGAACCGCGAAACGATAATGATTAGTCGCATTGCCTAGGCAATGGACACGATTTGGTGAATGGTCTTGTAAGAGAAGATCCATTCAAAGTATGAAACGTAACGATAAGCACAAGATTTTTTAATTACGATTCTAATCACCTCATCCGTAGAGAGTGATGTCCAATGTTTGGTTAAAGATAGAATACGAATTTCGAAATGATTAAATAGAAAATCCGAACGACGAGAGGCTTTGTTATGAAAGTTGTGTACCAATAGATAACAGGAACCGATAAGGCGTTGGAGTTTCCGAAAACGATATAATTTTTTAAATAAAAGTCCAGCAGAATATCATCAGGTTGGACTAATGACGATTGAACTCGTTCCTCAGAGTGAGTTCAATTTTGTTAACATAGCCATCTAAGATGGGCCAAGAGTCGTTTGGCTGGACAAACCCGGAGGGCTCCGCCCACCATAACATGTTACGGATAAGAAAGGCCTGAGAATGGCCACGTGAAGTGATATCCGATGGATTATCAACCGATTGACGCCGATGATTAGATGCGATAACTGTCAAAAGCGATAATTGGTCGGTGTACCGATTCTTGTGACAAATGTCATCGGATGGAGTGTCTGGTGGCCTCCACTTCCATCCCAATACCCTGAGAGTAAAAGAATGATCAACATTCTTGAAGATTACATTAGTTAGATAGTAGTCCGGCGGTAGAAAGGCGCGAAGTTTCGGTTTGCTATAATCCAACTTCTGCAGTTCAAGTTGACCTCGTTTGGTATGTTCGATGACTTCGGATTGCGTTAGTTGAACTTGTTCCAGACTGGAACAGCCGATTACGATAGAATCGATATTTGAGTTCGAAGTGATCGCGTGGCGTGTGAGTGATAATCCGTAACCTTTCTTTTCTGTCAACGATCTGACAATACGATAGGACAGAATAAAGGCAGAGATATCAGAAGTCACAGGGTGTAATGGGTAATCCGTTGATGACGCCAAAATATTCTTTGGAACGCGCGATTTGGCTCTTGAAGAAATATTTGGCGATACATTTGCCGTACCTCAGCAATGAACACCACAGATGGTGAACGAAAGTTTTGCAGAAGTTCAGCAATGTTCGTTTGGAGCTTGGGAACGATAAGGAAGGCATCATTTGACGATGACTCATTCACCTCCGTCACCGAGGCATCGAAGACCAATCGCAACATAGTGGTAACGGTACCCGGACGAAGAATGCATTGACGAAGTATGTGATGCGTTTCCTTGCGTAAATCTTTTCCAGGAACACGTGTCATGTGACCACTGTGCAAGTAGTCAGTCATGAAAGCGAAGTACGGTTCACGTAAACTGAGCTTTAATGTCTGTTTACGTTCGAGTGAAAGGATGATGCGAGAAGAAGCTTCGCGCGAACCTGGGGAAGCGATATCCTTATCCCTTTCTTTAAAAGGTAAGGCTACGATGAATTGTCCCGAAGGGTCACGTGAGTGATTAGTGTGATGGACTTGCTCATCACGTTGTTCTTCAGGGGTGAGATGTGAAGACTGAGGAAATGTGTCCAACTCCCTCAGTTTCTTGACCTTTTCAGGGAGACGGTACTGGTTGGTTTCGATAAATTGACTAGGAAAGTCACGTGACCGATAAATGCGAAACACTTGTTCACGACGTTGTTTGGTGGGCTGTGAATACTGAGGAAATATGTCCAACTCCCTCAGTCTCTTGACTTCTTCTGGAAGACGATACTGGTTGGTTTCGATGAAGGAGTTTGTTTGACGATCGGTAGCAAAACCAACCGAATCCAGAGGAAGCCAACCGAATGGTGAATTGATAGCTGAAGGCTGGTGAAGATCCCCCGTTAATTGGGGTCTCGGTAGAGATGGCAAAATCTCAACATCTCGAAGTAGGTCAGTCGCTCCTGTGTCAGTTGTCAGTTTGTGACAGTCAGAGTCGGCATTAAGTATGTCTTGGAACAGATGACAAGATAACTGGACGAATTGAATCGTTGGCGATGGAAGTAACTTCGTGTTGAAGGTAGTTTGTCCCTTAACATCGACATCGAAATTAGTGACGCCTGACACGGTTGTAGAAGATTGGCCTAAGCCACGGATTTTCTGAAAGCTGACTGGACGCTCGCCAGTGCGATTAGATACGAAGTGTGCTTGACTGTCTGAACCGGTCAACCCATGAAACGTTTGAAAACTGCCGGAGGGATCAGGATTGCTAATATGAACAGTAGGCAAACGTACGATGGATCTGTCACCGAAGTTTGCGAGGAAAAGAACTGGAGGATCTGAAATAGAAGCTCCTTGAATGGCAAACGTGGTGGGTCGTTGGTACTCCTCTTCAGCAGAAATGTTGTCTTCCCTATGAAGAAGAGTGTGGTGCTTGCGATGACATTTCTGACAATCAAACACAGATTTGCAATTCGTGAGAGAATGAGAAGGCGTGAGACAATTCAGACACCAACGGTGTGCCTTTGCGAATTGAGCACGTTCTTGAACCGATTCGAGTGCAAATGATTTGCACTTAGCGATATGGTGAGTACCCTTGCAAAACGCGCACTTTGAAGTGAACGCAGTCAAGGACCCTTTGATTTCAGGTTTTGCCTTATTCATGTCACAAGTAAGCGATGACGTTTGTTTTATGACAGCTTGATTATGAAATGTTGAAAAGTTTTGTACGATAATGTTCGCGGGCTCCGATTCGAATGATTGATTCGTTAATTCCTTGTGAATTACGACGATTTTGAAATAAACATTATCAAAAGCTTCGCGAACTTGATTTTCAATGTCCTTGTTTGCCTCATCTAAAGCTAAGATGTCAGCGTGAACGGTTTCAAAATCATTAACAATGTTTTGCAACTTCGTATAATACGCTAAAAATAATGGGTAATTTGTTACATCTTGCAAAACGCTTAGACCGACTTCAAACATTTTGTTTATTCTAGTAAATGCTACGTTCCGTATACGACGCAAGCCTTGTAAAGTCCTAGCCATTTTAAAAAAATAAACAAACGTACAAACGAAATAATCAGGAAAACGTTATGAATTAAAAAATAGAATTCGTTATAATTTAAATACACGGTAGGTCGTTAATAATTAAGAACTAAGTAACCTAGTTCTACGATTCACTGTTTGAATTCGTTCTTTGAAATGACATTTCAATTTACGTAATATTTCATAGCATTCTTTCGTTTTGTCAAAGAAAGAAATTTTTTTATCTAAAGGTTTGCTGGTTTCCGGCACCAATGAATCGTGAACAGGGCACGGGGGTTTAGAATAACCTGTGGTTATTCCTTGCTAAATAAAACGCTTATGGATTTCGATAAGAATTATGCCCAATCACCAAACAAGATCCGGTATACACAATTAAGCAATACTCACTGTTGTGTCTCGTAGCTTGATCTTCATTCGACGACGGTCATAGGTATATCCAAGGCGTACGACAAGATTGTTCGGTTATTAGAACCACGTTATAGTTTGAGTCACGATACGATGAAGCGGTTCACACAAAGCATTCGATAAAGACGACGATATTATAATGCTTCACATTACACGCTTCCGATAGATAGAAAATAACATTTCAACGTCGAGCGAAATGTCACGTTACTATTTGTTACGATGGTTGTTGATAGACTGGCGATATTGTGGTACTTGACTTAGTCCACCGTATAGGTAAGTACACTTAACGTGCGGAAGTCCAAAATCTGGGTTCCTCCGATCTGCATGGTAAATTGGAACACAAATACGTATGAAATTCATCAGCGTTATGAAACATATCTATTGAGAAATCCACATGGATGACTTTACAGAACTCGTGGGTACAATTCAGATACTTAGGACAAGCAACAAACACAAAAAATAAAATAAAAATTCAATAATCTAATTTTCCTTTAATCCTACTCTGATGTCTGTGTGAATGTGTATGAGAACAAGCGAGACAGTATGCTTGCCAGATCTATATAAGGGATATATGCAGGATTATTGTCCTCGTTTGCTACAAGCAGCTCCCTAATAAATACCTAAGAAGATTAGCTGCTGTAGATGTAGAGGGCTCTGGGTCCGATGTTTCGTTCCTCGTGTACTCCCTCATTATCATCGCGTCTTGTATTAACCCGGCACGCAATCTTTTTGTCCTGTTTGCCTTAGGTTTGGTAAAACTTTTTTTTTGACAGGCAAAAATATGTGGGATAACATTTTTTTTAATCTGTTTGCATCCCATCATTTGGACTTCCATATAATTTTCTACATCCTCTTGGAGCTGTAAAAACAAAACAACAAAATTATTTATTGTGAATTACAGTCATAGTTACCAAAAACATTTTTCATGAAAGAAAATTACATTATTGAAATAATAACTTACGTATAGGTAGGTACAACATATTGTTTTTAAATTTAACTGTATCTTTTGTACTGTAACACGATTGTTAGAGATTTCTTAACATATAGACTGAAATTACATTATTTATATGCTAAAATATAATACCTATTGTAAAACTATGTACCTAGTCTAATTCGTACCCAATATAAATCCAATGCCCAATCAGGATGAATAAGGCATTTCTTTCAAAATATATTTATGTGTAAAAATTTCATAAGCACTTTGATATTTTCTACAAGGCTTAACGTCGTTAAAAATATTACAACTAGCCTCAATTCCTGACAGATTTTTGTTTTAGAATATACATTTCACATAAATGAATTTAGCTACTTACATTGAAATGATCTTCACAGCAAGAATGATGAGATTTAGCAGAAAGTGCACCATTATTTTTAATGCACCTTTTGATCGCGTGACACTACTTTTTATGCATAATAACATCATTTGGGACATTTATAAATAGTTTGTTTGGTATCAAAGATGTTGCATTTGTACACTTTGGTACTATACAGGGAATTTTTTCGGGATTAGTGTCCATGGCTATTACGAATAATTTTTAGAAAAAAACTTTAGATTCGCCTTAATCACTATAAAAGGAAAATTTTTGCATCACGGCTGGCGGAAAATAATGCATTTTAATTTTCAATGTCGTTAAATAAAATTTCACTTCGCGAACCGACACTACGACAGCCCGCCCGCTGCCGCCCGCCATTTTGTCACATACACAAGCCCGCTACACAAACTCTGCGTAGCCAAACAAACCATTCAAAAACGTAGGCTGTTTTTTAAAGTGAAGATAACATACGCAAGCCCGCTACACAAACCCTGCGAAGCCAAACAAACCATTCAAAAACGTATTTTAACAGTGACAAAATGGCGGGCGGCAGCGGGCGGGCTGTCGTAGTTTCAGTTCGCGAAGTGAAATTTTATTTAACGACATTGAAAATTAAAATGCATTATTTTCCGCCAGCCGTGATGCAAAAAGTTTCCTTTTATAGTGATTAAGGCGAATCTAAAGTTTTTTTCTAAAAATTATTCGTAATAAACATTGACACTAATCCCGAAAATTTACCCTATAGAGTATTTATACACGGTATTTACGGACATTTTCTTTGAAAAACAAATGATCAACTGAAGATTGATTAGATTACTAGACTGGATTTTACACTAGGCGCGAGTATGGCAGCTGTGGGCAGCTGTCAAGAGGTGCACAGTGACGTCACAAGCCAAACCAGTGTTGGCCCTAATTTGAAATGTGAATATTCAAAACGTTTTTGAAAGACTTCCTATAGTAAAAAAAACGTTTGAATATTCCAGTTTGTAATTTTTTTATTTAATTTTTGGTAAAAAAAAAGTGATTGTACCCTATTAAGGTAATCTTGAAAAAAACCGTCTAAATTTTCTACTGAAATGCTTTTTTTAATATTCAATGTGCCTACAAAAGACAAAATGTATAAAAAATATTCTATACTTCAAATTTACAAAGAAATACAGTTAAAAACTGGTAACTTACAATTCAATACATCAGCAAGATACCAGAAAACTATTAAAATCCCAGATTATAATACTAAGCACATTCAAAATTCCTATCTTTATCTAGGCATAATCTGTTATAACAACCTCTCATTTAAATTAAAAACTATCGAAAGTATGCATGAATTTAAGACCAAATTAAAAAAAAAAACGTTAAACTGCTATAAAAGTCCCAAATATGTTTACTTCTTTATATCTTAAACTATTATATAAATCGTTCATTCCTTCATTCTCTCTCATTTCTTAGATTCTATACCTATAAGTCTGCTATTAATTGTATAAATCTTGCGTTCTTTCTTACAAATCATTTACTTACTAATTACAATAATTTTTGTTACTAACTTACATGATTCATTAATTTATAATGATTTTTTAATGTATATTGTGATTTTTCAAACTGATCATGATTTTTATTTTTAAATTTATACATGTTTTTCTAACCTTACTTATTTTTTACAATAGCCGTTATTAATAAGTTACACGATCTTTTAATTTACTAATGGGCCGTTTTCTGAGTAATTCCAAAATACCCACGAGATGGCAGCACGGTGTTTAGCGGTCCTCCTGTCATCTAATCTGTGAACCAAATCTATGGACTGACACACTGACGTCTTTCAACGATCTGTCATTTCGATAGCTATTTGCAATTTGTTTTCCGACAAGTTTAGCCAAACCAAGTTTGCTCGATTTGTAAGTAAAATGCACAAAAAGTAAGATGCTGCTCTGAGCCACAGACCATGCTGCTCAACGGCCTCAACGCTAAGCAGGCTCTCAACGACTCCTTATCGTAGCGCTGATGTAAGATATGGATTTTATTATACCTCTAATACTTTAACCAGGGATTTAACCGGTCTTTTAAATGTGATAAATTTTAAGTAAGTGGTTCTATGGCACCCCCAATCAGGGTATGTTGTGAGGCTGAACTGAATGGGGGAGGAAAGAATATGGGAAATGCCTGGCTATTCACACCTGGTCACCTAACACAACTATTGCCATTTCAAGCAATGTATCGCTTCTAAATGGTGGTTTTTCACCGGCTGTTTAAGGAAGGGCCTTAAAAGAATGGAATTTTAATAAAGATCTTGAAAAGACCACTATTAAATAAGGGAGGAGAGGGAAATATTCCTAGTATGTAGGGAAATATTGCATGAGAACAAGTCGAATGCTGCTGTCATCTACCGTGGATGGATGTTCCGCTCTTGTCTGGCGAATTTCTTGCTGGTGAACCTATACCAAAGGGATCTCATCAATTTATTAACATTATCTGCTATGTGTATTGCCTAGATCTGAATAACCAGACAGTTTACCAATTTCCTCCAGACTCAAAAGCTGCTGTTTTGTTACTCTTAATTTTTCATTATTTTTGATAAAGGTAAAAGCAAAGCTTAAATCTCAAAAAATAAAGCTCGAGGCAAAAATCTAATCGCTTAACACTCAAGCTTAAACTCAAAGCTTAAAGCACAATCTTTAATTTCTCCTAACTATGTCTAGGGCATTGCACTGGTCGTCTTCTCTCGGATTCCTTGTACTATTCAATTATAATTTTCAGACGAATCTGACCACATGACGAAGGAGCGTCTGCCCATCCGAGGCCACACATTCGAGGAGCACGTGGAATCTTTCACCAGCTACTGCGCTACTACCGTGGGGCTCCAGGTCATGCAGTGGTCACGCGTGTCCTACCTCTGCGAGGGGGGACTTCAACCAGTCCTACTGGCTGAACGACTCTATCTTCATCATCAAAAAGGACCCAAATTTCCCCGAAACCACGGCTGAATAGAAGTTTTAATAGGTTTACTTATATTACCTCTTATCACCTTTGTATTTTGATATCCCTCATCTGTGAAATAGATTATATTTATATTTCTATTGAATGTTTACAAATAAAATATTAGCATAGGAAAAATCAATTTTTTATCAAGTAAATTCTAAAAATAAATGTTAATTAATATTATATAGTATGGAGGTTGGGAGATTTCTACACTAGTTGCATATTTAATTTGATAATCTTATTTTCTTTATTTTAACAGGTTGACTGTTCACAAAGTTGCTCACGCGTTGACCGACGCTACCACAACTATATAATATTAGGATGTAAAAAAAAAATAAAAAAATGCCAAAACAATAAATAATTTATGCATAATGTTAATTATTTGTTGTACTGATATGTTCTTCTATGTGTATAATGTTTATAAATGTTTTACGACACATTTATATTATGTCTGTAATCTTGTTCTTTTCGTATTGACCTCGAGAAATAAAAGAAAGTTTTTTTTATTTATTTATATATTTGTTAAATTATTTTGTGTTATTTAGTATAACTAAACAACAATCTTTTTTAGCCATGGCCTGTCGTGCAAGGCCGCAGAAAACCATAACAAAACTGGAGCGACACTCAGTCTTTATTTTAATAAAAGAAATATAATAATGATCTTTTAGTTATTTGTTTTTGGGGTGTTATGCCGTGTTGCGCTACCTCCTTCTTTGGCCAACTTTTCGGACAGCGTTGCAGTGTCCACCATCAGGGCACCCTGATGATGGACACTGCAACGCTGTCCGAAATGTTGGCTAAAGAAGGAGGTAGCACAACACGGCATAACACCCCAAAAACAAATAACGAAAATACTTTTGGCCCGTGAAAATCTTAAAACGTATCATAATAATGATCGTTTATTTCAGAATGTTGTGCACTGCAATACATTCCATATTTTGAAATAGTTCAAACATTGACAAAATAACAATGCATTCGTACACAGAATGGAACAGAAAATAAATGAAAAATATAGTATATAATAATAAATCCAAAAAAATATGCAAATATCCATTCATGGGGGATATTTGCCAGGCTCCCATTTCCAGAAGGGCATCAGCGGGGACTCCATTCAGGCAACCATGGCAGTGATGATGGTATTCTTCGACTGGCATAGTCTGCGCCATAAGCTTTCCCTTGGTTTTGGTTTTGTAGAATTCAAATATATTTTTTCACGTATCAGACGCCTTTCCTGTCAGTTTCTTAATTCTATATTACCTACTTCTACTTTTATCCAGGGACATATTGAAGGAACTACACCTTTCAGTAGCTTTTGCCTGCACAGTACATCTGAAAATAAAATTAGGCTCAAACTTCATACTTACATGATATAAAATACAAAACGGTCTACGTTAAGAAATAATAATAATTTGATTTTTTTCTTAAAACACTCCTACTGAAAATTAAATTACAATCACGAGATATACAGACATGGGACGAGAAATGCAAAGCAAATTAGATTGCCAACAAAGAAGAATCACCCGCCCATAAATCTCGTGCCAGAAAGTTTGATAACCGTGTAATAAAATTATTGCAATAATTGAAAATGTTTACTTAATATAAAAAAAAGGAAATAAGATATTATGTCTACCATAATTATTTGTTAGTTGTGGTTGACTACACTTATATTTAAATGTACGTTGGTCAAATAATGTCAACTGCGAAAGAAGGCAAAACATTGTGTATAAAATTTTGTGCATTCTATGTCAAATGTTTCTTTACGTGTTCATTATACTATACAAGTACTATCTGTATTATATTGGGGATTCAATTATAGTAAGATATTAATTGAATGAGTCATGTACTTACTGTTATGGTTAATATTATTGAATACATAATCTGTGTCCCTGAAATGAGCTTTACAGACAACAGAATCAGGAGTCGGTGCCCATTTGAAATGAACCTAATTGAATGAATCCATTGCGCTTTCAAGTCTTTCAATCTTTGGGAAACTCGTGCCCAACCCTATTCTACACATTGGAACACTACAACAGGTTGACGGCATTATTATAATATTTAAAAACACTTAATTGCGTCAAACGGCCTAAAAAATGTATGGGATCTGACAGTTAAATAAAATAGTTGGACCGGTAGGACTATTAGCGAACCTAGCGGCCAAAATCGTGCGAAAACGGCCCATTGAGCTAGAATTCCCCCACCAAACACAAGAGCATTGTCTCTTTATGGTGAGAAAAGGCTTTTTTTGTTTCTTTGTTAAAACCTTGTATAGCTTTGTAACCGATGTAACTTTGTATGTATTTTTAATCAGCATTGCCAAAATAAATAAATTTAAAAAATAAAAATTAATATATATGTTCCCATTGCCGATAGAATCTAGTTATTTGGCTATCGGCAGTCGGCACATTTATCTCGGGTTTATAGATTACTTTAATATTATCTGGGGAATACCTAATGAATAATTAAACAACCCATATTATCGTTGCCATGTTGTATGGTCTATTAGTGTTTATAAACTATCTTAATTGTTAGGAACAGTTCATGCTCTAGCAAATATCGAAGTCTTATGGGCATATTAGACGGTTCAATTCTGCCTCGCAATTTAGTTGAAGCTACCAAATTGCACCGTGTAAACAAGACATTGAATGTTTCGATGTCATTGCGCGTCATCTTTCAACCGTATTGAAAATATTCAACTTGTTTAATAATTTCAATGCGATTGGTTCGCACGCAGCACTGTGCGCGCGTATGGAAGTGTCATGTTTATTTTGTAGTGAGTTGTAAACATAGAAAATGGTTTTTAAATGGAGGGAAGAGCATACGCCCCTGTTCTTAGAGCACTTTAAGAACTATCCAAGCCTGTGGAACATTAAATCAGAGGGATATAATTCCCGCGCGCACGACCTGTTTCGAAGACATTCTAAACTCTATGACAGCAATGTGATTAAATGGTCCACTTCTGTCTAGTACGTGTAAACAGCACACCCTTTCAATTATACGCCGTTCAACCAAATCGCATCAATGTGGTTGATGTGTGTAATATCGCCATTATACAAACGAAATACAGATTTTTACATTTCCCTAATAATTTTATATTTATTTTCAAAATCGTTAAAATATTACTATAACCATTTACATTATTCTAAAAAATAGCAATAACAAGAGAACAAATACGTATAGTTATTACTTCCTTTGATTGACTATATTCCTGCAATGCTTGAACTGGATTCATTCAGTGCATTTAAACCTATCGAGAGTTTCGAGATGTTCTGACATGGGAATATTATACATACAATAATAAAAAATAACATTACATTTGATCAAACTGACACAACACGTTCATTTCCATAACAACTATTCACAAAACCGCAGATTTTAAGCCTAAACCTACATTATCGAAGTTTAATGTTAACTGTTTTATGTTTTATGATAACAGATAAAAAAAAATATTGCAGAAATTTATCTGCAGCAAATGCACTAATTTTCGCCAGATTTATCACAATGAGATTTTTATCATAAATACACGAGAATCCCGAGATTATCTAAGCTTTAGACCAGAGTTAAGTCATCTGTTAAATTGTTATATTACAGCTGGGTTATTCTGTGAATGACACGTGATTTATCAAGACTTTTGTAAATTCATTCTTAATGCAGTATGGGTGGGAGAGTGTTTGAAGACACTTTGGAAAACAAAAATCTACAAAAGAAACACGAATAAGGTTTTTTATCGAGCACAATGGCTTTAGAAGCATCTCTTTAGATCTGACTTTATGCGGCACCAATGGCTGCAAAATCAACACGAAAAACAATTGCCTACGGTGTGAGTGCGTTTTAAAGATCCTTCTTAAGAATACGATTAACTGCAGAAGGGACAATGAAAAGGTTTGTTTCTATTGAGAGTCCAAAAGAAGAGTTGCAAACTGAACATTAAAAGGTTAGTCTCAATAGTGAGTGAGATTGTGGCATTTTAAATCTCCTTTTCGATAACACGAATATCTGCAGTAGGAACAAAAAAAGGTTAATCTCCACTGTGGGTGCGCATGTGACGTCTTAAATAATAATTTTGTCTAAAAGAAGAATTGCAGACTGAACATGAAAAGGGTTTGATTTCACTATGAGTGAGAATGTGCCGTTTTAAATCCCCTTTTAGAAAACACGAATGGCCGCAGTAGGAACAAGAAAAAGGTTTGTTTTCACTGTGAGTCAGCATATGATATTTTAAATTATGTTTCCGCAAAAAAGAAGAGTTACAGACTGAACATGAAAATGGTGTGTTACCACTGTGAGTTAGCATATGACATTTAAAATTATTTTTCCGCAAAAAAGAAGAGTTACAGACTGAACATGAAAAAGGATTATTACAACTGTAACTAAGTATATGATTTTTTAAATGGTGTTTGTGTCCGAAAGAAGAGTTGCAGTTTGAACATGAAAAACGTTTGTCTACATTGTGAGTTAGCATGTGACTGTTTAATTGTGATTTTTGCCCAAAATAAGATTTGCAGACCGAACACGAAAAAGGTTTCTTTCCAGTGTGAATTAGCAAATGGCGGTTTAAATTTTGTTTTAGCTTAAAAGAAGAGTTGCAGAATGAACACGTAAAAGGTTTCTTTCCGCTGTGAGTTAGCATATGACTATTCAAGTTTTGTTTTCGCTTAAAACTGCAGTTGCAGAGTGAACACGTAAAAGGTTTATCTCTACTGTGAGTAAGCATGTGAGATTTTAAATTTCCTTTATACGAACAAAAATAGTTGCATTCGGTACAAGAAAAAGGCTTTTGTCCAGAATGGGTGGAGAGGTGCTGTGCTAACACTGAATTGTACGAGCAGGAGAAGTTGCAAAGAGAACATGAAAAAGATTTTTCCGTAGGATTCGTCTTCCGGTTCGTAATTAAGTCTGAAAAGAAAAGCAAATTAAGCTTAGTAAAATAAAATTAGTGGTCAATTTAAAAAAAAAAAACAAATGATTCAAAAAGCACAAAAAATGTGAACTTGAACCCAGAAAAAGTCATTACCTGCTGACTGGGTATTTTTTTCCGAGTGCTCTAAGCATTCCTTTTTAACATCCAGCAGGTCTATGTCTATTTCCATACACGGAATTCCCACTCCATCTTCTTCTCGGAGATCTGGTTCTGCTTTAATGGATACAGTTTCTATTTTAGTACAACCTGGAAAAACAATAATTAAATGCATTGATATGTGGAGACGCACTAACCGTTATATTAAAAAGTAAACGCCGTCCTTCTAAGAGGGTACTAGCAGTTCTGTGAACAGCAGATATCGCATTAAAAAATGTAACTTTCTACTTCTTTTGTCGTGTTTAATATTTAAATAAATATAATAATGATCTAATTTTTGAATGAATGAATTCAATATAAGCGAAACTCAATCGAAAATCTGAAACAGGAAAATCAAAAAAAGATACGTTCACATCTGGGACTTGAATCCAGGACCTTCGGTTTTCCATGCCGCAACTCTACCATCTGAGGTAATGTGTCCCTATCCGATTCGGTCATATTTAACTGTATCATACTTCGCCTGAGAACTACCAACATTATGTTCATTTTATTAAAGCTATCTTTATATACGATTGTAAGATTCACAACCTGAACTAAATGATATCTATAAAGAGTTCTAAATTAAGAATATTCTAAATAAAGAACTACTGAGAATGACGTACTTCGCTTTCTGTCAATCCATAATCCAATATGGTATAGTAGAATGGGGGGGCGCCTGTAATATTCAAAGAATTTAAAGTCAGAAAATTAAATACTCTTTTCCTGTATCACTCAACCTTACAACTTTACAAAGAGGATAATCCTAAAAAAAAACCATACCTTTCAAAAACACACAAATCTCAGGCAAGAATACATTTTACCAATTCGGATTTGTAAAAAAACTTTAGGTCAACAACACTAAAAATACTTAGGAACAAATTTCTTCAATAAATTGCCAGAAAATATAAGATCCCTTAGTGATAGATTCAAAGAATTCAAAACATAATTTTAAAAATATATACTGAAAACCTTAACTAAAAAAATAAACAAACAAAAAATAAAGAAATTTAAAAAATCTTATATTTATATAAAATAACTTTAGAAAAAAAACTACAAAATAAAAACAACGATAAAAACTTTTTTTTCATAATAAATAAACAAATAATACTTCCTCCCATACACACAAGCTTATTCTGGGAGAACATTAAAAAAATAATTAATAATAATAAAATAAATAAATAAATTAGTAAATAGACTAGCTACCCCAGTCAGACTCGAGAATAATTCTCCACTAACGGGGAATGAAATTACTTAATTAAGATTGTTGTGTATTATTTTATTATATTGTATCTTTTATTATATAAATAATAATCAACGTCATCAATGGCATAGAATCCTGTACATCAATAATTTCTCTCAAAAAAGTGTTAAAAATCTCCCATCAGAAATCAAACCAGCATTTTACACTAATAATAATATAGGCAAACTTTTAATGAACGGTAAGGATAAGGAAGACAGTCTATCTCACTCGGGAATTTATTCACTTCAATGCAGCGACTGCCCACTTTTTTATATTGGTAAAACAGCGCGCAACATAAACACCCGTGTCAAAGAACATCTTAGATGTTTACATAGCTCTGGATTTTCAGAATTTGCAAACCACTTGATCGAAAACGATCATAAATTTGACAAAAACGCTGGCGCCAAACTTATTCATAAAAACAATATCGGTATAAAGTTGGATAATTTAGAGGCACTTGAACTTAGGAAAGCCATAAACACTAATAGTAAGGTAGTTAATAATCAACTAAATTTAAATAAAAGTCCCATACTAAGATTGTTCCCAATTGATAAAGAACATGTCCGTTCCCTTCCCAATTCTCCATCTATGCCTCCTTCCTCCTCCTCCACCTGACGAGACCAGCCCATTTTTGGTAAATTATATATTATAACACACATGTAACCTAATGTTAGTAGAGTATTATACTGCCCTGATGAAGCTACGGCTGTAGCGAAATCCGGTCGGCATAAAGTATAAAAATAAAAGTGGTGTTTACAAAGTTATTGTTTTATTTTAAATTAATAATGTCACATCACAAAGTATCCGCTTCATATGAACAAAAAAAAATAATAATAAATTATATCCATTCTTATTTAATACGCGATACGTATTGACTTTTCTGTCGAATCGGTTTAAGCACAGATGGTAGAGTTCCGCCCCGGCAAGGCGTAGATCTGGGTTCGAGTCCTAGACGTGACTGTATATTTTTCTGATTTTCTGTTTTCAGATTTTCGATTGAGTTTCGCTTATGTTGCCTTAATTTAACTAATAATAATTCTTTAAATTCGTAAGATTTATAATTAGGTACTTAAACCTACCTTTTTAATTGAAAACCATATACTTTTAGATTTGTTCTAATATACATAGGTACTTATAATTATACATTTTGCTAATAACATTATTTCACAAACTAATTAGAGTTCGTTGTCGGTAGGGAATGCGAAACGAATTACTTCGGTGACAAAATAAGGTGTGACGTCTGCTTTGAGAATAGAGAATATTAAGCTAAGATCCTATAAGAAAAGTTTTTTAAGGAAAACAAAATGGAATTTAAAAATGAACGTAAAGAGAGGACATCGTAATAAGCATTAGGGATGGCTGCGTAATATTCTAAACAAATCCTTAATTGTTTTAACAATGCATTGCAACTTACTGGCTGTCGGAGTACTCTCTGCATAATGCAAACATTCCTGCTTTACGTCTGGGAGGTCTATAGATATAACCGTAGCCGGTATTTCATCTGCATCTTCTTGCTGCGACCCTGGTTCCGTCTTGATGGAAACACTCTCTAGTTTGGTAAGATCCATGGCATTGCGGTGATGGAAGAAGTAATGAACCTGAAGCAGAATATAGACTTATCGTAACATATATTTTGTGCACTTGAGTATGTTTAAATATATTGTCGGAATATCACATCTAAAAAGTGAGTCATATGCCAAACACGCTATTGGAAATAATTTTGAATGTACAGAAACTGAAGGTTGAATTTTTAATTCAAGTGTTCAACAATGTGTAATCGGACAATAGAAAACTGATGAAAGAATCGTCGAAATTAGTCGAATTTTAATAAGCTTTGTTGTATTCCTATAATAACCGATAATATACTATATTTAAACCGCCAGAGTGGATCAATGTCTACGAAACAACCCAAAAATTTTTAAACATCACATTGACAGTTCAAAGAATCCTTGGTTTACCGAGATTAATCTTGGTAGATGGATTCACTAACTTAGGTCGCGTTGAACCCATCGATGTTATGTATTTTCCATATCATAAATTAAAACTCTCACGTCACACGTATTGATTTCTATAATTGGAATGACAGGCAATACGAATAGCGTGATTTACTCAGTAAAAATCAGCAAAATATTTACCAATA
The DNA here is from genome assembly GCA_929108145.2 of Limnephilus rhombicus. NCBI lineage: Eukaryota > Metazoa > Arthropoda > Insecta > Trichoptera > Limnephilidae > Limnephilus > Limnephilus rhombicus. Next base: position 7,688,901 of record OV815290.1, on the reverse strand, counting down.
AATATTACAAGCATGGGATGATTGATTTAACTGCGTGGCTGAAGCATTGCGATTGTTTGGAAGAATTAGAGGAATATTAAAATAGAATTTGAGTTTATAAACAGGTCGAAACGATTCCCAGAGCCGAAAGAATTTATCAGCAAACGCTAGGTCATAATAAACAATCATCAAGTCATAGACAAAGAATTAAAGACTTATTTTATTTGAGTAGGAACTGAACACTAAGCGGACGTCAATGACGTTTAGAAATTTCTAATTGAGGCTTTGTCTACTAAAGGATGTTCCAAGAATTCCGTATTGTTGGGAGAGTTTATTGAGTATTACCTATTATATAAGTATTTTCTTAACCGTTGCACTTATAGTCACAAATATGGGCATTTCACTTTGTTTCAAGTGAAACCTTCACAATAACTTACCATCTCAACCAAGCAAAATCGAGATCTTAATTAGAAGCGGCAATGCGGTAAAAATTAATTCTAACTCATTATCTCGCAGGTTAAATCCTGTATATGTATGTGTCTCTTTTAGTATCGTTTCCGTTTCATCGAGTTTTAAATCATAACGGTGACAAAGAAATTTCATTTCATCATTTTATTAATAGAATTTTGAATTAAGACTAAATTTAATTTAACTCATATTTTACTAACCACCCAAACGAAATTATTTTTTCGTTTACTAATTGAATTTAAATGTATTGAAATTTCCAAAATCTATGCCTAGTAAAAGAGCGTTGGTTAGTGTAACATTTTATACCTTTTATTATTGTTGACGTATTGGCCTGTCTTGCCGGTATTACGACAATATTAGTTTTTTTAATTTTTTTATTGTTTATTTTATAACATTGTTACAGCATTGAACATAATATTTGACAAAACAAATTGTGAAATACATATTCTAATTAATTTCTTGGCCAATAATTATTAAGAGTGCTAGCTGGCGTAGGAGTTATTTCATAATTGTTTCATTATAATAACACATACACAGAATGTTAAAAAAATTAAGTTTTAGGAAGATGTGGCGTTAATTTTTAATATGGCATGAAATGAAGTTATAACATTTAGATTGTTGATGTTATGGTTGTTAATTTTTTTTTAAATATAAATTTGACCTTTTTCTGAAATGATATGGAATCGGTCATTTTGTAAATATAATTATTGTGCATTTGATGTGTTGAAAATGAAGGAATCTTTTTTTAGAGGTCTTCAATTTTTGGTACTTCGAAATTTTTTAATAATGATGCTGAAGGGAATGTCGGTTGTTTTGTAAAAATTATTTTTATAATTAGTTTTTGTACCACTTTTACAGGACTTACAATTTTTTCATATGCACCTCCCCATCCAATGATTCCAAACTGAATTAATGATTGGACTATTAATTCACTGTTGAAAAATAATTTCCAGATTCCCGCCACATACTTATAATGCGAATAATGTAGATGAATAATTTCGAAATTTTGTTTCCAACTTTACACACTTTTGATGACGTTATTTCAGGAAATTGTTTTTGTGTTTTCTGATAGTATGAATAAGAAAACATGTATGAAAGCCTTTACGTTTATAAATACAATTGAATTGCATTAAAATGCTAAATAATACAATATTTCCGTCGACCCAGTCTTGTATGTTCAATAGACCATTTTAGTTTTTATTCAATCTGCACTTTAAAATGAAAAAATGAGTATAAAAAATAATAGTTAATCGCTTAACTAAGGATTATTTAAACTAACCAAAATAGGTTTATCTTAAATACCTTTCATAAGTTTTATCCAAATAAAGAAAGAAAACCTTCTTCTCCAGTAAAATTTTCTAATGGTAAACCAATAGATTGAACATATTTTAAGAACTAAGGTGACGATTAGGGTACAATGTTTTTTAGCTACTTTTTATATATCAAAATTAAATTTTATACATTATCTCTAAAATTAATTAAATATTCTGCTTATGCTAGTAAGTTAGCAGCCTCACTAAACGTTGCCGGTTCTGATACACGTAATAATGAAAAAATCATGTTTTGTAAGTGTAATAAATAATTAAATATAAAATAATATTAAAATCTGTATTATTTTCTTTAATTATATCATACACGAAGATGTGAGATAGCGCACGATTAATAAATAAATAAATTCACAAGGGGTGCGTATTCGCTCCGCTTTCGTATTATTGTTTCATATTATTATAAATGCGTATTGCCGGAAAGGTCCCGGGCTGGTATCAGTGTGCGCGTTCCACCTTGCGTTTCTTATAAAATAAATTGCCATAAAACTTACCACCGGGCCGAATAAAACCGGCCGGTTGCGTCCGTTGAGTCTGACAGCACGCTAATAGTTTAATTTATAAAATTTTGTTTTTATTTTATTTCAACTGTGCATTCTTCTACACGTTTTATCATTCGCCTGACAGTAAGAAATATTCATGATTCTGTGGTAGCATTGAAAACTGATTTACGAACCTAATTGTTTTCTAGCCTCTCGTCATTCGTGAAAGTGATTATCTATGGACAACAGCGCCATTTTGTCATCTGACGCTTGTGCTACACGCGAAGTGCCGCGTTTGTTCATTTTATAATCATTAAGATTTGTTTTACGTATTCCTTGGACTGCAGAATGGCTCCAAAAATATCGTGGTTTATAAAATGGTTGGAATCGTAGAACTTTTCGTCAATTTAGTGTGCTTCAAGTGCTGTTCTAAGTAGGTGGATAAATCGCTACACTATCCCCCAGGGGATACCCAAGGCGGCCGTTTTTTAGTTGGTGCTTGATTCAAGGTAAACTTTTTGTGTTCTTCTAAAGTTTCTGACTATTATCGATGATAATCATTGTCTGGTATTTAGTATGAAGTATTTTAATGAAATGAGGTTTCTGTAAAGCGAGTTGATGAACGGACACGCTTAATACTTATGTTTTTATAGAAAAACCTTTTAATTCACCTCTATTACGATAAAAGACGTTTATTTACATTCGGGGCAATGGAAAAATTGTTTTTAAAATTTCAATGCAATATGTCATAGAATACGGACATAAATCATCGTCATCCTACGAAAACCACTTTTCTTTTCCAATTTTCACTTAATATACACTTTAAAATTCAGGAATAACACAATAGTTTGTAGTAAGTAATTTAGTTACCGGAATTGAAAAATAAATAATTTTAATGGTTTTTTGTCAACTTTAAAAACGCAAAATGTCTCTTTTCAAGGACCGCCGTGTTATTAATTACGACGATAAATATGCACTTTTAAGAGGAAAAAGCACTTCAAATGCAGTATTTTCCATCGCCCTGAATGCCAATACTTGACTTTTTTGTAATTTAGATCATTTAAAAAATAAAAAAAAATTTAAATATTCGTGATCTCTAGTCATCATTAACAGTGAGTTTTATTCGCTTTGTTTTCGTAGAATGCACGCAGAATGTCAAATACAGCATTATTATCTGCTTTTTTGGTTGGTAGTCAATAGATATTTTATTTTTAATTAGGTAAATTAATGAAAATAACTATTACAGTAACTGAAAATGAAAAATAAGGCATTTTGACGGCTACTTCATTAAAAAAACGAATAATTTGACGTATTTTCTTAACTAATCCTAATTCTGTCACACCAATAACAATGGCTCCAAGCGAAAAGGCGATTATAATTTTCACCGGATATCTGTTAAAATGCATATTTTCCAAATAACAACTCAAAATTACATTTAAAATTAATGACAATCAGCATCGGGTAATTGTTCGGAACAAACGTCAACGGTTAATACGCACTTTTTTTGATAAAACTTTTAGATTCTTCTTAATTACCATAAAAGACAACTATTTGCATTGGGGGAGGTTGAAAATGTTACATTTTTAATTTTATTTACGTAAATTGAAAATTTGCTTTCACACTATCAAATCACTCTGTTTGCAGTTCGGAACAAACTTCAACGCACTTTTTTTGATAAAACTTTTAAAATTAAGATAATATACACAAGCCCGCTACACAAACCCTGCGTAGCCAAACAAACCATTCAAAAACGTAGGCTGTTTTTTAAAGTAAAGGTTACATACACAATCCCGTTACATAACCGTTGACGTTTGTTCCGAATATTTACCCAGCATCGTACCATTGAAAATGCATACTGTAAGTGGAGGCGCAGTTTATGACAATCAGTTTATGAAAAAAAAATACAAATATTAACCCAATGTTACGTTTAAAGTAAATCAATGTTGTACCATTGGAAAAGTTCAACTCGCACTTCTCAAATTCCGTCTGATGATCAGGCTTTCTACTTTAATCGGCTGGCGGCAGGCAGTATTCGACCAAACCTTTGAGTATGAAAATGCCTCCCGGTATTACCGATTAGTTCATTCACACGCACATATTCTTTGAATGTCTAATTTTGTCATACATGAGCAACGTTTTAATTAATAATTTACTGGATGCAAGAGTATTTCTTACTTTCCACATTTAATTTGGTCAATATGTATTGTAACATCATTGGCCTGAAAGCTTTGTGTCTTTTGTTACGTGAATTAATTTTTTTTTCTGTTTCAACTTTCTAGGCTAGACGTGTCGGTACAATGGACAACATTCGCATTAAGTGTGAAATACCAGAAGTGCCGGAGACCGGCGAAGACGAGGCTCCGGAGGAAGAAGGTGGCGAACCGTATTCAGAAATGCAAAGTTCGTACGCAGATATTAAAACTGAATGTTTGCAGAACTCGAACTCTCCTGGACTAATCCCATATGCAGACATTAAAACTGAAAATTTGCAGAACTCCGATTCTCCTGTACAAATTTCGTATGCAGATATTAGAAATAGATGTTTGCAGTATCTCAATTCTGCTGGACAAATTTCAAACGCAGATATTAAAACTGAATATTTGCAGAACTCCAATTCTCCCGCACAAATTTCGCATGCAGATATTAAAACTGAATGTTTGCAGAACTCCAATCCTGGACAATACGCAGGTACATTTTATTTATTTTTTATATATTTTACTCTGCACAGTTAAAGCAATATATTTATTTTCCAACTTCATATATTTGTAACCGCTCAGGCTTCTGGCATATTCTGTCAGAAGTTCGGCGTATTTTAAGAGTTAAAACTGGTTTTTTTTAATACGCTTTTAAATTATATATTTAAAAATAATCATTTAATTTGTTAATATTAAAATTTTGAAACTTTTAAAAATGACTCACCTTTCTTTTTTGTATCTAAAAACTGATCTAAAATTAGTGATTTCGAAAAAACACATATTTTATTATACAAATGTATTGTCAACATTATTGTCACCTCAATTATGTCATTCCATATAAAAAATTAACGGAAAATTCACATGTCATAATTTTTGCCCAAATTGTGGTTGGAAATTTTGGTTTCACGGATGTGCACATTTTTATTTCTCTGCGGTTAACTTCAAGATTTGAATATAAAGCGTGACGCTTTATCTTTCTAGCACCGTTTATATTGTATCTTCACCGCGACAGTAAGGAGGACAATGATTTTTGTATGCCTTAGCTTGTTCCTGGAGCTGTTAAGCTGTTTTTGTTATTGTTGCTTTTGACCTAGAGCTGTACCGAAAAGTAAACAAATTAGCCTGAGTGGTTAAAGATGGGTTGTCAACAGAATCTGAACAATTCATCAAATGAAAAATTGGGGATCAGGCCACTAAGATTAACACTCCTTACGTGAATGGCGATAAGGTCTAAATTCCGGTTTAACACTAGCCGCCTATTATGATTTATTCACGAAAAAAAGTCTTATTTTATTTTGCGAAGCTCAGGCACAAAGATTTAAATGCTTTACGATCATTAAAACAAAATTCTCCACATTATACAATAAAACCATTACCGAGAAAGGGTCCGAAGTATGAGATTTTGAATATTAAAGCATTTTTTATAGGCCTGATACTTCATATTTTTCTGCTTATAAAAAGACTAATCAAAAACAGTATTAGATTGTTTCAAATGCAAATATGTTATGTACTCTACTTGCAGTGTTTAATTAAAACATCTTTAATATTTCTAAGGGATCTAATGTTCAAATCAAAATCATTTGATTTTGCATTGCATAGTAGTGCATTAATTTAAATTATCTGGTTTACGAATAAAACAGAACAGGAAAAAAATAAATGGTTAGTTGAGCCTTTTTTTCTTAACTCTTCTTCAATGATCTGTTTTGACATGAAACCGTAGAATTTCTTTTATAAATAAGCAGCTAAGGCACCCGACTTCGCTCAGAGAGTTGATATGAGATTGATCTGACGTTCAAACCCACCACGATCTTGCTTTGTATTCCCTTACCAATAAGTAACCCCACCCATACAAAAAAAGGTTAAGAATAGTCCACAATGTTCCAGAATATTCCACAACATTCGTAACTATTCAGGAATGTTCCACAATGATCTGGGATGTTCCTGGAAGTTCCCGAATGTTCCAGACTATTCCCGATCATTCTGAAACATTACAGAATACTCCGGGATATTCTGCAATGTTTTGGAATGCTCTCAAATATTCTTGTAAGTTCTGGACTGTTCTAGAATTTTCTAGATGGCGAAACTTCCAGCCCTTATATCTTCAAAAGTACGCCCTTCAGATAAAAACAGGAGACTTCTTCATGGGGGATAGAGGGCTATCACACTATTTAATTCCCTTGATCGTACTGGAACTTGTTTCCGAGTTTTAGCGGCACGCACATTGTATACTTTCTTTTAAAATTTATATTGATTTAATGTTTTTTTTTGCAGATTCTCAACATATTTCAAATGAGCCCAAACGCTTTGAAACTGCTGATTCGCAAGGGTTCAAGAAAAACGATTCGAATTCGAAAGGCAACAAGAAAGTAAAAAAGTTCGCATGTAATCAATGCAGCTCTGTATTTGCTCGGAAAGGTGGCTTAAAAGAACATATTATGTCCCATTCAGGTTACAAACCGTTTGCATGTTCGAGCTGCAGCGCAGCTTTTCTCCGGAAATCTAATCTGGACAGACATCTCCTTATACACACCGGAGAAAAACCTTTTTCATGTCCTCACTGTGGGTCTCTATTTGCTCAAAAGTGCGAACTTGTAAGGCATGTTCTCATACACACTGGACCAAAACCCTTTCCATGTCCGCAATGTAGCTCTTCTTATATTCAGAAATGTCATCTGGACCGACACATTCGCACGCACACCAAAGAAAAACTATTTCCGTGTCCACAGTGTAAATCTGTGTTTACTCAGAAATCTGATCTTGTTAGGCATGCACTCACGCACACTGGAGAGAAGCCGTATTCTTGCCCGCAGTGCAGTTCTGTGTTTACTTTGAAATTTCAATTGGATCGGCACTTCCTCACACATTCTGGAGATAAGCCATTTGCATGTGTGCTATGCAGTGCTGCATTTTTGCGGAAAACTCACTTGGACAGGCATATTCTAAGGCACACTGTAAGGAAAGAATTTGCCTGCAGTCTGTGTGTTTCCTCATTTTCTCAGAAACGCAATCTTGATGGACATATGCGCATGCACGCTGGAGCCGAACCATTTTCGTGCCCCATTTGCAGGTCTATATTTTCTATGAAAAGTAATCTTGACAGGCACATTCTCGCACAACACAACCAAGAACAACCTGCATTTACTGAAGAAATTTGGTATCAGAATGCTTAGTCTTGCACGCAATGGGGATAAACCACTTTCATGTGCTGTTGGGGTTTATGAATTTCACGTTTTATGAATTTCTATGAAATAGTCATTTGGATAAGATTTTCTCAAGCATTGTAGACATAAGCATTTACGTTTTTTTAGAAATCTAATTCTAATGAGCGTATTCTCACAATAACAGTGTAAAGATGCATTGTGATTTCGATTCCTTTAATGGCTTATCCTCAAAAGTATGAATTTTTCAAACATGCATTTATTTATTATAGCTTAAAAGAATTATTACACGTAGCTTCATTATTGTTGTTAAGTAACTAGTGAACTAAAAAATAATACGTTCGGTGGTGTGTCTGTGTATCTGTGTGTATATGTAACTCGGGTTCAATGATCTCTGACGACTAGATTTTTCTTTCCTTTCCAAAATTGGAATTGATTGAAAGAACGATTCAGACAAGCGGTTAGGTTGGTACCAAAATTATTTTATTTTTATTTAATTAGTAGTTCTTTGTTAGAAATGTGTAGTATAACTTTTGTTAAAAATTTTTGACGAATGTTGGAATTTTTCACCCGTGTATATACTTTGAGCTTCACATAGCCTATCAATTATATTATCCCGTGATTTTTCGCGCTAGTAGTAAGTGGTACATGAAATAACAACAAAGATAAGTAAGTTGGTACTGTATAAGTATGTAGTTAGAGCATAATTAGTAAAGTAGTCCCAGAGAGAGAGGCGTATATACGTCATCGACGATAGTCCTTTTTTCTTCTCACGCGTTTTGTGTGAAAAAGACAAAGTCAGAATATACAGGGACTGCACCATTTAGTTTTATATGTAGTTTCATTGTTGTAGGTTGTACAAAGGAGTACAAATAATAAGCGCACAGTAAAATGACAAGAGTATTAAAGAAGAAAGCGGCCATAGGTAATTGGGTTGATTGTCTTTTTAACTTACATAACTTTTACCACTCTGTCACATTTACACCCCTCCGTCACATTTGTTTTTACTATAAATGAATTTTCTCTGGATCTCAAAGGGGAAATTGTAGCAAAGGGGGAAGGAGGACTAAAATGCCTATCGGGAGTGACAAACACGAGCTGCGTGTATACCTATTTCGAATGACAACCCACGTGACGGAGTTGACGTACGACATAAAAGTTGTAGGAGACAAGTTTTTGAGATTTTTAAAAATATATAAAATAATTATCGCTGTTACTTTACTTGATAGGTCTTTTGGAGTTTAAAATTAGTTTTATATTTTATGCAGTCATATATTTTTTTTATAACATTATAGAATATGCACGTTCCAGAGTGAAACGTTCCCTGCAGTGGGTTTAGCCGTGTTTAGTGACCAGGTCTGAATAGCCAGGTACTTCCCCTCCTCCCTCTTCCCTCCCCACTACCTTTAGCCTCGCAACATACCCCAATTGGGGATGCCATGGTCTCACTGGCTCCTTGTGCGGTATTCATGTGAAAATAAAAAAAAGTCGAGGTGAATCACAGGAGACAACTGTGATTGTGTGCGCAACGGTGTTACAACTCTGTCACGTAATTTTTGCTACAATAATAATGGGTCTGGGAAAAACCGATTCTGTGAGCTGAAAATAATTGCGATGTCCTAGAAATTTTCTACACAAATACCTAGCAAAGAATCCATTTCCATTAGCAAGTTCTGGGTGAAACAGACACCGAATATTTTATATTTCCTGGAAATGTGTTTTTTTACATTTGCTCCACACAGGAGGCCTTGAGGAAAATAATTCCCCTCCAGGCCTATGTCATCTTTGGGGATGCTGTGTAAAGGATCTTTCTAGGAAAGGGAAGGGAGGAAGTTCTGGGAAGTAAAATGGCTTTTGGGATGGGTAGGAATCTGGGGGTCATTGTGTCCAACAGTGATGGACGTATGTATCCATCCCTTCCGCTGCAATGCAAGGCGATGCGTCGAGAAGTCCGGCTGGAGAGATCTAGGTTATGTCTCTCTCAACCAAACTTTACCTATCCAATCCGCCATATTTTTTTTAATCGCACACAGTCGTTACGTCTTTAGTATAGTAGATTTTAAAGTAATTTTAAAATAATAATATTGGTTATTCTGTTGAATTTTTTTCCAATCTCTGGTGGAGACAACTTTATGTAAGCTTAAAAGAAGAACAACCCATTAGCGCCGTTTACACGCACACTTCGGAGCGACCGAGTCCCGCGCCACTTCAGGCCGCCGCGCAGAAAAGTAAAGACCGATAGGTTTACAGCGCAGTTCACTGTGAGACTTTTCTGCGCGGCGGCCTGAAGTGGCGCGGAACTCGGGCGCTCCGAAGTGTGCGTGTAAACGGCGCTAATTCAGCCTACATACTGTCACTAGCGGACAAGCGACAACAAATGTACGTATTTGAAAGTTGTAAAATAATACGGTTTTGAAGCTTACAGCTTGTCTTTATTCATCGGTTCCAGTTCGGTTGGCTGCATGGTGTTATTTCCAGTGACATAATCTCATTTTTCATATTTTTTTTTTTAATTCGCTATTATATAGACATTTTCTGATGAATTATTATATCTACATATCTGTCAATATTAATATTGTATTTTCCATAAACATAATAATACCCATTTAAATGTTCGTGTATTACATATTTTGAACAGTGGAAAAGTTACTCCAAAATCTTGGAGTAACTTTGGACAGGAGCCTGAATTACCGGAAACACATGGAAACAGTGGGCAAAAAAACCAGGACAAGACTAAACTTAGTCAATAAGCTGGCTGGTACTAGCTGGGGATGCGACGCCAACACGCTCAGAACGGCATCCATTGCCCTGGTTTTCTCAGCAGCTGAATACTGTGCTCCAGTATGGGCCAGAAGCGCCCACACTTCCATGGTCGACGTTCAGCTTAATGCCACAATGCGAACCATCAGCGGAACCTTAAAATCGACTCCTCTTCCCTGGCTCCCCGTACTTGCAAATATAACCCCGCCAAATATCAGGCGAGAGATTGCAACACTGAGGGAATACAAGAAGGCGCTGCAAAAAAGCGAAATACCCTTGCACGATGATGTCGTTTCTCACCCGGCATGCCGCTTAAAGTCTCGAAAACCCTTCTGGACGGAAGGAGAAAGACTCCTTCGAACACCTCTCACCCCAGAAGATAGGTGGAAGCTTGAGTGGCAATCAGCCAACGTCAAAAACGCCCATCTCGTGCAAGACCCCACTGAGAGACAGCCTGGGTTCTCATTGCCTCGCAAACTCTGGACTGCCATCAATAGGATAAGGTGCTCCCATAGCCGTTGTGCTCATATGATGCATAGATGGGGCCTTAAAGAGTCGGCGACGTGTGAATGCGGTGCGGTGCAGACCACCGAACATGTGGTCAACGAATGCCCGCTCCATTCATTCCCCGGCGGGATTGATGAGGTCCACAGGGCAACGCCTGAGGCCCTAGACTGGCTCGCAGACCTAGATGTCCCCCTCTGACCCCCCACCATACGAAAGAAGAACAGTGGAAAAGGGACAACAAGTTTATATATTTTGTTCACTGTGTTAGAATATTCTCAGAGCACGTATCTTGTCATTGTGTAAATACATAAATAACCTACAGTATTGTAATAAAAATTAAATGTATGTTTGTCATAATCGAGTACCTAGGTTTATAACGTATTTTGTGGCTCCAGCCAAAAGGTGGCTCCTAAATTAGGACTCCTCGAGATTTGTGCAGGGTTAGCAACTGCTAGCCCTATACAAGACGCTTAGTTTCTTAGAAGACAGATTATCTCGGACTTATATGAGCCAGTCTGATGTACTTACTGCAAACATTTCAATGGCATCTTTTTTTGGGTGGATGCTCCCACCAAATTGCACTAGACAGTCACTGATAAAGTACGAGTAACTGGTGTTTTTATTTATGTGTTTGTTCGTATTGTGAGATATTTTAGGTAATTGGTTTTTCGACCATACTACTTACTATGTATTCTATAAAATTTGTGAAAATACCGAATAAAGAAAAAAGAGCACAGTTAGTATTAATTTAATTCTCGAAATGTAAGCTTTGTAAAAAGGTAACAATTTTTATCTTTACTTTATAAAAATGATCTAGTATGTATTAACAGTTACCGATAAAGCCGCCTCGGGAACCATTTATTGGATGACCAACACCCCTGCTATAGGGCACTCCCAAGTAGTTTGTTGCGTTTTGTGATTTAGCAGTGGTGCCCGGGTTCATGGGGTGGGGTTTGTCTAGGTCTTGGCGGCGAATGCGCTTGCCCATCTACTGCGTGGCGGGTCGGATCTGGAGAGATTGGTTGAGGCAGACCTTTTTATGACGATACGCGCACGAGGATCGAGTATCTTGTAAGTTTCTCCGTGAACGGAGGCTCAGAAAATCAAAATACTTGTAATTTTATTTATTACTCATAGTGGTTAAATTAATATTAATCCGCATCTTCGGAATTTAAATCATCAGGTTCTGAGCTTTCAATTGAATCATCAGGTTCTGGGTTTACATTTGGTGTGATGTTTTCATAAATCACAGGTAACTCTGAATAATCCATCGAAGATGTTGATGGCCTGTTATTATAAATTTCTTCAATTACTTGTACAGCACGCCGTTTAAACACTCGCATCTGTCCATCGGACATTGGCTCAACATCCGGCAGTAAACTGAGGAGAAACATTTTTTTGGGATTTCGTTCGAGATTTTCGAGGCTTTCCTTCCTGGCTTGTTTTGCCCTATACTGAAGGATGCCGCCATCAATGTTGGAGCCTGATTTGTGGTCTTTTTTCTTCGATGACCTTGAGGTAGAAAAGGACTTTGACGATAACGGGTCTGTCATTGACTGCGGCGATGATGTTGGCAATGGTGATGATGAGGACCATTCCTGAGGAAATTGCGACGACGAGAGCAATGGTGTAACTTTCATTCGTGTATCTTGTGGCTTACCGCGTAGATGCATTTTTGATTTTAAATCCAACGACTGAGACTGTGATCCAGTTGATTTTTGACATCCAAATGACAAAGTTTTGTCTTCGTCATTGCTGTTCTCATTAATGACACATTCATCGTGTGGATTTGTTGGAATTGACAATTTTATAAATGGTAGTGTGAATTGCATAACCTCATTTAAATAATATTTCCTTTTCTTAGCTGCAGATCCACTTTTTGCAGGTTTCAGATTTCGGACAAAAACATTGCGAATATTCCTCCATTTTTCTTTACATTCAGGTCCTGAAAAGATAACAAGAGTCTTAATTCAACAATTATTGATTCCAAGTTCTTTACTTAGGCGTCGGATCGACATATACGAGCCTGTCTTTTTATTTCGCGAGAGGAGATTGTAGGTACAATATCAAAAATCATTGGTGAAAATGTTGTTATTATATAGATTGAATTAAAAATGCAAGCCGATCCCGAATACAAATGATTGTAAAATATTTCAGAACGCTTCAATCTACTTTTGAATTTACCTAACTGCTTGGGGTCATTGGATGGCACACATAAGAGAGTGGAAAAGTTTCCTAACACCGGCTCAAGCAACTTCAATTATAAATCTTTTTTTTTAATTAAACAACAGATTATTTATGCAATAACCGATCAATTTTCTCATTTTGACAGTCTTAACATCTAGCAAGATAATTATTATTCAAAAAAATCTTAAGGATATCTAAATAAGAGTTATATATATATATATGTATATATATTTATATCTAGTGTTTCCGATATTTCGTTCAACAGCATCATTCCTCTTGTCATGCTATGCTGTGCCAGAACATCCGTTCTGCCATATGGTATTTAAAACAAGTCGTGTCGACGATTACGGCTGAAATTTTCTGGCACGTATAAGCTATAGCATCCAAGAGGAACGGGCTGTAAATAAATATATGATAACGTCTACTTTCTAAGCTAAATCTATTTGTTGCCTGAAGTAATTCTATATGGTACATGAACCTCAAACAAGACAAACTTACCTAAGAATTTTTTTCTGCATTTGTTCCAGCATATTAATATATGTATTTCGAATGGTGCGGAGTCCACACACCACAAGCATACTCCAGCTTACTTTTTATGACGCTATCGAACATGACCATCTGGGTCATCAAATTGCTTACTCATTCTAATGATAAAACTCAGGAGTTGGTAAATTTTCGAAATAAGTGTCCTTGGTTATTACGAATAATTTTTAGAAAATTAGATTCGCCTTAATCACTATAAAGGGAAACTTTTTGCATCACGGGCGGCAGAAAATGATGCATTTTAATTTTCAATTGCGTAAAATAAAATTTCACTTCGCGAACCGATACGGCAACAATCCGGCGGCCATTGTATCACTGTTATGTTGGTATCCCTGAAACAAACAAGAGCTAGATACGACTGTAGCCGACTTCGTGGGATACATGATAAGGCGCGTAATTATGAAAAACAGAATTATAACTAACTAACCATCACGCCGTTTCCCCGCAGGGGTTGGCAGAGAAGACGGACCACCAAACAACTCGGTCTTGGCACACACTCTTTGCCTCACTCACATTCATACATCGTCTCATACATTCTCTTCTATTATTCTGACTTTTGACATGGCCCGACTCAAGTAACTGATTCACTTGATCGTGCCATGTCTTCCTCGGGCGTCCCCGACTTCTTCTACCATTCACATTTGCATCGTATATTCTTCTTACACTACTTTCTTCGTCCATTCGCTCTACATGCCCAAACCATCTGAGGGTCCCTTTCTTAATCTTACTCATTATGCTTACATCAGTCTTACATTCAAACAGAATTATAATGTTAACAAACCTCTAATCGTATATATTTATTATTACGATAAAATAACGATTAGGTAGAAACATGCGTATTCGGTAAGTACTACTTTGACGAAATTCTGAAAATAAAATGGATAAAGGCTACTATTTTGTTACTGCTCAGACTTCGCTAACCTGGCAGTTCAATTATTGTGCGTGAAGTTTATGACAAAATATAAACCATGTCACGTACCTGTCAAATTGACTTTTTTTCCAATATCAATCCACACCTTCTCCACTATATCCTTTCTTACATATTCTGGTAGCGTGTAGTTATATAAACAAGCATTTTTTTCCACTTCGAGAACAAATTTAAGATTAAATTCCTGTTCATTAGCCATTTCTGTCAAACGAGTAGTAGTTACAAATGCAACCCGCGTAGGACGCTACCAGCACTGCCGGTAGACTTTATTTAACCATAGGAATGCCAATGTTCGACGACTTTAATGTCTATGGGAATTTGTGACGTCACACACCATAGGCGAGAAGAGAGGAAACTCATAATGGCATGACCATAAATAATTTCATCTTAATGCGGAGCCTATCCAGTTCATTAGCCTAAAATATATTTTTTTAAATATATATATTTTGAAATGCCAAATATTCACTCAAGACAACAATGCTACATATTGTGAAAAAGTGCTGTTCTGAGAAAAAGAGTTTTAAGTACAACTTAATATCTCAGGACGATGCTTTATTTTATTTTTATTATTTAATGCCGGCAACCCGGGCGTTTATTGTAATAATCCCGTTTAACTGTAAAAAAAAACAACTGTCGGAATTATAATCTTAATTTATTTTATGATATTGATATACCTTTAGGTATTTTAATGTCAAAAATTCACGGAACTGAACAAATGTGCACCATCTACAATAAGGTCGCTAGCATGGGAGTAGGCGGTAAACACAAAGAGCTTAAAGTTAGTCAAGGTACCGGAATTAGTCATATAGTTTTAGAAAGCAACGAAGGATGAGCTAAAATCATTTTTACGAACGCAGGATAATATAATAATAACATTTGTACCTAGCGGCGAACACAGAGCGGCGAAAGCAAAGCTGGACCGCAATAAAAATTGGAAAGCCAGGATATTGTCGGCAGGGACACACAAAACAATAAAATAAAACCCAATATCGCCACGCCGGGCGAAGGCAATAAACCTTTTCCTTTGGCCCACGAAGCCGCTGCGGCCGATGGGAGTGTTTCAAGGCTGAATTAGGTTCAATCGTTGAGGCGACGGGAGAATCCTCAACACGAAGGCAGTCACCATTTGCCCGGCCTAGGGGTTGGTACCCCACTTCGCCAACGGAGTGTCCCGACCAGGGATAAAAAATTAATAGTGTTTTTTGCAACCCGACCAGGGCTCTGCAAACGCTCTCCAAACTACACGGGACCGCGCGCAATTTCCCGACCAGGGAAATTAACAAACACGCTCGCGGGTTTCCACCGATACGTTCGTGAACTTCCGCCAGAAAGTCCAACCAAGTGACCGTGAAATATTCCGACCAGGAATTTGCACAAGTTCCACTGTGCACAAATTTTCACCACAAAGAACTCTCGCGACTCTACCTGTGCAATAACAAGTGAAAATAAGCTATTATAACTATTATAACTTTTATAACTTTTTAATCTCTCTAATTAATACACACCAGTGAAAACCTATTATTGGTTCAATAACATATACATATGTAAATACACCTAAGTAAATAATGTAACTGTTGGTTTTCCAAATAAAATAAAATAAAATAAATAAAATAAAAAAAACTTAAGTTTAAAGTGCCTAGTGACTGTGTGCTTACGCGGAGACTCCATCATCAGCAACCAAAGGGAAGTGACTGAACATTTATTTAATTTAACCACCGAAGTGATTAGATTCTGAACAATTACATAAAGACTTTTCCGTAGAATTAAGCAAACAGACTTTCTAATTTTAAGACTAATTAACTAAGTACCTAGTATAAGACTAACCCTAGATTAATAATTAACCCCTGCCTTTTGTGTCCTAATGTAATAAATGTGTCGTTTCGTAAATCAGTAGCTTTTTTAATTTGTTCCTCCTTAATTTTAAGTTAATAGTTTTAAGTTTGAACCCGCCCTAAGGCGTGGGTGTATCAATATCGTAAAAAAGGCAACGGTTCCAGTGACAGAAAAAAAACGGTTCCTTGAAACGGAATACGAGATGTACGACCTTCTCTACCGCGTTGTCTTTATTGTCTATGGACAACCTTACTATTTTTAACACACGCCTTCGGGAATCGTGTCATTCTCTTTCCAAAGTCTTCAAAGTTCTACTTAATATCGCTAACACTGTTTTGCCCACGCTGTTAAATCAAACACCCCATCCTAGTGATATTTATTGGTATTAAGTTGTAGAGCTCATATTTCTTACCCTAGTATTTATCGCTCTATTCTAATTGCTTGCAACTCCTTTTATAGCGGTGGTTGTTCCACAATCAATCTGAACGATCATTGAGCTAAGGGATTCTCAGATGCAAAACTTCGTTATGTCAAACGCGGCTTAGTCATATGCAATCATTTCAGTGGGCTAACCGACGAATCTTCAAACTGTCAATGTGACGCATGCCTTATTTTCGGTTTGTGTTTCGTAGACAATGGTTGAAATTGCCGGTGAAATGTTATTAAAACATTCGATAACGACGATTATTAGTGAAATATAACGTCGGTTTCCTAAAATCGATGAAAAATATCAATGATTTGTTTAAGCGTTTACAAATATCTAATAATTACTTTATATTTTGGAATAGTTGACCCAGGGTCAACCTTGAATTTCAATAAGTACATTCAAAATTGTTTTTAGAGGATTTTTCTGCTTTAACTAATTAGCTGTTTAAAAAATGTACTCTTTTTTATTGCTTTTTTTACATTAACTCCACACAGGAGGCACTGAGGAAAATAATTTCCCTCAGAGCCTCTGTCATCTGAGATGCTGTGTGGAGGGTCTTTTTGAGGAGAGAAAGTAATGAAGATTCCATGTTGTAGGAAGGAGAAAACACAAATGCCGGCAAAACGTTCCTCAGCCGGGCTATTGAGCACAATAACGAGTCGAAGAAGCGACCCGTTCTCTTGTGACAAATGTCAACCGTGTACATATGTTGGGCACGCGTTTGGCGTGTTTCCCGACTATGCACCGGTGCCGAAAGGATCAATGACGCTAGTTCCTCAGAGCATCTTCCATTGAAATACCGGTAGAACAAGGATAGCACTCTCACCCGACGCCTGTGCTCTAAAGATGTACCGCTAATACAACGTAATATGTAAAGCTAATACCGCGCAAGAGTCACAAATGCTCCCCGCTAACCGAAGCCAGTGAGAAAATTGTATTTTTTATTAAACAACTCCCTTTTTGTGGGCTTTTACAAGGGATTAGAAAAATTATACAGCATTTGGTATTTTATGAAAATTATACATCATTTGGCAAACTGAATTGCCTCAGTAACCGATAAATATAGAAGATATCCACGAAATCGGAATAATTATTTCCCTCTAATAGTATTCTGGGTAATGAGGAATACATATGGTAGATAGCTTTATAATTTCTGCACACTGAAATAAATCCCGACATCTGGTTTTACGTAGTGGAACCCGAAAGCTTTTAAATGCAATTCTAGACAACAATCTTGCTGGAATATCCATGTTAAAACTTAGAAATTAATTTTGTATTCTGTCAATAACTTGTGCATGCATATTGTATAGTAGTTTCCAGACGAGAGTATTGTGCTCAATTCAGCTTCTAACAGTTGCAAAATATAATACTTTAATGAACTTATTGTTGTTGAAATATCTGGAATGTTTTGAGGATGGAGGTTTTAGGGAGGGGAAGGAGATTTAAAATGTTTTATAACTAAGTTTTGTATATTGTCAAAGACTCATGAAAAATGTCTAATTGTACCAATTTTCCGGTGTGGGTATAAGTTATTTGGGTAAATATTTCCCTCTCGAGTCCACGCTCAAAACACACTTTAAAAAATTAAAACAAATTGTACTAGGTAGATAATGGTAAGTAATAAGTAATTCAGTAACCGGAATTGAAAAATATTGCTTTTTAATGTTTTTTTTTTTTTATTTAAAAAACGCGAAATGTCATTTTTCAAGGACCGCCATATTAATTAGGACGATGAAATACGCATTTTTAAAAGAAAAAATCACTTTCTGTCAGTTAGACAATAATAAGTACGAACTTCGAAAATGATGAATAATTCGTATTAATCATTATTTTGTTCGGTTTTATAAACACGAAAAATCACGCGAGACGTTTGCCGTCGTAATTAACAACATGGCATTCCTTGAGAAATGACATTTCGTGTTTTTAAAGAGAACAAAATTACCATTAAAATGCAATATTTTTCAATTCCGGTTACTAAATTACTTATTACTAACTGTAATCTACCTAGTAGAATTTGTTTTAATTTTTTAAAGTATGTTTTGAGCATGGATTCGATAGAGAAATATTTACCACTTAAACACCGTCAAATAGATTCTGTTACATCAGTGTTCTGTTTCAGGTTCATTGTCTTTCGACCAGTTATCATCATATAACAGGACACTATAACAACAACGTGGGTATAAGAGGTTTAGCATTAAAATGGTTTGAATCGTACCTAATAAATCGTAAACAAAAAGTTCAAATTTCAAACATTGACGAAAAAATGATGCAGTACATGGTAGAATCCAAATGGAGAACAATCAACAAGGGTGTGCCTCAAGGAAGCATTCTTGGGCCCCTCCTGTTCCTTATATACATAAACGAACTTCCAATTGTTGCTGGCACAGAATGTTCAATGTTTGCTGATGACACTGCTTTGTTGTTTGAATGTAATGGAGACGTTGACGAATTTAATAAACATATTAACGAGACTTGTCAATCAATAGCAAATTGGCTGTTATCACAAAATCTGTCACTCAACACTAACAAAACTCAAGTTTTACAATTTTGTCCAGTGCAAGCTACACCTATAAACATAAATGTAAACTTCAATAATAATATTATCGAACCTTCCCAAACTTGTTCACTGCTGGGAATACAACTAGATGCAAATATAAACTGGAAAGAACATGTATCCAAAATAGTAGCCAAAATCAGTAGCTTTTCTTTTGTTCTAGGTACACTGAGAAATCTATTAAACATCGAATCGGTAACGGCCGCATACTATGGTTATGTATATTCAATAATAAAATACGGATTTATCTTTTGGGGAAACTCAGTAAACGCCAAAGATGTTTTTATCATCCAAAAAAGATGTATAAGAAAAATGACAAACTCTGCTAATCGGGATTCATGTAGACCTATATTTAAAAATTTGAAAATTCTTACAGTCACCGACATATATATAATGGAGTTATGCATGTTAGTGCGATCATCTCCAGATAAGTTTCCACAAAAAACTCTACACATAAACACGCTACAAGGTTTACAGAAAATTTATTAATACAACAACCTTCCACATGATATTAAACAAATACAAGATACACTCAGATTTAAGTCATCACTAAAAACATTCCTTCTGAACAGGTCTCATTACACATTAAGTGAATACCTCACATAGGTACAACTTATTTTATATTTATGTTTATATAATATGAGCTGGTCAAAAAAACCCTTGACTCTGTGCAGAAACGGGCGGTCCGTCTGATAGATTCTCCCATCTTAACAGACGGACTGCGATCTTTAGAGCACAGGCGTCAGGTGTTCTACCGGTATTACAATGGAAGATGCTCCGAAGAACTAGCGTCATTGATCTCCTCGGCACCGGTGCATAGTCGGGAAACACGCCAAACACGCGCCCAACATTTGTACACGGTTGACATTAGTCACATGAGAACGGGTCGTTTCTATGACTCGTTCTTGAGTTCAACGGCTCGGCTGTGGAACGATTTGCCGGCCTCTGTGTTTCCTCCCTCCTACAACATGGGCCTCTTCAAGACCTTCGTCCGTCCTTCCTTCGTCTTCTTCCGTCCTTCCTTTCCTCAAAAAGACCCTCCACACAGCATCTTCAAAGATGACATAGGCCCTGAGGGATGTTATTTTCCTCAGGGCCTCCTGTGTGGAGTTAATGTAAAAAAAAATCTACTTTGTTATTATTTAGCTTTTAATCAGTTCCCACTTTCTTTTGGGGGGTAAAGGCCTAATAAAATTATATTATCGTTCCAAAGTGGAAGATAATCTCAGTATCGCCCTGGTAAAAACCACCATTCAGAATTAAAACATCGCTTGAAATGACTTTAGTCTGTAGTCAATAGCCAGGTGCTTCCCCACTTCCCTCTTCCCCATCTCCTTCACCTCACCACTACCATCACCTCACAACATACCCCAATTGGTGATGCCGTAGTCTCACTGGCTTTAGTTGGGGACTCTTGTGCGGTATTCATATTAATTCATGTAAATAAAATCTTATAAATTAGCTCCTCTTAATTCTGTTACATTCCTTCTATTATATGTTTTATATATATGAAACTATAGATACATATTATATGATATATACGATTGTTTTGTTTACTATTAAATATCTATTCATTGTTCTACGTATAAAAAATATATATATATATATATTATTTAACCTTAATTAAAATTGTTATCTACATTCATTTTCTCCGCAATTTAAACACGAGCTTTGCTTTTAAAAAAGGAATATTAAATAATATATTTTTCAAATAAAAAACTTTATAAAATGCAAAAAAAAAAAAAATGTATTATATTATTAAAAATAATGTGGGTACTCGTACATATTTTCCTGTACCTGGAGGAGCCGAACCTGTGCAAATTGCAGTGTTAAAGAATCGTGAACGTGGTACAGAGCCTTGCAATTTTAGGTCGATCGTTACATTCATTTAATTTTAATACTACCACTCAGTGGCGTAGCGAGGGGGGGCGGACCGACCCGGGTGCCACCCGAGGGGAGGGGGTGACACTCGAACGTGGATAAAAAAACTCACGAAAGTGCGGATATTCCGCAAAAATATTTTAAGCTTGAACACTGACTGTTATTAAGCACTATAACTCGTATGGTCAGGGATGTTTTATTTTTTTTATTTTCGTTCCTAGCTCTATCGGGGTATTGCTCGGTCGGGGATTTTCCTGAAATATTCCTTGTGTCATTCTAATTTCGTAGGTAATGTTTTGTTATCGTAAACGTAAACTAGTGAAGTGAATTTTTATCTATTGGCTGACGTGAATTAGTGGAAGAGTTGTTATTCTGTTAGCGTTTTTATTAGTGCTGAAAGATCATTTTAAAAACAAGGTAAGAGGATTTGATAGTAATAATTATAATTTGGAGGTTTTCAGAAAACGTTTTTTATGAATTCGAAATATGCGTTTAGAATTTGTTGACGAAGCGCTATTTACACCGATTACCAAGTCAAAATTTACACCAACGATTAGCTGCTTACACTGGAGTAGTTTCGCAAGCTAAGGTAATTTGTCTACCGAATGTAAGGGCACCCTCAGTTTTCGATCAGTTGTCGATTCTTTGGATACGAGGTCACCTTCGCATTACTAGTGCTGTAAATCATAAAACCTAAATTATTTTATCCAATATTAGATTGGGGATTATCCAAAATCTAGTTTGAGTGACTAAAAATAAACTGTATATTTTTAATAATTTAATTATATATACAAGTATAATCGGTAAACTAGTAATCCTGAAATCAGATTTTTGTCTTAGTCCTAATTTTGAAAAATAAAAAAAAAATTGATTGGAGACGTTACGTGAGTATGGCGTCTTGACGGTGTATTTATTCGTTGACCCGGCCTATACTAATCTCACATTTTTTAAGTTAAGAGTGAGTCTGTGTGAGAATCCAAAAGCTTGAATAAAAGTTACACATGGAACAAGCAAACGGTTTTCTTTCGAATTTGGGAGCGTACGGTGTGCAACTCAAATTTTAATCACATCTCGAAACTGGTTTTAATTTAAGATTGAATATGTATTCGGTAACCCATTTTAATAAAAACTACACCCATAACATGAAATGGATAGTCTGAAACTTTCATTTCTTGCAACTCGGGGAATATCTTGCAATTGTAGAACTCGGGAACCACATATTAGCACATATTCTTCAACTTTAAAAGTTTTTCGTGTACTGCATGCATTAATAATTAAAGCTGGGGACTCACACCTTTACTATCTCACAATTGAAAATTTATCATTACACTTTGAACACAAAACTGGTTTTACCTTAAGAATGGGTTGTTAAAATTATATTTTTACGCCAGCAAATGATTTTCCTCAGAATTTTGCAGCATATTAGAATTAAATACTCCACTCGGAACTTTAGAACGGTTTCGAAATTTATTCTGCATTTGGAGAACAAAACCGGTTTTAACTTTCTGTGTGCGTTTCCCCACGTTCACAACTGCATTCAGAACTCAAAAATGGTTTTCCTCAGATTTTTGCACCACATAGTATGCAACTTGAAATTTTTAACTGCACTTGGAAAATGAGAATGGTTTCCTTCGAAATGCGTCAGTACATGCATTCGCATCTGGATATATTTTAAAATTCTGAATACAAGACTTGTTTTAACTTAAAAAATAATCTGGTAAGAGTTCACTGGCTTAAATTAAAATAGAACCTTATTAATTATTTCAAAACTGGTTTAAATTTAAGAGTTAACCAGTATTCGGTAACTCGTTTTAGTTAAAACTACACTTCCTCAGGCATTCAACAAGTTAAAGACCGGTTTATTTTTTTTGCCTAATTACTACATATGGGTCCAGTCAGATAATTTAAAGCCCTACTCAGACACAATCAGCCAAAAAAAATCTACCACATTTGATATTCATCAACAATTTCAGACCGCTATATTACTCCCACAGCTGCTAAAATTACTATTAAATGCATGTTGACTACAATAACTAACTTGAGGACATCTTAAAACATCGGAGAAATTAAGTTTAATTTTTCTGTGCGTTACCATGTATCATGTTGATTTTGTCTAATATATGTATACTCCTCCACAAATTTTCAACTAGCCAATGATTTAATTATCACGTGTTTGTGTACATAAGTTTTAAAGTACGATTTGTATCATCAATAAATATATTGTGAATTAACAAAACGGTATGTAATAGAATAAGTATAAACCGTGAAAAACTTTTTTTTTTCATTATTTGTTTTTGTCGACCTCCTTCTTTAGCCGGCGTTACAGTGTCAGTAGTTAAATCATGAGTATAAAGTAGTCCCAGAGCGAGGTCGTATTTACGTTACCGACGATCCTCCTTTTCCTTCTCACACGTTTTGTATGCAAACGAAAGTCAGAATTATCATAGAGAGTTATACAAAGATGTATAAATAACTAGCTGACCCGACGAACTTCGTACCGCCTCAGAATCAATAGCTGTTGAAATAAATTCAGTTTTTTTATTAAGTTAAAAATTACGCAATGAAGCAATTATCAATGCGCAACTGTCCGTGTTTTGTTTTTGCCAGTATCAGAGAGGGCATTGTGTACGGATTTATATTTTTGTGATTTTCTTACTTTTACAATTCCTTACGGGAATTCGGGAGGCGGATACGGGTGCCGCCGCCCCGGGAACCATTTATTGAATAACCAACACCTCTGCCATAGGTCACCCCAAGTGGTTCGCTATGTTTGTGATTTAGCAGGGGTGCTCGGGTTCATGGGGTGACTTATGTCCGGGTCTTGGCTGTTGATGCGCCTGCCCACTTGCTGCCCACCTGCTGCGTGGTGGGCCGGATCGAGAGAGACTGGTTGAGAGAGGCCTTTTGACCTTTCCAGCCGGACTCTCTCGACACATTGCCTTGCACCACAGTTGGAGGGATGGATTCATACGTCCGTCACTCCCGGACACACTGACCCCTCAGATTCCTACCTCATACCCTCATACCTTTTTCCTTCCCAGAACTTATCCTCCCCATTCCTTAAAAAGATCCTCCACACAGCATCCCCTAAGGTGACATAGGTCCTGAGAGAAATTATTTTCTAAGCTTATGTAAAAAAATGCGTTTCGTTTCAGAGATTTATTATAATTATTGTATTTTTCCTTTGGAGGTGTGCAGACATACGTTCAACATTTGTCTCATTTTCGAAGAAAGAAGGGCAGCATTATATGATTAAAAACAAACGCACAACAATAAACGAATTGACATTTGACGTTTTTTACTGTTTCTAATTCACGCACAGTTCAATATTACATATACCTCTCACAATATTGCTGCAGTTTTTTCTAAATATGAGAATTCGTTCCATACAAAATGTATGGGGAAAATAATTTTCTTTATAACTATTTATTTCGTTAACTTTTGTGATGTTTTAATAGTTATTATTCTATCCGGGGCGGAGACAAATCCAACAACTCAAAGATCATCAAAATCAGCCCAGCCGTTCTCGAGTTATAAATAGCGTAACTAACCCGACTTTGTTTTATATATTAAGTAATAAGATAAGATAAGTATACTTATAGTAAAATGACAAGAGTGTTAAAAGATAGCAGGCATAGGAAACTCGGCGAAAGTTACGGTTAGTTATGAAGGTTGTAAAATAATATGATTTGAAAGCTTACAGCTTATATTTTTTTTTTTTTTTATTAGAGATAATATTTTTTTTTTTTTTTACATGAGCTCCACACAGGAGGCGCTGAGGAAAATAATTTTCCTCAGGGCCTATGTCATCTTTGGGGATGCTGTGTGGAGGGTTTTTTTTAGGAAAAGGAAGGAGAGGAGAGTTCTGGGAAGGAAAAGGGTTTAAGGGGTGGGTAGAAATCTGGGGTTCAGTGTGTCTTGGTCATCCGCCTCCAAGACCTAGACAAACCTCACCCCATGAACCCGGGCACCCCTGCTAAATCACCAAACGTAGCGAACCACTTGGGGTGACCTATGGCAGAGGTGTTATATATGATATTACAAAATTATTACATAAAATTTATAATACATTACTCCCAATGAGTTTAATAAAACTCATTTTGGGAATATTACATATATTACTCATATTACATCTGTTCCAGTTCGATCGGCTGCACGATATTATCTTGAGTGAAATAATCTGATTTTTCAATACTTACTTTTGTTTATTTTTGCTTCGCCATTAATTGGGGAATTATTTGTGTCAGATCGCCCTGGTGTAAGACCACCATTCAGAATTAAAACGTCGCTTGAAATAGCTTTACCCGTGTTGGGTGACTAGATCTGAATAGCCAGTTACTTTCTCACCGTTCTCCTACCCCTCCTCACTTATCTTCAGCCTCACAGCATCTCCCATCACAATCGGGGAAGCTGTAGTCTCACTTGCTCTAGGCGGTTGAGAGCACTTGTGAATCTTGTGCGGTATTCACAAAAACAGTTATTCTGCTAAATATTCATCTTATTTTACTTTTCATATCGTTACTGGTGACTAATATTAATTTAAACTATATATTTATTTTGAAATTGGCTAATGATAATATATCTCAATATATGTCAATAATAATATTGTATTTTCAATAAACATGTACTTAAATGTTTGTGTATTATTAATATGCTTTGACTAGCGGAAGAGGGACAATAAGTTAATAGATTTTGTTCACTGTGTTAGAATATTCTAAGTATTTAATATATGAATATTCTAGAATATTCGAGCAAGCTCGTGCAACCTTTATCCATATGAAAAAAATGTTCTGCATTCATGATCTCAACCTTGGATTACGAATGCGAATGGTCAGATGCTACGTGTTTTCGATATTATTTTACGGAATGAAAGCATGGACGCTTACTGAAGAACTTATTAGGTGACTTGAGGCTGGATGGACAGGATTACAAACGAAGATGTTATGGTTCGGATGAATAAAGAAAAGGAAGTAATTTAAACTATAAAAATCCGAAAACTTCAATATCTTGGACATGTGATGAGACATCCAGAGAAGTATGAGACCCTGCATCTCATAATGCAGGGAAAGATTGCCGGAAGACGGGGCCCTGGAAGAAGGAGAACCTCATGGTTGAAAAACGTGAGACAGTGGTATTGTCAGTCTACCGTGGAGCTGTTCCGGGCTGCAGTAAACAAAGTCCGCATAGCCAACATGATAGCCAACGTCCGTTGAACGGACAGGGCACAAGAAGAAGAAGAAGAAATATTTATTAGTTAGTTAGTAATATTCTTGTCTTTTTCTAAATACATCAATAATCTTCAGTATTTCAGTAAGTATTGTAATAATAATTATGGGTGGATGTTATAATCAAGTACCTAGATTTATCGGGTATTTTGTGGCTCCAAAGGTGGCTCCCAATTGTTGGACTACCTCCTTAAGTTTTGTACAGGTTTAGCAGCTGGTCACTATTGAAGAATCTGTTAGCCGTGTACAAGATGCCTAGTTTTTTAGAAGACAGATTTTTTCGGACTTCTACGAGCCTGTCTGATGTACTTACTGCAATCATTTCAATGGCGTATTTTTTGGGGAAGATGCTCCCATCAAATTGCACTTGACAGTCTATCGAATTACACTGATAAAGTAAGAGTAGGGGGAGTACGTATATTATCGGACAACGTATGGTATCGTACAAGTGTTATTTCTCTTACTGGCGTATAGATAGGGCGATGCAAGTTAGTGTATAATATTGCCGCACTAATTCTGGATGCCCGGTGTTTGCATGACTCTCGCCAAAGCCGGTTATGTCGTTTTGTGCCCAAAAAACGAACTTTGACCACCGCATATTGTGTCCGCAGTTTTATTCAAAGACAAATAAAAGGTACGTTATTAATTTAATTATATTTTTACATATAAGACGGTACACTACATTTCAGTGGCAATCAAAGGACGATCTTATGTTTTAAAATGTGTGTCCCATACCAGGTAGGCGGTTATTTTGTTAACTCCACGTCATTTGGTTAATATCGGACATGGCTGTTACGGATGATATCGGACACACGAATAAATGCTTATTTTTTTTATTTATTTATTTAAATTAATAGGTATACATACACCAAATGAAGTGTTTCGTATTTGTATACACCTTATCATGAAAATATATTATATTACGAAATCAATATACAAAGGGTTTGCGATTGTTGATTTAAAAACATTATTTTCAAAAAGTTCATATGTTTTTCATCAATTTTTCCAGATAATGCCGAGGTTCAAAAAAAAGTGGGAGCAGGGGCTCGGGGTGAATGGAAGGATTGCAACATGAAATCAGCAGTGGAATACATTTGTGACAATTTGAGAAGCTGTCTTATATAGTGATGTCCCTAAAAGTACACTTAGTGACAGGTTGTTGAAATTGAAGAAAGTTTTTAGGATATTGAGGAAATTAGGTTCACTTCTAAAAAGTTAAAAAATTGTAAAGAATGAAGCCAAAATACAAGTTCCGGGTCTACCAATAAAAATAAAACAAGAAAAACTACTAGAATACAGTAAATGCCAAAAAGATTTTGAAATGAGTAAATTAAAAAAGAATCCGCCCAAATACAAAAAAAAAATAATATTAACACCGTCAATTATAAGAAAGCGGATAAACTAAAACGACATAAGGATTATAACAAATATGAAGTTTGAATTTTATCTGTAGAGAAAGCTTCGAAGAAGACTGGATTCAATGTCGAGGTTGTCACGGATGGGCTCATGAAAATTGTACGGGTCTTGAATCTTGCCATCATGAATTGTGCCAGAAATAATTTTTATTTTCAGTGTAACGTGTTATGTAAAGTTTGAACACAGTTTTACCACTTTTTAAAAATCCTTTTTTTTATAAAAAAAACATGAATATTTTTTGTCCACTTTTGTGTCCGATAACATCTTTGATGTCCGATATTAGACAATTCTTTCAAATACTTTGTTGCCTTTTTTCTTGTATTTCTCTTGCTTGTATTTTTTTTTAATTTTATTTTATTTATTTAAAAAAATACATACATATACAGATTAATTGAAAAACATATGGTTCTTAAAATTAATTACAATATATAAATTTCTTTTTAACGAAGCTACCCAATTCAAAGGAGAAAACATTTCTCGTGCTTGAACTTTGGAGAGTGTCATTGTAAAATGCGAATAGGTACAGAGAGTATGTTAGTACAAGTACTTAAATTTAAAAAAAAATATATATATATATATATTTATTTATTTATTTATTTTTATTTATTTATATATAATTTGTACAACATTTATTTATAACAATTACAGGCATATAGCCTAAGACGTTATAATCGTACCATTTATGCAGTGTATATGTAATGCCAAAAATCTTACAAATGCGCTATAGGACACAAAAAATAAATCTATTTTTTTATCCACCGCATTCAAAAAGCACGTAGCTCTCCCCAAAGGTGAGTTCATAAATAAATTAGTGCGGCTTGCTCTACTATATAGGAGGTTGTGATGACGTCCTCGAGAGTGAGACTCTGGTACAAAAAAATTTTATTGGGCCAGTATCTCATTATTAGATAAGTGACCGTTCATTAGTTGAAAAAAATATTTAAGCAAAGCAATAACTCTACGTGTCTCTAGGGAGTGGTAATTATTGGTCATGCCTAATATATAAATCGATGGGTAAAGCCAAGGATAACGTCCATAGAGCCGCGAGAATAAAAACCTTAAAAATTTCTTATGGACTCTTTCAATGCGTAAAGTGTATGTTAATTCGTGTGGGGCCCAGATGATCAAATTTGACTCAAGTACACTCAGGACTAGTGTGTTATAAAATAACGTCAGTGTTTTTGTGCTACGAAACGGATATGAGTTTCTAATTACGAAGCCGAGAAGCCTGTATGCTCTGCTTATTAAATCATCGATGTGTTGGTGAAAAGTTAGTTTGCTGTCGTAAATAACTCCTAGATCTTTGATTTGGTTTAGGTGTTGGAGAATAATTTCATTAATTGTATATTCAAATACATGCGGTTTTTTTTATCTTGTATACGAGACGATATTGCACTTGGGTGTACTGAATTTCAAGCCATTTATTTTGGCCCAGTTTGAAACGCATTCAATGTCACGTTGAAGGAGAATACAGTCAAAAAGATTTTTTATTGAGCGATATAGTTTCAAGTCATCTGCAAATAGTAAATACAGCGAATGTGTGATGACTGAACCAATGTCGTTAATGAAAATCAAAAACAGAAGTGGTCCAAGGATAGACCCCTGAGGAACTCCAGAAAAAACTACGAATTCCAAAGAACTGGAACCCTTATAATAAACAAACTGTCTACGATTTCGAAAATATGAAGCAAAAAAACAGAGTAGTCTTTTGGAAAAACCAAATGAAGCTAGCTTATTTAGAAGAATATCGATGTCAACCTTGTCGAATGCTTTTTCCAGGTCAAAATAAGCAACATCCACCTGGCCACCATTGTCAAGAGTTTGTGATAAGAAATCTGAGATGCATAGGAGGTTTGATGTTACTGACATTTGGGATCTAAAACCATATTGACGGTCGTCAAGAATTGGATTAACATGATTAAGTATATATTTATGTAGAATTTTCTCGAATATTTTCATGATGGAACATAGAACGGCAACTGGTCGATAATTCCGGATATCGCGTTTGTCTCCCTTTTTGTAGATAGGGGTTATTTTAGTTAATCTCCAGATGTCTGGGAGAATCCCGTTTTTTAGGCATACATTGAAAAGATGACATAATGGTGGTATTAAAAGGTCGGAACAACCCTTTAGTATAAATGTTGGAATATTGTCAGGACCGATGGAGTGAGGTTTCTTTAAATTTGAGAGTGCCTCCTTAACATCTTTTTCGGAAATACTGACCAGGTCGAATGAGGGCCCAATCTGTACAGTGTGAAGTGTAGAGTCAATATTGAGAGTTGGTTGAACATTTTTGTAGACAGATGAAAAAAAGGTAGCAAAACTATTAGCGATTTTATCATCAGTAGTCAATTCCTCTCCGTCAAAAATCATAGACTTAAATGAGTTGTTGGATTTTTTTAGATCGTTAATATACTTCCAAAACTGTTTGGGATCGATAGACAATTTTTCTTCCATTGAAATTAAATGATTTTTAAAAGCTTCACTGATTTCACGTTTTACGATGGAGCGATAGGCTGAAAAACTAGTATAGTCTGAGTTGTGTCGAGTTTTTTTCCATTGCTTATGAAAAATATGTTTAATTTTAATATTTGTAATAATACTATTGGTGTACCACTTAGCATATACACTGTGTGCCGTAGTGCGAGGTGTGGAAATGGGTATACACTTGTCGAATATATTGTAAATTGAATTGTAAAAATTTGTACATAATGCATTAATATCTGTTGAACTTTGGCAGACCGGTTGCCATGAACATTGAGAAAGCAATTCATATAATAAGTGGAAATTACCTTTGTTGAATCTCCATGCGTTTATGGTTCTAGCTCCATGATAGGAGGTAACTTCTGTTGGACTTGGGTTTAGATAAGAACTTGAACCACCTGAGTGAGCCTCACTAATACTTATAGATAAAGCAGGGTGGTGCTTGTCTTCGTTTGTAATAGGGTCCTGACATTTCTCAACACACTTTACAAGATCCTTGGCATTACATAAAACTATATCCAGAGTGTTATTATAATCATTACATATCAAGTTATATTCTTGCAAACCGTAGAAACATTTAAAATAATTATACATGTTCACAATATTGGAGTTACAGGAAGGGAGGTTCAAATCCCCTAATATTAAAATATTTTTGTCATTGAGAAGATTATAATTACTATCTATTTTTTCGAATATGTTATAGTATAACGAAGTTGAAGAACGCGGTGGCACATATATCACACATACAAAAACAGTTGAAGATTTCAAGGATAGCTTCACCCACAGGGATTCAGTATCAGGGAGGTCCATTGAAGAAATCCTCTCAGCATGGGTTACAGAATCAGCGCGAACAGCCAGGACGACACCTCCTGCGCGCGTGGGGCGGTCACGACGAAAGACAACATAATTTTCTGGAAATAGCTCTGAATTATGCACACTTGGTTTCAGCCACGATTCAGTGATTGCTATTAAATCTAAGCTCGTGCATATAGGTTGTTTTTAAATACTGCCAACTTCGTATTTAGTCCTCGAACATTTTGATAATACATAGAAAGGTTAGAATTACTTCTCACTCTCAGAGTGTTTCGTTGCATCATTGGTTGCAGCATTTCTCCGAAAAAACCACTCATTGAATGCAACATGATTTGGCCATATATTCGGGTCCATGTAAAACGAAAGCTTCGATTCCGGGACTCCGATCCGGAAAGAGGCGTAGTCAGCTTTGGCTGTCAACTTAACAACATCGTAAACAATATCTTTGTTTATGTTGAGAAGGAATTTAATGTAGACAAGTTAAGTTAAGAATACATGAAGACAAGTCGACATAATGAACTTGAAGTAAATAAGAGTTTAATTGGAATAGGTTACAATATAAGATAATACAGGCATAGATATATCAGAAATAAAAATAATATTATTGTATTTACTCAATAGGTAGATTATAAGTAGGTAGTAGGTACATATCATTGGTTTAGAAACATATTTGAAATGAATGGGCTGACAGTATTATAAAAGTAGGTACATAGGATAAAGTTGTAACAATTTTGTGCCTACAAATAACAAATATAACAAATAACAAATAAAGATAGTGTCTTGATATATGTGAAATCTTTTGTATTTAATCATTAGTAACCGTTTTATTATAAAACAAAAGAAATTACGGTGTTAAACCAAAGAGCTAATTTGTCCGATACCACCCGTCGGATTCCGATAATAAACGAAAATTTCGTAATTTTAAAATCTAAATTTTGGGAAACAGTGATGGTTATTGATTTTTAAAATTAGCATAGTATGTAGATCTGTCCTTTCCACTTATGATTAATTCATAAATCGTTTATATTGAAGCAATAACAACAAAATACAATTGATCAATTCTACAACCCTAAATAACTCAGTTGAAGGAGAAAGGGGCCTAAATTGGCCCGGTGCTCCATAAGCCCGTTATACAAAAGACACTACGCGTCCGATAATATCCGTACTCCCCCTAACTACTGTTTTATTAAAGGTCTCTGCCCACTACACCGTTCCATACCATGACCGTAACCATAGCGGCGCATGCAAAAAAACATTATTTGTATCGGTCAGTATGAAACGCTGCCGAAAATGACCGGACTGACGGCGAATTCTCGATGACAATATTTTGCAAGTGCCGGTCCACTCTATGCATGGCACTCGACGGTATTAGAACGGGGATCATAAGTGTATGATTCCCGTTCTAACCCCGTTCTAACCGCGTTGCCACTCCATCAGTTCGTAATTTGTGTTGAGTTATATGAGACGTCAGCGGGTACGGGCACCGTACGCCTATTGAACGGGTATGGTACGGACATTAACCCCGGTGTATACGGGTATCATACGGTCACTAAACCCGTTACGTACGGGTATCATACGGTGTTAGCACGTTCTAGTGGGCATAGTAGGGCGTAGCGTGTTTATTTCGTGGCTGATACGTTCATAGTACGGTCATGATATGGAACGGTGTAGTGGGCAGACTCCTTTATGTGTGCGTTCGTGAGTAAGATATTTTAGGAAATTGTTTATTTCGACAATAGTGTATTCTATAAAATGTGTGAAAATACTGAATAAAAAAGATCAAAGTTAATATTAATTTAATGCTCGCAATGTAAGCTTTGTAATATCAATTGAATAATCGTATTAACAAGGTAACATTTTTTTCTTTTCTTTATAAAAATGATCTCTTATATATTTCCAGTTACGGATAAAGCTGCCCCGGGAATTATTTATCGGATAACCAACACAACTGCTCTTAGACACCCCAAGTGGTTCGCTGCATTTTGTGATTAAGCAGGGGTGCCTTGGTTCATGGGGTGACGTTTGTCTGGTTCTTGGCGGAGAAGGTGCTTGCCCACTGACTGCGTGGCTGGCTGAGGTCAACGACTGGTCCTTCTGATCTCGCCAGCTGGACTCGTTGACCCCTAGATCCCTACCCACCTATCATACCTTTTTCCTTCCCAGAACTTTCTCTTCTTCTCCCTCCACACAGCATTCCCAAAGATGACATAGGCCCTGATGGATTTGTTCCCTCAGGGTCAACTGTATTTTGTTCTAGAAAAAAAAAATAATATATATATATATATATATATATATATATATATGTACTAGCTGGTCCCGGCATGCGTTGCTATGCCACTTAATAAAGAAATTTGTTCTCCCTGCGTGTCCTTTCCCACTCCTTCACCTCCACCTTCCCACTCCCCACTCCACTCCCCCCCCCCCCCTTCCCCCGTCCCGCGAACCCTCCTCCCGAGTTCCTCTCCCCCATCTCTCCCTCCCTCCCGCTTTTCATAGCAATAGCCGCTTCATCGCGTGCCACCAATAGCAATTTTTTAATACAAATTTCATAATGCCAGAGCTCACCTGAAGTTTTATAAAAACCTTGTCCTGACAATAACGAACACACAAAAAAAAATAATTATCGAATTTGGTACAGTCGTTCGAAAGTTATGCGCTTAGCAACACATTCAGCGATTCATTTTTGTATTATAGATATATACGTGTATGTCTTGGTTGGGCAAGAGTAATGTCATAATGTGAATTGGCTGCCATTTTATTATAAATTTTAAAAAAATGGGCTCTGTTGTCACAGACAGTTTATTTGAAGGTGTAAAATTGATGACATTAAATTGAAAAAGTGGTATTTGAAAGTTTGGTAATTAAGTTCTTTATTTCTACATAATGTCAAAAGATTAATAACGCTCTGGTAAGAAAGTCATAATATTTGTTTACTTATTTATAACTCATACATAGTGGATAACTTAAGATAAGTCAACATTTTCAGAGGTTGAATCATCAGATTCTGAGCTTTCAATTGAATCATCAGTTTCTGGGTTTACATTTGGTGTAATGTTTTCATAAATCACAGGTAACTCCGAATATTCCATCGAAGATGTTGATGGTCCGTCGTTTAAAATTTCTTCAATCACTTGCACAGCACGGCGTTTAAACACTCGCATCTGTCCATCGGACATTGGCTCAACATCCGGCAGTAAACTGAGGAGAAACATTTTTTTGGGATTTTGTTCGAGATTTTCGAGGCTTTCCTTCCTGGCTTGTTTTGCCTTATACTGAAGGATACCGTCATCAATGTTGGAGACTGATTTGCGGCCTTTTTTCTTCGATGACCTTGGGTTAGAGTAGGTACTTGACGATAACGGGTCTGTCATTAATGCAGTCAATGGTGATGATGAGGACCATTCCTGAGGAAATTGTGACGAAGAGAGCATCGGTATAATTTTCCTTCGTGCATCTTGAGGCTTTCCACGTGGATGCATTTTTGATTTTGAATCCAACGATTGAAACTGTGATCCAGTTGATTTTTGACGCCCAAATGACAAAGTTTTGTCTTCTTCATTGCTCTCATCAATGATACAGTCATTTTGACGCCCAAATGACAATTTTTTGTCTTCTTCATTGCTCTCATCAATGATACAGTCATCGAGTTGATCTGTTGGAATTGGCAGATTCCCAGAAACTAACGGATTTGACAATTTAATAAATGGTAGTGTGAATTGCATAACCTCATTTAAATAATAAGGTTTCTTTTTCTTTGAAGGTTTTAGATTTCGGACAAAAACACTGCGAATATTCCTCCATTTTTCTTTACATTCGGGTCCTGAAAAGATAACTAGTTTTAATTTAATAATTATAATTAGAGGTGCTTCGGCGAAAGAATGACATTTACGAGCCTAGCTTTTTATTTCGCGAGAGGAGACCGTACAATATAAACAAACATTGGTGAAAATTTTGTTATTATATGGAATGCATTAAGTGAAAAATGCATGCCAATCCCGAATACAAATGATTGGAAAAGATTTCAGAACCCTTGAATCTAATTTGGAATTTACCTAACTGCTTGGGGTCACTGGATGGCAAACATATATAAGAGGGGAAAAGTTTCATAACACCGGCTCAAGTAGATTCAATTATTAATCATCTAACTCTATTGTACTGATGGCTTATAGTGATGCAAATGGTTTATTTACTTTTTATCGAAACAGGCTTTGTAGGAAGAAACAGTGATAGAGGCATTTTCAAAGCATCTACCATGAAGCACAGTAACTTCCACCGTCTGTATTACTAAATGATTCCCGTACTACTTCGTAGGTGTTGAGCATTCCCACTATTGTGTCATTTAATGAGACCCTTCCCACAAAGAATGGTAAATAAGAGAATAAACGTTTTTACCTACCGACTCAGTCGAGGCAGAAAAACTGAAGAATGCACTTTTGGGATGACAGAAAAATTTCTTATTGTTAATTTAGTACGATGTAAATCAGTGCAAAAAGCACCCGATATTGTCGAAGTCGTGTGTGTTTTACACAATTTGTTTATTTATTTGTTACTAGATTTTTCCCGCGGTTTCGCTCGCATGGTATTGGGGGGTTCCCACTCCGCCTCCTCCACCCCCTCCCTCCCTCGCCCCCACTCCACCCCTCCCCCCAAATCCTCCTCCCTCCCTCTACCTCCCTCCCATCCCCTTCCCCCCCTTTCCCCACCAACCTTCCCCACACCACCCTCCCCCTCCCAAATTTATTTAAAGTACTCAACTAATAATTTGAATCGAATAAAGTATTATAGACATCTTACTAATCGTGCCACCTATTGCAATTTTTTATACAAATTTCATAATGCTAGAGCTCTGAGCTATAGCCTGTATCTTAATCTGATGCATGAGCTGTATTATTGTAAAGTTTCATTGTAATCCATTTAGTAGTTTTTGCGTGAAAGAGTAACAAACATATATCCATACAAACTTTCGCCTTTATAATATTAGTAGGATAGCAGGAAGTAGGAAGACATACACAGTACATTATAACACAAGTTACAAGGTACTTATGTTAAATTAAATTATTAAATGGCTATGTACCTATTACCGTAAGTCTATAGAATGTCATTTGGTAGTTTCGCCTGAGATATGAACGGAAATTAAAACTTAATTAGTAAATGAACGAGTAAAAATAATAAAAAGGTAGAAAAGGGGGGAGGGGGAGATAAAGAGACATTTTAAAATTAAGAATTATATGCTAACTAATTGTAATTAACCGATTAAAGTTTGATAAAAGTTAAGTGCAAGTACTTTTAAAACAATTTGTATCACGCCAAGAATGTTCAATTATGTCAACAAGTATGTTGAATGAAAAGAGATGGCGTACCATGTTGCACCCGTGAAATGGGGTTCAATCGGAAGGCCACACATATTTGAATCCTGTGCATCTTGAGATTTCCCCTTTTCATCTCCACAAAATTTGAGAAATCATCTAACCGTCTGTTTTATTTCTCCTCAGGTTTCGCTACCTTGGCAGTTCAATTAGTGTGTTTGACGTTTATGCAAAAAGTAAAGGGCTCTCCACTAGACTCTGCCTGCAGAGGGCAAGGGTTTGAGCGAACTAGCGCTGTCTCGTTTTTTAAACCGCGGCTAGAACGAGACGCAAGCAGAGACTCTCTGCGGCGAGTCCCTGCATGCAGTGTCGTGTGGAGAGCCCATAAACCATGGGTATTGTGTACCTGTCAAATTGACTTTTTTTCCAACGTTAATCCACGCCTTATCCACTAGATCCTTTCTTACGTATTCTGGTAACGTATAGTTATA
This sequence comes from Limnephilus rhombicus, assembly GCA_929108145.2. Taxonomy (NCBI): domain Eukaryota; kingdom Metazoa; phylum Arthropoda; class Insecta; order Trichoptera; family Limnephilidae; genus Limnephilus; species Limnephilus rhombicus. The sequence goes on along the minus strand of OV815290.1, from coordinate 7,651,939 downwards.
TAAACACGCATGTTTTTTCACTTCCAGAACAAATTTAACATTACTTTCATGTTCAGCCGCCATTCTGTCAAACGTCAAACGGTAGTAGATACGAATGCAACCCGCGTAGCGCGCTACCAGCACTGTCAGTAGTGTGCAACCGTAAATAAGCCAAGCCACTCACTAGATTGATAGCTTTTGCCGTTTTGTACAGGACAAACTTTGACTTTATTTAACCGTGGATATGTCAATGTTCGACGACTTTATTTCCAAACAGGATTTGTGACGTCACACACCACACACGAGAACTAATAATGGCGCGACCATAGACAATAATATAATTTTATTACGGATTCTACCCAGTTCATTAGTCTAAAATTCTTTAAAAAATATATACATATAAATGTCAAAATATTCAATCAAGACAACAATGCTTCATATGGCTTCATGTGATAGTGCTGTTCTGAGAAAATGAGTTTTAATAAATTAGTTTTAATTTGCAGCTCAATTTCTCAGGACGATACTTTGTCACATAGAAACCAGTTGCACTGTGAAACAAAATAATCTTCCTAAAAATAACCTAAAATTACTTGAAGTTAACGTAAAAAAGTCCCAAAATAACAGGTTATAAAATAAAATCTCAATGGTTCCAGTGACAAAAAAACCGGTTCCGGAAAACGATAAGTACGAAGTACGACCATCTCTACTTCGTCTCGATAATTGTCTGGGTTTATTGTTGACTCATGCTTTCGCTTTCGGGAATCGTGTCATCCTCTTTCCACTTAAGTAGAAGTTTTCCCCACGCTGTTAAATCAAACACCCCATCTTAGTGATAGTTATTGGTAAGTTGTAGAGCTTATATTTTCAAACCTAGTATTAATTATTCGCTATATTCGAATTGCATGCAACTCAATTTATATATTATAGCTGCAGTTGTTCCGATTCAAACTGAGCGAGCGTTGAGCTAAGGTATGCTCAGATGCACAACTTCGTTCTGTCCAACGCAGCTTAGTCTTGCGAAATCAGGTCACCTGTGTTAAAGAATCCTTTTTGCCAAGATTAAACTGGGCTAACCGACGAATCTTCGAACTGTCAATGTGACGCATGCCTTATTTTCGTTGTGTGTTTCGTAGACATTGGTTGAAATTACCGAAGAAATGTCATTAAAAGTTGAATGACAAATCAAACGTTCGATAATTCCGGTTGTTAGGGAAATAGGAATAAATTCGGTGTTTGGGTAAAATTCCTAAAAAATAAAACTAGTTATTTTTATACTAATTTGGGGTCGGGGAATCCGAATCTGAAAGAATTAGGCGGCGGCAAGCAATATTAACTGAATTAAACGACTTTAAAAAATTTTATACACATACAGGAAAATAGCCATTTTGGAAGCATTTTGATTCCTAGAAAATCAAACTAGTTATTTTTATACTAACTATGGGCTGGGGAATCCGAATCTGAAAGAATTAGGCCGCGGCAAGCAATATTAACTGAATTACACGACTTAAAAATTTTCTATACACACACACTTGAAATAATCATTTCGGAAGTATTTTGACACACGTAGTACAAAGTTCATAGAAAAACAAGAAATATACAAAAACATGTGCCGGCAGTGTTACCAGCTCTCAAAAACATACCTTATAAATCGACCAAGTCTTCTTCGTCCGTCGTATCCTTGTCAAACTCGTTTGTCTCGAAGGGTTCCTGTCGGATATGCGGATCATATAAGAGTCCAGCTAAGCGGTAAAACTCCAGAGTAGGATCCTTCAGGCGTTCTTTGCAACTTTTCAGAAACATGTATCGAGCAAGGTTGCCGGGTATATGCGCTTTAACTCTACCAGATGACGACATAGAAGACTTGGCTGCTCGCCAAGATGACTCTAACCTAACGCTAGGTTTGTGTAACATGGTTTGTGCCCCTTTATACCGCCTGCTCGCGTCACGGCAAAAAAACATCCCTGTTTTCAAGTAGTTTAGCGGCTACGCTAGGTTTGTGTAACATGGTTTGTGCCCCTTTATACCGCCTGCTCGCGTCACGGCAAAAAAACATCCCTGTTTTCGAGTAGTTTAGCGGCTACGCTAGGTTTGTGTAACATGGTTTGTGCCCCTTTATACCGCCTGCTCGCGTCACGGCAAAAAAACATCCCTGTTTTCAAGTAGTTTAGCAGCTACGCCGGGTTTATGTAACATGGTTTGTGATACAAAAGAACGTGCCCCTTTATAACGCCTACTCGCGTCAAGGCATAAAAACTCCACAATACTAGTTGGTGTACCTTCCTAAAATATTTGAGAATCAATTATAAAAAATAAGTACTTAAAATATAAACATGTTATTTTACGTTATAAATATTACTGCTTAATGGCAACACTTAATTTTGTGTGTTAAAAACATCTATGTTATCGTGTTTTTCTATGATCTTTGTACTACATGTGTCAAAATACTTCCGGAATGATTATTTTCATGTGTGTGTGTATAGAAAATTTTTAAGTCGTGTAATTAAGTTAATATTGCTTGCCGCCGCCTAATTCTTTCAGATTCGGATTCCCCGGCCCATAGTTAGTATAAAAATAACTAGTTTGATTTTCTAGGAATCAAAATGCTTCCAAAATGGCTATTTTCCTGTATGTGTATAAAATTTTTTAAAGTCGTTTAATTCAGTTAATATTGCTTGCCGCCGCCTAATTCTTTCAGATTCGGATTCCCCGACCCCAAATTAGTATAAAAATAACTAGTTTTATTTTTTAGGAATTTTACCCAAACACCGAACTTTAGCCGGGAAATACAGCATCAGTTTTTTTTTTGTTTCTTCAGTTTTGTTTTTTCACATGAGATGAATGCTGCCTTTATTATTTATGTAAAAGCCCTCTGGGCGTAAAATAAAAGAATTGAATAATCAACAAAATAAATTAATGTTCTCCAAAACGAGCTTGAAAAAAAATCTTTGGTTTATAATTGTATAATTTTTACTATTTAGGAAATTCTAAAAATTATGGTACTTTATTAAAATTAAATAGTCATAAATACATTGGGAATTCATATGTCAAATATTGGTTTATAAATGTGTAAATTCTAATTATGCAATTGTAAATGTTCTCTAAAATGGCCTGGAAAGAATCTCCTACTTGTGATCTCACTAAAGAAACCACTCATTCACTCTGAATGCAATTATTAATGTTCTCCAAACTGACCCTGAAAAAAAATCACGTCTTTGCGATTCTTTCAAAGTCATAAAGAAACCATCCCTTCGTTCAGAATACAATTTTTAATGTTCTCAAAAGTGGTCTTGACAGAAGCAAATTCCTATGATATCTTGAACGAAACCATTCCTTTGTTAAGAATATTATGAACTAAATATACAATTTGGCTGTCCTGAAACGGGTATCCTTCCCAGTTGGACAGACAAAGTATCATTTTTTAATGTATTGTAATATATATGCATATACAATTTGGGAGGCGGGAATGGGTACCGCCGCCCCGGGAACCTTTATCGGATAACCAACAACTCTGCCATAGGTCACATCAAGTGGTTCGCTACGTTTGGTGATTTAGCAGGGGTGCCTGGGTTCATGGGGTGAGGTTTGTCTAGGTCTTGGAGGCGGATGACCAGGACACACTGAACCCCAGATTCTTACCCATCCCTTAAACCCTTTTCCTTCCGAGAACTCTCCTCTCCTACCTTTCCTTAAAAAAAATCTCCACACAGCATCCCCAAAGATGACACAGGCCCTGAGGGAAATAATTTTTCTGCTGTGGAGAACATGTAAAAAAAATATATATATATATATAAATAAATAAATAAAGTATCCTAAAATCGACGAAAAATGACAATGATTCGTTCAAATGTTTTAAATAATCTTATAATTATATTTTGAAATAGTTGAACAAAGGTCAACATTGAATTTCAATATATTTAAAATGATATCCTTATTTCCATATACTTGTTTTGCATTCGAGTTTTATTTTTAAATGATTAGTCGTTAGTGTCTGTCTCGGAAATGACTTAGGTATTTGGTTTGACACGAAACTCAAGCATATAGAAATAATAACCAATAAAGCTTTAAAAATGTTGGGGTTTATTTTAAGGGATTCTAGTGATTTCAATAATGTCAATTTTGTAAAAACATAATATATGTCACTAGTAAGGAGTCATAGAATACAATTCCACGGTTTGGTCCCCAAATTATGAGGTTCATTCACATGCGATTGAAAGAATCCAAAATAAATTTTTAAGATATGTAAATTTTAAAATGGGCATTCCTAGTGAATTCTAAATTATGATAACATTATTTGTTCATTAAATTTAATAAAATTATCTGATCGTAGAATCATTTCCAATTTAAACTGTTTGTATAAATTCATTAATTCAATGTTTGATACCCCTGATTTATTTTTTGAAATCTCTTCATACTCCAGGCAGGTCAGTTACAAGACAGTACCTTCCATATTATTGTACCAATTTGACATCAAAATCCCAATATTACGCTTCCATGCGACTGATTCAACAACTAGGAAACAAATTCTCCGAAGTTGTTGATATATTTAGTTCATCAATTTTAAAATATAAGCATACCTTATTGAAGTTTTTTTCATCAAGTGGGGGAATATTTTGATAAAGCTATTTAAATTGACTAACACATTAAAAGTATTTTGGTAGCTGAAAGAAAAAAACTATTTTGAATTTTTTTTATGTTGTGCCTACATACTGTGTGAATCAAATTCAATCATATTTTTACTCTATACTCATTTTTTTGCAAGTGTTTTAAACAGTTGTTTCCTGCACTATTTACGAGTATAAGTTTGTAACTATTGTTATACATATGTAAAAGCCTAAATAGGAGTAAATAAATAAATAAATATTTCAGCTCTCACTAAATAGATATCAATAAATATATATCTATCGCAGTATTCACTTATTTTTAAATGTGAAAACCGTGCATGAATTCCAACTTCTCCCTGCTAACCGAAACCAGTGAGATAATTGCCTTTATTTGTTTTATAATCAACTCCCTTTTAACGGGCTTTTACAAATAAATGCTATAAATTATACAACATTAGGAATTCATAACTGAACGGCTTCAGTAACAATTTTTTCATTGATAAAATGAAAGAATTTCGATTCGTGTAGATAAGTTTTAATCAATAAATTTTACAAAAGAAAATTTATTGAATATTTTCTTTAAATCGATTACTTTTTAATGGTTTACTTATTATATCAGTTTAATTCACTTTTTGTTGTCGAAATATCTGGTACGTTGTAAGGAAGAGGCTGAAGGTTTTAGTATGCGAAGTAGTTTTTACATGTTGCCAAATATTCATGAAAAATGTCTTAAGTGTAGTGATATTTCGTTGTGGGTGTAAGTTGTGATGTAATTTGCTGCTTTAGAGTTATTGGCTTATATATGAAGAAGAAAAATAAAAGTATCTAAACTTATCTCTCGACCTCGAAGACCGTCAAATAGATTCCATTACATTCCGTCATGTTTCAGGTCCATTGTTGTGCTTCGACCACTTACCATCATATACCAGGAAGCTATCAAAACAGTGCCATGGATCTTCCAAACCCGGAGAGTGTTTCCATCAAGACGGAACCTGGGTCCCAGGAAGAACATTCAGATGAAATTTCGTATACGTATGTAGATATCAACCTCCCGAACGTGAAGATGGAGTCTTTAGAGTATGCTGAAAGTACTCCGACAGCCAGTAAGTTCATTTCGTATATGTAAACAATGTAAGTTGCTAAATTCAGATATTCGGAATTGCTCTTCGTTTTGGAATGTTGCACAACTAGGATAAATGCTTTGTTTACTTTAGTTTTGTTAGCAACTTGGCTTTGCCGTATATAAGTTTTATTTTTATGTATAAAACATACAACGAAGTTGCATTCCCATGAGTTATCAAAACTCATTAAGGGATCGCCAATTGGTACTTTTGAAAAGTTAAACCCAACCCAACCCAATATGCAGACACAATAAATGAAGAAAAATTTTACAAAACATTTCACAGAAGCAACATACAGACACAACATATAAAGAATCACTTTACATATATTTCACAGAAACATATCTTAAGTATAAGATTTTATGAATTATTATAACCACTCATTTGATTTATGTACTGTTGGTGTCAAAAATTTATAATAAAGTATCCTCCATGATGGAGGATATTACATTATTATAAAATAGATACTTTATTATAAATGCAAAAAAAAAAAACAAAATCGGGAAAATACAATAAAAGGTACGGGCTCAAAAATATATAGACCTAATACAAGATGTTTACATACAAAATACATGATAAGATTAAAAAAGATAAACAAGATAAAAAAGATATAAACTGCGCCTATCATATCTGGATATACAAAGTTTGGTACTAGGAGATAATCAGGATAGCTACCAGAACAGAGTTTTTACCTACTTATGACTCGTTTTCCAAATAATATTTGAAAAAATAGGATTTCAATATATCGTTTCGAGATTTGTTAGAGACATATACCTATATACCTGTCTTAATTCTTCAGGCAATTTGTTATAGTTAGTGTAGGCAATGTATTCTAATAATTTCCGTCCGAATTTTGTTGAGTGTATTTTTGATATATGTAGTTTGTTGTGTTGGCGTGAATTATATTGGTGAACGTCGTTGTATAGTTCAGTTTTATATTTGTTACTTTTGTATTTGCTTTAAATTGCCAAACGTAACAAAATTTCAACATCTAACGCTTGTTAAAAGTTCCTGATTCCTCAAATTGGTGCCTAACCTTATTTTCTAACCGTAATAATTTATCGGCCTTCGTGGTCGAGGGATAAGGCTCTCGACTATCTATCTGAAGATTGCGGGTTCAAACATTGGTTTGAGCTAGCAAACTTTATTTGATTGATTTGTTATATTAATTTTTATTTATTTATTTGCTTATACGTGCCGAGTACATTTTATTACTAGTGTTATACATTTAGTATATATTACACAAGTCTATAGTCTTAGTAATTTTGTCTGGGATGAGATTCTTAATTAATTCTTAGATTAATGAACAAAGTTATAATCTTAAAAAATTTATAAATATTTAAAATTTATAAAGTTATAATTTTAAAAAATTTATAAATTGGAGTAAACTGTGCGAAGAGATAAAGAGAAATTTGTGTAACAATAATAATGTGCTCACGAATTGTAATCGTAATACATTATCCTTCAAAAATTTGGCATTTTTTTCAGATGGTCAAAATATTTTCGCTTTACAATAAAATGCAAATTTTTGGAATATTTCTGAGCACTTTCAAAAACCAAAAACTGTTTTTGAAAGGTGATGAAATACGCTTTCAAATTATAGAATTCGAAATAAACATTTTTTTATCATAAAAATTTTGCATACATACATAAAAAAGTTTTCAAAATGACTCACCTTACGTTTTTTCTAACTAAAGTTATTGGTAATAAAAAATATAATAAAAACATAAACCTACATATTTTATTAGACAAATGTACACATATTGTTACCTCTCATTTTTTCTCGCTCTATGTAAAAATAATTTATAAAAAATTCCCGTTCCTGTTTGGTTTTCAATTCTTGTTTTTTAATTCCTGTTCATAATCAGACTTATGGAAATCAATACTTCGTTTATGTGAAAGCAATATGAAACTATACCTGATTTTGTCTGGCTAGCCAGTCCCTTCGCAGGAAACTTCAATCCTTGGTCAAACCAAAAAAAAAGGATTTAAAAGGCATTTTAAAAGTTCTTACCTGTTTAAGAGCCAGTCCCTGGGAAGGAAGGTAAACCAAAAAATCTTTGAAATAACCCACCAGCCGGCCCAAAAGATGGCGCAACTAGATTTTAAAAAGATGTACTGTATTGAAAACATTGTTTTTCTTGTGTTGATTTTTTGTAATTTTGTTGTATTTCTTGCGTAAATGATTCCTTTTTTTGTATACTTTCTACTAAGTGTGTGTACACAATGTATTGGGAAATTCTTTTTTTATATTTATTTGACTTTCACCCATTAAGGGCGATCTTGGTCATTTCTTAAAGTTAGAAACATATTTTAAAAAATTGTTTACATTTTCAGTTTGTAGCGAGGCAGCGAACAGCCATAAAATATAATTTTTGTTAGATTTTGCATAGTGGTATCACCGGTCACCACTGGCCAGCTAGGTACGTGACAACGCATTTTGTTTTGCAAAACCATTCCGGTTCTAGTGTTCGCCCCCTCTACCTGCTTTGCCTCCAAGCAAGAATAATATTAAACTTGTACAAATTATTGTAACATAAAGTTTCTCTTGTAAATACATCGCTCGCGTGAATATCAAGAGTTATTATTTAAACACCTCCGCACATATTTAAACGCGCATCCAGTCTTACAGACGTGGGCAAGCTCTGTAAGCTGCCAGCTGGATAAAACATATAAACAACATATTCACAAAACTGGTGACCCGAATGCCCATTCTGGTGACCCCACGATTGCCCAAATGTATTTTTTTTTTTATTAGTTACATTATCTTTTTTTTTTAATTATTAACCTTTTAGTTTTTTTTTTAAATTAGTGACATTATTAGTTTTTTTTTTTTTTAAATTAGTTACATGAACATTTTTTTTTAAAAGGGAAATCCATTATGTGGAAGGATTATTTCAAATATTATATAGTGTACATACGGCACGTTCGGGATTTGAAAATACTATCGGTATCGCCCTGGTGTAAGACCACCACCCAAAATTGAAACATATTTTTTAAATTACTTTGGTTAGCCGTCTTTGGAGGTGAGGTCTGAATAGCCAGATGCTTGCCCACCTCCCTGTTCCTCCATCACCTTCCCCTCCCCCTACCTTCAGCCTCGCAACATATCATAAATTGGAGATTTCATTGGTTCAGACGGTTGGGAGCATTTGAAACCACATATAATAGATTATCTGTGAGTATTTTTAGTGCAGGAAATAATTGTTCCGGTGACAAACATAAAAATTAATTCCCCTTGTCCTATTTGGGTCGGGGACCCATTGCATCGACAAGGCTCCTCCATACGTCCCTGCCTTGTGCTGATTGTTCGGCCTCCGTCCATAGTAGACCCATCCTCTCCTCACACAGTTTCTGGAGTTGCCTCGCCCAATTGTGTCTGGGGCGGCCCACTGGACATCTACCCTCTGAAATCGCACTTAGTATCTTCCTCGGAATTCGGCCATCAGACATTCTTGGTACATGCCCAATCCACCTCATTGCGATTTTTCTATGAAGAGTAGCAGTAGTACAATGTTTAAATCATCTCGGATGGTCGAGTTTCTTATATGATCCCATTTCGTAACCCCTGTCACTCCTCTCAAGTACGGCATTTCGGCAGCTTGGACTCTAGAGCGAGTTCGAAATATAAAAATGAAAACTTTTAATTAAAAGTTTTAAGAAATCAATTCCAAAAATGACTTTCATTAATTTTCCTTACAGAGAATGTATTTTTATTGTTATTGTTATTTCAGGTGAAATTAAAGTGGAGACTATTCCCATCAAGGCAGAACCGGGACCTCGGGAAGTAGATGGAGGGGGAATTCACTACATAGAAATAGACATAGACAAGATGGATGTTAAAAAAGAAAGCTCAGAAATAATTAGTCGGAAAGCAGGTAAAATTTTCTTTCCACAGTTTTCAGATGCAAGTTTTTAAATCACTTTGTTATTATTTTATTTTATTTACTTGCGCATATTAAGTAGTTTTTGCCATTTTTTCAGACTTAATAATCAACCTGAAGACGCCTCCTGGAAAAAAACGATTATCTTGTACCTATTGCAACTATTCCTGCTCCTATGAGTCAACGTTAAGAGTGCACGTGTGTTCTCATACTGGAGAAAAACCTTTTTCATGTTCTGTTTGTACCTATTCATGTTCTGCAAAGGGAGTTTTGAACAGACATATGCTGACTCACAGTGGATTTAAACCTTTTTCATGTTCCATCTGCAATAATTCATTTTCTCATAGGGGATCGATGTGGACACACATGATTACACACACTGGTGAAAAACCTTTTTCATGTTCCATCTGTACTTATTCATGTAATCGAAAGGATAATTTGGTGAACCATATGCGGACTCACAGTGGAGTAAAATCTTTTGTATGTTCCGTCTGCAATAATTCATTTAGTCAAAAGCAAACGTTGAAGGTTCATATGATTACCCACAATAGAGAAAAAGCTTTTTCGTGTTCAGACTGTTCGTATTCATGTTCTCGAAAGGTGTATTTGACAAAGCACATGCGGACCCACAGTGAAGTAAAACCTTTTTTATGTTCCATCTGCAACAATTCATATTCTCACAAGCAATCCTTAAAGACTCACATCTTTTCACATACCGGAGAAAAACCTTTTTCATGTTCAAACTGTTCATATTCATGTTATCGAAAGGTGTATTTGACGATGCACATGCGAACCCACAGTAGAGAAAAGCCTTTTTTATGTTCCGTCTGCAACAAATCATTTTTTCAAAAGCAATCGTTGAAGATTCACATGCTTACACACACCGGAGAAAAACCTTTTTCATGTTCAAACTGTTCCTATTCATGTTATCGAAAGTTATATTTGACGAAACACATGCGAACTCATATTGGAGAATAATCTACATCTTGTTCGAACTTACTTACTATTATTAACGACCGTCAATACGGACTCCGGCGGAACCGCTCGTGCGGTGATCTTCTCGCGTATGTGACGCATGTTTGGGGGCGATGCCTGGAACGTTTCAGTGAGACCCAAACGGTTGCACTGGACATCTCCAAGGCCTTTGACCGGGTTTGGCACCGAGGACTTGTCAACAAGCTGCATTCTTACGGACTTCCCGCATCCTTGTGTACGTGGATTGCCGACTTCTTGAGGGAGAGGTCGATTCAGACGGTAGTCGATGGTTTCACCTCTTCCTCACACTCGATAAATGCTGGCGTCCCGCAGGGATCGGTTCTGTCTCTGACTTTGTTTTTGTTGCACATCAACGCCCTTTTGTCATGTGCACCAATTCACTGTTATGCGGATGACAGTACAGTTCATGATAGCTTTTTGTTTGACAAGCCCCCAAAGGGCTCACAAACTCCAACAGCTCGTAGGGCTTTGAAGCAAAGAATGGACGGTTACCTCGAGAGTGTTTTCTCTTGGGGTAAAAATAATCTCATTGAATTTAATGTTTCAAAGACCCAATCTTGTCTGATTACGTCTAAAAGGGATCGAAATGAAAATCTAGTCTCTTTCAACGGAAGCAATCTTCCAAACAGGCCCTCCATTGATATGCTTGGTGTAACCATAAGTGACCAGCTCAGGTATGGGGGATCCATCGAAGCCAGAGTAATGTTAGCCTCACAAAAACTGAGCGTACTGTACAGGGCCCGCAGATACTTTAATAGTACACAACTGCTAACCTTGTACAAATCACAAGTACGCCCCACGGTTGAATTTGGCAGCCATCTCTGGTCTGGAGCTCCAAAATACCTGAAAAATATCCTCGACTCTGTGCAGAAACGGGCGGTCCGTTTGATAGATTCTCCCATCTTAACAGACGGATTGCAATCTTTAGAGCACAGGCGTCGGGTGGGAATACTATTCTTGTTCTACGGGTATTACAATGGAACTAGCATCATTGATCCCTTCGGCACCGGTGCATAGTCGGGAAACACGCCAAACGCGTGCCCAACATTTGTACACGGTTGACATTTGTCACATGCTCGGCTGTGGAATGATTTGCCGGCCTCTGTGTTTCCTCCTTCCTACAACATGGGTCTCTTCAAGACCAATGTTCATTCCTTCCTCTCCTCAAAAAGACCCTCCACACAGCATCCCAGATGACATAGGCCCTGAGGGAAAATATTTTCCTCAGGGCCTCCTGTGTGAAGTTAATGTAAAAAAAAAAAAAAAGAACTGCAACTTGTCATGTTATCAAAGGTAAAATATGACTACACACATGCAGATTGACGAAGGAGAATGACCTTTTACCTGTTAATATGCTACTGAACTTCATTTTCTGAAAAGGAATATTTTTAAGAAACGTCCGGAATCACAACGGAGAAAAACCTTTATCGTATTCAAACTGCAATTATTCATTTTCTCTAAAGTCCTCATGGTGGGGAAATGCCTTTTCTTTATTATGACTTCAATATTCTTATCGCAGCGAGTCAGACCTAAAAAGAAACCTTAGCCAAGAAATAAATAAAAAAAATACGGAAAAAACCATTCTCATTTTCCGACTGAAACTATTCATCTGTATAAAAGTCGACCTCAAATAATACACATATGAACTCATTCACAGGAGAGCCCTTCTAAAAGTTTGTGACTTCTCGATCTTAGTCGTAAGCGATCTGAATATACCGAGGAGTCTCTAGGGTTGACTGTTATGTTAATTTTACTTTGAAAAATACGTCTACCAGCTAGTTTAAGGCAAAGTTAGAAATTCAAAGCCAACGCGTAAACAGTACGACACTTCATCAGGTGTTAAGGCTTTAACGACTTTTTTTTCGTTTTATCAAAGGTTAAATCTGAACTAATATTTTTTGTAAGATGTGGCTTATCTGAAGTGTCATTTCGCCATTAAATTAATCACTGTTGTTATATCATTCTGGGTGGCGAGTTTGGGTACCTCCACCCCAGGAACCATTTATTGGATAAACAACACCTCTGCCATAGGTCACCCCAAGTTGCTTGCTACGTTTGGTGACTTAGCAAGGGTGCCCGAGTTCATGGGGTGAGGTTTGTCAAGGTTTTGGCGGCCGATGTGTCTGCACACCTGCTGCGTGGTGGGCCGGATTAAGAGAGGCTGGTTGAGGACGTCTTTTGACTTCCAGCCAGAATACCTTGAACCGCAGTTCAAGGGATGGACTAATACGTCTGTCAATCCTGGACATACTGACCCCCAGATTTCTACCCACCCCTCATACCTATTTCCTTCCCAGAAATTCCTTCTTTTGCTTTGTTTAAAAGAACCCTCCACACAGCATCTCCTAAGACAGGGGTGCCCAAAACGTCGATCGCGATCGACTGATCGATCGCCAGTGCTTTTTGTGTCGATCTAGAGAAAATTTGCCGATGTAAATAGATCTTTTCGCAGTTTTTGTTTCAGATGATCAATAAAACCGCACATTTTTCATGACTTTTTGTTTTTAATTTATTTGGATCTTATATTGTCAATGGTCGCGCCTTTTTTATTGTTCACTCTATCCTCATTTAAGGTGTGTGACGTCACAAGTCCCCATAGAAAAAAAAAATCGTCTAATTATTGCAGATTCATGGTGAAGAAATATTGTCGAAAATTTCCCCTTTTAAAGAACGAAGTTTTCGATCTAGTTTCTAGTGTGTCGTTTGGTTTATTTATAAGTCAGTCAGTCCGAGTTGTAAATAAAAGGGGATATGAAGTTTATTAATAAATAATACAAAATGCGGTGCGGCAGAAGTAAAACGTATCATTTTAATAACGATTGGGAGGAAGAATTACCCCGGGCGGCTCTTTTAAGGGGCGGCAAAACCTTACAATAAATAATAATAATATCTTGTCAAAATTTTAAGCCGTTTCAATTCATATTATTGTCGCACTTACATTTTGGATCGATTGAAATGAGCACGGAATTTTTCATTACTAATTCTGTGGTGAAACCGATAACCGTCAACACGCGAACATTGTTTTCTATGACTAAGTTTCCACGTCGTGTTTAATACCTATTACAATCTTTGCACAGTTGAAACATATTTATGTGAAATTTAAATCTTATGTGGACGTCATCATCCAGTCTGCTATATCAACCATTGAGTTTTACGCTTCCTTTCTTCCCAACTTCTAAGAAAGTTCCTTAAATTCACTATGTTTTACAAACAACCGTGTATGTGCTGCCAGAATCAAAGAGAAACCATTTTCATGTTCTGAGTGTAGTTTTAATTCACCGCACACAGATTTAATTAAAACCAGTTTTGTGTTCAGAATGTAAAATTCCGATTGTGGATTCGTCTGCCGACGTATTTCAAAAGAAAAACATTATCTTATTCGAAGTGCAATTATAAAATTGTAGTTGTTGACTATTTATGTTCTGCCAGAATCAAAGAAAACATTTTTATGTTCTAAGTGTAGTTTTAATTTTGTAGTGTAGTTTTAAATTTAACTGGTGTACAAAAATTATAAAATATAAAAAGCAAGCATATTACAAAAGGAAACTGGATAACGTTAATGGAAATACCGAGCAACAGTGGAAGATTATAAAGGAGGCTTTAAATATACAAAAGGAGCAAGTGTCTAAAAAAAAATTAAAAATCAATAACAATATCATCTCAATGGAAGAGAATCCAAATATAATCACTAATCACGTAAATAGCTTATTCAGTGATATTGGTCCTAGATTCGCAAAACAATTGTGCAGTGCAAATAAAACGACCGAAATGTGTCTTGTTAACAATTTTATACCTTGTACTCATTTTCAGGTGAGAGCTTTGAATTTAAAACTACTAGCATTTATGAAGTTTCAAAAGTGATAAATGAATTAAAAATGTCTTTTTCCTGTGGTATTGATGGCTTAAGTATCATGGTATACAAACAGCATGTTTCTGTATTGGCTGGTCTCATATCTCACATTGTTAACCTTAGTTTTAAGAGTGGCATATTTCCTACTCATTGTAAGAATGCTAAGGTTGTACCTCTTTTCAAAGGTGGGGATCACCTAGAGGTTAACAATTACAGACCCATATCTTTACTCAATACTCTCTCAAAATTGATAGAAAGATTGGCCAAGTCACGATTAGTTTCATTCTTAGAAAAATACAAATTACTCTCTGACAATCAATTCGGTTTCAGAGCAAATAAAGGTACGAGTGATGCTGTTCTAAAGGTATTGACCAAAGTTACAAGAGCGCTGGACTATGGCAACAAAGCCATAGCGGTGTTCTTGGATTTATCAAAAGCATTTGACACTATTTCCCACGAATTGCTACTTAAAAAATTATCATCTTTAGGCATTAATAATACAGCAATGGGCTGGTTCAGATCTTATCTTAGTGACAGAACACAACAAGTGGAAATAAATAAGATGTTAAGCGAGGGTAAATCAATCTCCTTTGGAGTCCCGCAAGGTAGTGTGCTTGGGCCAATATTGTTACTTATTTATATAAATGATTTATGTAGTCTGAATATTCCTGGTAACATTGCTAGTTTTGCAGATGACACTGCCTTAATATTTGAGGGTAAAACTTGGAATGAAACTTTCAACAAAATTAATATAGGTTTAAAAGTGGTAAATAGTTGGTTAAACGATAATATATTAACTTTGAATGCACAAAAACCCAAATTTATCACTTTTAGCATTTCAAGTAAAAGTCAGCCTTCTGAAACTCACAACTTGATTATTCACAATTGTTTTCAAACATGTAACTTTCCTCAGGGCCTCCTGTGTGGAGTTAATGTAAAAAAAATAAAAAATAAAAACTGCAACCCTTTAGAAAATGTAGTGAGCATCAAATACCTTGGTGTAAAAATAGATAAATTTTTGAGATGGAATGATCATATTAATATGTTAGTAAATAATACTAGGAGACTTACCTATATCTTTAAAGAACTGAGACATATACTAGACAAAGAAAAATTAAAAACTGTTTATTTTGCAATAATTTAGTCTCTGCTTTCTTATAATATCGTGTGCTGGGGATCCTGCCCAAAGACTTATATAGAACCACTTAATATTGCCCAAAAAATGATTCTTAAAGTTATGTTCAAGAAAAAAATTAAATATCCAACTCATTTACTTTTTAAGGAATGTAATGAACGTAAAACAGATATATATTACACAAACGCTTTGTAGATTTTTTAATAATATTAATTTTGCAGAAAGAACACAGCAAATTCGTACTACGAGAATTGGCTCTGGTCTGAACTTTATGGCAATTCAAACTAAATCTTCTTTTGGTCAAAGAAATTATTTTTATCAAGCTCCACTCATATTTAATAGCCTTCCAGAACATATAAAGTCATCTAATTCCTTGTACACTTTTAAGAAGGATCTTAAATTATTTGTGTTAGTCGAGGATTGCCAATTGATTTTCTCTACTTTGTCCTTTCTAAATTATTAGCTAAATGAGTATGTTTATAATAATAAGCTAAAATAATATTATTTTTGTTGGAACAGTTTTTGTTCATCTTCCTCTTGCCAAATCTACAGCATGTTAAATTATATACATATATTTATTATTCACAACTTAATTTTTAAAACAAAAACAAAAAAACTTTATTTTATTTTAAATCAGATCTCAAAACTATGGTCACCCTAAAAGTCTACATTAATGTAGTACCTAGCGCCATCAGTTTAGTAGGTACCAGTAGGTACCCATAATCTATTCTCAATCTGTAAGAAATACAACAATATTGTTCTTTCAAAATCTGTATAATTTTGTGTTATTTTGTTAACTTGTATAATTATTGTTAACCTCAACACAGGCTTGTCCTAGTGAGGTAACAAATTGTATTGTAAACATTTTTACCTACAGTGTAAAGAAACAATAAATAAATAAAAAAATAAAAAATTCACCGCACACAGATTTAATTTATACCAATTTTGTGTTCAGAATGTAAAATTCCCGTTGCGGATTCACCTGCTGACACATTTCGAAGAAAGACATTATCTTATTCGAAGTGCAATTATAAAATTCTAGTTGCAGACTATTTATGTACTGCCAGAATTAAAGAAAAACCATTTTCATGTCCGGAGTGTAGTTTTAATTCACCGCATACGGATTTAATTGAGACCAGCTTTGTGTTCAAAATATAAATATAATTAAATAACATCCTAAAATTCTCGTCACCCCCCCCCCCCCCGCCCCCCCCCCCCCCCCCCCGGCATAGAAAATCTTTGGTTTAAGTACCTAAATGTACACATACTTGCAGCCTGTCATAGTCGATCCATCGTAGTCGAATAATGGCTCTTAAGCTTGGTGTAGGAGTTATTTCGTAAGTATATATGTGTTAATCATTACGCGTCGGGTTTCACACAAGTCTTTATATTTCGATTATTGATTTCAAAAATGTTGGATTAAAAATAAAACATGACTAAGTTGTCATAATATTTACTTTGACAAGTAGGTATGTTGTTTTCAATCTACCTATCTCTAAAATAAAAGCCATGAAATTCTTCCCTTTTAATTTAATTTCTTATTATTTTATTTTTCTTAATTTTTTTTTGTGAAATTGGAAGATTTGTTTTTATCCAAGAGTCTAATTTTTTAATGAATATTTCGGCGAATTTGTATACTGGATAATGAAAGAGATTCTGATAACGATTGACAAAAATAAAAGCGATTTTGAACTTACGAGTATTTATTACTTTAAATTATGCAATAATTATGGAATTTGGGAGGCGGGATTGGGTACCGTCGCCCCGGGAACCTTTATTGGATAACCAACACCTCTGCCATAGGTCACCCCAAGTGGTTCGCCACGTTTGGTGATTTAGCAGGGGTGCCCGGGTTCATGGGGTGAGGTTTATCTAGGTATTGGAGGCCGATGACCAAGACACACTGAACCCCAGATTCCTACCCACCCCTTAAACCCTTTTCCTTCCCAAAACTCTCCTCTCCTTCCTTTCCCCAAAAAAACCCTCCACACAGCATCCCCAAAGATGACATAGGCCCTGAGGGAAATTATTTTCCTCAGGGCCTCTTGTGTGGAGTTCATGTAAAAAATAAAAAATAAATCGTTTTATTCCCGCGGATCTGAAACTTTTAAATGTTGTCGACTATACAAAATTCTGAATAGTCAGTAATTTGGTCAATAGTCACCCTATTGTTTACAGACAATTCGCTTTGTGATTGTATGCATGTGTGGAGAGAACGCAGAAAATACGCAAATATAACACGTTAAATTTAAAATAAATTTATTGAATAACCACCACCTCTGATGTGGATGATCCCAAGTGGTTCGCTACGTTTGGTTAATTAAACGGAATCTCTGAGTATACCGAGTGAGTTTTGTTTAGGCTGTTTGAGGTGGTCGAGCCTGCCTATTCCTAGCATCTCTAACAGTACACGTCTTGCTCGAAGCATCCCACAAGAAAGTTAAATCATCATTTAATGTTAAAAAATACCGGTCAAAACTTCACGATCAATAATCATTGGTCATGCCAGTCATTTTACAAACAGTTACGCACGACACAAGGCACCTTAGGCGGTCTGAGTGAAGTTAATTCAACTGCGCAATCACGTAAGGGGGCATATATTAATTACGTGAACAGTTTTTCTTTCAATCTAGACCGCTCCCCCCCCCCTTGGTAAGATAAATTTGGGGCACTTCAAATTTCAAATATTGTTTTCAAGTAACGTAAAAATTTAAAAAAAAAACGGAATATTTTAGAATATTTGCCTAAACCGGGATTTTTTTTTTAAATGATGCAAGTGGCCTATACCTTACCGTTCACCTTTACGTACAACTCAACTATGTTGATGCAACCGCTCAATCGAATTAAATGGTCTTTTCAAAGAATTACGATTTGACACAAATAATGGGCCGTTTTCTGAGTAATTCCAAAATATCCACGAGATGGCAGCACGGTGTTTAGCGGTCCTCCTGTCATCTAATCTGTGGACCAAATCTATGGACTGACGCACTGACGTCTTTCAATGTTTGATCTGTCATTTCGATAGCTATTTGCAATTTGTTTTCCGACAAGTTTAGCCAAACCTAGTTTACTGGATTTGTAAGTAAAATGCACAAAAGTAAGATGCTGCTCTGAGCCACAGACCATGCTGTTCAACGGCCTCAACGCTAAGCATGCTCTCAACGACGATGGACTCCTTATCGTAGCGCTGGTTCTGCCCTTCAAACCATACGTTGAATGTAAGATACGGATTTTATTATACCTCTAATACTTTAACCAGGGATTTAACCGGTCTTTTAAATGTGATTAATTTTAAGTGAGTGGTACTATGGCTCCCCCAATCAGGGTATGTTGTAAGGCTGAACTGAATGGGGGAGGAAAGAATATGAGAAATTTGAAGGCTGGGTATTCACACCTGGTCACCTAACACAACTATTGCCATTTCAAGCAATGTATCGTTTCTAAATTGTGGTTTTTCACTGGCTGTTTGGAAGGGCTTTGAAAGAATGGATTTTTAATAAAGATCTTGAAAAGACCACTATTAAATAAGGGAGAAGAGGGAAATATTCCTAGTATATAGGGAAATATTGCCTGAGAACAAGTCGATGTTGTTGTTATCTACTGTGGATGGATGTTCCGCTCTTGTCCGGGGAATTTCTTGCTGGTGAACCGATACCAAAGGGATCTCATCAATTTATTAACATTATCTGCTACGTGTATTGCCTAGATCTGAATAACCAGACAGTTACCAATTTCCTCCAGACTCAAAAGCTGCTGTTTTGTTACTCTTAATTTTTCATTATTTTTGACATAGGTAAAAGCAAAGCTTAAATCTCAAAGCATAAAGCTAGAGGCAAAAATCTAATCGCTTCACTCAAGCTTAAAGCACAATCTTTAATTTCTCCCAACTATGTCTAGGGTATTGCACTGGTCGTCTTCTCTCGGATTCCTTGTACTATTCAATTATAATTTTCAGACGAATCTGACCACATGGCGAAGGAGCGTCTGCCCATCCGAGGCCACACATTCGAGAAGCACGTGGAATCCTTCATCAGCTACTGCGCCACCACCGTGGGGCTCCAGGTCATGCAGTGGCCACGCGTGCCCTACCTCTTCGAGGGGGATTTCAACCAGTCCTACTACTGGCTGAACGACTCCATCTTCATCATCAAAAAGGACCCAAATTACCCCGAAACCACGGCTGAATAGGAGTTTTAATAGGTTTACTTATATTACCTCTCATCACCTTTGTATTTTGAGATCCATCATCTGTGAAATAGATTATATTGAATGTTTTCAAATAAAATATTAGCATATGAAAAATCAATGGTTTATCAAGTAAATTATAAAAAAAAAATGTTAATTAATGTTGTATAGTATGGGGGTTGGGAGATTTTCTCGATTAGTTACCCCAAAATAAATATGTGTCTAATAATGCTATTTATTACCCCTCTAGACTTGAAATTGAGAAAAAACTGACTTATTTATTCTACACTAGTTGCATATTTAATTTGCTAATCTTATTTTCTTTATTTTAACAGGTTGACTGTTCACAAAGTAGCTCATGCGTTGACCGATGCTACCACAACTATATAATATTAGGATGTAAAAAAGAAAAAATGCCAAAACAATAAATAATTTATGTATAATGTTAATTATTTGTTGTACTGATATGTTCTTCTATGTGTATAATGTTTGTAAATGTTTTACGACACATTTATATCATGTCTGTAATCTCGTTCTTTTCATATTGACCTCGAGAAATAAAAGAAAATTTTTGTTATTTATTTATATATTTGTTAAATTATTTTGTGTTATTTAGTACCAATAAACAACAATCTTTTTTAACCATGTCAGTAGCTGTCGAAACTCTCTCTTTATTTTAATAAAACAAATATAATAATGATCTTTTCGTTATTAGTTTTTGGGGTGTTATGCTGTGTTGCGCTACCTCCTTTTTTAGCCAACGCTGTCCGAAACGTTGGCTAAAGAAAGAGGTAGCGCAACACTGCATAACACCCCAAAAACAAATAACGAAAATAGTTTGGCCGTGAAAATCTTAAAACGTATCATAATAATGATTGTTTATTTCAGAATGTTGTGCAATGCAATACATTCCATATTTTGAAATAGTTCAAACATTGACAAAATAACAATGCATTCATACATAGAATGGAACAGAAAATAAATGAAAAATATAGTATATAATAATAAATCCAAAAATCCGTTCATGGGGGATATTTGACAGGCTCCAATTTTCAGAAGGGGGGACTCCATCTCCATCCAGGCAACCATGGCAGTGATGATGGTATTCTTCGACTGGCGTAGTCTGCGCCATAAGCTTCCCCTGCGGTGAAACAAAGGTTTATTTTAATATAAACAGTTAACTTTTCCTTTTTATTATGTCTGTGCGTCTTTATCTAGAGTCGGTCTATCACACGGAGTATCAAAAGGCAATATGACTTCCACTGCCACGTCTTCTAGATTCACAGGCAACGCCGCTTCATCTTGTGGTTTTGGTTTTGTAGAATTTATATATATTTAATTAAAGGAAAACAATCACTTTGTTTGTAACCACGATTTATTGATTTAATTTTTATTTACCGACCGGTTTCGCTTAATACAAGCATCATCAGGGTATAAATTAAAACTGATGAAAAAATACATTGTGTGAGCTTATATATACATACAGACAGAGACAAAACATAATATAAAGTAAGAGTGAGAGATTGTAATTAACATCCTACATAGTGATAGAGAGAAAGAGACGGGTATATCTAATGAATAATTACATTATATCTACCGGGACAAAACGTCATTTAAACAGGTGATTAAGAAATAAAGTGGCTACGGGTTTTTTTAGTTTATGGGAAATATTCCTAATATCGGACTGTTGGACACATTTAACTGATTATTAAGGATTTGGGTTTTTGTTTTAACGGCTTTCTTTATTTCGAGTGCTTCTAAATTATTAAGCCTGTTACCATGACTATTTCTGTGTAAAATCTTAACACCGGTGTTTTGATTGAAGGTATGATCTTTATCAATAAGGTGATTAGCGAATTCCGAAAATCCATTATTATTTAAGCATCTAAGATGCTCTTTGATTCTAATATTGACATTACGCGTCGTTTTACCTACATAAAATGATGAACAATCATTACAATCTAATTTATATATTCCGGAATGACTTAGTTTTTCGTCCTTATCTTTCGAATTAATTAAAAACTTTCCTAAATTATTGTTTGTGTAAAATGCCGGTCTTATTTCGGGAGGTAGATTTTTTACAACTTCAACGTCAATTAAATGCCTTCCTCATCCTTATAAATTCATACCATCAAAACATTAAATTCACATTAGAGATAGGAACTAATTCAACTTTAAAAATTTTTTAGATCTCACCTTATCTATCGTAAATAATAAAATAAATTTTAACATCTTTCGCAAGCCTACCTACACCGACGTCGTTATCCATAACACATCCTGTTTCACATAAACACTCCGCGTTTCATTCAATGGTTCATCGTTTGGTCACAATACCGTTATCTAATACTAATTTCTCCAACGAACTAGCAATAATTAAAAAAATCGCGGTTAATAATGGTTATAATGCCGAACTCATTGATACAATTTTAAATAAAAAACAAAAACAAATAGCCACTAAGAATTTCTTATTTACTAATCATAATAATATAAATAATAATAATAATCTTTGTTACCAATGGCGTCGTATTTTATTCATTAATCAGTTCTCTTCCTGCAGTGTAAAAAATCTACCTCCCGAAATAAGACCGGCATTTTACACAAACAATAATTTAGGAAAGTTTTTAATTAATTCGAAAGATAAGGACGAAAAACTAAGTCATTCCGGAATATATAAATTAGATTGTAATGATTGTTCATCATTTTATGTAGGTAAAACGACGCGTAATGTCAATATTAGAATCAAAGAGCATCTTAGATGCTTAAATAATAATGGATTTTCGGAATTCGCTAATCACCTTATTGATAAAGATCATACCTTCAATCAAAACACCGGTGTTAAGATTTTACACAGAAATAGTCATGGTAACAGGCTTAATAATTTAGAAGCACTCGAAATAAAGAAAGCCGTTAAAACAAAAACCCAAATCCTTAATAATCAGTTAAATGTGTCCAACAGTCCGATATTAGGAATATTTCCCATAAACTAAAAAAACCCGTAGCCACTTTATTTCTTAATCACCTGTTTAAATGACGTTTTGTCCCGGTAGATATAATGTAATTATTCATTAGATATACCCGTCTCTTTCTCTCTATCACTATGTAGGATGTTAATTACAATCTCTCACTCTTACTTTATATTATGTTTTGTCTCTGTCTGTATGTATATATAAGCTCACACAATGTATTTTTTCATCAGTTTTAATTTATACCCTGATGATGCTTGTATTAAGCGAAACCGGTCGGTAAATAAAAATTAAATCAATAAATCGTGGTTACAAACAAAGTGATTGTTTTCCTTTAATTAATATGTCAAACCACAAAGTGACTGCTTTCTACCAAAAAATAAAAAAATAAAAAAAAATAAAAAATTATATATATTTTTTCACGTAGGTATCAGACGCCTTTCCTGTCTGTTTCTTAATTCTAAATAACCTACTTCTAAGGAACTACACCTTCCGGTAAATTTACGACTAGACGCCGCATGCCACTACACTTTTAATAGGCATATATTTAAAAAAATAAACTACCCTTAAACTTAATTACCACAAGAACCATCTGAATCTTGTCCATAGAAACCACATAGTGATAATTCATAGTAAAATAATTTGCACACATTACAGAAAGTGCCCCCTTTATACCGCCTGCTCGCGTCAAGGCAAGAAAAACATCCCAGTTTTCAAGTAGTTCAGCGGCTACGCTAGGTTTGTGTAACATGGTTTGTGATTCTGGCGTACAATCTCACAAGACGAAAGCTAATTTTAATTTTATGTAATCGAAATTTAGAATGACTAAGTTTAAAAATAGTGTACTTTCCAAAATCTGTGCCTATTAAAAGTGCGGCGGCTTATCGTAAATTTAATCACCTTTCAGTAGCTTTTGCCAGTACAGTACATATGAAAATAAAATTAGGCTCAAACTTCCGTACTTGCGTGATATAAAATACAAAATGGTCTACGTTAAGAAATAATAATTTGATTTTTTTCCTAAAACACTTCTACTGAAAATTAAATTACAATCACGAGATATACAGACATGGGACGAGAAATGCAAAACAAATTAGATTGCCAACAATGAAGAATCAGCTGCCCAGAAATCTCGTGCCAGACAGTTTGATAACCGTGTAATAAAATGATTGCAATAATTGAAAATGTTTAATTTAAAAAAAGGAAATAAGATATTATGTCTATCATAATTATTAATGTTAGTTGTGATTGACTACACTTGTATTTAAAGGTACGTTTGTTAAATAATGTCAAATGCGAAAGAAGGCAAAACATTGTGTATAAAATTTTGTGCATTTTATGTCAAATGTTTCTTTACGTGTTCATTATACTATACAAGCACTCTTTATATTATATTGGGGATTCAATTATAGTAAGATATTAATTGAATGAGTCATGTACTTACTGTTATGGTTAATATTATTGAATACATAATCTGTGTCCCTGAAATGAGCTTGACAGATTACAGAATCAGGAGTCGGTGCCCATTTGGAACGCCGATTGGATGAATCCATTTCGCTTTCAAGTCTTTCAATCTTTGGGAAACTCGTGCCCAACCCTATTTCTACACATTGGAACACTACAACAGGTTGACGGCATTATTATAATATTTAAAAACACTAAATTGCGCCAAACGGCCTAAAAAATGTATGGGATCTGACAGTTAAATAAAATAGTTGGACCGGTAGGACTATAGCGAACCTAGCGGCCAAAATCGTGCGAAAACGGCCCATTGTCATTAGAGAAGAAATAATATTTTGGGACGGTACTAATTCTTCCAAAAATGGTAACACCTTTAACATAACCATAGACCACGTGAATGCATCTGTCAGTAACATTTGCGAGCCATTTCAGATTCGGGTGTTGTTTTCTTAATTCTAGCTAAAGTTAAAATATTTCCCTGTCTTAACACAGGATATTCATTGCACAGTAAAATATGCTATCGAATTTTATATAGATGTACACTAAATAAATACGAAACTGCATGTAAATAGGTTCCGTTAATCTTATATCAATGTTCTGTTCCAAGTCAATTATTGTAGATTCGACCAGTTGTTTCCATCACTTAACAGAACGCTATCGCAACAGTGCCATGGATCTTCCCAACCCAGAGAGTATTTTCATCAAAACGGAAACAGAGTCTCGGGAAGACGACGGAGGTAAAAAAGAAATGGTTAAGGATATGTTTATTGACCTCCAGGATGGGAAGAAGGAATGTTTGCCGTACGCCGGAAATCCTCCGACAACCAGTAAGTTTATTGTATTTTTTGTAAAAAAATGTAGGATGCTGAATTGAGATGTTCAGAATTACCTTTCCATTTAGGAATGTTGAGTAGCCAAGACAAATGCTTGTTAACGACGTCCACCTATATCTGTACTTTAGTTTCTTTTGTTTTTCCTTGAACCACCGAGGTCCCGTAGTGCTTTATTTGTCACAAAACATCAAAGCCTGAAGTCACGCTGTGATATAAGATCTCTCACCAAATACCGCATCCTGAAAAAAGTCGTTTTATCTCCTTTTATCATATGGCCAGATATCTTAAAAAAAATATATGTAGAAAGAGAGACCATAAATCCCACTCTTTGCTTTTGAAAGATTATCAAATGCCACCAATATCATTACCAAAACAGTGAATAAATTTCTCGGCTTAAATTAGGCATATAATACCTCAAAAAAACTTTAATATAGGTACATATATACAAATTAAAAATGCAAAGAAACTATCTAGCTTTAGAATTTTAGATAATTGTCTCTTGCTACTACAAAACTTTATACTCAATTGCCAACAACGAACAAAAGGATGAAAAAATGATAAAGACGACAAACTTTGTCATTCGTATCTATAATTAATCAATATATATTATAAAGGAAGGTCCAGAAAAACGTGCGGCCCGTAAAAACTCAGAAACGAGTCCCGGTACGATAAAGGACGTTATATGGTGTTTAAGTTATATCTCTAATTCTCTAACGCCCCTCCAGGATGAGGGGTTCCGTTTTTACCTAAAGCGCATGCTTTTTAAGATGTGAGGGCTGGAAGTTTCGCCTTCTAGAAATTTCAAGAACAGTCTTTCAAGAACAGTCTTCAAAAAAAGTTCTAGAAGGTTCGATAAAACTGTAGAAAGTTCTGAAAGGAGAAAATTCTAGAAGCTTTCAGAAATGAGTGGCGGTGAGTCTAGAAGGTTCTGGAAAGTTCTAGAAGGTTCGACACTCTTAGTTTTCATCAATATATATTATAAAAAAGTATTCGAGAGCATTTCACAACATTCCACAATATTCCGGAACATTCTGGAATGTTCGGGAATAGGGAATCAGGAACATAATTGTGGGAAATTCCAGTACACTCTCGAATGTTGACCTGTGTGAAGCCGGGTACCCCAACTAGTAATTTATAAATTGTAGCATTTTATATTAGCAAAACAACACGCAATGTCATAGATTTCTGGAAATGTCATGGTCACAGATTATACATTTTGGAAGCACTCGAAAAAAAGGAAACTTTTAGGATCGAAACCCAAATTCTTGAAAATCAGTTAAATGTGTTCAATAACACTATATTAGAGATATTTCCCATGAACTCATAAAAGTCGATTATCTCTTAATCGCCTGTTCATGTGACGTTTTGTCCGTGTAGATTAAGGCGGCCAACCGTCCTGCATTGACAGTTGTAGTCCCGCATTGCAATATTTACAAAAATAGTCCCGCAAATCGTCTTAAGCATCCCGCATGTCCCGCATTCCTATATTTTTTTTAAATACTGTGTATGTTAGTCAAATAAACTTCCTCTATCTTTAGTCTATTTAAGCCATTTGGTTAAGTTCAAGACAAAATTTGTCCCTGAAAAGGCCCGAAGATATCGATCTGGGGATTGGTTTATTTACGTTACAAGCAAGAATCAAAGAGCGCCAGTGTAGTAGTAGTGATTGAGTTGTTTCGTTTACGAATTAGTGCACGCCGTGACACGTTATATTTATAACCCTTATTTATCATTCAATCAAATCAAATAATTTCTTGACCATGCCGATCACGAAAAAGTGGTGTTGTAAGTTCAGTTAATAAGAATTTCCTTTTTGGCAAAAGTGTTAACATTCATTCCTGAATGTAGTTTTAATTCGCCGCATACAGATTTAATTTAAACCAGTTTTGTGTTGAGAATTCAAAATTCCAGTTGGATTCGTCTGCTGAGATATTTCGAAGGACAATATTCTCTTATTCGAAGTGCATTAGAGGGGACCCCACCACTTTCCAGTAAAGAAAATATTCTCTTTTTCGAAGTGCGTTTATAAAATTCTAGTTTTTTTTTTTTTTTACAGTGAATACAGCACAAGAATCTCAACTGCTCCCGTCTGGAGCCAGTGAGACTATGGCATCCCCAATTGGGGTATGTTGTGAGGCTGAAGGTAGTGGGGAGGGGAAGGAGGTGGGGAAGAGGAAGGTTGGAAAGTACCTGGCTATTCAGATCTGGTCACCAAACACGGCTAAAGCCATTTTCAAGCAACGTTTTCAATTCTGAATGGTGGTCTTACACCAGGGCGATACTGATAGTATCTTCCACTCTGGAACATGCCGCAAAAATACTATATATTATTTTAAATGAATTAATTGTGAAATAACACAAATTAATCAAATAAAATTTATTTGCGCATGCCGGGTTCGAACCCGCGACCTCCGGATTGTGAGTCAAGAGTCTTACCCACTGGACTACGGAGGTCGTCGCAAACTATGTAAGTGCTACCAGAATCAAAGAGAAACCATTTTGATATTCTGAGTGTAACTTTAATTGGCCGAATACAGATTTAATATAAACCACCTTTGTATTCAAAATATAACGATACAATAAATAACAAGTTGCAGATTCATCCTGTACCTACTGAAGCTTTACATTTAAGTTGCAAGTTCTGAATGTAAAATTTTGATTGCTGACATGTTACGAAGAATATTCTCTTATTCAAAGTGCAGTAATAAAATTCTAGGTGCAGACTATGTATGTGCTGCCAAAATCAAAGGGAAACCATTTTCATGTTCTAAGTGTAGTTTTAATTCGCTGCATACAGATTTAATTTAAACCGCCTTTGTGTTCAGAATATAACGATACATTAAATAACAAGTTGTAGGTTCATCCTGTACCGACTGAAGCTTTACATTTAAAGTAAAATTTCGTCTGCTGACATATTTCGATAATTCTAGTTGCAGACTATGTATGTGCTGCCAGAATCAAAGAGAAACCATTTTAATGTTCCGAGTGTAGTTTTAATTCGCCGCATACAGATTTAATTTAAACCACCTTTGTATTCAAAATGTAAAATTCTGCTGTGGATTCATCTGCTGATGCATTTCGAATTAAAATTCTCTTATTCTAAGTGCATTGGAGGTTATCCACCACATATTTGCTCTGGTATAAGTAACAGATAGTTACTACTTCAACTACTCTTCATCGCATTGATATATAAAGTTGGCCGCCTTATTGTAGATTTAATATTGTAATCCATTATGTCTCTTTCTTTCTGTAATGTAAATTTTTAATTTCATACTTTCTCACTCTTCCTTCATTGCTTTATGTTTTGTCTCTTTCTAAATGTATACATAAGCTCACACAATTTATTTTAACAAAAAAAACTTAAGTTATATTCTTTATATCGAATGAATTGTTGTTTTGTTATTATAGGTGGAATTAATGAGGAGGTTGTTCCCATCAAGGCAGAGCCAGGACCCCGAGATGAATATGTAGGAGGAATTCCTTATACGGAAATAGACATAGACCAGACGGATGTTAAAAAAGAAAGCTTAGAGCGCTGTGCAACAATTGCTCGGAAAGCAGGTAAAATCGATTTTTCTATTCCCAGTTTTCACATTTACAGTTTTTAAAATGACTGTATTTTTTATTTAATTTATTAACCGTTTATTAAGCTTTATTCGCATTTTTACAGAGTCAGTAACCAACCTGAAGACGCCTCCTGAAAAAATACGATTATCTTGTACCTATTGCAACTACTCCTGCTCCTATGAGTCAATGTTAAAAAGGCACTTGCGCGTCCATACTGGAGAAAAACCTTTTTCATGTTCCGTCTGCAACGATTTATTTTCTCAAAAGTGGTCGTTGAAGGTTCACATGTTTAAACACACTGGAAAAAATCCTTTTTCGTGTGCTGACTGTTCCTATTCATGTTCTCGAAAGGATTTATTGACGAGCCACATGCAGACTCACAGTGGGGTTAAACCTTTTTCATGTTCTGTCTGCAACAAATCGTTTTCTGGAAAGGGACCGTTGAAGAGACATAAGCTTACGCACACTGGAGAAAAATCGTTTTCATGTTCAGACTGTTCCTATTCATGTTCTCTAAAGATATATTTGACGTGCCACATGCTGACTCATAGTGGGGTAAAACCTTTTTCGTGTTCAGACTGTTCCTATTCATTTTCTCGTAAGGGATATTTAACGAGCCACATGCTGACTCACAGTGAAGTAAAACCTTTTTCATGTTCCGTCTGTATCAATTCATTTTCTCGAAAGGAATCTTTAAAGTTGCACATGCTTACACACACTGGAGAAAAACATTTTTCATGTTCCGTCTGCAGCAATTCATTTTCTCTAAAGGAATCTTTAAAGTCTCACATGCTTACACACACTGGAGAAAAACCTTTTTCATGTTCCGTCTGCAGCAATTCATTTTCTCGAAAGGAATCTTTAAAGTTACACATGCTTACACACACTGGAGAAAAACATTTTACCTGTGCAGACTGTTCCTTTTCATGTTCTCGAAAGGTATATTTAACGAAACACAAACGGACTCACAGTCATGAATAACCTTTTTCTTAACCAAACTGCAAGTATTCATGTTCTCGAAATGGACACTAAATTGTCAAATTAGACGCTGACTCACAGTGGAAAAACACTTTTTGGTTGTAACGACTGCAATATACACATCGCAGTAAGTAAGACCTTACGATTCCCTAGGCATTCATCATACTGGAAATAATAAAAAAACATTCTCGTGTTACGACTGAAATTATTCAGGTTTACTAAGTTCACCTTACATAATAATAATAACGGGCTCATACATAAGAGATAACTTATTCTGAAAACTTATATTTTCTCAATCTCAGTCAAAAGCGATCTGAAAATACCGGGAGTCTCTTGTACTCAAAATAACGATTTGGATAATATGGTCACTCCAGCAACGTGTATTATTAAGTTTCATGAATTTTACTGCGTTATTCTTTAGCTAGAAATTAGTTTTTCATTCTCTTACACAGGGTAAAAGTAAATATATATTTTTCCCAAATAAAAAAATAATGTAGATACATATTTTCTTATATCTGGAGGAGTCGGACACCAGCAAAACGCAGTAAGAATCGTCAACGTCGTACGAAGCCTTGCAATTGTATGGTCGACCGTGATCCTCATTTTACTTCGAACATTTATTTATGATTATGTCTACCTCTGTATGGTCCGATAGTCCCACGCTCTGTAGGGAACCTGCTTGCAAAGCGTGGGTGTAAACTGTGTGCCCTAAAGTTTAAGTCTAGAGTCACGGATCTCAATACAATTCATTCAAACAATTAACTCAGACCACATCAACATTAAAAAATGTAACCATTTCTTATTATTATGCATACTACCATTTAGGACCACTGTACTACAGGTCTCCGCCTTTAAAATAGGACTCCCACTTCTGCCAAATGATAAGACAGCGTCCCGAATAAACTTCAATAACTTATTTGAGGACTTGCTTTCAGAAAACATAACATTTTACCAGTCAGTGGCTGAATTAGCATCGTCTTTGGCTCCGACCCAGGCATCGCGTGTTCCTCGGCTGTCGAAGTCCTCCATCATGACTTAAGAATAATTTCCGCTTACTGTGGTGACAGCAGGAGATTTTCAAATATTGTCGGGTTATTCGTAACCCGGTAATGTTTGTCTTTCTTTAAAAAAATTATTTATATAAGACAATTTGTCTAGGTATTTGTTGTATTTTAGTGAAGAGAAACAATGATGTTAGAAATGGAAAAGTTAAGATTCACATTTATAGTGTCACCAGCATCGGATGGAAAATGCAATGTGATCTGCGTAACCTAATTGTGACACCCGATGGACGTGTATTTGATATTCCCGATGATTTGAAACATGCAAGCAAACACGCCGCCATAACGAGTACGGATGTTTATACCAAAACTATTAATTCTCTAAAACTCTAAAGAAAAGAAATCAAACACGGAAAATATGGTTTCCCTTAACCCAAGATTTGAGGAAAATTTACTTAGATGAAGGTGAGAATTTACAATTTGGTGACCAATACCTGGAAGAAATTACATATGAAACGAAACTTTCTGACAATAATATCAGTAAAGGCACTGAAAATAAAAATCTAGGAAAAATAGCAGAAAGATTTTTACTCAAGAAATTTTCAGGAAAAACATCAAATGTATTTTTATAAGACAATTTGTCTACTTTTTTATTGGTAATGACAAAACAAATCATGTGTTGCTCTGTTAACAAAGAAACTACATTTGAAGTTTATTTGTTGACCTTAAAAACATTATAACACTTTAACACTAAACTTATTTTCATAATATTTTAATTCCTTCAATGTCTGCTACTTAGCTAGTCAAAAACAATAATGTTTGAATAATTGTTTTTTGAATAACCATGACAACACATCAATGAATGACATTGGAAAAGCAATTCATAACTCGAACACAAAGGAATCCTATGCATTTCTAGGTAGGTATTCCTTTACATATATCTAAATTATATATATCATCAACATATATCTCTTTCATTTTAAATATTAACTTAATTTCTCCAATGTTTTACTATGAACCTTTTTTACATGGTTAACTTGTTCATGGGAAAAAAACTCCTCAGCAATTCTTTAACTAGCCAATGCATTTATTATTACTTATGTTTTTGTGTACAAAAGTTTTCAATTACGATATACACTATCAGTAAATGTGTTACAATTTAATTAATGCCTTGATCGAAAAGTTTTTAGGACGACTTTATTCATGAAATCAAAAATTCAAGTTTATTGATCAATCGATACGGTCCCCTTTTTTATTACTTCCCATCGACTACAACTCACTTACGCCAGTGCTTGATTCAATCCTAGAAACTTCGCTGGTACTCAATTTATCGTCCATCAGAGCCGTTTTAGTAAGTCAGTTGAACAGGAAAAAGTAGCAGGGAGCCAGGTCAGGCAAATTCGAAGCCTGCAGAATTTTATTCCTGCTGTTTTTAGTAAAAAAAAACTCACGGATAAGGATCGCATTGTGCGACGGTGCGTTGTCGTGGTGCAGAATCCACTAAATTGTAAGAAAATTGAAACATGCACACAGGTATATATCAATACTTCCTACTCCAAAATGTAAAAAAAAAACAATAGGACAGTTAAATCAGAAACATGAATTGTAATATGAAAACATTTAAAAACTCAGCCTAAAAATTATATCGAAAATTTGAACTGAATAAAAAAAAATTAAACCAATATAAAAACACCCCCCCCCCCCCCCGCCCCCCCACAAGCCCTGCTCAATTACGGGTGTAAATCAAATACATATATTATGTACTTAGTTGAAAATTCTACCCCAAGGATCAAGGCATCTGTTGTATGTTTTGCACCCTCCCATATGAATTTATACTACGTGACTGTGACGCAACCACATGTATCCTACCGATATGCCACTCTTTAATGCTGGCTTCCTGGCTATCCGAAATATTCTGAATTCGATAATTTTTGCGTGCAGCCGTGGAGTTATTGTGACGTCGACGGTGTTCTTTTTTATCTTTATTGTGTGAAATAAAAATGATCTAACCTGCAGATCTGGGGTACACCCACATCAAAAGAAATACTAACCGTAGGACATTATTTGTTGCCATCAGGGAACTATACGAAAATGATGACGATACTTTTCATTCTTTGTGTAGATTGTCATTTAAATTTGGTGCATTTAAATCTCCTAGTAAGAAAAATACAACTACGCGAGAGTATGTTAGTATCGAAGAAAGAATATGAATAACGCTCAGGTAATAAAATCATAAAATATGCTAATTTATAGCTCATACATATGGGTAAATTAAGATAAATCCGCATCTTCGCAGTTTGAATCATCATGTCCCGAGTTAACAATTGAATCATCGGGTTCATTTTATGTAATGTTTTCATAAAATACAGCTAACTCCGAATGTTCCATTGAAGATGTTGATGGCCTGTCATCAAAAATTTCTTGAATTACTTGTACAACGCGGCGTTTAAACACTCGCATCTGTCCATCAGACATTGGCTCAACATCCGGCAGTAAACTGAGTAGAAACATTTTTTTGAAATTTTGTTTGAGATTTTCGAGACTTTCATTCCTGGCTTGTTTTACCTTATACTGAGGGATGTCATCATCAATATTTGAGTCTGATTTGCTAACTTTTTTCTTGGATGGCCTTGAGGTAGAAAAATACCTTGATGATGACGGGCCTGTCATTGACTGCGGGGATGATGTTGGCAATGGTAATGATGAGGACCATTCCTTAGCAAATTGCGACGATAAAAGCATCGGTATAACTTTCCTAGGTATATCTTGTGGCTTTCCAAGTGTATACAGTATAGATTGTGAATTCAACGACTGAAACTGTGATCCAGTTGCTTTTTGACGCCCAAATAACAAAGGATTATCTTCTTCATTGCTGTTCTCATCAATGATACAGAAATCGTTTTTATTTGTTGCATTTGGCAGATTCTCAGGAACTGACGAATTTGACAATCTAATAAATGGTATTGTAAATTGCATAACCTCATTTAAATAATAAGGTTTCCTTCTTTTCGCTGCAGATCCACTCTTTGCAGGTTTGAGATTTTGTACAAAAACACTGCGAAGCTTCCTCCATTTTACTTTGCATTCAGGTCCTGAAAAGATAACGTGAGATTTTATTTTAAAAATATTTCTTCCAGGTTATTAATCTTCAATTTGGGAGGAAGGTTAGGGTAACGCCGTTCTGGGAAAAATTAATTGGTTAACAAACTCTCTGCCATAGTTCACCCCCAAGTGGTTCGTTACGTTTGGTGACTTAGCAAGGGTGCCCGGGTTCATGGGGTGAGGTTTGTACAGGTCTACGCAGCAAATCATGGCAAGCCGGATCGGAAGAGACTGGTTGAGGTACACCTTTTGAACTCTCCAGCAAGACTCTTTCGAAATAATGCCTTGCAACGAAGTAGGAGGGATGGATTCATACGCCGATCACTCCTTGACACCCTGATTAATACTTTTTCTTCCCAGAACTTCATCTCATTCCTTTACTAAAAATATCCACCACTCAGCATCCCCAAAGACGAAATAAGTCCTGAGAAGAATTATTTTTCTCGAAGCCTCATGTGTGGAAGCCAGGCTTTTTATTTCGTGAGAGGAGATTGTACTATACCAAAAACAGTTGCAGAAATTGTTGTTATTACATGGGATGTATTAAGTGAAAAGTGCATGCAAATCCCAAAATACAAGGGTCTGTCAAAAAGTAATGCCTCCTATTTTACAAGTTAGTTTTCAAGTTAGTTAAGTGAAAATTTTCAATTTGGTGCTATTCCTCAAACCTTCTTCTACAATCTGCTGCAGTAGAAACTTTCTGCGTCAATAGATGGCAGCGCTGCAGTCGTTTGCAAAATGGCCGACATTGATGTTCGTATTATACAGCGTTCTGTGATCGATTCTTGACTGTAGAAGGTGAAACGCCCATTCATCAAAAACTAAAAAATGTGTACCATGATGCAACAGTAGATGTCAGCACTGTTAGACGATGAGTTCATCACTGTAACGAAGCTAAAGGACAAACACCGCTGGCTGACGAAAAGCGGAGCGGACCGTGGATTAAAGTGACTACGCAACATTAAGCGAGTTGATGACCTCATTCGTGGTGACTCCGGATAACTGCAGATGTCGCATTCTCTCCCTTGTGTAAAGGCAGTGTGATGACGATTATTTGACACCTGATTATTAAACAAAAGTTTGTACAAGGTGGGTACCAACAAAGTTAACAGGCCAGAATATAGAATCAAGAAAGACAATGGCCTCATAACACTTGCAGCGCTTAGTTTCTGGAAAAAATGTGACCTGAGACGAAATATGGGTTCATTTTTTTGAACGCGAATCAAAAAAATCAAAAGTGTGTGATCGGGGGGGGAGGTATGGCCAGTGGCGAAGCGTGGGGGGGACGGGGGGGGCGGCACTTTTAAGGGGGGCGGCAAATTTTCACAATAAATAATAATATTATGTTGGAAAATTTTAACCATTTCAAATCATTTTTTGAAAATGTTCTATGATACTTTCGTTTATGAATCCAACTCTTTTTTTATTATTTATTAAAAATATCTATAATTCAATTATTTAAACTGAAAAATTCGCAATTAGTAGGAAAACCTCACGCATATTATGAGAGTAGGTAATTATAATTAAAGCTGATAACTCGCGAACAGATTCACTCTTATTTAAAACCAGAATTGTGTTCAGAATGTATTTGTGTTAAAAAATCATCTTATTCGAAGTTCAGTTATAAAATTCTAGTTGCAGACTCTGTATGTGCTGCCAGAATCAAAGAAAAACCATGTTCATGTTCTGAGTGTAAGTTTTGATTCGCCGCGTACAGACTTAATTTAAACCCATTTTGTGTTCAGAATGTAAATTTCCAGTTGTGGATACATCTGTTGACACATTTCGCAAGAAAATAATCCCTTATTTGAAGTTCAGTTATAATTTTCTATTTGCGGACTATGTATGTGCTGCCGGAATCGACGTGTAGTTTTAATACGGCAGGCACAGATTTAATTTAAACCAGTTCAGAATGTACAATTCCATTTGGATTCATCTGCTGACACATATGGAAGGAAAACATTCTGTTATTCAATGTGCAGTTATACAATTCTAGTTGCAGACTATTTATTTAATGTCAGAATCAAATAAAAAACATTTTGATGTTCTGAGTAAAGTTTTAATACACCGCATAAAAACTGATTGTGTTCAGAATACAACGAAAAATTAAATAACAAGTTGCAGATTCAACGTGCATCAAGTAAAGCTTTACATTTGAGTTACATAATGCTGTAAAATTCTGACAAATTGATTGTCGCGACATTTGGGGACTCTAACGCAGAATTAATCAATCAAGAATTTATAAACATGATTTTCGTTGAAAGAATACTCGTCAAATGTGATAATTTAAAAAATCGGGCTCGTATATATGTAGGTCGTATTAAAAAAAATTGGATTTCCATACACAACCCCCCCACTTCCGCCGCTTGAAGTACCCAAATAAAGGGGAGGAAAAATTTTCCTCCGCCCCGGTGTTCTGAGTGTAGTTATTTTATTTTTTTTTTTTAAGTTTCTTTATTCATTGAAAAAATCTTTTTTTACATAAATTGGGGATTTTTCGACCACCATGCTAGGCACATGCCTGTGTTGTGGTGGTCATTTCACTACATATAGATTTAATTAAAACCAGTTTTGTGTTCAGAATGTAAGTGCCGGCAGAATCAAAGAAAAACCATTTTTTTTTTTAGTGTATTTTTAATTCACCGCATACAGATTTTATCAAAACCAGTTTTGTGTTCAGAATGTAAGTGCCGACAGAATCAAAGAAAAACCATTTTCATGATCTGAGTGTAATTTTAATTCACCACCTACAGATTTAATTTAAACCAGTTTTGTGTTATCAATATAACAATAAGTTGCCGATTCATCGTATACCGAGTGAAGCTTTGCATTTGAGTTGCATACCATTCTCGATTTCTCAGAGCAGTTATATATAAATTTGTTGTAGAATTTAAAAGCAAAATTTTCCCACGCTACGACGCTGGGTATGGCGATGGTGTTCTTCATGTGACTGTGCTTTTTACACATGCCCTTGTTAAAAGACGGACCAAAGCTGTGGAAATGAACGGATATAATATTGGAAAGTAACAAATTAATCGTCAATAGTGTATGTAGCTTTTAACCCACGTAATTGAATTGCATTTTTTTCTTGACAATTAAAGAAAAAAAAATGGAGGCATTTCTTTTTGAATGACCCTAGTATTAATGATTGGAAAAGATTTCAGAACACTTTTACAACGAATTCGATGCTCAATATGAAGGCCACACACATTTGAATCCTGAGTATCTTGAGATATCTCCCCTTAATTAATCTCTACAAAATTTGAGAAATAATCTAGATAACAATTATTTTATTAGTCCCGGGGCTTCACTTGGCAGCTTAATTATTGTATATGAAGTTTATGATAAAAAAGGAAACAATATTACGTACCTGTCAAATTAACTTTTTTTCCAACAGCAGTCCACGCTTTTTTTACTGAATCCTTTCTGCCGTATTCTGGTACCGTATAATTATATAAACACGCATTTTTTCCTACCTCCAGAACAAATTTAACATTCCATTCGTGTTCGGAAGCCATTTCTGTCAAACGAGCAGCTGACATGAATACAACTCGCGTAGCGTGTTATTAAAACTGACAGTAGTGGAAAGTAGCATCGGGGCGTACTCACGATCGACGCGTATGTTACGTGCATTAAACTCGAGTCGCTTGTATGGTATGTATCTCATGTGTAAATGGCGGAACTGCGCGATCAATGCATACCTAAATACATAAATGAACCTAGATCGATATCTTCGGGCTTTTTGTTCCCAACTGGTTTCGACACTATTTAACTGTCCAAGTGAAAATTTCATTACCCTGACGTCACATATCATCGACAAGGATAGAAAAAAGTAAAAAAAAAAGGTACTCCCATAAACAATATAAATCTCTACCCAATTTATCAGCCTAAAAATTATTTTAAAAATAAAATATCTAAGATAAAAGTATTTATTTATTTATCTACATATGTATAAATTCACAAAATAATATACAAACATATTTTAAAGGTGTTGAAAGATATTCATTACAAAGCAGTCTTTTTAGGATAAGTTTGTGGCGGTCACTTGTGTCGCATTAATTGCGCCGCCACTGAACTCCGGCAGAACGCGCAGGAAACAACTATGGGCAAGCTACTTACCTGAGTACATACCTACCTACTGCTGCTGCCACCGATAAATAATAATTCCGCCACTTACGCGAAAGGCCTAGAACATGTGGATGTACCATACAAGTGCCCACAGAAGGTTCGAGCGATTTCTCAGCTTTGCGTGAATTCACCCAGCCTTGCCTACCGTAAGAGTAATTACTCGCCGTGAGTATATAAGCAAGCGCTCGCTCGCTGAGGCCAGTTCAGTCTTCATACAAGGTTCGACATTTACACATCGGGCAGTGATACAACTAAGTGCAGCGTAGTAACTCTCTACCTGCCCTCGCGGGGCAACAGCCCGCGCAGTCAACCGCAAGTGAACAACATTTGTCCAGTGTGACACCAGCAACATTTCCAGCAACTTCGAGGCCTCCATCTCCAACTACCATCTCGACATGAGATGTCACTAACCAGCAACCGGCAACGAGCCAGCAACCACAACCGGCAACGAGCCAGCACCAACAACCGGCAACGAGTTAGCAACCATCATCCTCATCGCCTCTCAAGGTTCCTTCCTGCGTCACGTGTGTGCTCCGACCCACTGGACACACAGCCGCCATACCTCGTCAACACGACGACGGTCGACCGCCTGGACCAAGGTCACTCCTACACCGCCATGGTGTAGAGCAACACGCCGGCTCCCTGAAGACCTGTGATCTTCACCGCCGTAGTCTCCTGACCTTCTTCACTTATCATCACGCAGCAGCATCACTAACGGCACCACTGTCATCCCGCTCCGCTTCGACCTCACTACGTAGCGCAACAATAAAGACTGACTCACCGAATGACGCCCTTCATTTCTCGTCCCGACTCTACCGATACGGCCCGCTCCCTCAAGTTTATAGGATTGCTGATTTCAAAAAAATAAGATGTTCATTGTGATGTCTAATAAATAATAAAAAAGAACAAGATAAGTAAGATAAATGAGGACAACAATTTCATCCTATATATACTAGAAACATATGCATTCAGAGAGAGCCGGAAAGAAAATCTTCAATACTCGTAGCGATGCGTTCCGTTGCATTATTTTGTTGGGCGTATCTCAATTGACGCCTGGTCCCCGCCATTTGCAACTGCATTCTCCTCTTCCTGGGTGTTAGAGTTGAGACTTCCTCTTACCTAGAACAACACAATATTTCAAACAAATTACCACATGATTCAAAACAAAAACCTATAATTGCACCGTGTTAAAAGGTAGTCCAGTTAAATGACCAACTTACCATCATGCTGTTTCCGCAGGGGTAGGCAGAGAGGACAGACCACCAAACAACTCAATCTTGGCACACTCCTTGCCTCGTTCACATTCATACATGGTCTCATACATCCTATTCTATTATTGTGACTCTTGACATGGCCCGACTCAAGTATCTGATTCACTTGGTCATGCCATGTCTTCCTCGGCTTCTTTTACCATTCACATTTGGAACGTGTACACTATTTTCCTCGTTCATTCGCTCTACATGGCCAAACCATATGAGCGTCCCTTTCTTAACCTTACTCAGTATGCTTACATCAGCCTTGCATTCTTTGCGTATCTCCACGTTTCTCACACGATCATGGATGGTTTTACTACACACATGCCTCAGGGATCTCATTTCTACAGCATTCAATCTACTTTCTTCCTTCCTCTGCCAGTTCAATGCCTCACTGCCATACATAAGGGCAGGCACCAGCAGTCCATTACAGACGAGGTAATTTTTCACAAAAACGGTGCTATACAAATCATCCAAATATTATTAAAATGTACTTATAAACGTACCCAATCTCTGATTTCATCATCTGCCTCTTCTTTGAAGTCGTTGATTTTGTCATCGTCAAAGGTAAAGCTCTTGTGGAAGTCCTCCTTGTATCGCTAATATTACATTGTAGTATTGATTATCAATTATTTTACCTAGAAAAACACAATATTGCAGGTCAATTATCACATTACTCTAAACAATTGATACCAGACGCCGATTACCAAACGAACGCTTACCCGAGATGCTTTTAGGGATTGAATTGCTGCTGCCGGGCTTCGGGACACTCCTTAAGTGGGTCGGTAACTTATGTCGAATTGAATCAATATCTTCACAGCCTTTGACACCGCAATGATATCAAGGAATCATTTTCACAAATATTTACGCACGCGTTGTGAGGTTGGGAATATCCGGTCCGGACAACGTGCTATTTCTATTTGACATTAGCGCCGTTTACACGCACACTTCGGAGCGACCGAGTCCCGCGACACTTAAGGCCGCCGCGCAGAAAAGTCTCACAGTGAACTGCGCTGTAAACCTATCGGTCTTTACTTTTCTGCGCGGCGGCCTGAAGTGGCGCGAGACTCGGTCGCTCCGAAGTGTGCGTGTAAACGGTGCTATTACCACAGATTAGCGATGGGAAAAATCGATCAAATATCGATTTTGTATCGATCTTTTTTACCATCGATATATTTCGATACATTATCATAAGAGATTCCGACACTATCAATAGCAATTTCTTTCAAGCACGTAGTTTTTTGTTAAGCTGGCAACACTGCGCGTAGTTTTCGTTTGAGCCAAGCGTTTTGACAGTCTACCGAGGACGCTTGAAGCAAGCTACGTGATGGCGGCGAGCTTGAAGGGCTAGCGAGACTAATCGATTCTTGGGTAATCGATTCTCGCATCGATGTCAAATCGATTAATTCTGACCAATCACAACGCTTCTCTCACATCGATTAATTCTGACGAATCACAGCGCTGGATTTACATCGATTCCATTTCCGAATGAATTACATCCGTTTTGAAATGTAATCGTAAGTAGAATCGATTCTCGCTTATCGATGTCTATGTTCATATCGAATACAGTTCGATACAATCGTTTTGAAATGTCATCGAAGTGAAATCGATTCTCGCTTATCGATGTCAATATTCATTCGAATGCACAGTCCGATATAATCGTTTTGAAATGTCATCGAAAATGAGCGATACAATCGTTTTACAACTGTCAGAATTCATTCGTCAACGCAAATCAATTCTATATCCGAGAGGTTGTGATACGTCAAAATATTTCAAATTGTGATAAACTGATAAAGCTTGTTGATGTTATCATCATCCCGCTTTGTTATAAATGATGAATTTCCAGTTTCCAGTTTTAGTTTATGTTTAAAGATTGCCATGGTGACTGTTTTTTACAGTTTAAAGTTTATTATTACTTATTTTATTTTGAGGTTATGTATCATCTAGAGTAGTGTGGGTATATTTAAAATAAAACAATAACTTAGTACTCATAATTTTTAAATTGAATGCAAACAGGGTAACGCTATAATTGTAGCTTCTTCGGGGCAGTATACAATAGTCTACTAAAACCAGCAAGTAATACGTGCTCATACGCTTCACACGAACAAATATATTTAATTCATTTGAAGTTAACATAGGTGTCTCTTAGTTAGTAATTAAAATGAAACAATTTATATGGTAGAAGGTAGAATAACCTTATTTAAAAATAATTTGTTAAGTGCATACAAATGAATATAACAATTCAGTTTGTTTAGGATTAGGTGCCTACAACGTACTTATTATTTATAGGTTATTTTTAACAAAAACAACATGTTATAATTTAGAATTAATCATAATACTCGTATATTATCAATATTAATAAGGGAATTTGAACTTTATAACTAAACTAAGTACCATATCAGCAGGAGCTTACAATATTGTATAAAACAGATTCAAAAGAACATTAAATTAAAATTGCAGTACAATAAAAATGGTACAGGTTACAACATAAGGTACAGGCAGGTACCCAACATTAAACACGCCTCTAAAATATGTAGATACGCAGGTTCAAAAATTAAATAAACAGTAAGACAGTTTTTATATCTAATTGGACTTATTTGCGGTACATAACCTGTAAACCTAAATAACGTAAAATAAATTATAAAATACTTTTCTTTGTTCTTAAAAAACATGTATAATATTTTCTTTTAATTGTACTTAGGTATTCGAATCTTATTTATAATTATCTTAGTATATAAAACAAAGTGGGGTTAGTTACACTATTTATAACACGAGATCGGCTAGACCGATTTTTATAATCTTTGAATTGTTGGGTTTGTCTCCGCCCTGGATAACAGAATAACTATTAAAACGTCGCAAAAATTCACGAAAAAGACAGTTATAAAGAAAATAATTTTTTTCATACATTTTGTATGGAACGAATTTTCATATTTTGAAAGAACTGCAGCAATATTGTGATAGGTATAATATTTAACTGTTCGTGAATTCCAAAAATTCGAAAACGTCAAATGTCAATGCGCTGATTGTTTCGCTTTTGTTCTTAATCATATAATGCTGCCCCTCTTTCTTACACACTAAATGTCAACAGTCGAAAATGAGACAAACTGTGAACGTATGTCTCTGCACCCCTCCAAAGGAAAAATATAATAATAATAAATCTCTGAAATGAAACGCATTTTTTTTACGTAAGCTCCACTAGAGTTTTCTACGACATTCCTGTATTTATAAACTTTTTCTTTCTTGTCATATATATGACGAAATTTTTCGACCCAAGAAATCAATTCTGCGTCTTTCGTATTCATTATTATATATTAGATCAATTTCGTCCTCAGCAAATATATATAAAATTCGGTAAAATATCTATCTCCGCGTAAATATTTGTTCACAAAATTATTGTTCAAATAAACTAAATAGTAAATACCAGATACCATAGCCATTGTCATAGCCATAGAGTATCGCTAGAAAATACATAAATCTCAGCATATATCTAATGGTAAGCCCACACTGCGGCCAACGTTCCAACTTCAAACGTTTGGACGATTGTGTGGAGGGGTGTTCGTGCGTTGGAAGTTCGAGTTGGACGGTTGGAGTTCGCGTTGGCCCGGGATCGCCTTCGAGGCGATCTCAACGGCCAACTCACACGAACCAGCCTGCCGCAGCTGTCCACACCGTGCCGCGTACTATTAAAATGACTACATTATTACGGAGAGTGGTATAACAATTGTTTGAAAACATGTCGTGTATATAAGTATATGATTATACGTACGTAATAATTGTAGGCAACTGAAAAAGATACAGCGTAGCTACAGCTGTTTCATGTCCGCCATTTTGGAGTACGGAATTCGGGGTTGGAGGGTTGGCCGCAGCGACCACACGATCGGCCAACCTTCCATCTCCGAACGAAGTTCGGAGTTGGAAGGTTGGCTTCAGTCTGGACGTAGCATTAGCTTTCTGCAATCCGAATAGCCGGTTCACACGGTTCAATTTTAGTTGATCAACTCGACACTTGAAAGCGTATTGACAGGTGTGAACCTTCTTTCAACAAAGTTGAACAAGTTTTTTGTTGACTAGCTAAAGTTGATAGCCCGTCTACTTTTGACGTTCGAGTATGACCATCGCCATCTTGGTTACCATAGTTACTCGCGGGCAAAAGTAGACGTCAAACGTGTTAGCTCATTTATGTCGATATTCGTTAGACATTCCTAGTTTCTACCGTCATGGAATCCGTTTCAACAAAAAATATCTGAAATGGTGGCAATGGTCGGATGATTTGATGTTCAGATTTATGGATCTGTACCAAAGTCATCCCTGTCTTTGGGATCAAAAGCAAGAAGTGTACAAAATAGAAATGCCCGTGATACTGCAATAAATATTATTTTTGAAATGGATATTGTAGAACTGACGCCGACCGATGTAAAAAATAAAATAAAAACTATTAGAACGATGTACAAGAAGGAACTAGGATTAATAAATAAATCAAAGAACAGCTGCTCGCGTGATCGTATCTTGCTTTTGAATTTTATCGCCAATTTTGGGAAGCAGCTCATCAAATTGTTTTTCTGTCATCCTCAAGTGATTTCTATATCCTTCGGAGTCTTCTAGGGCCATCTCTTTCAAAATTGTGTTGGATGCGCCTAATTCACTCCTTCTCATGATCCATTTTCTCGCCCAAGTACGACGTTTTTTATGCATTTTCATATCCTTCTCATGTTAAAGATGTACTGCCTTTATTTATTTATGTAAAAGCCCTCTGGGCGTATAATAAAACAAATAAATAAATAAATAATCTTGAGCTTGTCTCGCAGAACATCAGAAATTAGAGAGTCGCACGCACTGACAATTTCAGTTGACGCCATCTTGAATGTCAAATTCGGTTCTACTTAAATTGAAACGTGTGAACATAATCTTATTCAACTTTTTAGAAGTAGATCAACAACAATCGAAACGTCTGAACACGGCATAACCGTAAAAGATAAAATTGAACCATCTTTTCGGTTGTGGAGAAAAATAACAGATTATTGCCATCTCTTATAAACGGACACACAGGCTTCCTATCTTCCAACATCTACGGCCTAGGGCTTATCGAATACGGATTACGGACTATTCCTATTATAAACGGGGCTTAAATGTAATAAAAGTCCAATAATAACAGGTTTCTCAGATAGAAAAATCAACGGTTCCAGTGACAGAAAAGGAACCGGATCCTTGAACCGAAAACGAGAAGTTCGACCATCTCTACTATGTTGCTCTTATTGTCTATGTATA
Source organism: Limnephilus rhombicus (assembly GCA_929108145.2). Taxonomy (NCBI): domain Eukaryota; kingdom Metazoa; phylum Arthropoda; class Insecta; order Trichoptera; family Limnephilidae; genus Limnephilus; species Limnephilus rhombicus. The sequence goes on along the minus strand of OV815290.1, from coordinate 7,607,637 downwards.
ACGTATAACCCTACTATTGTTGACAGATTTTTTAGAATCTGCAAGTCGTGTCGTGTGTCGTCCTGTTTACAAAGTCTTCAAAGTTCTTCCTTCATCGATCACACTGTTTTGCCCACGCTGTTAAATCAATCACCCCATCTTAGTGATAATTGGTAAGTTGAAATGCTGATATTTTGAATCCGAGTATTAACAGCTGTATTCAAATTACCTGTAACTCCATTTATTGCGGCCCTTGTTTCAAATCAAACTGAGCAAACGTTGAGCTAAGGGCCAAGGGATTCTTAGATGCACAGTTTTTATTGTGTCAAACGTGGCTTAGTCTTACGCAATCAGTTCACCTATGTTAGGTAATCCATTTATTTATTTATTTATTATACAAAAGAAAGTACAAATAACATATTAGGAAGCTTTGCCTGTCCAACTAGGAAAGTTTCCCGTTCCAGGACAGACAAATTGACAGTTTAGTTCATATTATTCCAAGAAATGTACATAATTACATAACAAACCAAAAATAGAAAAGTAAAAAATAGAAAAAGTAATTTGGCATATATTATTATACTCGGATTTACCGAATTAACCTGGTAACGCATCGGATTTACAGTGCATGAGATAAGCAGGTAATTTAGTTGTAAGTATTGAAAAGTGTAAACCAGGTACCTGATAACAAGTTGGAGGAATTACATAAATATTTACAACATACAGAGTTAATGCTATTATAAACAATATTATAACGATATGAAGTTATGTTAGGTTATGTGTTTGAAGTGTGAACTTATAATACATAGTACACTTATAAGAGAAACTATATTAAAATTTACAAAATCAGATATAATTTGTGTATGTAATAATATATTTCTTTTTTTTATTATTATTATTTATGCGTTAGAACTAAATGCGTAATAAATTATGTGCAAACATGATTACAAAATTTCCCTGATTTAAAACATGTTTTCAGTACAAATTATATTATACGACAATACGAATACACTGCGCTCATATCTTGAACTACTCCTGCTAAAATATGAAAACAATATAAATATAGATACAGATATAAAAAGAAACTGTAAATATACATAAATAGTACCTGATTTAGTGCTACTTTGGTAACGATATAGTGAAATTGGTGCATTACTACGAACGTCATATTTTAGTGTAACGTATTTTATATTTATTATAAATCATCACCGCTATGAGGTACCAAGCATAAATGAACTAATACCGTACCAAGTTTCACACAGCGAGCCTTCTAGTGTAGCATTATGTTAATGAGCGATGTGTGTGTCATCGTGATGAAGCAAACAGTCTTCAGGGGCGCAAAACCATAAATCCCAGGTATAAAAACATCAAAAAGATGTCGAAACATTGTGAAGCAAAATCAGAACTCAATAAAATGTGGTAGGAATTTTGGTCTAGTGATCAGGAAAGTTAGGTGATTTTGTTTATCAGTTAAACAGCATACGTTCACTTTCGACTCTCCCTAAGTCCAGAATCCAATCATTGACTAATTTACGCAGGACGCTTGAACTTTTCAATTTCCAAGAACCAGTTATAAGGTTAAACATTTTTGGACCTAGGTAAGAATATTGTCTTTGAGCAAGGGATGTCATAGTAGTAAGTGGAACTATTGGATTCCTCCCTGCATGTCGAGTATCATGATAATGTTCTACTGAGTGGAAGAGGTGACGATATTTTTTTATGTACAATATAACTTTTCTTATGAATAGTTGCCTCACATCCAGAACTCCTATCACTTTGAATAAATCATTACTGGGGTATCTGTATGGTTTTTTAAGGATGACCCTTAGTAATGATTTCTGTGCTTTGGCTCGGGGGTCCAAAATTGATTTAGTACATCCTCCCCATCCGAAAGATGCATATTCAAGTAATGAGTTGCACATGGCATAGTACATTAGTTTCAGATCTTTTGCGCTGAGAATATTTCTAATAGCCATGAAAAGATGCGTTTTCTGACCTTTGTGGAAATTGAGTCGATATGTTCATTCCATCTCAGGTTCTTGTCTACGATAATTCCTAGATATTTTATGCTATTCACATATTCTAAGGTATTGCAATTGCAAGTGTTTGGGTCATTACAATGGTGTATAATAATTCTATGCGTTTCTCTTGGTTGTCCCGCTTGAGTTGCACTGAAGCGGATGAATTTAGTTTTGTCAGTGTTGAGAGTGAGAAGATTATTATCCAGCCATTGTTTTACTTTGTTAATAGCAATTTCTGAATTATTATGAACTTCATTCCAATCTTTGCCTTCAAATAATAATACTCTATCATCGGCAAAGGTGATAATGTGATCGGCAAATGAACTGTCATCACTTTGCCAAGAATATATGTACTGGGCTGGCCGACGAATCTTCGAGCTGTCAATGCGTCGTGTGCCTTAATTTCGATTTGTGTTTCGTAGGCATTGGTAGAAATTACCTACGAAGTGTTATTAGAAGTTGAATAACAGATCAATCATTCGATAATACCGGTTATTAGGGAAATACAGCGTCAGTTTCTTAAAATCGACGCAAAATATCAATAATTCGTTCAAACGTTTTCATATGTCTAATAAATATTTTATGATTTGAAATAGTTGAACCAAGGTTAACCTTAATTTAAATACATTCATAAAAATTTTTGAGGATATTTCTCCTGTAACTAAATGCAAAAAAAAAGATAGGAGACGTTTTACGTGCATTCCTCGCAAGAGTCCCAACTGCTCACCAATGGGAAAATTGTATTTATTTATTCCCAGTTCCCTTTTTTGGGGCTTTTATAAAGGAAAAGTCAATATTCTACTACGTTAGGTATTCATAACTAAAGTGCCTCAGTAAAAATCGTGCAGGTATATATTTTTAGAGATAAATTAAAAATGTTCACTGACTCAATGTTATTATTTCCCTCCATTAGTATTCTGAGAAATAAAGAATACATATGGTAGTTAGTCCTAGGATTTCTGCACTGAGATAAATCCCGACTTCTACTGTTGAATAATAGAATCCAAATTTTTATTAATGCAGTATTTCTGGACTATCCAATGAATCATTTAGAATTTTATATCGAAATACCAAGTCAACGAAAGTCCTTCTTTCCAAAAAGGAAGATTCCTTGTAAAAAATCGTGATAAAGTGTAGTATTTTTTTGTTGTGCGTATAAGTTGTGATTGCGCAAGTTATTGATGAGTTATTTGCTGCATTTGTGTTCTTGGCATCTACACGAAGAAACTAACTAACTAACCATCACGCCGTTTCCCCGCAGGGGTAGGCAGAGAGGACGGACTGCCAAACAACTCGATTTTGGCACACATTTCTTGCCTCGTTTACTTTCATACAACTTCTCATACATGCTCTTCTATTATTTTGACTCTTGACATGACCCGACTCAAGTTTCTGATTCACTTGGTCGTGCCATGTCTTTTTGGGCGTCCTCGACTACTTCTACCATTCACATTTGCGTCATATATTCTCCTTCCTTTCCTCATTCATTCGCTCTACATGCCCAAACCATCGGAGCCTTCCTTTCTTAATCTTACTCATTACGCTTTCATCAGCCTTGCATTCTTTGTGGATTTCCATAGTTTTACCACACATACGTCTCAGGGATCTCATTTCTACAGCGATCAGTCTACTTTCATCCTTCCTCTGCCAGTTCCATGCCTCACTGTCATACATCAGGGTAGGTACCAGTACTCCATTATTAACGGCTAGTTTCGCATCTTTGGACAGTTTTTTTGTTGGTGCCAACGGCTTTCAGTCCTCCATTAATAGAGTTACCTGCATTCACCCTTCTTTCAATATCTCTATCAGCCTTCCCATCTCTCGTAATCATCTACGTGAAGAAGAAAAATATAAAAGTCTTAACTTTACCCCTCGACCACGAAGAACGTCAAATTGATTCCGTTACATCAATGTTCTGTTTCAGGTCCATTGTTGTGCTTCGATCATATAACCGGAGACTATAAAAACAGTGCCATGGATCTTCCAAATCCAGTGAGTGTCACCATCAAGATGGAACCAGGGTCCCAGGAAGAATGTTCAGATGAATTAGTGTATACGGATATCGACCTCCCGGATGTGAAGAAGGAGTGTTTACAATATTCTGGGAATACACCGACAGCCAGTAAGATAATTGTTTTTTTTTCTTCTTCCTTGCACTGTCCCAATTCATTGCCTAGGTAGGCGTTAGGGTCGGCTCTTCTCGTTCTCAGGTTGTAGTTTCTTCTGTTCTGAGTATCGCTTTCATCCGGTAAGATCATTATGTAAAAAATGTAAGCAACCAGGACAAATGCTTTGTTCACTTTGATTTTATCAGCAAATCGGCTTTGCCGTACATTAGTTGCTTTTGCATCTTCCTTAGATTGCTAAAAGTAACAAATCTCTCACAAATTCCTCCGATTGGCACCTCACCATATTTTGTTACTGAAAAAGTTAATTCACCTTACGGCCTTCGTGGTCAAGAGATTCCACTAACAATCTGGCGGTTGCGGGTTCAAATCCTGCCTTACGCAAGTAAACTTTATTTGGGTAATTTTGTGAAATTTTTTTTATTTATTTGTTCAGAGATGCATAGTAAATTTTTACAAAAATTAAGAGTTTTTAACAAGTAATAAGGTACTATAAGTGTTATAGTACCTATTATCTAAAAACATAAAATATCTTTGTAATTTCGTCTGTGACGAAAATATTTAGCATCTATTAATAATAACAACACAAATATTAAGTGTGAGAGATGGAGACATATTTGGAAAACAAGAATTATTTAAAACGAAGTGAAACTGTCTAAAAATAAAAGTTATTGAAAAATCAAGTGTAAGTTTTATTAAATAATTTATACGATGAGAAAAAATTGCATTACTTGTTTTAATTATTATTATTTTTTAAATTTGTTAGCAGAACCAGGATCCCGAGAAGAGGATGGAAGTGAAATTCCTTACACGGTAATAGACATAGATCTGACGGATGTTAAAAGGGAATGCTTAGAACGCTCTGAACGAATTACCCGGATAGCAGGTAAAATCGATTTTCTTTTCAACATTTCCACGGTATGAATTTTTTCATATTTTTTGTAATTTTACTTACTTAACATCTATAATTTTTATTTGCCATTTTTTAGACGTAATAACCAACCTGAAGATGCCTCCTGGAAAAAAACGATTCTCGTGTACCTATTGCAACTACTCCTGCTCTCATAAGTCAACTTTGAATGTGCACTTGCGCGCCCATACCGGAGAAAAACCTTTTGCATGTACCGACTGTACTTATTCATGTTCTTACAAGGGACTTTTGAGCAGACACATTCTGATACACAGTGGAGTAAAACCTTTTTCATGTTCAGAATGTAACTATTCTTGTTCTCTAAAAGTATATCTGCAAAAACACATGCTTACTCACAGTGGAGAAAAGCCTTTTTCCTGTTCAGATTGCACTATGTCATATTGTCAAAAGAGATCTTTGAAGGCGCACTTGCTGTCACACTGTGGAGAAAAGCCTTTTTCATGTTCAGTCTGTAAATGTTCATATTTTCGAAAAGCGCATTTGACGAGCCACATGTTGACTCACAGTGGAGTAAAACCTTTTTCATGTTGTGACTGTACTTATTCATGTTTTCGAAGGGAGCACTTGACAAGGCACATGCTGACTCATAAAAGAGTAAAACCTTTTTCATGTGCCGTCTGTAACAATTTATTTTCTCAAAAGAAATCATTGAAGATACACATGCTTACACACACTGGAGAAAAACCTTTTTCATGTTCAGACTGTACATATTCATGTTTTCGAAAGGATTATCTGGCGAGCCATATACGGACGACTCACAGTGGAGTAAAACCTTTTTCATGTCCCGTCTGCAAAGTTTCATTTTCTCGGAAAACATCATTCAAGAAACATATGTTAACGCATACTGGAGAAAAATCTTTTTCACGTTCAGACTGTTCATATTCATGTTCTTGAAAAGTATATTTGAAGAGACCCATGCGGTTTCACAGTAAAAAATAACCTACATCATGTTCAAACTGCAACTTTTCACGTTGTCCATGGGAAAATTTGATGAAACGCATACTGAAGAATTACCTGCAACTGTTTATTTTTCAAAAGGATCATTTTTCAACAAACGTCATGACTCAAAAGGGAGAAAAACCTTTTTCATGCTCAAATAAAAAAGATCCACCTTTTCCCCGTTATGACTGCAATATTCAAATCTCAGCGAGTCAGATCATGCTGAAAAAAAAATCTCATATTCTCGACTCGTTAAATCGACCCAAATATAACACGCGTACTATAAATATTCACAAGAGAGCCCTTCTGTAATCTTATGACTTCTCAGTATCAAACATCCGAAGAGTCTTTAGTACTCAAAAAACGATTGTTTATGTGATTACACTAGCAATGTTTATTATTACGTATCGTGTTTTATACTTTGATATTATTTAGCTAGAAATTAGTTTTCAATCTATTTTCCCGGGATAATAGCACAAACATTATATTCCCAGTTGTATTCGTACTGTATTTGCAATTATGTATAGCTTATTGGAATAACGTAATATTGCGAATGCAGTTTAAAAAGCTTAATTTATGTATGTATGTATGTAAAAATCCCTAATATCGGACTATTGGACACATTTAGCTGATTATTAAGGATTTGGGTTTTTGTTTTAACAGCTTTCTTTATTTCGAGTGCTTCTCAGTTATTTAGTCTGTTACCATGACCATTTCTATGTCAGTTAGGTTAGGTTGTGGTGCCGTGTATTTCGAAATAAATTAATAAATAAATATCTTTTTATTATGACCTCCATGTTTGTTCAATAAATTATTGTCCTCGTAAACTCCAAAATACGTAATATTATGCAAAAACTTCATGTACTTACTTTAAACGTTTAAGCCTTTACGTAATTAGTAATTACGTATTGAAGTAATTTATGCTTTTCCGTACAACCTCTTGCTCAGCTGCCCTCTGAAGATATTAGTCCAACCTACGCTCCTAGACATTAGTCACCACTGGGACCGTCATAGATATTCGTCCGACCTTAGCTCTCTGTAGATTTTTTCACTCTGAAGTTCAAAGATATTAGTCCAACATATAAGCTGTAGATATTCATCCGGAATACGGGCTGTAGATATTAGTATCTGGAGTCGAAGGAATAATATTTTGGGACCGTACTAAATCGTCAAAAAATGGCAACACCTTGAACACAACCAAAGATTACATAAAACCATCTGTCAGTGTCATTTGCGAGTTTCAGGTTTGGGTGTTCGTTCTTTTAACTAATAAATGTTTTTGTTCAACCGTTCATCGTTTGAATCATCAACATAAAGGTACCTGTGCCTTAATGGAATAGACTGACTGATTACTCTATCTTGACGACTTAAAATGTTGAAACCGTCAAAATACGGCAGCACAATCGCAAATGCTGTATGCAGATGCCAAATCAATGGCTGTCACGACCTCCTCTCTGTCAATTAAATTAATTAAAATGTGTTAAATTGTGCATTAAATACACCTTTGTACGTAAAGTTCTCATATATTCATTCCTCAAAGCAAAATCTTAAATCATCAAAAATACACTCGAAATTCACAATACCTAACAGTATTATACATGTTCAGTCAGTATTAAACATAAATCATAGTACCTATGTCTTGTCAACAGTATTAATATTTTAATATCATTTTAATAACGAATTAATGGTAGATGAGATGTCAAATAATGTCTGCTGTTATAAACTGTACGAAAATCGGTACCTAAATATATCACGTTCTTCTTTCATCCCAAATACCTACGAATAGACAAACTGGATGAAAAAAGCATCTTAATATACGAGCATCTTCCTTCCATGTTGTCTACAAACATATATTATAGTTGGCGCGTGCTTTTTACCTCTCGGCGTACCAACGTATTGTATAGTCCTATTTATAAATCCTAATTCTACATGCATATTAACCCACGCGGTTGTATCAATCGTTGAATGCTCGGTATAATTATAATTTTCAGTTCATGCTGATATTTTCAACACGAGTATTAGATCATATTGCTTGCATCTCCATTTATAGCGGCAATCTTGCATTTATAGCGGCCGTTCGTTGTTTCAAATCAAACTGAGTGACTGTTGAACTTAAGCGTGGACTAAGGCATGCTGACAATTCCGTAGCGCCCAACGCGACTTTGTTTACTTACGCAAAGAATTCTTGCTAAAGTTTAAATATTTATAAACTTGCCTGTCTCCACACAGGATATTTGGTGAGACAGACACTGTAAAAATATTTGTTATATAATTTTGTACGCAAAGGCATTCAAAGAGGTTCCATTAACGTTAAATCAAAGTTTTATTTCAGGTCCAATTTCAAAGTTTTCTCAAGATATTACTATTATATCTGGACGCTATCACTACAGTGCCATGGATCATCCAAACCCAGAGAGTGTTTCCATCAAGACGGAACCCGAATTTCGGGAAGACGATGGCGGTGAAATAGAAATGACGGCTTCGGAAATGTTTTTTGACCTCCAGAATGTGAAGAAGGAATGTTTGCAGTATGCCGGGAGTACGCTAACAACCAGTAAGTTCATTGCATATTTTGTAAAAAATGTAGGATACTGAATTCAGATGTACAGAATTCTTTTCTGTTTTGAAATATTTTTTTTTCATTAACTGAGGAGGCCCTGAGGAAAATAATTTCCCTCAGGGTCTATGTCGCACTTGTGATTTTTACAGGGTTAGCAGTTGTATACTATTAAAGTATCTGCGGGCCCTGTACAGTACGCCCAGTTTTTGGAGGCTAACTTTACTCTGGCTTCGATGGAGCCCCCATACCTGAGCTGGTCACTTAGGGTTACACCAAGCATATCAATGGAGGGCCTGTTCGGAAGATTGCTTCCGTTGAAGGATACTAGATATTCATTTCGATCCCTTTTAGACGTAATCAGACAAGATTGGGGCTTTGAAACATTAAACTCAACGAGATTATTTTTACCCCAAGAAAAACACTCTCGAGGTAACCGTCCATTCTTTGCTTCAAAGCCCTCCAAGCCGTTTGGGTTTGTGAGCCAAACAAAAAGCTATCATGGACTGTACTGTCATCCGCCTAACAGTGAATTGGTGCACATGACAAAAGGTCGTTGATGTGCAACAAAAACAAAGTCGGAGACAGAACCGATCCCTGTGGGACGCCAGCATTTATCGAGTGTGAGGAAGAGGTGAAACCATCGACTGTTAAGTAGCCAAGACAAATACTGGTTAACGAGCCATCTCTATCCGTCCTATAGTTACTTTTGTTTCTCCTTTAACCACCGGCGTCAAGTTCTGCTTTATTTGTCACACAACATCAAAACCAGCAGTCACACAGTGGCTATAAGGTCTATAATCAAATTACCGCGTCGTTATAAAACTTGTTTTATCTCTTTTTCTGTCATTTGTTCAGACATGTAATATAAAAGATTTAGAAAGAGAGATCATCCATCTCTCTCTTTGCTTTTAAAAGCTTACCAAATATGCACCACCATTACCAAAACTCTAAATAAATTTAAAGGCCTAAGACAAGGGTGGGGAACATGCGGCCCGCGAATCTTTTTGGTGCGGCCCGTGAGCACCTTTGGTGCGGCCCGAAAGCACCATAAAAAATTACCTTCAGAAAGCGACAACGGTTTTCTTTCATAGTGTTTCAGCTACATTTTATTTATTTATTAATTTTCGGGAAATCGACAGTTTATATTTATTTCAGTTTTTATACAGTATTAAATAGCCAAAATAAAACCAATTACGGATTTCCTCCTTGTGACTTTACTTCTACTGAGACAGCATAATAAGAATAAGTAAATTAATTTTATAAAAAAGGAATATGACTCCAAAATTATATAAAACAAAAAATATATATATATGTATACTCAAAACAATTTTTTAAATCTAAAATGAAAAATTACAAAACCCAGACAAATCCTCCACAAGAAATAAATAAAAAAACCTAACTTAGAAATTGCGGTTGCAACGTCTCCAGGTTGTCTTCCTTCCTCTATTTGTCTTTGTGTGAATGCCTTCCCTTGGCACTCCATTGGAAATTTACCTTCGTGGAAAGGCTCTGTTGAGCCCCAAAACGACCACTGCCTCTTGCTTCTGAGTACCCTTAGAATGGCACTCCAGAACTCTGATTGTGGCTCCAGGAATAGCCAGAGATATCCTCGGTTTGTTCTGCCGGTCCTTTCTCTCGGTCAGACATAACCCAAAAGATCCTCCAATGTTCCACCTCGGCTGTAGGTAGCCTTGAAAAATTTCTCGGGGTGACTTAGCTGTCCCCGCTTTGGGAATTTTTTTTTTGTAATCCAATATTGTACTTTTAACCGGCTTCGCCAATTGTAATGTTCTTTTATTGTGGCCTTACTAGCCCACAATTAATGAGATGTACACGTGAGTTCTTTTCGTCTATTTATTGTAATGTACAATGGATTTAATAGTTTTATATTATGGTCTAACGTAGCGAGTGATTACTAAGGCTACTGAAATGGTTCTGCGCGCTGCCACGGGAGAGACCGCCGTCTGACCCATAAGACGTTCGTCAAAGTTCGGCGGAACCCGAACGTTTCCGAATGATCCAATACATGGAAAATTACATATACTACAAAATCAAACTGAGTGACCGTTGAACTTTAGCGTGGACTAAGGCATGCTGACTATTCCGTAGCGTCCAACGCGACTTTTTTTACTGACGCAAAGAATTCTTGCTAATGTTTAAATATTTATAAACTTGCCTGTCTCCACACAGGATATTTGGTGAGACAGACACTGTAAAAATATTTGTTATATAATTTTGTACGCAAAGGCATTCAAAGAGGTTCCATTAACGTTTAATCAAAGTTTTATTTCAGGTCCAATTTCAAAGTTTTCTCAAGATATTACCATTATATCTGGACGCTATCACTACAGTGCCATGGATCATCCAAACCCAGAGAGTGTTTCCATCAAGGCGGAATCCGAATTTCGGGAAGACGACGGCGGTGAAATAGAAATGACGGCTTCGGAAATGTTTTTTGACCTCCAGAATGTGAAGAAGGAATGTTTGCAGTATACCGGGAGTACGCTAACAACCAGTAAGTTCATTGCATATTTTGTAAAAAATGTAGGATACTGAATTCAGATGTACAGAATTCTTTTCTGTTTTGAAATATTTTTTTTGTTTTACATTAACTGAGGAGGCCCTGAGGAAAATGATTTCCCTCAGGGTCTATGTCATCTGGAATGCTGTGTGGAGGGTCTTTTTGAGGAGAGGAAGGAATGAACATTCTAGAGACCCATGTTGTAGGAAGGAGGAAACACAGAGGCCGGCAAATCATTCCACAGCCGAGCTGTTGAACACAAGAACGAGTCGAAGAAACGACCCGTTCTCATGTGACAAATGTCAACCGTGTACAAATGTTGGGCACGCGTTTGGCGTGTTTTCCGACTATGCGCCGGTGCCGAAGGGATCAATGATGCTAGTTCCTCGGAGCATCTTCCATTGTAATACCGGTGGAACAATGATAGCCTTCCCACCCGACGCCTGTGCTCTAAAGATTGAAATCCGTCTGTTAAGATGTGGGAATCTATTAAACGGACCGCCCGTTTCTGCACAGAGTCGAGGGTATTTTTCAGGTATTTTGGAGCTTCAGACCAGAGGTGGCTGCCAAATTAAATTCAACCGTGGGGCGCACTTGTGATTTTTACAGGGTTAGCAGTTGTGTACTATTAAAGTATCTGCGGGCCCTGTACAGTACGCCCAGTTTTTGGAGGCTAACTTTACTCTGGCTTCGATGGAGACCTCATACCTGAGCTGCTCACTTAGGGTTACACCAAGCATATCAATGGAGGGCCTGTTCGGAAGATTGCTTCCGTTGAAGGATACTAGATATTCATTTCGATCCCTTTTAGACGTAATCAGACAAGATTGGGTCTTTGAAACATTAAACTCAACGAGATTATTTTTACCCCAAGAAAAACACTCTCGAGGTAACCGTCCATTCTTTGCTTCAAAGCCCTCCAAGCCGTTTGGGTTTGTGAGCCAAACAAAAAGCTATCATGGACTGTACTGTCATCCGCCTAACAGTGAATTGGTGCACATGACAAAAGGTCGTTGATAACAAAAACAAAGTCGGAGACAGAACCGATCCCTGTGGGACGCCAGCATTTATCGAGTGTGAGGAAGAGGTGAAACCATCGACTGTTAAGTAGCCAAGACAAATACTGGTTAACGAGCCATCTCTATCTATCCTATAGTTACTTTTGTTTCTCCTTTAACCACCGGCGTCAAGTTCTGCTTTATTTGTCACACAACATCAAAACCAGCAGTCACACAGTGGCTATAAGGTCTATAATCAAATTACCGCGTCGTTATAAAACTTGTTTTATCTCTTTTTCTGTCATATGTTCAGACATGTAATATAAAAGAAAATCAAAGAGAGAGATGGATGATCTCTCTCTTTGCTTTTAAAAGCTTACCAAATATGCACCACCATTACCAAAACTCTAAATAAATTTATAGGCCTAAGACAAGGGTGGGGAACATGCGGCCCGCGAATCTTTTTGGTGCGGCCCGTGAGCACTTTTGGTGCGGCCCGAAAGCACCATAAAAAAATTACATTCAGAAAGCGACAACGGTTTTCTTTCATAGTGTTTCAGCTACATTTTATTTATTTATTAATTTTCGGAAAATCGACAGTTTATATTTATCTCAGTTTTTATATAGTATTAAATAGCCAAAATAAAACCAATTACGGATTTCCTCCTTGTGACTTTACTTCTACTGAGACACCATAATAAGAATAAGTAAATTAATTTTATAAAAAAGGAATATGACTCCAAAATTATATAAAACAAAAAAAAAAAAATATATATATATATATATATATATATACTCAAAACAATTTTTTAAATCTAAAATGAAAAATTACAAAACAAAAAATCTATCAATACATTGGTAGCCATGGAGAGAGGTTGTACATATAAATCAAATCATAATAGAAATATAAACAATAAAAACATAAATATTTTAAAGTTATTAAAAATAAACACAGAGAAAGTTATAACATAGCGGACAGGTATGTGCTTACGTACGCATCCATGTTACTAGAAATCAGTTTAGACACTAATACACACCTACGTGATCGAACATACTTTTTCAGTTTAATATTAATTTCTTGTTATTATACGACAGCGAAATTAATATTGAAAGAACATTTTGGTATTGATGACAGCTTTATTCAGAAAGGAAAAAATATGATGTGGTTTCTTCGTACATTTCCACACTTCTGCCATAAAAATTAAAGCATTCCATGTAAATTATTGTAAAATGTTAAATTAATATAAAATTATTGATGTCAATAAATTTGCTGTAAAATGCAGGAAAACCATTCAGGTGTTCTGAGTACAACATAATTTAAGCTTGTTGACTGTTGGGTTGCTTCGCAGATCTAGTCCAAAGTTTAAACCACTCTTGTGCTTATAGTGCAAATTTCAGTTGCGGATTCATCTGCTGACCCATTTCGAAGGAAACCATTCCTGTGTTCCAAGGGCTAAAATCGGAGGAAAACCATTTTCATGTTCTGGGTATAATATCAATTAAAGCTGGGGCCACACATGCAGTTTCACTCTTAAATTAAAACCAGTTTTATGAATGATCGAATTTACTAAATTCGTAAATTATATTTGTTAAATCCGGAGACTCGCATGCAGATTGACTCTTAATTTAAAACCAGTTTTGTGTTCAGAATGTAAGGATTGAATTTCAGTTGTGGATTCATCTGCTGACACATTTTAGAGGAAACCTTTATATTATTTGTAGTGCAGTTATAAAATTCTAGTTGCAGACTATGTACGTGTTGCCGTTGCCACAGTTCAAGAAAAATCGTTGTCATATTTCGAGTGTAACACCCACAAAAAGATTTAATATTTACCAGATTGTGTTAAAAATATAACTATAAATTAAATAACAAGTTGCAGATTCACCAAAGTCTCATGTACTGAGTGAAGCATTACATGAGTGTTCTGTGTGTAAATATTATTTAAGCTTGTGGATTCTTACCCCTCTCCCCCTCATCGCCCCCGGCGCTTGAAAATCAATGTGCTGCCCGCGAGTGATACTTAGCACATATAAATGGCCCCCGAAGGCACAACACCCCCCCCCCCCTCCCCCAGAAAAAAATATCTAAGAAATATGTATGTACATACATACTAAAGTTTTAAAGAATCTATCCAGCGTTAGAATTAAAGATAAATGTCTCATGCTACTACAAAACTTTACACTATAATAAGAATTCATAATTAATAAATTATAGTGATTGTTTATTTATATTGGTAAAACAACACGCACAGCATGTGTAAAACAGCATGGCTTTTCAGAATTTGCTGATCAACTTATTGCTTAAGATCACACCTTCAATCAAAGCACCATCGGTGCTAATCTTCTAAGCAGAATTGTCATGGTTACAGATTAAATAATTTAGAAGCACTCGAAATAAAGAAAGCCGTTAAAACCAAAACCCAAATTCTTGATGATCAGTTAAATGTGTCCAATAGCACTATATTAGGGTTATTTTAAATAAACTCATAAAACTCCATTATCCCTTAATCACCTATTCATGTGACGATTGTCCCTGTAGATTATAATACGGTTACCCATTATGTAAGCCTAAAAATTATTTTAGGCTTAACTGGTCGATTATAAAAAAAAATCGTGGTCATAAACAAAGTAATTATTTTATTTCACTTAAATAATTCGATGAACCTTCTGACTTTGTGCTCTCATTCTGTGAGTTTAGAAAAACCAAATTAAACACGAATATAATATATGTGTGGATGCAGGGAGACCTGTAAAAAAAATACAAAAATCTCTAAATTAAAGCTATTAATACATTATTAATACACATCCATCCCGAAAGCTGACATCAGAGACCGATAAACTTTTACAAAAAATAAATGTATATTAATTTTCTTTATACCGAATCTATTCTTGGATTCTTATTTCAGAAGCAATTAATATGAAGACTGCTCCAATCAAGGCACAGCCAGGACCCCTAGCAGAAGATGGTGGAGGAATTCCTTATACAGAAATAGACATAGACCAGATGGACGTTAAAAAAGAAAGCTTAGAGCGCTGTGCAAAAATTGCTAGGAAAGCAGGTAAAATCGATTTTTCTTTTCACGGTTTTCACATTTTGAGTTTTTAAATAACTGTGTTTTTTTTATTTAATTTACTTAACGTTTATTAAGTTTTTTCGTCATTTTTTCAGACTTAATAACCAACGTGAAGATGCCACCTGTAAAAAAACGATTATATTGTACCTATTGCAACTACTCGTGCTCTCGCGAGTCAAGGTTAAAATCGCATTTGCGCGTCCACACTAAAGAAAAACCTTTTTCTTGTACCGACTGTGCTTATTCAAGTGCTGAAAAGGGGAGTTTGGTCAAACACATGCTGACTCACAGTGGAATAAAACCCTTTTCATGTACCGAATGTACTTTTTCATGTTCTCGAAGGGATTATTTGACGATACACATGCTGAATCACAGTGGAGTAAAACCTTTTTCATGTTCCGCCTGCAACCTTTCATTTTCTCGAAGGGGATCGTTTAAGGTACACATGTTTATTCACACTGGAGAAAAACCTTTTTCATGTACTGACTGTTCCTATGCATGTTCTCGAAAGGTCTATTTGAAGAGCCACATGCTGACTCACAGTGGGGTGAAACCATTTACATGTCCTGTCTGCAACAATTCATTTTCTCGAAAGGAGTCTTTAAAGAATCACATGCTTACACACATTAGAGAAAAACATTTTTAATGTGCTGACAGTTCCTATTCCTGTTCTTAAAAGGCATATTTTATAAGCCTCATGGTGACTCACAGTATGTTCAAACCTTTTTCATGTTTCGTTTGCACCAACTCATTTTCTCTAAAAAGGACGTTGAAGAGACACATGCTTACACACACTAGAGAAAAACCTTTTTCGTGTTCCCAATGTTCCTATTCATGTTATCTAAAATACTCTTTGACGAGACACGTTCGGACTCACGGAGAAGACAAACCCTTTTCATGTTCAAACTTCAACTATTTATGTTCTCGAAAGAGACACTATCTTGCCAAAGCATATGCTGACTAACAGTGGAGAAAAACATTTTGCTTTTTACGACTGCAATATACGTAACGTATAATATACATGCGGGCTCGTTCAGTAGAAAGACCTCCTGGAAACTTATGAATACTCACTCTTAGTTATAAGCGATCTATTCTGGGGAGTCTAGTGTTCAAAATAACAATTTCGTCAATGTGACAAATGTGTCAGACAAACAAAGCCAGCAATGGGTTTTTTATTAAGTTTCATATTTTCTACTTTGTTATTCTTTAGCTAAATATTAGTTCCCACTCTCGTTTAAGGGGTAAAGGATTTAAAATTTTAAAAATAAAGTAGATACATATTTTCTTTACCCTGGAAGAGCGGGACCTCCGCAAATTGCAGTGTAAAAGAATCGTGCACGTGGTACGAAGCCTTGCAATTGTGGGGTCGATCGTTACCTTCGTTTTACTTTGAAGATTACCTCTACTAGTTAGTTACAGACCGGTTAATGTTTTTATGTCTACTTATTAAATATGGGTTGATTCAGACAATTAACAGCCCAACTTCGACCACAACAACGCTAAAAAATCTACCTTATTGACTAATCTGTTATTCACACTACAATTTCAGACCACTACACTACAGCTCTTTGTATAAAAAATAAGCCTCCCACTGCCGCAAAATGTAATGCGTCCCTCGAACGAACTACAATGACTTACTTGAGGACTTGCAGTTAGAAAACGTACCTCTTCTGTCGTTAGTATTAACATAATTTCTTCATTGTGTTACCATTTTTACATTCACCTTGTTTATAAAATTTGTAATATTATTTTACTTTTTATTTTAATTTTTATATTATTATATAAACATTCTTTTACACTTTGTCTTATATATATATACTCCTCAGCAAATGTTCAACTAGCCAATAATTTGTTCTTACGATTGTGTTCATTAGTTTTAAATTAGGATTTGTACCACTAATAAATATATTGTATCTTAACAATACGCTATATACTAGAATAAAAATAAACAGAGATTTGCACGGCCAAAAGCATTTTCGTTATTTGTTCTTGGGGTGTGATGCCGTGTTGCGCTACCTCCTTCTTTAGCCAACGTTTCGGACATCGTTGCAGTGTCCATCATCAGGGCAGATCCGGTAGAATCTGCCCTGATGATAGACACTGCAACGGTCTCCGAAACGTTGGCTAAAGAAGGAGTTAGCGCAACACGGCATAACACCCCAAGAACAAATAACGAAAAAGACAAAAACATGTCATTTTACATGCCATATTATGCGTTTTGTGTAGGAAAGCATTATGCGAAAATTTATGTTTATTACAGATAAATTTAACACTAATAAGATTCCTGCTAGCTGTATATTTAAATTTATTTTTACTCGATCTAGATTTGATTATGATTCCAATATAATATTATAATGTTGGAATTAGAATTAGATACATGTCATACCTACTTAGTTTCCATATATGGAAAAAAACTTTTTGATAAATAGTCCTCTCGTTCATTTTTCTTGTATAATCTTTTTGTAATATTAATATTAACCTGTAAAAATATTAACCATTTCATTTAATATTTTTTCACACCTACGATTCGGACCGATTGAAATGGGCACGGAATTTTTCATCACTTATTCTGTGACGAAACCGGGGAATTTTCTTAGCGACTGACAACACCGACTGTAGTAAATTGCAATAATTCCCCGAACTTCGCATTGCGCTCGGATTGTTTACGACTAATATTGTAAAATAAGGTCGTAATAAAAAAATAGGATTTCTACTCACCCCCCCCCCCCCCCCCCTCTCCTACCCTTTTCTAAATTTGGAGCATGATATATTGTCTTTTCATCTTTCTTCTGCTAAATTAATAGGATAATATACATACGTTTTTACTTTTCATCTTAGTCCTTTTAAAATTAATAGCACTATTTAATTGCAAATTAAATATCAATGGTGACCCTATATGCTTACATTATAATGTATTAGCCGCCTTCAGCCTAGTAAGTACCGATTATTTGTAAGAACCGTTAATGTTACAATATTGTTATTTCAATACCTAAGTTAAGTATTATTTTCGTCATTTTGTAGAATTGTTGCCCTCAACGCAAGCTTGTCCTAGTTAGGTTAAAACTTAAATTGTAAGCTGCCATATCCACCATGTAATGAAATAATAAATAAATTAAACTAATCGTGTGTTTTAATAACAACAAAAACAAGATTTATTGGTTCTTCATTTTTTCCCTAACTTAAATGATGATGAATGGTAAAATTGACGCCGTTCCAGGGGGACAACAAATTCTTCCAGACCCAAACAGGTTTAAAAAAAATGGCAGTTACTAAACATTCGTCTCTATAATGAAAATTTAGATACTAGCTTATACCTAGATTGCATGCAGTTGGCAATGCTTTCTCAGAAGTAGTAAATGTTTTCAACTGCACTTAATAGTTATAACAGGCTAAATTACATACCTACATAATCACAATAATCAATGTTAGCATGATAATATTCGTCAGCATGGCTTCTATGCTGTCTACCTTTTATTATTTTTCATAATAATAACTATTAATAACAAACTTACATACATTTGTAATAGCACAAAAAAAATTTCAAGAAATTTACCGATTTTTATATTAACCGCAAAAAATATGTTTTACAACTCTGCCAACCGGTTAACTTCGAGTATATTTGTAATAATTTTTTGTGTAATATTGTGACAATAATTTCTGAAACTACTGTAGCCTAAGACCAAATACGAACATGCTGGTTGTACTCCTTTGTAACAAATTACTTATCGAATACTCATACCTACTTGTGTTGTGCCAACTTATGTTTGTCGTGCTCTGTTTATTATTTTATGTACTATGATTCTACATTCTATATACTTGTTATAATGCTCCTGTACAATTTACCTTACATGTAAAATCCATCAAGGCGTAAACAAATAAACAAATATTTTACTACAGATACTAAACTACTTAATTCAGATATCTTAACCATCAGACAGAAGAGTCATAAGCTAATAAATGTACTATTTTATTAAAAATTATTATTTATAATCCATAATTATTATTAGATCTCCAAATGACAGCCCCGAAAACACAGAGCTAATTTGCTAACTATATCTGCCCGGTCATTCCTAGCAAGGTTAACTTTTAAGGTAACAATATAATAACAACTAATATAACAACTATACTAATTCACTCTATTTATAACCAATTCCTATACTTAATTGAATGATTTGCAAAAAATGCGAATGTAAGAATAGATATAATTAACTTTGCTCTATTCTACGTTCTACACGCTAACAAGTCACCTATATTCAGTGGCGTAGCGTGGGTTTCGGCCGCCCGGGGCGGAATAAAATTCCCCCCCCCCCCACCTATCTTCTACAGGTGCTTCTTCCGCAGATTTTCAAGCGCTGACCGGGGGGGGGTGGGGAGTAAGTATCCTATTTTTATGCTGATTTTTATAATCCCATGTGCCGAGTACTCTTCCAATAAAATCATACTTATAAATTCTACTACAAATTTATATAAAACTGCTCTCAGAAATCGAGAATTGTATGCTTATAATAGAATTTCGCATCTTCATCACGCATACGTATGGAATGCAACTCACATGCAAAGCTTCACTTGGTGCACGATGAATCGGCAATTTATTGTTACATTGATGTTAATTGTTATTGATGAACACAAAACTGGTTTTAATTAAATATGCGGTGTATCAAAACTACACTCAGAACATAAAAAATGGTTATTCTTTGGTTCTAGTGGCACTTACATTCTGAACACAAAACTGGTTTTATTTAAATCTGTATGCTGTGAATTAATATCAAACTAATAACATCGGGCCCCCTTATTAGGGTACTTCAAACGGCGGGGGGGGTTTTTTTTTTTTTTTTACCTAAATACCGCACAAGAGTCCCAACTGCTCCCATCTGGAGCCAGTGAGACTATGGCATCCTCATATGGGGTATGTTGTGAGGCTGAAGGTAGTGGGGAGGGAAGGAGGTAGGGAAGAGGAAGGTGGGGAAGTACCTGGTTATTCATATCTGGTCACCAAACACGGCTAAAGCCATTTTAAGCAAACTTTCATTTTTGAATGGTGGTCTTCCAACCAGGCCGATACTGAGAGTATCTTCCACTCTGGATTATATGGAAATCTGGGGTTTATATGGAATTCCTGATTTTTTATTACGACCTATTTATACACGAGCCGAATTTTTTTAATAATCACATTTATAAATTCTACTCCTTAGTTGATTGATTGATTCTGCGTTAGAGTCCCCAAATAATAGTTACACACGCTCATTATGTAACTCAAATGTAAAGCTTCACTTGATACATGATGCATCTGCAACTCGTTATTTAATGTATCGTATTCTGAACACAAAACCAGTTTGTATACGGTGAATTAAAACTATATACAATCAGAACATGAAAATGGTTTTTCTTTGATTCTGGCATTAAATAAATAGTCTGCAACTGGAATTTTATAACTGCACATCGAATAACAGAATGTTTTCATTCTAAATGTGTCAGCAGATGAATCCAACTTGAATTTGACATTCTGTATAGGTAAATAAATCTCTACCTTGCGAATTAAAACTACACTCGGAATATGAAAATGGTTTTTATTTGATTCTGGCAGCACATACATACCTAGTCTGCAAATAGAATATTATAATTGAACTTCAAAGAAGAGGATTTTTTCCTTCTAAATGTGTCAACAGATGAATCCAACACTGGAAATTTACATTCTTTACACAAAATTGGTATGAATTAAGTCTGTATGCGGCGAATTAAAAGTACACTCAGAACATGAAAATGGTTTTTCTTTGATTCCGGCAGCACATACAGTCTGCAACTAGAATTTTATAACTGATCTTCGAATAAGATAATGTTTTAGTTTGAATTGTGTCAGCAGATGATCCTCAAATGGAATATTACATTCTGAAAACTGGTTTAACCCTTCGAATAATCATTAAAAAATATCTTTAAATTTTTGCCTATCACTGTTTGCGCACAAAATTTCCGGTTCTTCCCATGCATTTTAAATGGTCTTTTTTATTGCTTTTTTTATCCCTTTGCAAAAAACAA
Source organism: Limnephilus rhombicus (assembly GCA_929108145.2). Taxonomy (NCBI): domain Eukaryota; kingdom Metazoa; phylum Arthropoda; class Insecta; order Trichoptera; family Limnephilidae; genus Limnephilus; species Limnephilus rhombicus. Next base: position 7,586,458 of record OV815290.1, on the reverse strand, counting down.
AATTGTTCTAAAATCCATATAAAGTAATTTTTCCGACGTGCTTATTAGAACATTATCGTTTGTAAATATAAAAATTTTGATTTTGAAAATGTGAATTGGCTCAAAAATACACGCCTGCGAATATCGGAATTAAAGAACCAAAATATAATAAACTTACAATTTTAAATACAGATTCCCTTTCCTGAAAAAATGTAATATAACAGTATCTTTACTTTTTATCGCAATCACAAATTTATTTTTAAAATAAATGTGTGGGACAAAATTTCATAATTTTATTTTTAAATCAAATGTGTGGAACAATTGGCGTCTCCTGCGCTTAGACGGGTTAAATAAAATCCGTATTTGGCGAATTAAAACTACACTCAGAATACGAAAATGGTTCCTGTTTGATTCTTACATACATAGTCTACAACTAGAATTTTATAACTTTCAAATAATGATTTGAAATGGTTTAAAATTTTCCAAGATAATGTTATTAATTATTGTGAAAATTTGCCGCCCCCCTTAAAAGTGCCGCCCAGGGCGGGCCGCCCCCCCCCCCCCCCCCCCCCACGCTACGCCATTGCTTTTATTTACATGTTTTTATTTTACATAAATTTAATGTTCTGTTATTTTATCATATTACAATGCTATTCTACATTATTTTTGGTTGCAAAACATATTTGTATCATATAGCTATATAATAGTTTTTATCATACTACATACATCATATTGTTTAGTGTCAGGTCTTATATAAACCTAGTAGGTACTAATATTATTTAAATATTGTTAAACTATTGTATTTTGTTATTATTACAATACTGATACCCTCCTGTGTACCACTGTATAATGTATCACTTGAATGTAAAAGCCATTTTATAGCGTTTAAATGTCTTACTTAAATACACGAAATATATTTTTTAGTATTTTAGGTATTCCTACACCTATACACCTCTCACCCAAGAAGATAGACACCTCTCACCCCAGAAGATAGGTGGAAGCTTGAGTGGCAATCAGCCAACGTCAAAAACGCCCATCTCGTGCAAGACCCCACTGAGAGACAGCCTGGGTTCTCATTGCCTCGCAAACTCTGGACTGCCATCAATAGGATAAGGTGCTCCCATAGCCGTTGTGCTCATATGATGCATAGATGGGGCCTTAAAGAGTCGGCGACGTGTGAATGCGGTGCGGTGCAGACCACCGAACATGTGGTCAACGAATGCCCGCTCCATTCATTCCCCGGCGGGATTGATGAGGTCCACAGGGCAACGCCTGAGGCCCTAGACTGGCTCGCAGACCTAGATGTCCCCCTCTGACCCCCCACCATACGAAAGAAGAAGAAGAAGAAGTATTTTAGGTATTCCTGCACAAAGGATTAATACATAAAGTGTCGTTAAAAAAAAAAGTGAAAAAATCATGAATTTTTTTATCAAATATAAGTAATATTCCCGGCCCAATAAATGGACAAATAACAAAACAAAACAAAAAAGAAAAGGGGGTTTCTACGGTTTAAATGCCCATAAGAAATGGTTACCTACGGATGTTATTTTTGGCATCTTGGCCTGTCAAGAGTTAAGGACAATTTTTTTAGATGAATAGTTCCAGATGGGACATGAGTATGGTTTTACCGTAGTTCTATCTTAAATTCATAAGTGTCCGATAGATCTAACTCGCTGAGGCACAAATATTGCAGCCATAACAAGGAAAAGACTATTCCCTACTGTGTGTAGCAGTCGTGGTGAGATTTGACAAGTATTCCTTTCAAGAACGTGCAAGCTTACAGTTTGAACATGATACAGGTTTTTTTCAATTGCGATTGAGAATATAGGAGTATGTTGAAAAATGTGAGAAAAATTAAAATTTTGAGAAAAAGAATAGCTGCAATAATAACTGCGATAGTCGAAACGCGTAAAATGTCATTTTCCATCGTGAATCCGTAAGTGTCTCGTCAAATTTCGCCAATGATAAATAGTTGTGGTTTGAATATGATATAGGTTATTCTCCACAGTGAGTCCGCCTGTGTGCCGTCAAATATTCCTTTCGAGAACATGAATATGAACAGACCGAACACGAAAAAGATTTTTCTCCAGTGTGTGTAAGCATGTGTTTCTTCAACGATCGCTTTCGAGAAAATGAATCTTCGCAGATGGAACATGAAAAAGATTTTACTCCACTGTGAGTAACCATGTGGCTCGTCAAATGCGCCTTTCGAGAACATGAGTAGGAACAGAATGAACATGAAAAAGGTTTTTCTCCAGTGTGTGTAAGCATGTGTACCTTTAAATTTTCCTTTTGAGAAAATGAATTGTCGCAGACGGAACACGAAAAAGGCTTTACTCCATTGTGAGTCAGGATGTGTCTGCTCATAAGTTCCTTATAAGAACATGAATAAGTACATTCTGAACATGAAAATGGTTTTTCTCCAGTGTGTGTTAGCATGTGTATCTTCAACGACCCCTTTTGAGAAAATGAATTGTTGCAAACGGAGCATGAAAAGGGTTTCACTCCACTGTGGGTCAGGATATGTCTGTTCAAAAGTCCCTTGTAAGAACAAGAATAAGTACAATGGGTACACGAAAAAGGTTTTTCTCCAGTATGGGCGCGCAAGTGCACTTTTAACGTTGACCGATATGCGCAAGAATAGTTGCAATAGGTACAAGAGAATCGTTTTTTTCCAGGAGATGTCTTCAAGTTGGTTCTTAAGTCTGAAAAAAATTCCGAAATATTAATATTTGTTAAGTAAATCATGTCAAAATTTGAAAAAGTTATTTAAAAAAAACTATGAAAATAAAAATCGATTTTACCTGTCGTTCGGATAATTCTTTTAGGGAGCTCTAAGCTTTCTTTTTTAACATTCGTCTGGTCTATATCTATTAACGTGTAAGGAAGTCCCCCGTCATCTTCTTCTCGGGGTCCTGGTTCTGCCTTGATGGGAATAATCTCCAAATAAACTCCACCTGGAGAAATAAAACAACAATAGATTCGGTATAAGGAAAATTAATAAACGTTTAATTTTCGTAAAATTTATGGGTCTCTGATGTCAGCTTTGGGATCGATGTTTTCACCGGTATAAAAAACTTTGATTCTTAAATGACTTTCATGAAGAATTCTTGATTTTCAATATACTTCACTGGAATTATTATTATTAGCTACATCAAGAACATATAATATATCCGTGCTAAACTAGTTGTTGACGCAACTATGTAAACCTATCTATATACCTTGTTCCATTTTTCTACCCATCCTTTTTTTACCACAATTACCTGTCCCTACTGACAATATTACCTACCATACAACAATAAAATCAATATGTCCGGCAGTCTGTTAAAAGAAACTGTGCAACGAACAACATTATTCTCTCAGTTTTATATAACATCGACCAGTTTATGGAAGCTTGTGCAGTGAGTGATTTAGTGCTCCCTCAGACCCATAATATTGAGCAGAACATTAACCATAAGGGGTAAGTCAGTTTCCTTCTCCATTCATCTGTTTACCATTCTCCATAGTTGTGTCAAAGTGTTCACAAGCATAACTTTTTTTTTTAAATATATTGATACAGTCCACTCCACGTGTCGCATTTGCGATACCACTAGTATTTCTAAAATCAAATAGAAGTCTGTAGAGTGAATGAATTATTTTAGTCATTACAGTTTGATGAATTTAATTTAGCAAGATGGAAAGTTTGTCACATTCGGCAATATCTTGTAAGTTTAATATTGATAGATGTAGTTTCTATACGTTAGACAACATGGTTACGTATCAGTTAAAAAACATTTATCAGATTATAGATTTAAAAAGGCGTTCTTTCTTACGTATCCTTTACTTACTTATTACAATAATTTTTGTTACTAACTTACATGATTCTTCCATTTATAATGATTTTTTAATTTATATGATTTTTTTAAACTCTTCAGAATTTTTATTTTTAAATTATACAAGATTTTTTAACCTTCTTATTATTTACAATAGCCGTTATTACTAACTTACACGATCATTAATTTACTAATTGAGCTAGAACTCCCTCACCAAACACAAGAGCATTGTCTCTTTATGGTGAGGAAAGGCAATTTTTTTTATTTTTTGTTAACCTTAAGTAACTATGTAACAATGTAACTGTTGTAACTTCATATGTATTTTTAATAAACATTGCCAATAAAAAAATAAAAAAATAAAAAATGTCAAAAGCAATAAGTGACCTCAGTCAGTCAGTCGGTAGCAACCATTTGACTTTGCTGCACATTCCATAACGAATACTACATTTTTTACAAATTATTCATTGGTCTTACTTGTTGTCGGAGTACTCCCGCTATCATGCAAACATTCCTTCTTCACATCCTGGAGTTCAATAAACTTATCCTTAGCCGTCATTTCTATTCCACCTCCATCGGCTTCCCCAGACTCTGGTTCTGTCTTGATGAAAATACTCTCTGGGTTAGGAAGATCCATGGCACTGTTGTGATAGCGTCCTGTTATATTATTACTGTTACTTTTTCGTTATTTCTCTTATCCAGGTCTCCTCAACCGGACGAAGCACTTATTTTTCTTTTTATTTACCAACACCTTTATCTGAATATAATTTTCTCTATAGATTTCAGAAGAATCATTCCACGGGCTGCTACTTTTATTTATCTTTTGTATAACGTTAATGTAAGTACTTGCATAGTGCTTACTTACCCCGTATGCACGCACATTGGAGGGTCTAGAGTCGTTCAAATAAATGTACTGTCTTGACGTGTGCGGTAAAGGAGGAAACCATATGTTTCCTTATAACGCCGTTGGGAAAGTGGTGGGTTTCCCTCAAATGAATGTAACAACTGGTCGAAACTTGTAAACGGACCTGAAACAGAACATTGATTTAAAATTAACGGAACCCATTTGCACACAGTTGTCTATATATTTTCTGTACATCTATACAAAATTCGATAAGTAACATATTTTACTGCACATGTCTCACTAAATATCCGGTGGTGAGACAGGCAAATTTCTAAATATTTTAACTTTAGCAAGAATTCTTTGCGTATGTTGAGCTGTCGCGTTCGACACTACGGAGTTGTAAGAATGCCTTGGTCGAAATAAAAGATCGACGGTCACTCAGTTTGAGCTGTAGAGTCGACGTAAGTGAATATGCAAGCAATATGAACTGCGTGATTTACTCGGGGAAAAAATATCAGCAAGAACTTCAAATAATAACTATACCGACCATGGAACGGTTGATTTAACTGCGCAGTTTATTGATATTGATTTAACTAACGCAGTTAACTTAAATTAGAGTTTTCAAATAAGACGACACGACGGTACGCAGAGATTTACGCATCAACGTATTCATGTTAGTTTTTATGGATAATCTGGGAGGCAGATGCTCGATTTGTACGATGCGTTTTTCATCCAGTTTGTTGTTTTTTTTTTTTATTATTTGTTTATTATACGCCCTAGAGGGCTTTTACATTCAAGTTCATAAGTTAAGAATCACAATAATTTTAAATACTAAACTAAAACAATAAAGAAAATATTATACAATGAAAACAATTAACAACAAAAGCATATAATAAAATAAAATACATTGGTGAAAATGATAAGTCTCACATAAATAGATATTCAGTTTAACTAAAATTGCAGAAATTATACACGTCTATTTGTATCTAGAAATTGGAATAAACAAGTTTATACTAGTTATTTAAAAGGTGAAATATATCTCCCATATCGGAATATTTATTATTAGAAGGGAATTTTAGTAGACAGTGTCCTGGTGTTTTTAAAGTTAAGGGATAGTTAATGTCAGCAAGATCTTTTGGGAATATAACAATTTGGTATATTCGGAATTAAAAAAAGGACGTGTTCTATTTTGGTACGTTTAATAAGGCGGACATTAATTAACATCTGTCAACTGCCATTGTTTGAAGTAATTTTGATTATGTGGAAATGTTGCACTCTTATTCTCTTTTCTTTATGTGAGGACAAAAAAAGGATTATTTGTGTTTATTACTGTTTCTAAATGTGTATTACTGTTAAGCCTCGATGACACACGGCGAGTTACAAGCTACTATCTACTAAGTTTTAAAAGCGGGTAAATCGGCGAGTGAGATTGTCATGATGACACACAAAACTGTCCACTCGCTCAGAAGCGTAGGAAACTGAGGTCGCTTTTAGCACCAGTAACAAGAATAACGACGCCTGCGTGAACTAATTCTTCACATTTTTGACAGTCGAAATCAGCTGTTTTTTGGAAGCCATGTTGGAAACGTAAATAAACCAATCACGAGCAAGCGGAGCAAGCGTGTAGGCGAGTAAAGTTGACGACCTTTCAACTTTTTTTCGTAGATTGTCAAGAATCTGCTAGTTGCTGCTAATTAGCAAGTGACACGATGACATTGGGCGAGTTTACTAACAGATAGTGAATTTCCCAGATAGTAGCTTGTAAACTCGCCACGTGTCATCTACGCTTTATGCCTCGATGACACAATGATGATGATGCTTGTAAACTAGCCCTGTGTCATCGACGCTTTAGGTACTTACTGAGAATTTAAATTTCACGTGTATTTTTGATGATTTCACATTTTGCTTCGAGGAAATTATATATGAGAACTTTACATATATACCTTTTTTTTATTTTTTTTTATTAGGTTTGTCAACAGTGATTTACATCAAAGCTTTCACAGATAAAAATTACACTGAACATGGTTGATGCTATCACTAATTATAGACAAACACAGCATTGATAATATAATACTTACATATACATTACATTCATTCACACACTGAACTTCGGGGACACGTTCCACGATGAATTGTATGGTTTTATTAGGAATTATAAACTGTAATTTTATATATTTTTGTGGAGCGATTTTTGACATGCACTCTGTTGAATAAAATAATAATAATTAACTCATAGAATATAGAATATCTATTTTGGGTAAATTTTTACCGGAATTTTAGCCGGGACCAGCTTCTAGCGGGCTTGTGTATGTTATCTTTACTTTAAAAAACAGCCTACGTTTTTGAATGGTTTGTTTGGTTACGCAGGGTTTGTGTAGCGGGCTTGTGTATGTTATCTTTACTTTAAAAAACAGCCTACGTTTTTTAATGGTTTGTTTGCCTACGCAGGGTTTGTGTAGCGGGATTGTGTATGTTATCTTTATTCAACTTCTGCAAAGTGTTTTTTCGTGAAAAAGTGCATATTTACCGCTGTAATTTACAACATGGAGGTCATTGAAAAATGACATTTTCGTATTTTTAAATTTAAGAATATAATGATTATATACATTTTTACAATTTCCGCTCACGGAATTAATTACATCTAATTATTACCTATCTACTGGGGTGAAATAATTTTTTTTTGTGTAAAATGAGTTGGTCCCGGTTTTGAAAAAAAAATAATCTATTTTGTGTGTTGACTTCGCAATTACACATATTTTGATCAAATTAATTGACAGATAATGGGTTGTGACAGCAATTGCTTTGGCGTCTGCACACTGACTGACTTGCGGTGGCATTTGCGCTGCCGTGATTTGGTATTTTACCTTTGATAAGTTATCAAAATTCACACTCTGGCAATTTCACTAAAGGCCAGGTACCATTATATTGATGATTCAAATGACGAACGGTTAAACCAAACCGTCTATTATAGTTATAGTTAAAAGAAAACATTAGTAAACGAACTGAATCTGAAGTAGCTCGCAAATCACTTTGACAGATGCTTTAGTGTGATCTATGGTTATGTTCCGCGTGTTTTCATTTTTCGACAATCTATACTGTCCAAATATATTATTTCTTTTTCTATGGAAACCCGTCTCAAATCGTAAGGGGTCGTCCATTAACCCAGCCAGCCCTGAGAGGGGTGTACAAAATCCCCTTGATCCACTTTTCGCACGATAACTCGATAATTAATCGAACAATTTAATTCATAATTTTCGTAATCCTAAAAAAAGTAAAGACAAACATTTTGCCATTTTTTGTTTTATAATATTTAAAGCGCATCACATTGAAAAATATTGTCTTTCATGAAAATTAGAGCAAATCGCAACACGCGCATGAATTTTATCTGCGTTTCGGTTTGTCCTTTCTTAATGCACTTGTGTCATGTTTTCTATTTCACCTTACCAATACATTGGATAGCCCGAATAACAGATGCAAAGGAGCGAGACAGACATACTGCTTTCATGTTTCCGGCAGTTATACACTGCGCTTGTAGCTCGGAATTTTATTTCGCTGAAAGCGTACAGTCAGTCAGTTTTTACCTCGTTTTAGGGTGAACACGTGTACATTTTCTGACCTTCTAAAACGGTTCTTTATTTTAAAATAAAAGTGAAGTTAAAATTAAAATAGGGGTAAGTTCGTAAAAAGAAAAACATTTTTATTTACTGTTTAAGTTTAAACAGTAAATAAAAAAAATTTTAAAAATAAAAAACGGGTTTAAAAAAATATTCACTTGATTTGCGTTTTTTTACGCGTCAACATTTTTATCCGTTTAACACAGGAATAGCAGAAAGGATAGATCGCCACACGACTTTGATACACTTTAGTCGTGCCGTATCTTTCTCGGGAAGCTTCTGCTTCCTTCGCACAAGAGTTCCAAATGCTCCCGTCTGGAGCCAGTGGGACTATAGCATCCCCAATTGATCCCAATTGGGGATGATAAAATGTTGTGAGGCTGAAGGTAATGTGGAAGGGAAGGAGATGGGGAATAGGGAGGTGGGGAAGTACCTGGCTTTTCAGATCTTGCCATTTCAAGCAACGTTTCAATTCTAAATGGTGGCCTTACACCAGGGTGACACTGAGAATATCTTCCACTCTGGAACGTGCCGCAAATCTACTTCATTTTATTTTAAATGAATAAATTGTAAAATAACACAAATTGATTTAATAAAATTTATTTGCCACGCCGGGATTCGATCCCGCGACCTTAGGAGTGCTAGTCAAGAGCCTTACCGCTGGACTACACCTGCTATCAATCGTTTTTAAGTAATAATATATTTTTTAAATTGGTAGTCTCTTCTTTTTTTCCCATTTAGTTGTAATCATCCGTATTTGTATAACTTTAGTTGTAATCATCTATAGTGTATGCGAAACTTATATTTTTAATATCTAAATTCCTATGTAAAATTGTAACTATTTCGTCCCACCCATGAATTGTAGGTTCCTCCTGTCCTAAAATGAGTTCTGTAACTCATCAGGATTGCTCCATCAAGAAATAAAAACAATAAAAAATTTAAAAAGCATACAGACAAGCTGAAATCTCTGAATGTGAAATAATTTTTTTAAAGAATATTTGCAAAAGTTACCTATCTATATAATAAAAAATTATCGTTGTTATGTTAACAATTTTCTTTTTCAATTTATCGAAGTACTTGTAAGTTTAAAAGAAAAATAAACAACAGTTAAAACTGCACATGTTTACAAATTATTTTTATTTAAAAATATATCCCACTGTTTAGAAAGCGCTGGCTAGTTACAGCTTCAGTGCCTATAAGCTTCGGTAACATTCAGGGGGGTATAACTCCGAACTTTTTCGTGTCGATCACGTGGTGTGTGACGTATGATTAATGACCATATCATTTTATTGGTCCAAATTTCCATAGAAAAACTGTTTAGAACTGAGTAGTATTTCTAGTAGGATTCTATGGTATTATATGTCAAAATAGCACATTGTCCCGAACAACATCGAAGTAAATATTTTGAAAAAATGCTTCCTAAATTTCGTTGCAGTGTTGAAGGCTGTGAGGATAGTGTTTCAGTTCGACACAGAGTACCAAGCTGCAAAACTAATGAGAGTCGTTATCGGGAATGGGCGTGGAGAATCGGCAGATCAGACTTCATTGCTTACCCGATTTTGGGAAGTTGTGGGTATGTATGTGGTTCCCATTTCGCTAAGAAATGCAAAAATTCCAATGGCACGTTAAAAAAAGACGCTTTGCCGACCCTTAATCTTCCTGGAATCGGAAAACATCGGGGTTTACCCAAAGAAAAGGTAAACGTACGTAGGAGACTACATGTTCTACCTAGAGTGTTGTCCAGCACGAATCGTGCTGTCCAAGACCACAACTACAGTATAAAAGGTGGAGAGATAGATGTTGATTCACCGAGTCTTTATTATTATAAAGATATTCAATACATTTATTATTTCTTCAAACACAGTAATTCCATTATTATTAAGATATTTAAAATGACAGGCGTATCCGAGACGCGCGATCGTTCTTCCTTTATTTTCTCTTTTATACTCTGCACTGGTAGGATATAGTTCATTGGATGAGGCTGGGTAATATAATGAATTTATTTATTTCAGAACCAAACGTGTTCCCCCCTGGGCCGAGCACCAAGTCTTTTGCTGCCAAAAAAGTATTGGAAGATTATGGAGGTATACATCTTTATTTATATTTCATTAGGAAATAATATTCTATGTTTTGTTTGCGAACTTTGGTTAATATGATGAATATATTTATTTCAGAACCAAACATGTTCCCCCCTGAACCGAGCACCATGCCTCTTGCTGTCAAAAAAGTAGTGGAAGATTATGGAGGTATACATCTGTATTTATATTTCATTTAAGGAAATAATATTCTATGTTTTGTTTGCAAACTTTGGTTAATGTGATGAATATATTTATTTCAGAACCAAACGTGTTCCCCCCTGAACCGAGCACCATGCCTCTTGCTGCCAAAAAAGTAGTGGAAGATTATGGAGGTATACATCTGTATTTATATTTCATTAAAGGAAATAATATTCTATGTTATGTTTGCGAACTTTGGTTAATGTGATGAATATATTTATTTCAGAACTAAACATGTTCCCCCCTGGACCCAGCAGCAATTCAGCTTCACGTAAAAATAAAGGTTCTCGAAGTAAGCATATTTATAGCTTTTTATTTGATCAGCGTTGTTCGGTACCTTTGGTTTTGAATCATGTAATCATTGGCCTGAAATATTGTGTTTTCTAGATATTCAGAGTCGCTCAATCTCTTCTTTTACTGGGCCAATCGCTACACTATCTCCAAGAAAGAAGAAAATGCGGTTGGAGATGATGGTGATAAGGCGACAACTTAGATACGCACAAAAGAAAAATAGTACACTCAAGAAACGCCTCGCTATTGAAACGCGCTTTAGGAAGGGTACCTGCTTGGAAGATGCTCTTTCAATTCTAAATCCGGTGCTCCGTAAATTCGTTCTCTCGCAAGCAAAAATTAGCCCGCGTTTAAAAAAAGGTCGAAGATACACACGCGCGGATAAGTCTTTGGCACTTGCTGTCTATAAGGAAGGGCCAAAATGTTATCGATTACTCTCAAAAATGTTTGCTTTACCATCACCTCTAACTTTAAAAAAAGAATTGTCCTTAATATCTCTTAAACCGGGAATTAACCAACATTTATTTAACTTTTTGAAAAAGAAAGCAGATTCTATGCATCGATGCAGATTTAGCACCGTTGTGATTTGAAACTCAATAAAATGAAAAATAGCAACACTGAAAAGAGACGAACACATAATACTATAAGATTTAGCCTGTGAGAGAATGAGATAGAATGAAAACTTACCGCATTGGCCGCTTTGATTATGAGCTCACTTTTCATGGCTCCTGTTGATTGAGATAGTTTATCGTTATGTGTGCCACCCACCTGTGCCAAAACAGAACGGTTATTGTTAATTTTGTTCTCTTGGCATTGATTTGTGTATACTGTATATTCTTTGTTTCTTATTATTTTATCAATATTTTGTAAGGACTCGTAAGGAACACTATAGAATTACTTTTAAGTTGATTATATTTAAGCGCACTTGAAGTGAAATAACACAATACTGCGCTATACAAATATTATGTTATTATTATTTGTGCGGTGCTTCGTAGCCTCCCCACTCTTGTCTACTCTAGTTTTCTGAAGGTTTCACTTGTACCGTGTGTGAATTGCACACTCTGTTATTACATTATCTTCAGACCTCTGCAGCCATACTCTGTCGACCCATCCCCTTCACAGATAGACTCATACATCCATCACTCTTGAACATATTGACTCCCAGATTCCTAACTACCACTCTGTACATTTTTCCTTCTCAAAACTTCCTCCTTTTCCTTCCCCTAAAAAGACTCCACACTGCATCCCTAAAGATGACAGGCCCTGAGAGATTTTTTCCTCAAGGCCTCCCGTGTGGGCTAATAAAAAAAAATCTATCCTAAATTCCTTTTTTATTATTGTTCATATTTTTATATTAAAGATTAAAAACCTTCCCATTCCAGGTGAATTACTAAGATATTGTAATCAGTTCTTTCTAAATGAGGTTGCGCATGATTGTATTTCCGTTTTTTTGTATTTGTATTTTATTTTAATAAAATGGTACATGCAATTATGAGTTTTTCATTTTATTTTTAAAATAATTTTTAGGCTGATAAATTGGGTAGGGATTTATATTGTTTATGGAAGTATCTTTTTTTTTACTTTTCTATATTCTTGTCGATGGTATGTGACGTCAGAGTAATAAAATTTTCATTTTGACAGTTAAAATAGTGTTGAAATGGTATATTTATGTGTTGAAACCAGTTGGGAACAAAAAGCCGGAAGATATCGATCTAGGTATTAGTTCATTTATGGTAACATTCCAAGCCAGGCCAGATGGTCGCCAAGACGTCACTTAAGACACACTATGATTTGCTATTTTTACAAATACGAGCGGGGACCCGCGATCCCCCGGTTTTTTTATGGTTAGTATGGGGAAGGTTAATCACGTGAGGCTCAAAGGGGGGGGGGTTCGGAAAAAATCACGAAATATCACGAAGGGGGGGGGGTATAATGAGATATCACGTGTATTTATTTTTCGCGATAATATTCTGAAAAAGTATAATAATGGGTTGAACAGACCATTTAATTTGGGCGGTTGCATCTGTCTAGTTGAGCTTAATGTAAAGTTGAACCGTGTGGATATGCAATGTACGCGATTAGGGATAAAGTTGCCAAATCAGCTCCTTTAGAGCCAGAATGGAGCCGTCAGCTCCAAAAGAGTGGTTTATTTGCTCGTTTTCAGATAATCTAGCCACCTCTTTTTATACAAAACACAAAACTTACGCACGAAAAATTCAAATGTTTCTTTGGGGAATTGGTTTTTCAGCATTGAAAACGTCTTTTAATTCGCCACACGCAACTGTACACCTTTTTTAAAATTGTCACCAAAGGAAAGCTTTTCTTTCGTGAAGGAAAAATCTTTGTCTTTTAATTGCTTGAGCCCGCAACATACATCTACAAGACGTAAAGCGTCTATGACACATGGCGAGTTTACAAGCTACTATCTGGGAAATTCACTATCTGTTAGTAAACTCGCCCAGTGTCACCGTGTTACTTGCTAACTAGCAGTGACTAGCAGATTGTTGACAATCTACGAAAAAAGGTTGAAAGGTCCTCAACTTTACTCGCCTGCACGCTTGTTCCGCTTGCTCGTGATTGGTTTATTTATGTTTCCAACATGGCTTCCGATAAACAGCTGATTTCGACTGTCAAACATCTAAAGAATTAGTTCACGCAGGCGTCGTTATTCTTGTTACTGGCGCAGTGGTGGCATAGGGTAGATTGGCACCCGCAAATACTAAACATGCTTACGAGACTTCAATTTTCTAAAATATTCGATCACAATATCAAGATTGTTTTCCCTGCTTGTTTCAATTGATAACATAAAAAAATGGATTATTCGCGCTTGGCTCATTGTGGACCTTAAATAAGATTTTATTAAGGAGACAGAAAAAGATATTGGCACCTCTGGGACTCGAACGCAGGACCTTCTGTTTACATAGAAACAGTTCTACCAGCTGAGCTAAGGTGTCTACATCCAATTCGGTCACATTTAACTGTATCATTCTTCGAATAAGAATTACCAACTTTATCTTCATTTTCTTAACGCAGATATTATTGGCTGCTACTTTTACATATAATTGCAAGATTGAAACCCGAACTAAATGCTCTCTACAAGGGCGGATCTAGGATTTTTTTCTGGGGGGGCACAAGGAGCGGACGAGCAACAAAATCGACAATTACTGTTAGGATTTTTTTCTGGGGAGGGGGGGGGGGGCACAAGGGGTGGACGCGCAAAAAAATCAACAATCATTGTCAGGATTTTTTTCTGGGCGGGCACAAGAGGCGGAAAGGCAAAAAATCAACGATTACTGTTAGAAATAAACTTAAGTATCATATTTCAAGTTCATTTCTACAAGTTCAAGTATGTATAGGAAGGTTTATGAATGTTTCAAAACAATCGAAAAATTAAATGTTTAAAAAAGACACTAGCGTCTAAGTATGTACTGTGATGAAATCTCCACAGTACACAAAAATACCGTCTGGGGGGGACGAGGGTATGTGCCCCCCTCCCCCTAAATCCGCCCTTGGCTATCTGGATAGTGTCTGGATAAATTATTAATTAGCTCAGTTAGTAACTCTGTTGCCATGTAAGCAGAAGGTCCTGGGTTCAAGTCCCAGAGGTGCCGATAACTTTTTCTGATTTTTCTGTCTCCAGATTTTCGATTCAGTTTCGCTAATTTCTTCTTTCAACGCCTGTCGGTGTTGGGATCACACATCTCTTCGAGTGTTGATACAAGCTTCTCAAAATGATTTTTCGGTTTTAGAAAGGGAATTAGAAATTATATTAAAATATATATATAGTTGCGACGCATTTCAAAATATGATAATGTAAGTAGCTAGATACAAGAGTATGTAGTTATTTATTGAAATATCTTTAGAGCGGGAGATTTTATGCGCATTCTTTGTCTTCTATCCAGGCTCACAAGTGCATTTTGTAACATCACAATATTGTGAAAAATCAGGCCTGGAAGTCAGTCCAAGAACGCGCCTCGCAGCCCAGGGTTTAGGTGGCAAAATGCAAACAATAAGAGGAAGTGTCATATTGACAATTCAATCTAGAATTGATTTCTACTTCAAATACTCCATAACCGCTCTAGTTTTTGATTCATAGTGGACTTGATGTCACATAAGTTCATAAATATGAGAGAGCGGGCCGTATCGGTAGAGACGGGACGAGAAATGAAAGGCGTCGGTCAGTGTAGTGAGTCACTCTTTATTGTTGCTACGTAGCGAGGTCGAAGCGGAGCGGAGTGACAGTGGTGCCGTTAGTGATGCTGCTGCGTTGCTGATGAGTGAAGAAGGTCAGGAGACTACGGCGGTGAAGATCACTGGTCTTCAGGGAGCCGGCGTGTTACACTACACCATGGCGGTGTAGAAGTGACCTTGGTCCAGGCGATCGACCGTCGTCGTGTTGACGAGGTATGGCGGCTGTGTGGCCTTAGAGTCGACACACACACGTGACGCAGGAAGGAACCTTGAGAGGCGATGAGGTTGCTGGTTGCTGGCTCGTTGCCGGTTGCTGGTTGCTGGCTTGTTGCCGATTGTGGTTGCTGGCTCGTTGCCGGTTGCTGGTTGCTGGCCTGTGACCGATTGTGGTTGTTGGCTTGTTGCCGATTGTGGTTGCTGGCTCGTTGCCGGTTGCAGTGTTACCGAAACCAAAACTTCAAAATCGGGAGAATTTTCGCCTAAAAATCGGGAGAAATCGGGAGAAAACGGGAGAAATTTGAAGAAATCGGGAGATGACTAGAATTATTTTAGTAAAACTTCTCCCTTGTCAATAATTCGAATCCCTTTTATTATTGCGAAGCAGAACCTAAACAACAAACGAAAAACCCATAAGCAGCCCCGTTAATCCGATTACTGTAGATGTTGCCTTTAGAAGAACGCAATTTTCCCTGGACTTATTTCACGTCTGGCAACTCAGCACGAATTTTTCTGAAACTTCGACCTTGGACTGTCACCCGTCACTTAACGAGACGCCAAATTCATTTAATACCTACTTACTTTTAAAAGTAAACGACATTCATATAAGTAACAATCTTTTAATCAATAAGTAATAATTTTAATTTTATTAAGGAACCAATAAACCACCTCATGGGCTTTTTCAAAACACCTCTCACCTGACGACAGATACTTTATAACGATACACTGTTTAGTAATCCTTTATCGAAATACCTAGTAATATCTCAGTCTAATCATCAAAAACAAAAAGAAAGTGCATGGACCATATTAAAATTGTTATTGAAATTATTACTGTTATGAAATATTTAAGAGTTATATTAGATTAAAATTTAACCATTAAACATTTTCATGTTCCAACTGCAACTATTCTTTTTCTTAAAAGAAACATTTAAAAGTCCACAAGCCGTGTCATAGTGGAGAAAAACCCTTTTCTGACTGCAACTATTCATGTTCTTGAAAGTCACAATTTAACATTCACAATTCAATGTGAGGAAAAACCTT
Source organism: Limnephilus rhombicus (assembly GCA_929108145.2). Lineage (NCBI taxonomy): Eukaryota > Metazoa > Arthropoda > Insecta > Trichoptera > Limnephilidae > Limnephilus > Limnephilus rhombicus. The sequence goes on along the minus strand of OV815290.1, from coordinate 7,570,197 downwards.
TTTTATGTTCCGATTGCAACTATTCATGTTCTCAAAAGGAACATTTAAAAGTTCACAAGCCGTCTCACAGTGGAAAAAAACCTTTTACATGTTCCGACTGCAACTATTCATGTTCTATAAAGTGACAATTTAAAATCCACAAGCCGTCTCACAGTGCAGAAAGCCTTTTACATGTTCCGACTGCAACTATTCATGTCCTCGAAAGTGACAATTTTTATATCATCAACAAGCTTGTCTACTTGTGAATGAATGTAATGTATATGTAAGTATTATATTATCAATGCTGTGTTTGTCTTTAATTAGTGATAGCATCAACCATGTTCAGTGTAATTTTATCTGTGAAAGCTTTGATGTAAATCAATGTTGACAAACCTAATAAAAAAAATAAAAATAAAAAAAAGCCGTCTCGCAGTGGAAAAAAGCTTTTGTATGTTCCGATTGCAATTATTTATGTGCTAAAAGGGAGACTTTAAAAACTCACAAGTGAACTCATAGTGGAGAAAAACCATTTTCATGTTCCGACTGCAACTATTCACGTTCTCAAAAGGAATATTTAAAAGTCCACAAGCCGTCTCACAGTGGAGAAAACCTTTAACATGTTCCGTCTGCAACTATTCATGTTCTCGAAAGTGACAATTTAAAATCCACATGCTGACTAACTGTGGAGAAAGCCTTTTACATGTTCCGACTGCAACTATTCATGTCCTCGAAAGTGACAATTTTTATATCATCAACAAGCTTGTCTACTTGTGAATGAATGTAATGTATATGTAAGTATTATATTATCAATGCTGTGTTTGTCTTTAATTAGTGATAGCATCAACCATGTTCAGTGTAATATTATCTGTGAAAGCTTTGATGTAAACCACTGTTGACAAACCTAATAAAAAAAATAAAAATAAAAAAAGCCGTCTCGCAGTGGAAAAAACCTTTTGTATGTTCCGATTGCAATTATTTATGTGCTAAAAGGGAGACTTTAAAAACTCACAAGTGAACTCATAGTGGAGAAAAACCATTTTCATGTTCCGACTGCAACTATTCACGTTCTCAAAAGGAATATTTAAAAGTCCACAAGTCGTCTCACAGTGATGAAAACCTTTAACATGTTCCGTCTGCAACTATTCATGTTCTCGAAAGTGACAATTTAAAATCCACATGCTGACTCACTGTGGAGAAAAACCTTTCTTATGTTCCGACTGCAACTATTCATCTTCTCAATAGGAACATTTAGAAGTCCACAAGCCGTCTCATAGTGAAAATAACCTTTTTCATATTCCGACTGCAACTATTCATGTTCTCAAACGGAACATTTAAAAGTCCGCAAGCCGTCTCACAGGGGAAAAAAACCTTTTTTAATGAATGTTTGAAGTTTAATCCTTGCCAAAATGTTAACCTAAAAAAATTGCTTTAAATATGTTGTTAATATATTTTTTTTACATGAAGTCCACACAGGAGGCCCTGAGGAAAATAATTTCCCTGAGCGCCTATGTCATCTTTGGGGATGCTGTGTGGAGGGTATTTTTAGGGAAAGGAAGGAGAGGAGAGTTCTGGGAAGGAAAAGGGTGTAAGGGGTGGGTAGGAATCTGGGGTTGAGTGTGTCCTGGTCATCAGACCTAGACAAACCTGCTAAATCACCAAACGTAGCGAACCACTTGGGGTGACCTATGGCAGAGGTGTTGGTTATCCAATAAAGGTTCCCGGGGCGGCGGTACCCATTCCCGCCTCCCAAATTGTTATATCCAAATATAAGTAAGCATACAGCACTTATTCTGTGTGTGTTCGGTAGTAACTATTTAAGCGAGCGGATGTTTTCTGTTTTGAAAATAAATAAGAACAAACATCGCTCGAGGTTTACGCATGAACATCTCCAATCGATTCTTAAAATAACTACTTACCACGAATATGACACCCGACTTAAAAAATAAGAAATCTTATAAATCGCCCTTAATAAAATCCACTTTGACACCCCTCCGTTACGTAATAAATTATAATTTCCAGCTCATAATTCATAAATGATCGATGATCGGTTTGTATGGGTCTATAACAGAGATATGCTTAGATTGCAGAATTTTGTAATTATTCTGGTCAATACCCGAATCCGGGGAATATATTTTTTTTAACCACAGACAATTATTTGCCTTTTGAGCGGACCATAAACAAAGAATTGACGAGAAACTACAAATCGCTGGGAACTTTGAAAAATCGGGAGATTTTGATGCCATTCCGGTAGATCGGGAGATGAAGTGAAAAATCGGGAGACCTCCCGCGAAATCGGGAGCTTCGGTAACACTGGCCGGTTGCTGGCTTGTTGCCGATTGTGGTTGCTAGTTGTGGTTGCTGGCTTGTTGCCGGTAGCTGGCTCGTTGCCGGTTGCTGGTTGGTGAAGTTCCTCGAAGGTGCTGGAAACGTTCCTGGTGTCACACTAGACAAATGTTGTTCACTTGCTGACTGGGCCGGTGCCCAGCGCAGGCACGTACTTAGTCGCGGCACTGCTCGGAATGTGTTGCTACTCGACCGATGAATGAAGACTGAGCTGGTACTCAGCGAGCGAGCGCTTGCTTATATACTCGCGGCGAGTAATTACTCTCACGGTAGGCAAGGCTGGGTGAATTCACGCAAAGCTGAGAAATCGCTCGAACCTTCTGTGGGCACTTGTATGGTACAGCTACACGTTCTAGGCCTTTCGCGTAAGTGGCGGAATTATTATTTACGAGGCGGCGCGGCCGTAGAAACTGACTGTAGGTATTTCGTAGTTTCCAGTGTGTTCGGTCGGAGTTCAGTGGCGGCGCAATTAATGCGTCACAAGTGGCCGCCACAAATATTTCGCTGGCAGATGACACCTAGGTAATCCCGGGGCCAATCGATTTGTTAATTGGTCCACTCACTCAAATCTTGCTACCAAATAAAAGAATCACCTCCGGTTTAACAATCCTGTTCTAGGGTCAAAAAAATATAAGTTAAATATAATTTAAAAGTATAAACCTACTTCTGGTTTAGTTTATCTAACGCAGGTTCAGTATTGTTCGTTGAATTCTTTCTTAGCGGAATTTTGAATTCTTCGGTTTTTGAATTCTTTCTTTTATTATATTGGTCATTTCGACCACTTGGCGAAGGCGGGGGACATGCCCGCGCTAATTTGATTTTGTTGGATTGTTTTATTTTAGCAATTACTGACTGCGGGCCCTCCAGCGGCAAAGGTACAAGTCCTGAGAAACCGCGCCTAAAATATCACTTTGCTCCACTCCGCGCATATCACAAAAATGCAGCTCTTTCATACACATTAAATAATGGTGAGACAAAATATGTGATACACAATATAAATGCATCCATCGCCAATAAGTACGTACGTCTGTTTCCTCCAAAGAAAAAAGGTAATCATCTTCTTGTATCTTTTTCAAACACCGCACTGTAATGTCTCCCGGGACCCCTACAATACAACTAGCAGTGATGATAATTTTTAATGTGTAGAATGTAGTGACAAGGATAAAATTGAAGTATTTATTTACATATATATATATTGCAACACATTACAAAATAATACTTTGTCTGTCCAACTGGGAATGATACCCGTTTCAGGACAGCCAAATTGTATATTTAGTTCATAATATTCTTAACAAAGGAATGGTTTCGTTCAAGGGATCACAGGAATGAGCTTCGGTCAAGATAACTTTTGAGAACATTACTAATTGTATTCTGAACGAAGGGATGGTTGAGATTTTTTTAAAGGACATTTTGGAGAACATTAATAATTGCATTCAGAGTGAATGAGTGGTTTCTTTAGTGAGATTACAAGTATGAGATTCTTTCCAGGCCATTTTGGAGAACATTTACATACGTATTATTAGAATTTACAATTTTATAAACCAATATATGACGTATGAATAACTATTAATTTTAATAAACTACTATAATTTTTAGAATTTCTTAAGTAGTATAAATTAGTCAGCATGTGGCTCGTCAAATATATCTTTGGAGAACATGAATAGAAACAGTCTGAATATGAAAACGGGTTTTCTACAGGGTACATAAGCTTGTGTCTTTTCATAGGTCCCTTTCCAGAAAATGAATTGTTGCAGACAAGACATGAACAAAGTTTTACCCCACTGTGAGTCCACATGTGGCTCGTCAAATACAGAACATGAATAGGAACAGTCAGAACATGAAAAAGGTTTTTCTCCAGTGTGTTTAAACATGGGCATATTTAAATATTTATTTTGAGAAAACGAATTCTTGCAGATGAAACACGAAAAAGGTTTAACTTTAATGTGAGTCAGCATATGACTCACCAAATGCACCTTTCGTAAACATGAATAAGTACAGTCGCAACACAAAAAAGGTTTTGATACGCTGGGAATCAGCAACTGCTTCGTCGAAGACTCCATTTGAGAACATGAATAAAAACAATTTGAACATAGAAAGGTTATTTTCCCGGATGTGTAAGGATGTGCATTTTTAAATATCCTTTTTGAGAAAAAGTTTTAATTCGCTGTGAGTCAGCATGTGACTCGTCAAATATACCTTTCTAAAACAGGAATAGGAACAATCTGAACATGAAAAAGGTTTTTCTCCAGTGTGTTTAAACATGTGCATCTTCAACGATCCCTTTTGAGAAAATGAATGGTTGCAGACGGAACATGAAAAGGATTCTTTTCCCGTGTGTGTTGGGATGTGCATCTTTAAATGTGCTTTTTGAGAAAATGTTTTAGTGCAGAATGAACAAGAATAAAGTTTTAATCCGCTGTGAGTCAGAATGTGTCTCCTCAAATACACCTTTCTAGAACATGAATAGGAACAGTCTGAACATGAAAAACGTATTTCTCCGGTGTGTTTAAACATGTGCGTCTTCAACGATCCCTTTTGAGAAAATAAATAGTTGCAGATGGAACATTGAAAGGGTTTTACCCCACTGTGAGTCAGCAAGTGACTCGCCAAACAGTCCCTTCGTGAACATGAATAAGTACATTCGGTACATGAAAAAGGTTTTACTCCACTGTGAATCCGCATGTGTCTGTTCAAACCTCCCTTTTCGGCACATGAAAAAGTGCAGTCGGTACAAGAAAAAGGTTTTTCTCCAGTATGGGCGCGCAAGTGCATTATTAACCTTGACTTATAAGAGCAGGAGTAGTCGCAATAAGCACAAGATAATCGTTTTTTTTTTTTAAGAGGCGTCTTCATGTTAGTTATAGCGTCTGAAAAAAATGGAAAAAAGCTTTATATAATAATTGTATGTTAAGTAAATTTATTAAAAAAACAAACAACGATATTAAAAAATTCAGTCTTTGAAAACTGTAAAATGAAAAATCGATTTTACCTGCTGTCCGGGTAATTCTTTCAGAGTGCTCTAAGATTTCTTTTTTAACATCCATCCGGTCTATGTCTATTTCCGTGTAAGGAATTCCCCCTACATCCTCTTCTCGAGGTCCTGGCTCTGCCTGGACGGGAATAGTCTCCACGGTAATTCCACCTGTAATTCACAACATACACTCATTCAATATAAAGAAAATTACATAGGTTTTTTTGTCAAGCGGTCTCTCTATTCTGCTTTCGGGATGGACGTTTCTACCGGAGTAAAAAAAACCATTTTCTTGAATGACTTAAAGAGATTTTTGGATTCTTCTTACACGTTTTCCAATGTTTACATATACATACATTTTCGTGCTTAACCACTCGGTCCATAAGCTTGTTTTCAAGACAATATGACATTGCCAGACACACGTATGACTTATGAGGCGTACATGATTTGGAATTTCTGAACTCAAACAGAAAGTGAGCGCATGGTCAGCGAGGTCAACAAATTATTTAAGTGAAATAGAACAATTACTTTGTTTATATATCTATGATTTTTTTATGATAACGACCGGTGTTGCTTAATAAAAGCATCATCAGGGTATAAAATTAAACTGATAAAAAATAAATTGTGAGAGCTTACATTTATATTTAGAAAGAGACAAAACATTACATAAAATAATGAAGGAACTGTTAGTTTGTAATTAAATATACTCAATTGCAAGGTACAGACAGATGTATTTTATTGTCAGGTAAACAATACACTAGTTGACTCAATTTCAAACAGAAGAAAAAATAACAAAAGAAGATTGTTCCGGAACTATCAGTGTTGACAGCATCAAATATTCCAACACCCTCCCTATTTGATGATACCCTGATTGAAAATGCATCTCATCAATTTCTCTCTATCCAAAGCTTTGGTGAGAGAGTCGGCTACCATTTTATTTGTAGGGATGTATTTGAATTCAACTAGTTGGCACTGGATTTTCTCACGAAGGAAGTGATGTCGCACATCTATATGTTTGGTGCTGGCTTGGTAACACCCATTCACGGCTAGATTTGCCGCTCCCTGATTGTCCACATGGATAACTGTAGGAGTGTCATATACTGCACTGTCGATTTCCTGAGCCAGACCTCTTAACCACAATGCCTCCTGTGTCGCAGCAGACATGGACATGTACTCTGCTTCGGTGTAGCAAAACATGCATTTTTTTACACTTCCAGAACAAACCTAACATTACTTTCATGTTCCGACGTCATTTCGGTCAAACGTCAAACAAAAAGTATCAGACGCATATGATGCAACGCGTCGCGTGCGATCAGCACCGCTGGTTGCGTGAAACTGATTTGAATTCGGAACCGATAGACGTCACGTAGCGCCGTGTACGAGCACCAGCAAAATCGTACGGCGGGTACTTACGATCGGCGCGTATGATACGCTCACGAGAATTGAGTATCTTGTAAGTAGCGTAACTACGGAGGCACTAAAGCTGCATAGTTTATTTCAAAGTTTAGTAAGTATGTATTCATTATATAATTTTTTGGTATTTTATCCGTGGTTTGTTTAGGGTGTTAAATGCTTTTTTAAGCCTAGAAATTTATCCAGTATTTTGGTAATGGTATCAGTGATATATGGTAAAACATTATCAGCAAATCAGTTTGGTTTTCGCCAAAACTTATCAACCTCAGACGCCATCGCTAACGTTACAGACTTCATAATAAGTAATGTCGACAAAGGAAATAAATGTTTAGCAATTTTCCTTGATCTTGCAAAGGCGTTTGATACTGTGAACCACAAAATACTTTTAGATAAACTTAAGAGGATAGGAATATCAGATACAGTTCTTCAATTATTTCATAGTTATCTAACTGATCGAACGCAATGTGTTAAAATAAACAGTACCTATAGTAGTTCCCAAAAATCACATTGTGGCGTTCCACAAGGTAGCATCCTAGGACCCTTATTATTCTTAATCTATATTAATGATCTATGTAACCTAAAAATTTGTGGACAAATCACAAGTTTTGCCGATGATACGGTCTTGCTATTTCACACCAAATCTTGGGATGAAGTCTTTAAAACGGCAGAAAATGGCTTTCGTATTGTTAAAAATTGGCTTAATGATCACATATTAACCCTGAATACAGACAAAACTAAATTCCTAACATTTCGAATTTCAAATAAGTTCTTGCCTTCACAACAAAGCCTTAAACTCCACAGCTGTAACCCCCTATTAACTCCATGTACCTGTCCTTCTATAAGTAGAGTTGACAGTATTAAATATCTTGGTATTCAAATAGATGATCTTCTTAAGAGGGCATTACCAGAGAAAACCAGAAATATGTCATTTTCAAATCAGATTTTAGACGTATTGACTCTTTTCCACAAAAAATTATAAATGGATTTCGAAAGATTGTTCTTTTATCTACCATTCGCATGTAATAAATTTTGAGAATTTTTTTAAATTTTTAGTATAATAAGGTTATTCCATAGGTCGTTGACAGATTTGTTAAATTTTCAAAAAAGATTTTGTATTATACCACAGCCATTTCAAATAATATAATCATGCATTAAAATAAATCAATCCATTATCTAGCAAACGCATGTTTTAGAATTTTAATTTTAGTTTCAATAAAATCATTAAAAAATATATACGTACATGTGTTTCTTGACGAAACTTAGTCAGTTTGTGTATTTATTTGCGAACTTATAAACTAATATATTTCAGATTTTTTTACATACTTATTGTGCTAAGACATTATTGACAAATCATAAATAAGTTTGAGCGAAAAATAATTTTAGGAAGTATTTAATATTAATTAATTTACAGCTTCGCATTTCACGATTTTTATCATAGCGCCGTAACACAAATTTCACACTTCATTACGGCCCGAAAAGTGGCCCGACAAGGACGTGTCCACGTCGCTCTGAATCACAACAGTTTGAAATAATATTTTGGGAACGAAACTGTAAATACATACGAATTCCTTGTTTCACGTTCGTAAAATCAACAGGGTTGACCGAATTTCATTTTCATTGAATATTTTTATGCAAAAAGTTTTATATTTAAAAAGAAATGTTTTTATTTGTCCCTCATTATACGATACAAGAGACAAGAGTCCCGACTGCTCAAGAGTCCCAAATGCCCCATCTTTTAAAAGTAAAACTTCTTTACGCATGCTCGACACATGGGGTTAGCTGGTGAATCGTTACGAAAAGTGGTGATTATTACGAAAAGTGGTGCTGGTTACAAAAAATGACATGCGAACGGTAATCGATGCGAACAGTGATCAATTGCTAGGCGGGTCGGGCCTTTAGGCTCGCTTGTTATTCGTGTTATTATTATATTGTTAATGGACTATTTGTCCGTAAATAAATAAAAGAAATTATATACAGCGCGTACCCGGCATGCGTTGCAAGGCTGGGGATGGGGGATGGGGACGGGGATGGGATTTTTTTTTATTGTAAATAATTTTTATGTTTATATCGCACAAGAGTCCAACAGCTCCCAAGGGAGGGAGGTTGAAGAAGAGTTGGGATGAGGGGTAAAGGAGGCGGGGATTGGAAGGAGGGTATGAGGGGGGGGGGGGGTTGAGAGGGGGTGGGCGGGTAGACCTTTTTTATATCCATTTTTCGTATTACAAAAATAACAAACACGAGAATCGAGTATGGGTACCACCGCCCCGGGAACCATTTATTAGATAACCAACACGTCTGCCATAGGTCATCCCAAGTGGTTCGCAAGGTTTGGTGACTAGCAGGGGTGCCTGGGTTTATTGGGTGAGGTTTGTTCAGGTCTTGGCGGCGGATGCGTCTGCCCACCAGCTGCATGGCAGGTCGGATCTGGAGAAAGTGGTTACGGCGTTATGAAATTATATATACATATATTCTATTATACCATTCACCCGATTACCGTGAAACTTTGTTGATTTGTTTTGCGCACGCTCTCATTTCTCTCAGAATTTTTTAACACAGAAATTTAACTTGGACGTTATTGAAATATTAGAAATAATTTGTGAACAAAAGTTTTTTTTTTTTAATATAATTCTATTGAATTAAAACTTATGCTAAAGTACATGAAACTGTTTGTGATTGGTGGTCAAAAGGTGCCACAGACCGAATGGAAATTGCTGCAAAACGTGAAGCAGAATATGCTAGATCTCTGGGAAACGTCTCAAAAGGTGGAATTCCTATAATAACAGTTGTCGCCGATGGTTGTTGGTCAAAAAGATCATATCGTACCAATTACTCTGCCTTGTCAGGCGTAGCTGCAATAGTAGGACATCACTTTGGTGAGGTTTTATACATGCAGGTACGAAATAAATTTTGTATGACGTGCGCACGTGCGCACGTGCAGTAAAAAAGGTAGTAACATCGCAGGAACATCGTTGTTTCAAAAATCATTCCGGAAGTTCTACGAGTATGGAGTCCAGTATTCTCGTGGAAGGTTTTAAAAAATCAATAGATATGTACGGTCTGATATATTCAAGGCTAATTTCAGATGGGGATTCAAGTACCTACAAAAATTTTTTAGATGCTCAGCCATATGCGGATATCACAGTTGAGAAAGTTGTACGTAATTACTGCACAAAACTTTGTAATTTGACAGCGGATACGAGGTTCCCAATAAGTCAGCGCCGCCTTTTGACCGGTCGATTACTGAGATTAAGAACTGCAGTAAGATGTGCGGTAAATTATAGACTATCGGAAAATTATTCTAACAGTGAGAAAATTAAATTACTTTATGGGGATATTTCAAATAGTTCCAAACACGTATTTGGTGAGCATTCGAAATGCGCAAAATATTTCTGTAAACAAAATATGGATACAGAAGATATAAACTATGTACCTGAACTCGTTGCATCTGGTATGATGGAAAGAATCCTACAATTCACAAACCAGTTAGCGTCCCATTCGAGGAGTTTGCTAGTAAATGTGGATAGTAATGTTGTTGAAAGGTACAATAGTATTGTAGCAAAATTTGTTGGGGGAAAAAGAATTAATTACAGCACTAAACAATCTTATTCGGGAAGATGTGCAGCTGCTGTAATATCTTTTAATACAAAGCGGCCACATTACCATTTGCATAAAACCATTTTTGGTCAGAGTCCTGGTCAAAGAATTAAACATTTAGAAATTAAGCGTTTGAGAAAAAAGCGATCAAAAAGAACGTACGATAGAGTCAAAGCAAATAACTGTGAAACAAATAATGATCCAGATTATGGCAGTAACGTACAACTTCCTGATATGGATGCAGATGTTTTCATAGAAGCGAAGAAGACATTTATGGAATCTTTATCTTTGACAGATGTGCAAAGGTTCAGAATTGAAAGTGACACTATTTTGCAAGCGGATTGTGGAAAATGGCTCGAGTTACGCAGAAAAATGATCACAGCTTCATTTTTTGGTAAAATTTGTAAAAGAAGAAATATTAGTTGCGCTCCTTTAATTCGAACATTGTTGTATGGAAAAAATCTGGGACATGTACGATCTATAAAATATGGAAAAGATAATGAAGAGACAGCTATTCGCCAACTTGCCAAACAAATAATGTCTATCGAAATTTCTAAATGTGGACTTTTTATTGATTGTGAATACAATTACATAGGTGCTCCGCCAGATGGAATATCAAATAACTTACTCATTGAAATTAAATGCCCTTCGTCAGCATCTGGCCTTGATATAGAAGATGCAATTCGGAGGAAGAAAATTAGTTTTCTTAAAATCAATGAAAAAAATGAAGTAACAATCAACAAAAACCATGATTGGTATTATCAAGTACAAGGGCAGTTACATATTGCAGAAAAATGTACCTGTTTATTTGCAGTATGGACAGGTCCCGAGAAACCGTTGCATACAGTTTTAATAGAAAAAGACGATGTGTTTTGGCGTGATAAAATGTTACAACAATTGAAGTGCTTTTATACAGATTGCGTTTTGCCAGAAATAGTGGATCCAAGGCATTCAAGGAATATGCAATTTAGAGATCCAAAATATATAGTAGATGAAATGGAAAAAAGGTCTTTACTTAAGAAAACGTCTGGCTGCAAAAGAAAACTATTCGCTGGGTGATTGTATTGTATTGCATATTGAAGTAAACGCCTACGCCTACACATCCAACTAAGACTGATGATCCAGTCAAAAGTCGCGATCTCGTACGGCGAAAACAAATTTTCATTTTACGTGATTGAAATTTTGATTGGAGTATTTTCCTTCGTCCCGAACAAAAAAGGTTGTAATATTTAAATAAATGAAGACAATGTAAGCGAAACTCAATCGAAAATCTGGAAACAGAAAAATCAGAAAAACATATTGACACCTCTGGGAATTTAATATGTTTTTCTGATTTTTCTGTTTCCAGATTTTCGATTGAGTTTCGCTTACATTGTCTTCATTTATTTAAATATTACAATTTGAGGTTTTACTCATAAAGTTAAAAATTAAAAAATAAAAAAAGGTTGTCTTTTACAAAAATATTCCTATGCGTGTCCAGTGATTTCGAAAGTTAACCCACATCCATTCACATTTTATTTTTATAAGATCTTTATTTTCTTTTAGCAAGCATTCATTTGTCATTTTCTACTTTTCTAGATTGTTGACTTATTTTTTACCCTAAGATTAATTTAACACACTTGTTTCAGTTATAATTATATATTAGAAATGTGTACTTGCTTTATTTAAATTTTTGACAGATGATTTTCGAGCTTACTAACGGCGTTTATTCGAAATGTAAATTACTGACTCCTCTCTAATTTGTCAAAAAAAAATAATATTTAAAAAAAAATTGATAATACAGGGTGGGGCAGAGAGGAGTTACTGATTTAAAAAAATCACTGAAGGCTCCCCAGACTGAGCAGAGGAGCGGGGCGGGTGCCGTTACGTCGGGGAAATGATGCCGTTTTTTTTCATGATATTTTTTAAATGATATCGTTTGACGTGGCGGCCTTGGCGAGCAATACACATATTGACCCTTTGAAAGAAGTTTTCGGCCACTCTTCCCAGCATATCTTGCGGAATTCCAGCGATGACGCCCTCAATCGCCTCGTTCAGAGCTTCAATGGTTCATGATCGAAGTTTGTTTACCTCAACTTTGACGTATCCTTACAGAAAAAAGTCACTCGGGGTCAAATCGGGGGAGCGAGGGGGCCATGGAATATCCTCTCTGCGAACTTATCATTTGATTTGACAGATGTTATCAAGAGAAACCTGTACATTTTACGCTGTCTGTACGCGTTTTAGAGGTACAATGGTAGTGGTGCTGATTTTAATAAAATCAAATTTTATAATTTTCTTATTATTATTATAATTTACAAGTACAAGTATATTACATTGTATTTAGTAATATAGACGTTGAACATTATAATTGATTTATGATCAATAAGATGGATCAAGGAAAAAAATATTTATGAGATGTAATATTTTTGGTATGCCTCGTTATTCTCCTGTGCCCTTTCTTGTGGAAAACGTTATTTTTTTTGAAATGTTTTTCGACCATGTAATTATCATTTTTCGCACCCATAAAATTATGTCCCGTCTTTCCGGTTTATAAAAAATGGTCTGATTTTTCGGATTGAAATTTTCAAAAAATCCCCAGGGTTTCAAAAATACGATAAAAAAAAAATACAGAATGTCTTAGAATATTTGCCTAAACCGGAATTTAAAAAAAAAAAAAGTGATGTAATTGGCCTATTAAACAATTATAGTAGGTATATGGTGTAAGCACGTTGTAAAAAATTATCAAAAAATAGTTACACACAATAAATACTGTAACATTTCTGTTTTGAACTATTAATAATAAAAAATGTCATTAACGGACTGCGAAAGAGAGGCCAGACACCATACGCTTGAAATTCCCGTCAAAATTACAGTTTTAATTTGTGATTGTGTAATTCAAATTGTGTTTTTGTTAATAATTTCTGTTCTAATGACTAAGTCACTATTATATTAGTCTATTATCAATATATTTCATATTATTTTCCGTTTTAATCTATTAATAATGCCATTGTGCACACGAATAAATATTTCAAAATGAGACATTTTTTACAATCCAACTGAATATTACTCGGTTAATTTGATTAAAGTACAATTAAAAAACAAAATATTTAAAAATTATAACAAATTTTTTATTCATGTCTATATTATATCATCTACTTTATACCTACTGTGTTTACGCATTTCATTTGTATATATTTGTGTTTATGTACTTCGATGTACAAATTACAAATAACTGCCTACTACTAATTAAAATTCTGGAAACGAGAATTCAACATCTTCACCTGACCCATACTGTAGCCAGCCCTAGCTCCGCGTGAGATAGTCCTAGTAGATACGCGAAACCAAGCTTGCTGCGGAACGAAATCTAGTTCCAAAAACGTCCGCTCACGACCGCTGATGTGTGAGCGCTATAGTCGGAACCGAAATTATGATTTGCTGGTATGACAGTCTTAAATGGAACGTACATGTTACAAACCTAACGACAAAACTGAGGAAACTCGTCTATTTTTTTAAAAATGTTAGAGATATTTTAAATAGAAAACAACTGAAACAAGTTTACTGTGCTCTTATACAATCATCACTTGAATATGGTATTATCAGCTGGGGTAGTGCCACAAATACTTGCCTAGAGCCTTTAGTAAAGATTCAAAAACTAATTTTGAAGGTTATTCTTAAAGTCCCGTTGAGAACAAGCACTGATTTTATTTTTAAGACACTAAATGTTCCGAACCTGCAAAAATTGTATTCAAAAAATATCCTGCTTCATCAATTTAAAAATACACACATGTTTGAAGAACGAATGAACACAAGAGCCTTAAGAGAGTCAAATGTAAAATCTTTCAACATCCCAGTTTGTCAAACTTCTTATGGGCAAAGAAGTTTTAAATATAATGCAACAAAGCTGTTCAATTCTCTACCTCCTGAAATTAGAAACACGCAAACCAAAAGTACATTTAAAAGTAAAATCATTGATCACCTCAAATAAACATATCCATCACAAGTATTTAAAAACAGACTTACCTTTATACCTACTGTGTGTATATATGTAACCATGTACCTACTGCAATCTTCTTATATATATGTAACATACTTGAATTGTATATTTAAAGAAAAAAAATTATATTAACCTGCCATTTTCATAATATTACTACAAAATCTTAGATAACCACTCTGTAAATTGCCATCTCAACGCAGGCGTTTCACACCTAGTGAGATGGGCAATACGTCATTTTATAACCAAATGTAATATGAAAATAATTAAATAAATAAATAAAAATAAAATGGTAATCTTTAAAAGCAAGAGAAAGTTTGGTGACCTCTCTTTCTAAATCGTTTTATACTATATGACTGTTGGTCTGACCATATGATGAAAATGAGATAAAGCGAGGTTTATCACGGTGCGGCAATTTGGTGATAGATCTTATAGCACAACTTTGATATTGTTCGACAAATAAAGAACTGCGTGGCATCGGTGGTTAAAGGAAAACACAAATAACAAAAGTTAATACTTCAAAACGGACAGGATTTCAGACCATCTGAATTCAGTATCCTGCATGTGCAATTCTGCATACATAATATGCAATAAACTTACTGGTTGTCGGAGTAATCCCGGCATACTGCAAACACTCCTTCTTCACATCCTGGAGGTCAATAAACATATCCATAACTGTTATTTCTATTTCACCTACGTCGTCTTCCCGGGATTCTGGTTCCGTTTTGATAGAAATACTCTCTGGGTTTGGAAGATCCATGGTACTGTTGTGATAGCGTCCAGATATGAGGGTAACAACTGGTCGAAGCTTTGAAATTGGACCTGAAATGAAACATTGATTTAACGTTAATGGAACCTATTTATATGCCTTCGTATAGAAAGTTAAATAACATATATTTTTACAGTGCTTGTCTTAACAAATATCCTGTGTTGGGATACGCAAGAAAATAAATATTTTTACTTTAGAAAGAACCCTTAACGATACGGAATTGTAAGCATGCCTTATCCACATTAAAGTTCAACGGTAACTCAGTTTGATTTGAAACAACGAAATGTCGCTATAAATGGAGATGCAACCAATTTGAACTGCGTGATTAATACTCCTGTAGAAAATGTCAGCATGAACTTAAAATAATAACAATGCCGAGCATGGAACGGTTGATTTAACTGCGTGGGTTAACACGTATATAGAATTAGCGTTTGTAAATAGGATGACACAATACGATGGTACGCAGAGACTTATAAAGCACTCGTCAACAATAATATATGTTTGTAGACAACATGGAAGGAAGATACTCGTTTATAACGATCTTTTTATATCCAGTTTGTCTATTCGTAGGGATTCGGGATGAAAGAAGAACGTAAATGTTAGGTACCAATTTTCGTACAGTTTAAGACGGCATTAGACATTATTTGACATCTGTCATCTGCCAATAATTTACGTAATTATAGTAAAATGGATATTTTAATACAAATATTTTTTAATAAAAATGTTAACAAAACATACTTTGATTTGTGGGTAAATTTTGGGGATCGCTGGCAACGGTTAATACGCACTTTTTTTGAAAAAATCTTTTGATTCACCTTAATTACATTAAAAGACAACTATTTGCATTGGGGGAAGTGGAAAATATTTTTGTGTAACATGGTTTGTGATACAAAAGAAAGTGCCCCTTTATAACGCCTACTCGCGTCAAGGCAAGAAAAACATCCCAGTTTTCAAGTAGTTTAGCGGCTACGCTAGGTTTGTGTAACATGGTTTGTGATTCTGGCGTACAATCTCACAAGACGAAAGCTAATTTTAATTTTACGTAATGAAATTTAGAATGAAATATTTTCCACTTCCCCCAATGCAAATAGTTGCCTTTTAATGTAATTAAGGTGAATCAAAAGGTTTTTAAAAAAAAGTGCATATTAACCGTTGCCAGCGATCGCCAAAAATTAATGATTTGTGTTTAATACTGATTGTGAATGTACTCGTATATTACTGTTAGGTATTGTGATTTCCGCGTGTATTTTTGATGATTTTATATTTTGCTTTAAGGAAATAATATATGAGAACTTTACACACAAACTGTTAACTCATAGAATATAGATATATAGGGTGTGTACTTCACAATTAGGCATGTTTTATTAATTTAATTGATAAGGAGAGGATTGTGACAGTTATTGCTTTGGCATCTGCATTTTGCATTGGCGAAATTTGGTAGTCTCACCTTTTTAAGTCAACAAGATACTGTAAACAGTCAGTCTATTTCACCAAGGCCTTTATGTTGTAAGGTTCAAGCGACGAACGGTTAAACAAAAACTACTATTAGTTAAAGAAAGATCACCCGAACCAGAATACCTCGCAAATGACACCGATAGATGGTTTAACGTGATCTATGGTTGTGTTCAAGGTGCTGCCATTTTTTGATGATTTAGTACCGTTCCAAAATATTATCCTTTGTCTAATGGCAACTATCCTTATTATCGCTATTTATTTATTTATCAATGCCCTTTCTAGAGGTTAACATAGATAGTAAAAATTATACAGTATTTATTGTGCATAATTAAACAACTTCAGTAATAACTCTTTATATTTGTTTAGTCACAAATTAAAGATATACGCTGAATTAATATAATTATTTCCCTCCCTTAAATTACCCTGGATAGAGACATATTGTATTTTTGTTATTTGTTTTTGGGGTGTTATGCCGTGTTGCGCTACCTCCTCCTTTGGCCAACGTTTCGGACAGCGTTACAGTGTCCATCATCAGGGCAGATGTGTAAATATTAGTGGTGAAATGTGTGCTGAAATACTTCGAAGCAATACCGTTTTGCCAGCTCCACTCCACTGCGAGCTGGCATAACAGTATACTTCAAGATGGTTTTCTGCATTTAGCTTTGGTGTAGCCGTCAATTACCGGATACCAAGAACTATTGAGCTTAGCTCCGTCGTCTCTATTAATGTTAATAGGATTTTTTTATTTCAATTGCCTCTGTAATTAGGCGTGCTCTATAGGTTTTGGGTCTTCCCAGGACTTCAGGAATAAATCAAAAGTAATGGCCGGTTGCAATTAAATGCTCAGCGATCGCCGATTTGTTAGGGTGGCCAAGTTTACACGCTCGAAAGTGTTCCGATATCCTTTTGGAGATCGTCCGCTCTGTCTGGCCCACATAGACCTTATCACACCCGGAACAGCTGAGTTTATACACTCCATCTGTTTCCAGAGGAAACTTGGTCTTTGCAGACCTCAGTAGGTCTTGTATTTTGGTTGTGGTTGCGAAGACAGTCTTGATGCTTTCTTTCCTCAACAGTCTGGCAATTCTGTCTGTCACATTGTGAACATAAGGTAGGAAAGCACAGCCTTTATACTCTTGTTCAATACTGTCTTCATTTGGTGTAGATTTGGCTCTTATTATTTGCCTTATCTGCCTTGCCGGGAAACCGTTACGCTCCAGCGCATCGGTGAGCTTTGTAAGTTCCCTCCGATTTTTGGTTCTTCACATATTATTCTGGTCGCTCGGGTTACCGACGTTGGCTAAAGGAGGAGGTAGCGCAACTCGGCATAAAACCCCAAAAACAAATAACAAAAATACTTTTGGCCGTGAAAATCTAAAATCATATCAGACATATTGTAGTTTGTTTTCTTACTTTTCCGTAAAGCCATGCGATCTTTCAAAATATTTAACGGCCTCCGTGGTCAAGGGCAAGGCTCTCGAAGAGCAATCCGGAGGACCAGGGTTCAAATCCCGGCACATGCAAATAAATTTTATTTGATCGTTTTGTGTTATTTCAAAATTTTAATTTAAAATAATGTGTAAATAGTGGAAGATACTTTCAAAATATTCCAGGTATAAGAAAACTATTCAGAAGTTAAATGGCTTTAGTCGTGTTTGGTGATCATATCTGATTAACCAGGTACTTCCCCACCTTCCTCTTTCCTATCTTCTTCCCTTCCCTTTCCCGCTACCTTCGGCTTCACAACATACCCCAATTCCTGTACTCTCACTGCCTCCAGATGGAAGCAGTTGGGATTCTTCGTATTTACATTAAACTATACACATTGCATAATCTTGTTTTTACGTGATTGGTATAATTTATTTATTGTTTCTTTAAATGGTAGGTATAACAGTTTAAAATTTAATTTTAACTTCACTAGTACAAGCCTGTATTAAGGTTAACATTTTTACAAAGTAACAAAAATTACATTAAAGGTATTGAAAGAACAATATTATTATATTGAAATAAAAATATGTATTAATTGTAACAGGACTAAGATGAAAAGTATGAATATATGTATATTATAATATTTTTAAGCAAAAGAAAGATGAAAAAACGGTTAAGAGAATATAGCAAGCTACAATAATAGAGATAAAAATAAAAGAGAAAAATAAAAATAAAAATAAATAATAGAGATAAAATAATGAGAGATAAAAAAGTCAATTGGCAATCCTCCGCTAACACAAATATTTTTTTTTTTTTAAATAAAACATACAACGACGTTGCATTTCCATGAGTTATCAAAACTCATTAAGGGATCGCCAATTGGTACATTTGAAAAGATAAACCCAACCCAACCCAATATGCAGACACAATAAATGAAGAAAAATTTTACAAAAACATTTTACAGAAGCAACATATAGACACAAACATATGAAGAATCACTTTACAAATATTTCACAGAAACATGTCTTATAAGATTTTATGGATTATATTATAACCACTCATTTGATGTATGTACTGTTGGTGTCACAAAGTTAAAATAAAGTATCCTCCATGATGGACTATAGAAATGCATTAAAAACAAATCAGGAAAAATACAATAAAAGGTACATACTCAAAAATACACAGACCTAATACAAGATGTTTAGATAAAAAATACATGATAAGATTTTAAAAAGATATAAACTACGCCCATCATATCTGGATATACAAAGTTTGGTACTTGGAGATAATCAGGATAGCTATCAGAACAGAGTTTGTACCTACTTATGACTCGTTTTCCAAATAAAAAATAGGATTTCAATATATCGTTTCGAGATTTGTTAGAGGCATATAATTAATTAATTAATTGTCTTAATTCTTCAGGTAATTTGTTATAGTTAGTGTACGCAATGTATTCTCATGATTTCAGTCCGAACTTTGTTGAGTTAATTTTTGATATATGTAGTTGGTTGTGTTGTCGTGTATTATATTGGTGAACGTCGCTGTTATAGTTCAGATTTATATTTGTGTGGGTGTTGCACTGAATAATTTTAAGATGGTGTTTGTTATCTCAAAGCTAGGAACAATCTTAAATGGTAATACAAGTGCGTGACGGTATATATCTTTAACAAGTGTATCCCAAGGCAAGCCAAAAATGTTACGTAGGGCTCTATTTTGGATTATTTGTACCTCCGATATCAATTTTTTGGTAGCAAAACCCCAGATACCCGAAAGGTGTGCCACGTGGGAGTGAATCATAGCATAGTACAATGATCGCAGTATGGCTGTGGGAAGCAATCTACGTAGCCTGTACATTACACCGGTCACCGGAGCAATCTTTGATTTGACATGGTCAAAATGATTTTTACATGATAGCCGTCAGTCAATTAAAAGTCCTAGATACTTTGCGACATCTGTTTGTTCCAGTTTGTTTAGTCCAAGGGAAATGTTTAGGCGTTGTTCTCTCTTATTCCCGAATAGCACATAGTGAGTCTTTTTAATATTAAGGCTAAGTTTATTAATTTTCAGCCACTCGGCTAGATGAGCCAAATCGCTTTCCATGTCCTTTTCCATTTCGTTTAAATTAGTATTATGATAGAATAATATTGTGTCATCAGCATAAAGTTGAAGTGTACCTTTTACTCCACATTTTGCAATATCATTTATATAAACTAAAAATAATAATGGCCCGAGAATCGAGCCCTGTGGTACACCACATGTTATATTTCTATGATCACTTGATTCTTTTCCAATAACAACCGAACAGCACCTACCCGTAAGATAACTAGATAAAAGTTTTAGATTGTTGCCTACGGTACCCAGATATTCAAGCTTTTTTAACAGAATCTTATGTATGTTTTCTTTAAAAATATCTGTGTAATATTTTGTTTTGGCGAAACGTCTGTAATTAGTAACCAAATTTCTTAACTTATTTTTTTGTGATATAAGAAGACTATTTTGTGGATCTTTCTTCCATTGTTTGTATTTAGTATTTCGTTCTCTAATAAGGAGATCCAGTTTTTTGTCAAACCATGGTGTATTACCCTGCTTAGGGTTTCCTATTCGTATCCTTGGCTTAAATTTGCAAGTGTCAATTGCTGTTTCGATATATTTAAAGAATTGATTAAAATTTTCAGTTATATTGGTGGTGTCATGAGAAAACGGTTGGGTTTCAAGATATGTTCTCAAAGCCCTCTTATTGATGCTGATGTTTATGTTTGGTGGTATTCTGTTGTTAGAGTGGTGTTTTAAAGAGTTTTGGTAGTCTAACATCATTATCAATATTGGAGGTCGTTGGAGATATGTTTTCTCTATTTGATATAATATGGTCTAATAGAGAGCTGCTGGTTTCAGTGACTCTCGTGGGATGTGTATTATTACATATGAAATAGTTGTATGAAAATAAAGTGTTGATATATTTTTTTAAAATAAATGAAGACAATATAAACGAAACTCAATCGAAAATCTGGAAACAGAAAAAACATATTGACACCTCTGGGACTCGAACCCAGGACCTCTTGCTTTCCGGGCAAACGCGCTAACCACTGCGCCACGGTGTCGATATGAAATTCGGACATGTTTAACTGTACCATACTTCGACTAAGAACCACCTACATTATCTTCATTTTCTTTAACGCATATATTATTGGCAACTATCTTTATGTATGATTGCAAGATTCAAACCCGAACTAAATGCTCTCTAGATAGTGTCTGGATAAATCCTTATCCATTTTATTTTAATATGCGACATCTATCGACTTTTCTGCAAGTCTAGGATGAATATTTTATTTTTAATTTTTAACTTTATGAGAAAAACCTCAAATTGTAATATTTAAATAAATGAAGACAATATAAGCGAAACTCAATCGAAAATCTGGAAACAGAAAAATCAGAAAAACATATTGACACCTCTGGGACTCAAACCCAGCACCTCTTGCTTTCCTGCGCCACGGTGTCGATATGATGGGTTCGAGTCCCAGAGGTGTCAATATGTTTTTCTGATTTTTCTGTTTCCAGATTTTCGATTGAGTTTCGCTTATATTGTCTTCATTTATTTAAATATTACAATTTGAGGTTTTACTCATAGAGTTAAAAATTAAAAATAAAATATATTTTTTTGTTGTATCATTTTTTTTAAGAACATTAATGTTTAAATCCCCGAAGATGAGTGTATCTAGGCTACTTTTTTGTAAAATAGATTCAAGAGATATTAGAAAATCATTTATATTGTTGTTAGGTATCCTGTATATAGCATATATATTTAAAGGTTTAAAATGTTTATATTGTACCCTAACTCCTAAAAAAGAGTTATTCGTTGACCACTTTTCAATAACTTCACAGTTAAATGTATTGTGAGTATATATCGCCACTCCTCCTTCTCATCCAGTAGTCCGGGAAGCAAAATTGCCCTGATAGCCATTGATGTTGAACAAAGATCCTTCTCCATCTCCCAGCCAAGTTTCGGTGACAACTAAAACGTGCACAGTATCCGTTATTCTTTTGAGCGTTTCTTCTATTTCGTCTATTTTGTTTCTAATACTTCTGACAATAATGTACAGGACTCTCAAGCTATTGTTTATGGGCATATAATCATCCACCGATTGGTACTTCCTGTGTATGATTGATTGGTCACCATCTTTTTCAACAAATTCCGGCGTAGTCCACTTTTTTCCTAACACGTTCATCCATCATCTTCCAGATGGGACATTCTGAGCTGGTGGCTCTGTGGTCGTTATGATTTAAATTATTACAATTGGTACATGTAGGCTGCTCTTTTTTGTTAGGGCAGGCCTTGAATTTGTGGTTGCCCCCGCAGTGAACACAGGCCGTTTCTTCCTTGGAAAACAATTGGGTGTGTCCGAAACCCATACATTTATAGCATTGGACCAATGGTGACCGATCCTCCACTTTTAAACGATGGTATCCCACATTGATATGCCCAGCTTCTATCAAGCTTTTCCAATTTTTGGCGATAATTTTAATATCGTATTGCAGAGAAGTGTATTTCTGTGATTTTTTTTGTACTTAATGGATATTTTTCCGAGAAATCAATACCTATCCCATTATTTTGTTTCTCCAGGGAATGCATTAGGTCATCATTAGTAGCTCCCTTGATAAGGCCTCTAATAATAACCAAAGGATTCAATTTTTTCCTTCTTCTATATTTATTTGACGACCTCCGTAGTCCAGTGGGTTAGATTCTTGACTCACAATCCGGAGGTCGCGGGTTCGAACCCGGCATGCGCAAATAAATTTTATTTGATTAATTTGTGTTTTCACAATCAATTCATTTAAAATAATATATAGTATATTTGCGGCATGTTCCAGAGTGGAAGATACTATCAGTATCGCCCTGGTGTAAGACCACCATTCAGAATTGAAACGTTGCTTGAAAATGGCTTAAGCCGTGTTTAGTGACCAGATCTAAATAGCCAGGTACTTCCCAACCTTCCTCTTCCCCACCTCCTTCCCCTCCCCACTACCTTCAGCCTCACAACATACCCCAATTGGGGATGCCATTGTCTCACTGGCTCCAGACGGGAGCAGTTGAGATTCTTGTGCGGTATTCACTGTAAAAAAAGAAGAAAAAAAAAAATTGCCTTGTAGCCCTCTTAGCCTTGTAGCCTCTGTATCCTCTCTTTTAAATTTATGTTTATCTTCCAGGGAGGCCATGTTGAAGATTAATTTGTCGCTGTTATTCGATTTTCGCATGCGTGCGACACCGACCCCCAGAGTGCGAACATCTACGTGCTTTTTGATAAGTTTTTCAATGTCGGCTGATTTTTTCTGTGGGTCGTCGGAGCTTATTATTAGGGCATGATTCTGAAGGGTTGTTTTCTGCCTAGCTGCAACAGTCGCATACGTTGTAGCTTGAGGGGTTTGGTCCAGCTTTTTATTGATTTTATTAATATCATTGGAAAGCGATTCGATGCTTCTCATAACATTTTTTAAAGGTGTTTCGTAGTGGATTTGCGAAAAAATTTCTGCCATCTCCACTAGCTAACGCAGTTTTTTAGGGTTGTCCGTTGATCTTTCGTTAGGATGTTAGACACTAATAAATTATCGTTTTCCTTTTGTATGCCTCGAGCATTTTTTATTCTCTCTTCAGGAAGCATCTTGTCGTTATCTACCGTAGCAGTTTCGTTTTATTTTTAATATATCACTTTTGCAACCAATCAAAAAATACAAATGAATATAACGAAACAATTCATACTAACACATAAAATAACAACCGTCAATAAAGAAAATACTGACACCTGACAGATAAAAATATAGGCGAGACCTGACGCGTAATGATATAACAGAAGTAATTATTTTAATAGCGTTTACTTTTTAGATTTGTTCAAATTAAACCTTTGATTAAATCGTTAAAGGCAACATGTAGGCAATACTGCATTTGATATGTACACATTTTTACTTTTGCCTTAAACTTATTAGTAGTTGTGATATTCGAAGTAAAGTGTAGGTAAGGGCCGAACCCGCAATTGCAGGGCTTTGTACCAAGTGTGCGGTTCTTTAACACCACAATTAAAGGGGTGCGGCTCTTCCAGGTTAAAGAAAACATATTTTAAAAAATAAACGACTGGAAATATAGTTTTGTGCTTGTGGGAAAGGGATTGGGAACTAATTTCTAGTTGAAGAATAACAAAGTAGAAAACATGATAAGTACGTAATAATGATATTAAAGTTTGACTTGATGAGTCGAGAACATAAGAACGGTTTTTTTTTCAGCATGATCTGAGTCGCTGAAATACGAATATTACCGTCGTAACGGGGAAAATGTACTTCTTTTTTGTTTGAACATGAAACAGGATTTTCTCCATTGTGAGTCAGGACGTTTCATGAAAAATGTTCCTTTTGAGAAAATGAACAGCTGAATGAATTCAGGTGCAGGTGAATCAGCATGCTTCTCATCAAATTTCCCCATGGACAACGTGAATATTTGCGGTTTGAACACGATGTAGGTTATTGTTCACTGTGAGTCCGCATGTGTCTCTTCAAATATACCTTTCGAGAACATGAATATGAACAGTTTGAACAAGAAAAAGATTTTTCTCCAGTGTGCGTCAGCATATGTTTCTTCAACGATGTCTTCCGAGAAAATGAAACTTTGCATACGGGACATGAAAAAGGTCCACTGTGAGTCAACGAGAAAATGAAACTTTGCATACGGGACATGAAAAAGGTCCACTGTGAGTCAACATGTGGCTCGTCAAATTAACTTATTGATAAAATGAATGAGAGGAGTCTGCGGTTTTTCTCCTGTGTGTGTTAACATGTGCCTCTTCAACGATTCTTTTCGAGAAAACGAATTGTTACATACGGAACATGAAAAAGATTTTACTCAACTGTGAGTCAGAATGTGCCTCGTCAAATGTTCTCTTCGAAAAAATGAATAAGTACAGGTAGAACATGAAAAAGGTTTTACTCCACTGTGAATCAGCACATGCACCTTCAAAGATCCCTTTTGACGATATGACTTAGTGCAATCGGAACAGGAAAAATGTTTTTCTCCACTATGAGTCAGCGTGTGTTTTTGCAGATAATTTTTTTGAGAACACGAATAGTTACAGTCAGTACACGCAAAAGGTTTTTTTCCAGTATAGGCACGCAAGTGCACATTCAATGTTGACTTATGAGAGCAGGAGTAGTTGCAATAGGTACAAGATAATCGTTATTTTCCAGCATGCGTCTTCAAGTTGGTTATTACGTCTAAAAAAAGTTGCAAATAAAAGTTATACATGTTAAGTAAATTTAATCATAAATAATTGATGAAAAAACTGTGAAATATAAAACCAATTTTACCTGCTATCCGGGTAATTCGTTCAGAGCGTTCTAAGCATTCCCTTTTAACATCCGTCAGATCTATGTCTATTTCCGTGTAAGGAATTTCACTTCCATCTTTTTCGCGGGATCCTGGTTCTGCTAATAAAATTTATAAAATAAATAATTAAAACAAGTAATATAATTTTTTCTCGTCGTATAAATTTTTTTATAAAACTTACACGTGATTTTTCTAACTTTTATTTGTAGACAGTTTCACTTCGTTAGCCAATAATATTTGTTTACAAAATTTCTCATCGCCTCTCACACTTCATATTTTTGTTGTTATTATTAATCGTTGCTAAATATTTTCGTCACGGACGAAATAACAAAGATATTTTAAGTTCGAAGATAATAGGTAGTATATCACAATACCTACCTTTACAATACTTGGTAAAAAAAACTTATTACTTGATCAAATGTAGGATTATGAATCTCTAACTCTAAATAAATAAATAATTTTTAAAAAACGAGAAATAACCCAAATTAATCGAATAAAGTTTACTTGCGCACAGATTGTTAGTCAAGTCTCTTGGTCAAAAAGGCCGTAAGGTGAATTACATTTTTTTGTAATAAAATATGATGAGGCGCCAGTCGGAGGAATCAGAGATTGAAATTTTGTTACTTTTAGCAATCTAAGGAAGATGCAAAATCAAAGTAAACAAAGCATTTCAGGAAAAAAATTCTTCGGAGGATCTTTTTAGGGAAAGGAAAAGTCGTGGAAAAGGTATGAGGTGTGGGTAGGAATCTGGGGGTCAGTGTGTACAGACGTGACAGACCCATTATTTATAGAAGTATCCATTGCCGGTAAGGCGATGTTCCGGTAGTCCTGCTGGAGACGTCTACAGGTCTTCCTCAACCAGTCTTGGGAGGCGGGAATGGGTACCGCTGCTCCGGGAACCTTTATTGGATAACCAACACCTCTGCCATAGGTCACCCCAAGTGGTTCGCTACGTTTGGTGATTTAGCAGGGGTGCCCGGGTTCATGGGGTGAAGTTTGTCTAGGTCTTGGAGGTGGATGACCAGGACATACTGAACCCCAGATTCCTACCCACCCCTTAAACCCTTTTCCTTCCCAGAACTCTCCTCTCCTTCCTTTCCTTAAAAAACCCTCCACACAGCATCCCCAAAGATGGCATAGGCCCTGAGGGAAATTATTTTCCTCAGGGCCTCCTGTGTGGAGCTCATGTAAAAAAAAAGTCGAGATCCGGCCTGCAACACGTTGGTGGGCAGAGGCATTCGACGCCAAGATCCGAACAAACTTCAACCCATGAACCCAGCATGGGTGTTGGTAATCCAATAAATGGTTCCCGGGGCGGCGGTACCCATACCCGCCTTCCAAATAAAATGCAGTGAACTTACTGGCTATAGGATTAGTCTCAGCATACTCTTAACACTCCTTTACATCCGAGAGGTCGATATCTATATCCGTAAACCACGTATCATCAGAACATTCTTCCTGTGACCCTGGTTCCTTCTTGATGGTGACATTCACTGGGTCTGTAAGATCCATGGCACTTTTGTGATAGCCTTCTGTTACATGTTGGCAACTGGTCGAAGTCCTGAAGAACAATGGACCTAAAACAGAATCTATTTGACATTGATGTAACGGAATCTATTTGACGGTGTTCGTGATAGAGCAGAAAGGTTTAGATATTCATATTTTGCTTCTTAATGTAGAAGCCAACAACGCTAATGCAGCAAATAACTCATCAATATAATTTAAACCCAAAACGAAAAATTACTGCACTTAGACATTGTTCATGATTCTTTGCTGAGAATCTCCCTATTCCAAAGAAGGATTTTCGCTGACTTGGTATTTCCATGTAAAATTCTAATATAGTCCAGAATATCTTGCATTGATAAACTTTTGGATTCCACTTTTTAAAACCAGAAGTCGGGATTTATCTCAGTGCAGAAAATCTAGGAATAATTAACATATGTATTCCTCATTTCCCAGAATACTAATGAAGGGAAATAATAATGCCAATTCAGTGGACTTTTTCAACTTATCACTAAAAAAATACAAAATTTTGTGACTGAATCTGTTCAATTATGTAAGATTGTTATAGAGACACTTTAGTTTTGAATACCTAATGCGGTATAATTTTGACTATTCATTTATTAAAACCTCTAAACGGGCAGTCGAATAATAAATAAATTCAATTTTCTCACTAGCTTCGGTTAGTGGAGAGCAGTTGGGAATCTTGTGCGGTAAAAAAATTAAAAAGGGTGTATTTTTTATTACTCATTTAGTTACAGCAGAAATATCCTAAAAATATATTTGAATGTATTGAAATTAAGGTTGACCTTGGTTCAACGATTCCAAATCATAAAATAATTATTAGACATTTGAAAACGTTTGAACGAATCATTGTTTTTATTATAGAATCTTTGATCAACTTTCAATTCAATTCAATTTTTAAATGTAAATTCTACTAATGTCTACGAAACAAATCGAAAATATGGCATACGTCAGATTGACAGTTTTAGCCCAGTTTAATCTTGGCAAATGGATTCCTCCACATGGGTGTACTGTTTGCACAAGACTTAAGTCGCATTGGACACAACGAAGTTGTGCATCCAAGAATCCCTTTAATTAGCTCAGTTTGATTTGAAACAACTACAATAAGGGTCGCGATAAATGGAGTTAGAAACAATTTAATTTATTGGAGTGTGCAAAACTGTGTGATCGATATTAAGTAGAACTTTGAAGACTTTAGAAAGAGGACGCCACGATTCGTGGAGATGAAAGCACGCGTCAGCAATAGTAGGTTAGTAGGGGGGTGGTTTGGTATATTTATCAGCATATATGCATAGACAATAATGGTGACGTGGTAGAGATGATCGAGGTTTTCGGTTACAAGGAACTCGTTGCTTTTCTGTCACTGGAACAGATGATATTTTCTATGTGAGGAACCTGTTATTACGCAACCTTTTATATTTACTCCACACAGGTAGCATTGAAGAAAATAAATTTACGCAGTGCATATCTGATCATTGGCGATGCTATGGGATTGTCTTTTTGAAGAGAAAGCATGAACATTGATTTTATATTTGAAGAGGCTCAGGTTGTAGGGGGAAGGAAACACTTACGCCGGCAAATTGTTCCACAGAGGAGCTATTGAACTATACTTCGCTCTCATGAAAAATTGTAAAGAAGTGACAACTCTAGCAACCTCTCCACGACTATATTTATGTTATTTTGAGGAACAAATTCCAAAAGAAAATGTATTAAGAACCGGTTCCACATCAGATCTCGGGTAACTGGAACCGCAGAGACAACCCATTTCAGATATCACCATCCTTACGGCGAGATGGAAAATGTCACGAGTATTGTCAGCATACGCGTCGCTTGTGAGTACCCGCCGTACATTTTACTAGTGTTCATAGACCAACCTACCCGTCTACTACAGGTTTGACATCAGATGCACGCTACTGTCAGTACTGGAAACACGCTACGCGAGTTGTATTCGCGTCTGCTGCTCGTTTGACAGAAATGGCTTCCGAACACGAATGGAATGTTAAATTTATTCTGGAGGTTGGGAAAAATGCGTGTTTATATAATTATACGGTACCAGAATACGGAAGGAAGGATTTAGTAAAGAAGGCGTGGACTGCTGTTGGAAAAAAGGTCAATTTGACAGGTACCTTCGCAATATTGTTTCCTTTTTTATCACAAACTTCATAGACAATAATTGAACTGCCAAGTGAAGCCCGGGGCCCGGGGAGTAATAAAATAATTTTTAGCTAGATGATTTCTCAGATTTTGTGGAGATGAAAGGGGGGATATCTCAAGATGCTCTGGATTCAGATGTGTGTGGCCTTCATGTTGAGCTTCGAATTCGTGGTAGAAGCATTCTGAAATCTTTTCCAATCATTAATATTTGGGATTTGCATTCGTTTTTCACTTATCATCCTATATAATAATAACAGTTTCTGCTACGGTTTTTTTTATATAAGACATTCTCCTCTCGCAAAATAAAAAGACAAGCTTGCAAATGTCGGTCCTTCGCCTAAGTGCTATATATATTATTTTAACATTAACTCCACACAGGAGGCCCCGAGAAAAATAATTTTTCTCAGGACCTATGTCATCTTTTTGGATGCTGAGTGGTGGATATTTTTAGTAGGGGAAGGAGATGAAGTTTTAGGAAGAAAAAAGGTGTGAACGGGTGGTTAGTGTGTCCAGGAGTAACGGACGTATGAATCCATCCCTCCCACTGCGTTGCAAGGCGATGTTCTCATAGAGTCTTGTTTAAGAGTTCAAAAGGTGTACCTCATCCAGTCTCTCCCAATCCGTCTTGCCATGCGTTCGCCGCCTTGACCTGTACAAACCTCAACTCATTAACCCAGGCACCCTTGCTAGGCCACCAAACTTAACGAACCACTTGGGGTGACCTACGGCAGAGAGTTTGTTATCCAATAAATGGTTCCCAGGGCGGCGTTACTCTAACCCTCCTCCCAAATTAAAGATTAATAACGTGGACGAAATAATTTTAAAATTAAAACTCACGTTATCTTTTCAGGACCTGAATGTAAAGTAAAATGGAGGAAGCTTCGCAGAGTTTTCGTACAAAATCTCAAACCTGCAAAAAGTGGATCTGCAGCTAAAAAGAGGAACTTTATTATTTAAATGAAGTTATGCAATTTACGCTACCATTTATTAAATTGTCAAATTTGTCAGTTTCTGAGATTCTAACAAATCCAAACGATTTCTTTATAATTGATGAGAACAGCAGTGAAGAAGACAATCCTTTGCCATTTGGGCGTCAAAAATCAACTGGATCACAGTTTCAGTCGTTGAATTCACAATCAATACTGCATCCACTTGGAAAGCCACAAGATGCACAAAGAAAATTTATGCCAACGCTTTCATCGTCGCAATTTCCGAAGGAATGGTCATCATCACCATTGTCAACATCATCCCCGCAGTCAAGGACAGACCCGTTATCGTCAAAGTCCTATTCTACCTCAAGGTCATCGGAGAAAAAAGGCCACAAATCAGACTCCAATATTGACGACGGCATCCTTCAGTATAATGCCAAACAAGCCAGGAAGAAAAGTCTCTTAAATCTCCAACAACATCCCAAAAAAATGTTTCTACTCAGTTTACTACCGGATGTTGAGCCAATGTCCGATGGACAGATGCGAGTATTTAAACGCCGCGTTGTACAAGTAATTGAAGAAATTTTTGATGACAGGCCTACTACATCTTCAATGGAAAATTCCGAGTTACCTGCATTTTATGAAAACATTACATCAATTGTGAACTCAGAACCTGATGATTCAAACTCCGCGGATGCTGACTTATAATTTTATAATTAATAAATTAATCTTAATTATGATTTTCTTACCTCAGCGCTATTAAAATTCTTTTTTTTTATTCTAACACACCCGTGTAGTTGTTTTTTTTTTCTTACGAATATTAGCAGGTAACAACTGTAACAAATTTAAATAACAATCTTTTGACATTCTACAGAAAGAATGAAAATTATTGTCATCATTCTTTTGTAGTTCATTGGCGCCAACGAATGTCCCACAATTAATTCTTTCGATATTTAGTTGAAATATACTGTGGTATAGTGTGGGCTTCGCGTTATATGTTATTACGCCCACATTTAACCAACAATTTAAAAAAAAAACTATATTTTATAGCACATTCAACACGAATTCTTTGAAAAGAAAAATGCATGACCAGACATTACGTTCATATACTCTATAAAACTATAAATTTATAATTGCACTTTAAGAGCGAGAATATTCTAAGTTGAATTGTGTCAGAGGAGTTCGCAGATCGAATTTTTACGATTCATTTTGAACACAAGACTGGTTTTAACTTAAGAGTGATTCTGTTTAAGAATCCACTAGCTTCAATAATAGTTACACATAAAACAAGCAAATGAAATGTGGTGTACTACTAGATTGTAAACCTTATATACGGAAATCGTTTTTGCATTTTCATGAATCTCAAGTGACGGCCGGCGTGGTCTAGCAGTGTGGCTTTTGACTCGCAATCCGAAGGTCGCGGGATCCAATCTCGGCATGGGGAAATAAATTTTTGTTATTGTGTTATTTCATTTAAAATAATATATACTTAGTATATTTGCGTCACGTTCCAGAGTGGAAAATACTAATAGTATCGCCCTGGTGTAAGACCACCATTCAGAATTGAAACGTTGCCTGAAGTGGCTTTCATCGTGTTTGGTGACCAGATCTGAATAGCCAGGTACTTCCCCACCTTCCTCTTCCCTATCTCCTTCCCTCCCAACTACCTTTAGCCTCACAACATACCCCAATTGGGGATGCCATAATCTCGCTGGCTCAGCAGTTAGGACTCTTGTGCGGTATTCATGTAAAAAAATCAAATAAAATAAAGAAATATAATTTAATGAAGAAATACGAAAATATTCTTGAGGTTTACTCTTCGACCAACGTCAATGGGTTTACTATATTTTTCAGCTGATTGAGAGTTCTTCACAATAAACATAAGTCATGTGAGGATTACCTGCAAACTACCATGATTTTTTTTTTAATTATATAATAATAATAATAATAATTTTATTTTAGTAATTTGTACATTTAAGTTTACAAATTTCTAATTGATAATAATATTTCATATTCACTATATTTTTTCAAGTTTTATGTAGCTCCTACAATACATCTTGAACTTTGCAATTGGTGTGGACTTTAAAGTTTCCGGTAGTGTGTTATACAACTTCATTCCCTTGTACAGTAGACTGTTCTGCGTATTCGCTTTGTCCTTTTTTTGTAGCCTAATTTCCTTGCACGTCCTTGTGTTATATCTGTGAATGTCTTTATTGTATAAAATTTTATTTGAGAAGTATTTTGGTAACGTGTTGTTCAATATTTTGTGAATAAATACCATCGTGTTCAAGGTCAGCATCTGTTTCACGGTCAACCAATTTAGTTCCTTTAACATTTTAATAATTTTTGAAAATCTGTTTCGTCGAAGAATTATTCTCATTGCCCTGTTTTGGAGAATTTGTAACTTATTTTGTTCTCTTTCGTTACATAGGAAAAGTATACATGAGCAGTAGTTGAAGTGTGGAGCAATAATTGAATTGTATATGGTGATTGCTGTTTTTCTAGAAATTTTTGGCCGAATTCTTCCAAAAAAAGATATCTCTTTGCCAATTTTCTTTTGGGTGTATTCAGCATGTCTATTGAAGTTTAGTTTCGAATCTAATATAACTCCTAAGTATTTCATTTCAGTAACATTTTCAATAATTTCACCATCAATTTTAATTTTGCTTTCACTGGATGTCTTCTTGTATCCAATCACCATACATTTTGTTTTTTTTTTTGTATTTAATTTAAGCTTATTTATTTTTAGCCATCTTGATACATCATTTAGTTCATTATTTAAAATGTGTATTAGTTCTTCATAGTTATCTCCAATTAGGTATATTGGTGTATCATCGGCAAATAGTCGTACTTTGCATTTTGAAAATATTTTCACCATGTCATTAATATAGAGTATGAACAATAGAGGTCCAAGGACCGATCCCTGTGTTACTCCTAACTTATTTTCCATTGGTTTTGAAAATTGATTATTTATTTTTGTTACCTGCTTTCTGTCTCTCAAATACTCTTGTATTAATTTAATGGCTACAGATGAGGAACCAATTTCTTTAAGCTTTCTTATTAGTATGTCTCGATCTATAGTTTCGAATGCCCTTTGAAAATCCAAAAATATTGCTAAGATAAATTTATTATTATTCATTCCTTCCTTCCATTCTTCGACAATTACGTGTAATGCTGTTTCACATGAGTTATTAGATCTGAACCCTGATTGCTCTTGGTATAAAATATCGTGTTTATCTAGATATTGAAAAATTTGTTCTTTTATTATAACTTCAAGAATCTGCTCATATTTTGGTAAGGTGTTGATTGGTCGAAATTCTTCACATTTTCTGGTATTTTTAACCTTTGGAACCGGTATAATAGTAGATAGTTTCCATGACTGTGGAAATTTTCCTTCTTCAATCGTCTCATTAATAATATTTAATAGAGTAGATCCAATTACTGGAAAAGCATCTCTTATTTTACTAATAGTTAATCCATCTGAACTATTCTTTGATTTTATTTTGTTTAAAATGTTAAATAAATATTCTGCATTTATTTTTCTGAAGACCAATGATTCTTTGTTTGGGTCGATATTATCACTTGTGGGATTAACAGCAATGTTGGGTATTAAATTATTCGGTACAAAAATACGTTAACAGTGGAATCTTTGACTTGCAAGTTAGGAAGGTTTCCCTTTTTGAAACAGTCAAATTAATTGGTTTAGTTCATCTTAGGTAGGTATATGACGTTAATTTTATAAACCATAAATAGAAACTAAGTAAGAAAGTAAGTATGACATCAAGTCATACTTATTAATAAACCAATTCTAACTACGATTTTTTTATTTATTATTAATCAAATTGAATATAATTACATCTAAGTACAATATGTATAGTCCCACAAAGCTGTGACAGATCAGCTCGTGTGTAGGTTCTACCGTTTAATATTTTACATAACTTACATTTGCTTAAGTTACAATATTAATACCTATTATAATATTTAGAATAGATAAATGTGTTGTTCATTTATTAACCACTTTTTTGTTAGTTTAGGGCAGGGTTCCTCATTATTTTTTAAATAAATGTTTTGATTCAATTTGTTATAAATCAAAGGTATCATATATTCGAGCGTTCTGCTACCATACTTATTTGATATTCGTGGTATTTTTAGGCCTTTGTTTTCGGTAAATCTTGTTGTATGGCTACGCACCAATAACTTTTTATACGCGCTTTCTACCGAATTATCCATAATTATAATTTACCAGAGAAGCCCTTTAGTAAGTAGGCCCTCAGACCCATACAGTAATTTTAAGTTGTTTCTTTTTTTTGTAAATGCTAGGTTTAACAATTTTTTTTTATTAAAGCACTTTGAAAATTTTGAATGTATGTAATATTAATTATGCTGGAGTGTTCCCAAGTTCGAATTCCATATCTAAGTGTGGATTCGACCATAGAATGATATATAAGTTTGAGAGTGCATCGAGGCAACACAAATTTTAATTTATAAAAATTACTCACCAAACATCGGAGCTGGTTACAAATTTTGATCACTTGTTTATCCCATTTAAAGTTATTGCCTACGATTATGCCAAGGTATATTCAAATCAATTATTCACAGTGGCAAATATTATCAATTTTTCTATATATACATTCAAAATTATGATACATTATGTATACATTTTATTATGTATACATTACAATATTATATTGGAACCATGATCAAAGCTAGATCACGTAAAAATAAATTTAAATACACAGTAAACAGGAATCTTAATAATTTAAAATTTATCAGTAATAAATATAAATATTCGCAAAATGCTTTCATACACGAAACAGGCAAAAAAAATACATGCGACATACATTTTTATATCACTTTTTTGTCTTTTTATTTTTTTTTTATACCGTATTATTAAATTACAATATTTTTATATATGACACAAATCCTTAATTAAAACTAATGTACACAAACACATATTAATAATTTCATTGGCTAGTTGAACATTTTTGCCAAGACAAAGTGAACAAAGTTAACAAGGTAACACACTGCAGAAATTAGGTGAATATTTACAATGAGAGAGGTACGTTTTATAAAGTCCCCAAGTAATTTATTGTAGTTTGTTCGAGGGACGCATTTAATTTTAGCGGCAATGGGAGGCTAATTTTTGAACAGAGAGCTGTAGTGCAGTGGTCTAAAATTGTAATGTGAATAATAAATGAGTCGATAAGGTAGATTTTTTTTAACGTTAAATGGTCTGTGAAGGGCTGTTAATTGTATGAATGAACGCATATTTAGTAAACAGACATAAAAACACAAACAAGTCTTTAACTAACTAGTAGAGGTAATATTCAAGGAAAATTGAATGCAACAATCTACGCCACAATTTTAAGGTTTCCTACCAAGTTCACGAAAGGAAAGTTTTCCGCACGCTAAAGAAAGTACGTATCAACACAATTTTTTTGTCAAAGAGACATAATTTCAAAATGCCTTTACATCTTAAAAGTGAGAGGGAACTAATATCTAGCTAAATAATAACAAAGAAGAAGCTAAATAATAAACTGTGTTTGCGTTGCCACATTTTATTATATATTTTGTTTGCCAGGTATTTTCAGATCGATTTTGAAAGACTGAGAAGTCATAAGTTTCTAGAAGGGCCTTTCTTCCGAATGAGCCCGCATGTATATTATTGAAGGTGGCCTTTTTAACTATAAATTGTTTCAGTGAACGCACGAGAATAGTTGATTTATTTCCAGTATGATGAATGCGCAAAGCTCTCATTAGTTTCGACTTGGTTCATAACGTATATTGCAGTCGTCGCAAATGAAATGTGTTTTTCCACTGTGAGTCATGAGCATGTGATTTGATTTCTGTGTTCCTTTCGAGAACTTAATAGTCGCAGTTTGAACATGAAAAAGGTTATTCTCTACAGTGAGCCTGCATGTGTTTAGTCAAATATTCCTTTTTCGAACATGAATAGGAACAGTCTGAACATGAAAACAGTTTTTCTGCAGAGTGTAAACATGTGCATCTTCAACGATTCTTTTCTAGAAAATGACTTGGTGCTGACCGAACAGTAAAAATGTTTTACCCCACTGTGAGTCAGAATGTGGCTCGTCAATTGTATAAATCGAAAGATGAAAAGTATCAGTCAGCACATAAAAAAGGTTTTTCTTTAGTATGAGTAAGCATGTGTATCTTTAAATAATTCTTTTGAGAAAATAAATGGTTGCAGATAGAACATGAAAACGGTTTTACTCTGCTGTGAATCACCATGTGGTTCGCCAAATTTGACTTTCGAGAACATACATAGGAACAATTTGAACATGAAAAGGGTTTTTCTCTAGTGTGTGTAAGCATGTGCCTCGTCAACGATTCTTTTCGAGAAAACGAATTTTTGCATAACGAACATGAGAAAGGTTTGACTCCACTGTGAGTCACCATGTGGATTGTCATATGAGTCTTTCGAGTACATGAATAGTTACAGTCTGTACATGAAAATGGTTTTGGGATGTTGGTTCGAATGGTTGGAAGGTGAGTCAGCACGTGAGCCTTAAAATATCTCTTTTGAGCACAAGAATATATGCAGCAGGGACATGAAAAAGGTTTTATACCACTGTGAGTCAGCATGTGTCTATCCAAACATCGCTTTTCGGCACATGAATAAGTACAGTCGGTACAAGAAAAAGGTTTTTCTCCAGTATGGGTGCGCAAGTGTATTTTTAACCTTGAATTATAAGAGCAAGAGTAGTTGCAATAGGTACAAGACAATCGTTTTTTTACAGGAGACGTCTTCAGGTTGGTTATAGCGTCTGAAAAAAACAAGAAAAAAGCTTTGCATAATCGAATGTTAAGTAAATATAATAAAAAAACAAAGATATGAAAAAACTCACACTTCGAAAACTGTAAAAAGAAAAATCGATTTTTACCTGTAACTCTTTCATAGTGCTCTACGATTTCTTTTTTAACATCCGTATGGTCTATGTCTATTTCCATATAAGGAATTTCCAATACATCCTCTTGTCGATATCCTGGTTCTGCCTTGATAGTCTCCACATTAATTCCACCTGGAATAACAAAACAGCAATTCATTCGGCACAAAGAATATTAATAAAAGTTTAATTTTTGTAAAGCTAATCGCTCTGTGATATTCCCACTTGATATTTAATTTGCGGCTTTGAACGTGAATACTCTTTCTTGTCGTAATGTTAAAAACTGCCATAAATTAAAAAAAAATAGTAAAAGTTTCTAAAATTGTAAGTTTAAATGAATGTTAAGTCTAAAAAGAAAAATCTATTTCAGAGAATTATAACCAAAATTTCATTCATTCTTATTCAGAGATAACGTTTTGAAACAGAAGATCGTTTCAAATAATTTAAGTAGTGTATTGTGCATTTTAGGGGCAATAACATTAATATGTGTCTTCAATCAATCTGGTTTTTCAATGTGGTACTGTGTACATAACTGTTATGTCTTTCGCTAGAACGATTTGTTTTTTTTTTAATTATTTGAACACATTCTTGGAACAATTTTGGTCTGAGGGGTTTTATCTGAATAATGTAGGTTCCGCCCCACAAATAATAACGTCGGAAAGAGATAAACAAGTTTCACTTGTTAATGTTGTAGTAGTAAATTTTGGTTTCACAAATGTTTAAACATAATTTAAGCAGGTTCAGAATGAAACAATAAAACGCCAATTGTGGATTCATCTCTAACACATTTCGAAGAAAGCCATTCACGTGTTCCAAATGCAATTAACGAAATTCGAGTTAAAAACCAAGTGCTGAAAAAACGGGAGAAAAACCATTTCTGTGATATAGGTATAGTGGCGAACCTCGGGAAACGCACACAATTTTAGTCTCAGTTTAGTTTTGTTTTCCAAATGCTGGATGAAATTCTAAAGTTTTAACGCCATTTCACTAGGACATCACCTCAAGGAAAAAGATTTCTATGGTAACGGTATCAAATGCTTTTTAAATCCTTAATAATAATAATGAGAATGAATAAATGTATGCCAACACTCTTATAAATACTAACCAGGAACTATTAGATTCCTAATCAAATAAAATTATTCGAGCAAAACACTTCAATTATCTCAACCAAACGTATGTTGACAAACTTTTGTCAAAACAAATGGTTGAGTATTGGAGAGTTGAACGCAGAAATAGAAGATTTATGCTTGCCATTCAAGATAGCGTCATTGATACTAAAAATTATACGAAGCATATAATCAAAGAAACAAATCAAATTGATGATTTAGGTAGAAAATGTTTCGCTTTTCCGGAAACCATAGAATATATTATATCGGGTTGTTCTGTATTAGCGCCATCCGAGTATACATTTGGGCACAATCAGTTTTAAAAATAATTCACAAAGTTTGGTAATTAAACATAACTTGATTGACTGCCGTAATACAGTACCATATTATGAATATGAACCAAATTCATTTTAAGAAAATGAATTTTACAAAATATATTATGATAAAACTAAACTAACAAATAGAACAATTAGTTGTAATAGACCTGATATAGTTTTACATGACACAATTAAAATAATAACTTATAGTATTGATGTCGCTATTCCAAATTCCTGTAATATTCAAAAATTTGTTTCTGAAAAATTAAGAAAATAAACAGATTTAGGAAATGAGATTAAAAGAATTTGGCATTCTCTGACTATAAAAATATTACCATTTGTTATTTCGGCTACCGGCATTATACCCATCTCTCTCATTCAAAATTTAGGCATATTATATTTGTCAAAGAATTTATATTTTAAAATGCAAAAATCAGTCATTTTAAATACATGAAGGATTACAAAAGACTTATTACATATTTGTATTGAAGGATCAGTAGGATTTATAGGTCCAATTAGAAGTTCCATCGAGCCGAACCCTCTGATATGAAAATATCAGGAGTCGGTGAATTATTTGCCCATTCGGTCTCTGGTAGGTTGACATGTTGTCTTGTATTATTTTGTATTTATTATACTTATATAGTGCAATTGCATAGCGTGGATTGACTAGATGATCATTTGTGGAAAAGTGTGTAAAAAGATTAAGATTTTCCTGTGGGAAAGATTTAACCCGGAAATAAAATCTGAAGCAATTTTTTTTTATTAACTTCTTACACCTTACAAATTAGAATTTATTCCATATAAGAAATAACGTAATAAATTAATTTATTACATAAAAGAATCTGTGATATATAATACTTTCAAAAAAAATTAAAAATATTTATGCATAAGTAATAGAAATTTTAAGAAATATAGCAGTTAAAAAAATAAATTTAAAAATTTCAGGCAGCGGTGAAAAATTCGTCAATGTGGCGAGATGGTAACCAAAACGCAAAGAAAGGGCTTGGTTATCTCTTGTTCTAAATCTTTTATATTATAAAAAGCTAAACATAGATTACTACTAGCGCCATCTTGTGGCCCATAATTAAATCAAACTGATTGTCTTCTGTTATTCACGTAAATAAAGTCTCTTATCAGTTCTCACGAAACAAGCTGCGTTTTATTACAGGTTATGGGCCCAGAAACCCATGTAATTTACCAGTTACTGAGTTTATTGTCAGTATTATCAGTTTGATGAACAGTAATCTCTGTGTTTTACAAAAAGACAGTGTGTCTAATAAAAAAGTGAGTTATTACGGACTTCGTTTCGAAAAGTGAACGTCAGTGAGTGATAATGGCGTCTATTTCGAACTACCTCGTTAGCGTCCCCAAACTTATTGGACGCCAGAACTATGTGCAGTGGAGCTTCGCTGCTGAGAATTATCTCGTATTGGAAGGAATGGTTTTGTGTATAAAACCTGAGCCCAATAAGCCGCCAGCAGATGCAGATGATGCGAAGACAAAAGCAAAGCTGATCTTGACAATTGACCCGGCACTTTACGTTCATATAAAAAACGTCAGAACATCGAAAGAATTGTGGGATAAATTGAAGATGCTATTTGATGACTCGGGATTTTGCAGAAAAATCAGCCTCCTGAGGAATCTCATATCTATTCGATTAGAAAGTTGCACTTCGATGACGTCGTATGTGACACAGATTGTAGAAGTGGGTCAGAAATTACAAGGAACAGGATTTGGAATAAATGACGAATGGATTTGTTCTATCATGTTAGCTGGTTTATCTGAAAGATATGCGCCTATGATAATGGCGATCGAAAATTCAAATATGGTAATTACAACCGACGCCATTAAAACAAAGTTGTTGGATATGGAACCGGAAGAAGACAGTGATGTTAATAATGCATTTGCGTGTTTCCGCAATAAGTCCAATCAGCGTTCGAGGAATGTAAAGTCTATGCCACAATCTATGTCTAATAAAGATCGCAGAGATGCACAAATGTCAACATTTGTCAAAGGAAAATCAAACGTCAAATGTTATGGTTGCAAGCAATTTGGCCACTATCGCAATCAGTGCACTATTATGGATAATTCTTCTAAGAATACGCAAGGTTCAAAAACATCTAACGCGTTTAGTGCCGTGTTTTTTAATGGAACATTTGACAAGAGTGGCTGGTTTGTTGATTATGGCGCCAGTTCACATTTGACAGGCAATAAAAATTGGATGATCGACGTGTGTTATTCTGGTTTTGCCAAAGAAATAATGGTTGCTAGCCAGAATAAAATCCCAGTGGAATGTTGTGGAAACGTTAACATAACTACGTCAACTGAAGAATGCGATTTTAACATAACCGTTGAAAAAGTGTTATGTGTTCCCCAGTTATCTACTAACTTGTTGTCAGTGAGTCAATTGATAAAACAGGGGAACAAGGTGCATTTTACAAGCAAAGGGTGTGAAATACTTAATAAACAGAACACTCTAGTGGCTACTGCTTCACTTATGAATGGAGTGTATAAATTGAACACTTCTACTTGTTTAGTCGCAGCGGTGGCCGAGTCTCCAGATGTTTGGCACCGGAGACTAGGACATGTAAACAGTTATAGCTTGAATAAAATGCAGAATGCTGTGGAGGGAGTTAAACTCTCTGAGAAGGCCAACATCAACAAGTCCAACTGTATTGTGTGCTGCGAAGGAAAGCAAAGTCGATTGCCATTTTCTCATTAAGGGAACAGGAGTACTGAGCTATTGGATGTAGTACACTGCGATATCTGTGGTCCGATGGAGAATATATCCCTAGGAGGATCCAGGTATTTCCTCATTTTTGTTGATGATCACAGCCGCATGACACATGTTTATTTTTAAAAAAATAAGAATGAAGCTTTACAGTATTTTAAAGAGTATAAAGCAAGGGTTGAGAATTCAACGTCAAATAGAATTAAAATTCTTAGAAGTGATAATGGCAGAGAATTTTGTAATAAGGACTTTGATAATTATTTAAAGAAAACTGGAATTATTCATCAGAGAACGAATCCTTATACACCCGAACGAAACGGGCTTTGTGAACGTATAAATAGAACTATCATAGAAAAAGCCAAATGTCTTTTGTTCGAAGCTAAACTTGGCAAGGAGTTTTGGGCAGAAGCCGTGAACACTGGTGTTTATTTACAGAATAGAATTATGAAAACTGGATTGAATAATCGTACACCGTATGAGTATGGACAGGTTCCAAACCAAACCTTGGTCACATAAGAATTTTCGGTAGTACTATCATGAAACACATACCTAAGGAGAAAAGACGTAAGTGGGACAAGAAATCTGAACAATGTATACTTGTCGGTTATCCTGAGGATGTTAAAGGATACAGAGTATACAATCCTTCAACACGGGTAATCACAACAAGTCGTGATGTCATCATTATAAAAGAAAACAACTCACGTGAAGAGAATATGATAGAAACAGAAGTAATAGATGACAAACCGGAAATAAGTAGACCGTCTCAGTCGTCAGAGGGAGATCCATCAGACACAAGTAGAGAGGATTCATTTGTTTCTATGGAGAGTGCTCATGACATGGATGAAACCTATGTACCAGATGAGGAGTCCATGAGGTCAGAAGAGGACTCACAATCAGACATCACATTAAAAACATTTCCAGAAAGAGAGAGAAAACAACCCGATAGATATGGATTTATGTGTACAGAAGAATATAATAAATCTCTAAGTGATGAAATGACATTAGAAGAAGCACTGCAGGGACCAGAAAAGGAGCATTGGGAACAGGCTATCAAAGAAGAGCTGAAAAGTTTTGAAGACAACAACGCTTGGAGTCTTGTTGATATTCCTGTAAGTGGAAATATAGTGAAGTGTAAGTGGGTCCTAAAAAAGAAGTGCGATTCTGAAAATAATGTCCGGTATCGAGCCAGGCTTGTGGCTAAAGGGTGTTCTCAAAAATATGGGGTGGACTACAGAGAAACTTTTTCCCCTGTTGTGCGACATACAACGCTTAGATTGTTATTTGCATTATCAGTGCAATTAAATCTGGATGTGACTCACCTTGATGTGAAAACAGCTTTCTTAAATGGGGACCTGTCTGAGACTATATATATGCAAAAACCTATAGGTTTTGTCTGTACAGGTGATAAAAAGATTCTTAAATTAAACAAGGCTATATATGGTCTTAAACAGTCATCCCGAGTATGGTACAAGAAGGTGGATACTTTTATATTAGCTGATGGTTACGTTAAATCTAAGATAGAACCATGTTTGTATATAAAAATTGTTGGTAGTAGTATAACTATCGTGACATTGTATGTTGATGATTTTTTTGTTTTTTCAAATAACAAAATTGAAGCTCATCATCTTAAAAACATGTTAAGTAATAATTTTGAGTTAAAAGACTTAGGAATTGTAAAGGAATGTCTTGGCATGTCAATTGGTTTTGATAAAAAAAATTGTACTGTTACTTTAAGTCAAGAGAAATATATTGATAAATTACTGTCTAAGTTTAATATGACCGATTGTAAAACAATTAATACTCCAATGGAGGCAAATTTAAAAAGTAAAAAGGAGAATAATTGTAAAAGTCAGAATCCCTACCAGGAGCTTTTTGGGAGCTTAATGTATTTAGTTGTACTTACACGGCCCGATATAGCTTATGCAGTGTCATATTTAAGTCAATTTAATAATTGTAACACTCAAGAGCAGTGGCTTTATGCAAAAAGAGTATTAAGATATTTAAAAAATACGAAAGATTTAGGTTTAAAATATACTAAAGGCAATAATGTTAATATTGAAGGCTATGTAGATGCAGACTGGAGCAATGATATTAACGATAGAAAATCATATTCTGGATTTTGTTATACTTTATCAGGATCTGTTATATCTTGGAGCTGTAGTAAGCAAAAATGTGTTGCACTTTCTAGTACAGAAGCCGAATATGTGTCAATTTCTGAGGCCTGCAAAGAAGCAGTATATTTAAGAAACTTGCAATATGAAGTAACCAGGAAGTAACTATGAAGTTTTTAATTTGGTAGGCGGGTATGGGTACCGCCGCCCTGGGAACCATTTATTGGATGACCAACACCTCTGCCACAGGTCACCCCAAGTGGTTCGCTACGTTTGGTGACTTAGCAGGGGTGCCCGGGTTCTTGGGGTAATGTTTGTTCAAGTCTTGATGGCGGGTGCGTCGGCCCACCTTCTGCGTGGCGGGCCGGATTGGGAGATGCTGGTTGAGGGAGACCCTTTACAACCGGTTACCGCTGTCCGGGCCGCTCGGTAGTACAGGGGCCCGACCCTCAGGCTCACGACTGAGGGTGGGCTGCCCCATCAACGAGTGTAAAAACCCCGCCGCTGCTGTTGTGCCGGTTCGTGACCGGAGGGGACCCAGCAGTAGCGTTTGGGGCGCATTGGGTGACCTCTCCAGCCGGACTCTCCCTATCCATCGCCTTGCACCGCAGTGGGTGGATTGGATTCATTCGTTCGTCACTCTTGGACACTCTGATCCCCAGCTTCCTACCCACCCCTCATACCTTTTCCTTCCCAGACCTCCCTCCCCCCACACCCCATCATAAAAACATTTAAAATCATGACAAAACAAACAACAAAAATTAACATCATTACAGCGGCGAGTAGTAGGCGACCCCGGCGCAGGCCAAAAATGTTGGTGAATTACACCAACATTCGCGGCCTGCATACCAATTTAAACTCCGTCCACCACCACCTTTTTTCTCAACGCCCCAACCTACTATTCCTGTCTGAAACGCAGATAGCCGAGCCTGTAGACGCCTCCTATCTGGACTGCCCGGGCTTCACCCTCGCAAGCAAGTTCAGACCTAAAGGAGGTGTCTGTCTCTATAGTCGAGCTGACGTCAACTGTGTGCGACTGTTGAATCTGGAAAACTCCAGATTCGACGTAATGTGGGTACGCGTCAATCTTGCCAGTACGGTAAGATTCTACGCGTGTTTATACCGCTCACCGAACCTTAGCGAATCAGACACGTCCGAGCTCTTCAAACATTTAAGCGACACTATTGATGATCTCTTGC
The DNA here is from genome assembly GCA_929108145.2 of Limnephilus rhombicus. Taxonomy (NCBI): domain Eukaryota; kingdom Metazoa; phylum Arthropoda; class Insecta; order Trichoptera; family Limnephilidae; genus Limnephilus; species Limnephilus rhombicus. The sequence goes on along the minus strand of OV815290.1, from coordinate 7,525,930 downwards.
CCCGCTACCCTATGGCAGAGTTTGTGGTCCTGGGGGACTTCAATGTTCATAACGAACCTTGGTTGAAGTTCTCAGGATCAACAGACTCGGCTGGACGCCAAGCGGAATCCTTTGCCCTTTGCTACGGATTGGAGCAAATGGTTCAGGAGCCTACAAGGGTTCCTGATGTCCAGACTCACCGTTCCAATCTGTTAGACCTATTTTTAACTACTGTGCCACACGGTTACAGTATTGAAGTCACAGCGCCTTTAGGATCGTCCGACCACTGCCTGGTGACGACATCAATCCCTGTAAACTTCAGACCACCAAACGAGAGGCTGAAGAGAAAAGTGTGGCACTATAGGTCAGCAGATTGGTTCGGTCTGCGGGCACATTTTAATGCTTTCCCGTGGTCAGCTGTCTGTTTTCGGACTTCGGATCCCTCAAGATGTGCCCAGGAAATTGGTGAGGTCATCACATCCGCGATGGATGGCTTCATCCAATCTACTGTTAAGGAAACTGGTGTAGGCTCAAAGCCGTGGTTCAGTCGACAATGCGCTGAAGCAGTGCGACGAAAAAACGCGGCTTACCGAGCCTACAACACATCTAGAACATCCGAAGACAGAACAGCTTACAACAAAATGGCAAAGGAAACCAAGAGAATCATAAATAGGTCAAAATTCGAGCACGACCAGCAGATCAGCAGAAAGCTGACTGCATGCCCGCATGGCAGCAGGCAATTCTGGTCGCTTGCGGGCTCAATAGGTCGCAATTTCTGCAAATCCAGTCTGCCACCTCTTACCAGACCTGACGGCTCACTAGCAAACACCGCCACCGAAAAGGCTAACTTACTAGGTAAAATGTTTGCGGATAACTCAACCCTCGATGACCAAGGTGCTGTCCCGACGTCGGTTCCTCACTGCGGTTTTCGTATGAAAAAGCTGAGGATCCGGCATCGGGAAGTACTCCATGTTTTACGAGGGCTTGATGTTAATAAAGCTAGTGGGCCTGACGGAATACCTGCCCTGGTACTGCAAAGGTGCGCTGCAGAAATAGCTCCAATTTTGACGAAGCTTTTTAAACTGTCCCTGAAGACTGGCTCTGTGCCCTCTGGTTGGAAAAAAGCGGTTATCCATCCTATTCCAAAGAAGGGTGACCGCTCCAACCCGGCCAACTACCGCCCCATAGCGATCACATCAGTTCTGTCTAAGGTGATGGAACGTGTGATCAACGACAAACTGCTCACATACCTCGAGAAGAACAAAATTATTAACGACCGTCAATACGGATTCCGGCGGAACCGCTCGTGCGGTGATCTTCTCGCGTATGTGACGCATGTTTGGGGGCGATGCCTGGAACGTTTCGGTGAGACCCAAACGGTTGCACTGGACATATCCAAGGCCTTTGACCGGGTTTGGCACCGAGGACTTGTCAACAAACTGCATTCTTACGGACTTCCCGCATCCTTGTGTACGTGGATTGCCGACTTCTTGAGGGAGAGGTCGATTCAGACGGTAGTCGATGGTTTCACCTCTTCCTCTCACTCGATAAATGCCGGCGTCCCGCAGGGATCGGTTCTGTCTCCAACTCTGTTTTTGTTGCACATCAACGACCTTTTGTCATGTGCACCAATTCACTGTTACGCGGATGACAGTACAGTTCATGATAGCTTTTTGTTTGACAAGCCCCCAAAGGGCTCACAAACTCCAACAGCTCGTAAGGCTTTGAATCAAAGAATGGACGGTTACCTCGAGAGTGTTTTCTCTTGGGGTAAAAATAATCTCGTTGAATTTAATGTTTCAAAGACCCAATCTTGTCTGATTACGTCTAAAAGGGATCGCAATGAAAATCTAGTCTCTTTCAACGGAAGCAATCTTCCGAACAGGCCCTCCATTGATATGCTTGGTGTAACCCTAAGTGACCAGCTCAGGTATGGGGGCTCCATCGAAGCCAGAGTAAAGTTAGCCTCCCAAAAACTGGGCGTACTGTACAGGGCCCGCAGATACTTTAAAAGTACACAACTGCTAACCCTGTACAAATCGCAAGTGCGCCCCACGGTTGAATTTGGCAGCCACCTCTGGTCTGGAGCTCCAAAATACCTGAAAAATACCCTCGACTCTGTGCAGAAACGGGCGGTCCGTTTGATAGATTCTCCCATCTTAACAGACGGATTGCAATCTTTAGAGCACAGGCGTCGGGTGGGAATGCTATCTTTGTTCTACCGGTATTACAATGGAAGATGCTCCGAGGAACTAGCATCATTGATCCCTTCGGCACCGGTGCATAGTCGGGAAACACGCCAAACGCGTGCCCAACATTTGTACACAGTTGACATTTGTCACATGAGAACGGGTCGTTTCTTCGACTCGTTCTTGTGTTCAACAGCTCGGCTGTGGAATGATTTGCCGGCCTCTGTGTTTCCTCCTTCCTACAACATGGGTCTCTTCAAGACCAATGTTCATTCCTTCCTCTCCTCAAAAAGACCCTCCACACAGCATCCCAGATGACATAGGCCCTGAGGGAAATTATTTTCCTCAGGGCCTCCTGTGTGGAGTTAATGTAAAAAAAAAAAAAAAAAAAAAAAAAAAAAACCAAAAAATTGTATAAGATTATCATATACAATGACAGCATAAGTGCGCAAAAACTATTGTTAAACCCTGTTTTTCATAATAAAACTAAGCATATCGATGTCAGATATCATTATTGTGGAGAAATGATAATGGAAAACATTGTCAGTGTTAATTATTTGTGTACGTCAGATATGCCTGCAGACATGCTTACTAAGAGCTTAGGTGCAGTAAAACATTATAAACATTTAAATGCTTTAGGAATTGTTAAAGTATAATTTTATTTTGTTATATGTTCATGTAATCTGTATTTTGAGAGGGAGTATTATAAAAAGCTAAATATAGATTACTTCTAGCGCCATCTTGTGGCCCATAATTATAGCAAACTGATTGTCTTCTGTTATTCACGTAAATAAAGTCTCTTATCAGTTCTCACGAAACAAGCTGCGTTTTATTACATTTTATATTTCAAATGTCTGACCGTACGATAGACAAGGAGATAAAAAGAGGTTTATCCAAGCACTGTAATTTGGTTATAAATATAATAGCATTGCTTGACAACTTGTTTTGTGTTTGTATAAAATAAAGCACTACGTGACCTCGGTGGTTAAATACCAAACTAACTCAATTACGGAAAGAGGGGGCTTCGTTAACAGGAATTTGTCTTCGCTGCTAATCATTCCAATACAGACAGGAATTATTAACACCTGAAGTCCGTATTTTACATATTTTACAAAATATGCAAAAAACTTACTGGTTGTGGGAGTATTCCAGGAATACTGCAAATATTCCTTTTTCACATCCTGGAGGTCAGTAAATATATGCGTAGCTGTCATTTCTATTTCACCTCCGTCGTCTTCCCGGAATTTTGGTTCTGTCTTAATAGAAATAATCTCTGGGTTTGGAAGATCCATGGCACTGTTGTGATAGCGTCCTGTTATATGATGGCAACAACTGGTCGGAGCTGAAACAGAACATTGATTTAACGTTAATGGAATCTATTTGAGTGCAGTTGCGTATTTAGTAAGTGTACATCTATACAAAATTCGAAAACGTACGTACATTATTACTGCGCCTGTCTCACTAAATTTCCATTGTTGAGACAGGCACATTTACAAATACTTTTAATTAAGCAAGAATTCTTTGCGTTTAGCTAAGTCGCGTTGGACGCTACGGATTTGTAAGCATACCTTAGTCAAAAAGCTCAACGGTCACTCGGTTTGATTTGAAACAACGAACGGCCGCTATAAATGAAGATGCAAGCAATATAAACTGCGTGATTAATACTCGGGTAGAAAATATCAGCAAGAACTTCAAACAAAAACTGACATCTGTCATCTGCCATGGTTTTACGTAATTATTAGAATAATTACACAAACCCGCTAGACAAACCCTGCTTTGTCAAACAAACCATTCAAAACCTGGTATGTTTTTTTAAATTGTGATGAAATGCGAGTTTATTTTAGAGAATTTATTTTATAAGATTGGTACTTTCGACAAATGTCATATTTGATTTTCTATTAGTTAAAAAAGGAACATTCCGTATTATCCGTGCATCAAACTTCGACAACACGAACGTTCCGTATTATCCGTGAGGTGGACTAACTGCATATTTAATAATCATAATATTTGGCTGGTTTATAAAGCACCGTTTTCATGAAAAATCACCTCAAGGGCGCTGTACATATAAGCATATAATAAAATAAAATTTATACCAAGGCTTACAACTAAGATTCAAAATTATAACTAGGGACTTACATCTAAGACTTATATTTCCCAATTAACTGATAGAGAAATGATTGTGACAGCAATTGCTCTGGCGTCTGCACACTGATACACCGCTTTGGAGTTGATATTTTATCTTTGATAAGTTGTCAAAATTCACAGGCAGATAATTGTATCAAAGCACGAAAGGTTAAACCAAACCAACTACTATACTTTGACGAACGAACAACTGCATCTGAAATGACTGGCAAATGATATTTGATGGATGCTTTCGTTTGATCTATGATTATGTTCAGAGTGTTGCCATTTTTTGACGATTTAGTACTGTTCCAATATATTATTTCTTTTCTGTACTCGTGTCAAATCGTAATTAGCGCGCAGAACATTCAATTTGGTGGAGCGGTTGTATCATTGTAAATAAAATTGTCATTGAGTTGAACGTAATGTTGAACCGTGTGGAGGTGCGTCGTATGCCTTACGTTGAAGTTCGGAGTTAGAAAATTGGCTGCAGGGTGGTTGATAGCCCGTTATGAAAATAATTACCTTGCCCAAATAATTAATTATTTTGCTATCAATAGTAATTAATGTTCTAAATTACCCCGGATTATTAATGAATGTTACTATTAATAATTCATAGAATTTTAACTGACAACTAATGGATACACTTTTTCTCCGGAATAGTTTAACTATCAAACCACGGGTGGTTCTGTGTCGCTTTCGTCGCTTCTTGAATTCGTGCCAGCGAGACAAGTCAACAAAATGTGGATTATTAAATTAATATTAAATACTCAATCGGCGGCAGTTTAAATAAATAATATAAAATGTGACGTAACGATATAATATTCACAGCCGGTAGAAAGTTATCACTTCTGTTGAAGTTTATTTACCGGGTAATCTTGAGTTTAAATTCCCGATGTATTATTAATGGCGGCATGTCCGACCTAGTTTTGATATAATCGAAGATTATAGTCATCATCCGTCGACCAACGAGATGGAATAAAGTTAATTTGACGACACATATCCTAGCCGTATCCTCAACACCGAGTATTTTCACAATCTGGTGGGCCGTATTACTGCTACCTACCACATGTTGGAGGGCGCCATGGGGCAAGGTGTTCTCATACCACTTACTCATCCAGGAAGGAGGGAGGAGCTTTCAGACCAGACGCTGACGCTACGAGAGGGAGTTGGAGACTCCTCATTAAGGATCCCGAATCGTCGCATCAAGTGTGGATAAGCTTTAGTTAGTTAGCTCCCGAGTAGGTTGGTCCACAGGTATGCATTTAACATATTATAGTTTCAATATACCTATCCTTTATTATCAATCCATTATTTTATTTAACTTTTCAATAATTCACAATAATGTATTAAAAGAACAATGCCCATCCTTGTAGATGGTTTCTCGTGCCTACCGCACAGCTCAGCATACTTTGTCTGATGGAGTATAAAAACTCAGCCGTTCCGGATGTGATAAGGTCTATGTGGGCCAGACAGAGCGGACGATCTCCAAAAGGATATCGCCGGATATCGGAACACTTTCGAGCGTGCAAACTTGGCCACCCTGACAAATCGGCAATCGCCGAGCATTTAAATGAAACCGGCCATTACTTTGGATTTATTCCTGAAGTCCTGGGAAGACCCAAAACCTATAGAGCACGACTAATTACAGAGGCAATTGAAATTCATAAAAATCTTATCAACATTAAAAGAGACGACGGAGCAAAGCTCAATAGTTCTTGTTATCCGGTAATTGACGGCTACACCAAAGCTAAATGCAGAAAACCATCTTTAAGTATACTGTAATGCCAGCTCGCAGTGGAGTGGAGCTGGCAACACGGTATTGCTCCGAAGTACTTAAGCACACATTTCACCATTAACATTTACACATCTGCCCTGATGATGGACACTGTAACGCTGTCCGAAACGTTGGCTAAAGGTGGAGGTTGCGCAACACGGCATAACACCCCAAAAACAAATAACAAAAATACTTTTGGCCGTGAAAATCTAAAATCATATCTATTATGCACCCACTTAACAAGCGGTGTTTAAGTCATGAATAACATGATACACAAAGTAGGTAAAACACATACCAGTGCTGTTGCATTGCATCATACCCCATTTAACAAATAACGCCCCCACTTTCTCTACCAAAGCAAGCTAATTTACGTTCGGCAGACCTTCCAACTCCGAACGAAGCTAATTAAATTGGTTTAACGCTAGAGCATCCATCCACCCAACCGCCGAACAAGTGAATCGTCTGCTATTTGATTGAACGAACTTGACTCAGTCCGCCTAGGTAGCCGTCGCGCGTGCCTAGTTGTTTCTAACAAGACGGGTACCTATGACGAATGATCGCGAAGTTTTGACGGATTTTTTGATATTTTTGAAGATTTAACTTGCTTGCGGGATACCTCAAGCTACACGTATATTAATAAAGATGCCTGGAAAGAAGCTCTTGCGACCCTTTTGGAACAGTTATAATGTATTGAAAAGAATGTAACTAACGAAAAAGTAAAAGCTATTTTTTTATTTTTTTTAGTATCGTGGTTGTATGGGTTTCTTTCGAAGGCCTTATTTTTGCTCACCTTTGTTTTCTTTTTCCTTTCATGTTAAGTATTTACGATGATCAAAGGCGTTTTCATTGTTTATTTATTTAATAGGATGTTGCCACGTTCGTATTAACTTCGCGTGATTAGACACGTCGTAGACACTATTTCTCATCATCTTGCTTTGTGCGAAATTATGTTTTCAGAAAATTGTACCGTATTTCTCTATCGCCATTAAAAAAATATATCACAAATAAATTATTCTTGTGTTCTTTTACATTTTAAGTAAAGCAATGCGATCTTCCCAACAAATGAGGCTTTCCTGTAAAATTTACGGAAAAACCTCGTATTATTTGTTTTCATTATAGAATTAAGAAAAAGCAATTTGGCAGCAACTTTCTAATCTAAAATATTTAAAACTTTTTTTTATTGACCAAGTTGCAGCCAGATGAAAAAAATCTTATTGTTATTTTTTGTATATACCACCCGGCTAGGCTTAATGATGTGGGGGCGTTTTTTAAAGAAAAGAAGGTGAGGAAATTCTGGGAAGAAAAAAGGTGTGTGGAGTCGTTAATAATCTGGAAGTCAGCATTTCAGGACCGACGGATGTTTGCATGCGTCCCTTCCGCTGCGTTGCAAGAAGATGGGTCAAGAGAGACCAGCCGGAGAAGTCGAAGAGTCTCCCTAAACCGGTCTCTCCCGATTTGGTCCGCCACGCAGCCGGTAAACAGTAGAATCTGCCGCCAAGACCTGAACACACCTTACGGGATGTATCCCAGCACCCCTGTTAATTCATTATTTGTAGCGAACCACTTATGGTGATCTTGGAAGAGGTGTAATAAATGGTTTCGCATGAAGCGGTGCCCGTACCTCCTTCCCAAATTAAAATTAATATTAGAAACTCTTATGATTATTTTCCGCGCTCTCGCTACACACGCACACTATCATAGACATTATTGACCACATATTCAATATTTTGTACAGTGGGCACAATTGGCAGTAAAATAGAAAAATGAATAAGTATTGCATATAAAATTGACCAAAATTACAAACCAGATGATATACATGAAGATAAAATAACAAATAACAACCTTTCAATTTTTAAACCGACTACAGAAAAAAATATTGAAAACATAATACAATCACTAAAAAATGGTGCTGCGCCAGGATACGACGGTATAACTACAGACATTTTGAAAAAATTCTGCAATTTCCTAACCAAACCGATTACGCATATATTAAATGTAAGCACTAAATGTGGAATATTCCCGTCAAACTATAAAAAAGCCATAATAATCCCAGTATATAAATCCGGAGATTCAAAAGAAGTAAACAATTACCGCCCAATATCTTTATTATCCAATATTGCAAAAATATACGAAAAAGTAATAAAAAAAACAAATTGTTGATTATATAGATAACCAAAAATGTATTAACCCTAGTCAATACGGTTTCAGAGATAAACTTAGCACACAAGACGCAATTGCAGAATTAACTAAGCTTATTTACAAAACATTAGATAGAGGTAAAAAATGCTTAAGTATTTTCATTGACCTCCGTAAAGCTTTTGATAGTGTCTCACATTCAAAATTAATTAATAAACTTAATAATATAGGAATAACTGGCAAAGCTAAAACATGGTTAAAAAGTTATCTCCATCAAAGAACTCAACAGGTAAACAACGAACTAAGTGAAATAGAAAATATAGATTTTGGAATTCCACAAGGAACTGTATTGGGACCTTTACTTTTCATATTGTATGTAAATGAACTTTTTCAACTCCCAATCATTGGAAACATTATATCTTACGCAGATGATACAGTGATTACTATTGAAGGAAACTCTTGGAATGAGGTCGAAGTATTAGCTAACAATGCAATTAAAACTATGGTTCGACGAAAACTTATTAACACTAAATGTCGAAAAAACCCATTTTATACCTTATAGCCTAACAGGGAATATCTCAAATATAAAGGTAAACATAAAAATTCACGAAAAAAATTGCCTTCTTAGGATCGCACCCTGTAACTCAAACTGTATACACATTAGTAGTAAAGAAGAAATAAAATATCTTGGAATAATTATCGATAATAACATCAAATGGAAAAGTCAAATAAATTCCACAGTAGACAGAATGAGAAAACTGATCTATATATTTTTTAGACTTAGAAATACTGTATCATTAAAAATACTAACAGATATTTATTACGCACTTGCGCACTCTGCACTACAATATGGAATCATAGCTTGGGGGGGTGCATATAAATCATCCCTACTTCCACTGGAAACAATTCAAAAAATATTAATAAAAATCATCTTAAAAAAGCCCTATTACTACCCAACAATAAATGTTTTCCAAGATTTCTCGGTTCCCCCACTAACAAAAATCTATGACAAAATTGCACACCTACAATTACATAAAGATTTCTTTAATAAAAATACTATACCACAATTAAATATTAGTAAAAGAATCATATCTGTTGGAGGATTAACCGTACCATTAGTACGAACTACAACAGCACAACATCACTATGGGTTTAAAATTATTCAACAAATTACCCCTAGATATACGATAGGATGAAAACTACGACACATATAAAAAAAAATTAAATTGAAATACTCTAGTAACACCTCATAACTTTAATTATTGTTTAGAAATATGTTTTGCTTTATCAATCCTTTGAATCGTTTATTAACTAACCAATAATTTTATGACATATATCATATTTTCTATAAAATTACTATTAGTTTTTGTAATAATATTTTTAATTTATATACTTAGATGTAAAGGTATTTAGTTGTCCTCTCCTAAACACAAGCAACTGCTTTATTAGGAGAGCGATTGAAATATTGTTGTTATATAATGTTGTAAAATTGTAATTATAATAAATGTTTCAGTGAATAAAAAAAATAAATAAAATTTAAAAAAAAAAAAAAAAAAAAGTATAATAGTAATAATATTTGTAAAAATATCAGTCTTGGATTGGAACAAATTTTTTAATTTCACAAAATTCACACAACAGAAGAAAAAAATTGAAAGGCAATTATAATAAAGGGAATATTTTTTCCTCCATATTTCAAATTATAACATAGTGAAACATGTAAGTAAACATTTTCAGAGTTATTACATTGATGAAATTTTATATAGTTATTTTGAGTACTAAGGACTCCCAGTATTATGAGATCGCTCTCGACTAACACTGAGAAGTCACGAGTTTCCAGCAGGGCTTTCTTGTGAATGAGCCGAGTGTATATTTTTTAAGGCGAACTTTGCAAACATGAAAAGTTTCAGTCGGAACACGAGAACATGATTTTTTTATTAGAATGAATGAATGTTAGTCTGACTTTGCAGTCGTAAAAACCAAAACGTGTTTCTCCACTGTGATTCAGGGTGTGATTTGACAACTTTCGAGAATATGAATAGAAAATGCCACCGCCGTCGGAACATGTAAAATATTATTCTCCGCCGTGAATCCGCATGTGTCTCGTCAAAGTTCCTCTTCGACAACTTGCGTAAGAACAATCTGAACATGAAAAAGGTTTTTCTCCAGTGTGTGTAAGCAGGTGACTCTTCAACGTTCCTTTTTGAGTAAATGAATGGTTGCAGACAGCACATGAAAAAGGTTTTACTCCGTTATGAGTTCGCATGTGTAACTTCAAATAAAACTTGCGAGAAAATGAAAAGAAACAGTCTGAACATGAAAAAGGTTTTTCGCCAGTGTGTGTAAGCATGTGAAACTTTAAAGATTCCTTTTTTGTAAATGAATGATTGCACATGGAACATGAAAAAGGTTTTACTCCGCTGTGGGTACGCGTGTGTTTTTTCATATATGCTTTTTGAGAACACAAAAATTTGCAGTCGTAGCAAGCAAAAGGTTTTTCTTTACTATGGGTCAGCACGTGACTCTTCAAATCTGTCTTATTATAACACGAATATGTACAGTCGGAACATGAATAACGTTTTACTTTACTGTGAGTAAGCATATGTCTTGTCAACATTCCCTTTCGAGAACATGAATAGGAACAGTCTGAACATGAAAAAGGTTTTTCTCCAGTGTGTGTAAGCATGTGATTCTTCAACGTTCCCTTTAGAGAATATGAATATTTGCAGACTGAACATGAAAAAGGTTTTACTCCACTGTGAGTCCGTTTGTGGTATTTTAAAATTATCTTTCGAGAACAGGAATAGGAACAGTACGAACATGAAAAAGGTTTTTCGCCAGTGTGTGTAAACATGTGAATCTTCAACGATTGCTTTTGATAAAATGAACAGTTGCAGACGAAACATGAAAACGGTTTTTCTCCAGTATGAAAACGCAAGTGCGCCTTTAACGTTGACTCATAAGAGCAGGAGTATTTGCAATAGGTACAGAAGAATCGCATTTTTCCAGGAGGCGTCGTTAGGTTGGTTATATCGTCTGAAAAAAGTGGTAAATAAAGCTTTCTACGCGTTAAGAAATTAAACCATAAAAAACAAAGTTACATAAAAAATAAAACTGTGAAAATTGTGTCAAGAAAAATCGTTTTTACCGGCCATCAGGGTGATTCTTTCAGAGCGCTCTAAGCTTTCTTTTTTAACATCCATCCGGTCTATATCTATTTCCGTGTAAGGAATTCCTCCTCTATCTTTTTCTCGGGGTCCTGGTTCTGCCTTGATGGGTACAGTCTCCACGTTAATTCCTCCTGGAAGAATAAAACAACGAAACAAAGAAAAATTAAAACAGGTTAATTTTTGTAAAGTTTATCGGTTTCGATTGTTAGCTTTTGTATCGGAATAAAAAATCTATGATTAATTAGGAGTTTTTGATTTGTATTTGTCACTAGAAATATCATTTTTTATCAACAACAAATATTTTGTTCTTGCTTAACTTGATATATCTCAAGTCAAAAATAAAGAGAGCACATAGTCCAGGAAATGAATTAATTATTTCAGGCATTTCAGTTTGAGAAATCGGGAACTTTTAGAAAGTTTTCGAAATGGAGGGATTGTTTTGTTTGGCAATATTTTGCAAGGTAATGTTTAGAGTGCACGGTCTTTAAGTATTCGAAAGAATCAAACCAGGCACATTAACTTCTTAACACAGAGCCCTTGAGGTGATTTTCCACGAAAACGGCGCTATATAAATTAGCCAATTATTATTATTATTATTACAGAAGCCGAAAAAACCAATAAACTATAGTAAAAAATACATAAAAATTAACATCAATTTTTTTTGTGTGATATAATTTATTTAAATCTTATCTACACTGGATTTTTCAGAGAGAGAGTTTGATAGTGCCTTCAGAAAGGGAAACAGCTGTCATGCGTAAAAAATATGGTAAATATTTCCCTAAAGAGTCCACGCTTAAAACGCACTTTAAAAAATTAAAACAAATTGTACTAGGTAGATTACAGTTAGTAATAAGTAATTCAGTAACCAGAATTGAAAAATATTGCGTTTTAGTGGTTATTTTGTTATCTCGTGCACCGTTCACACTTAGGTATTGTAAAGATGAAAGGGTTAGCAAAAGGTTATTTTTGGTGGACGTCGCTGAGCAAAGACTTAAAGAAAATTGTTCAGGATTAAAAACGCGAAATGTCATTTCTCAAGCCATTTTGTTAATTACGACCAATGACGTTATATAAATAGACTTGCCATAGTCTCACAAACTCAAGATATAATGTGGCAATTAATCAAAACTCTTTTGTTTTCAACGATTTTCAATAATTTCTTAATTCAAAAGTTATTCGAGAATGATAAATATAGACGCTTAAAAGAATATGTGCATATGAAAGAAACAAAAGATAGAACGCGGGCGGCATTTTCGTATTCAAAATTCAAAAGTTCCGTCGAATACTGTCTCAAGGCCGACTAAAGCAGGAGGCCTGGGCACCAGTCGAATTTTGAGGTGTCAAATAGCTATAATGAACAACGATAGTTTGCAAATGGTGTTGATTGTTATTGTATTTGTTGTTTCTGCTGATTTAAATGTTGTTTTACCGCAGGCAAGTAAATAAAGAATCATTAGATTATTATTATAAAAAGTAAATTTTACTTAGCGACGGCATGGCATCGACTTTGTAATTTGGCTGTTGCGCGTCCAGACCTGTACTTTAGTAGGCCTTGAGTTCTCTAATGACGCATAAAATCTTTGGGCGGAAAGCAATTGTATTATTTTTATAATCGATAATAATAAGTAATTTGCATGTATTTACAAATGAAATGTTATTCCTTCGCTTTTACGACTGTTTACCGTGTAATGGAAACATTTTCTCATCACACAGGAGGGAATTTTGGCGCTTTTTAATGCAATTTACTTACTAGTAGGACACGACCTTACTCGACGCGTGGCAGTTTAGTACTAAACATAAATAAACCAATCCCTAGATCGATATCTTCGGGCCTTCTCCATACTAGAAATTTCGTCGTCACTGTCACCAACTTAACCAAAAATAAAATGGTCCACCAAAGACAATAACATAGAGGAAGCTCAAGGCCATTTGCCACCATAGACAATATAATCGCATTGGACCTACTTTATTAATTCATTAGCCAAATAAATTATTTAAAAATAAAAATGCTTGAAAGCAGAAAAATGTTTTAGTTTCCCCAAGAAAACAACGTTCCATCTGACAAAGCCTGAGGGAATGAGCGTTACATAATTTTTAAAGCTCATTTTCTCAGCATGGAGCTTTGTCAGATGGAAACCTGTTATCCTGAGGAAATCAAAAATTCAAGCGTTAGTAAAAAACCTAAAATACTTGAAATATGAACTCCTTATGAAAGGAAACCATTTTCAAATAATGATTATGGTTTTCTACGACGAATTTACATTTTTCTGCTTCAAAAATGATAACTCGGGGGTACATGTTTAAATTCTTTTTATTTTCAGAAAGACAATCGATAATAGCACATAAAAACACTGGTTCGGTGAATTCTATGAATTGAAAAATGGTTTGCAAAAGAATATCGACAAAGGAATGGAAAGGAAACATGGCTAAAGCGTCATACAACTGTGAGATTAAAGATTAACGTAAACAATAGCTGTATTGTTTGTTTATATACATTCATCTTCAATGTCACATCTATATAGCGTTTTAGCCATTTTTCCTTTCCAGCAGTCACCGTACAGTTCTTGTAGAATGAAATAAAAAATCTACATGAAAATTGAAAAAGAATATCGACAAAGGAATGGAAAGGAAACATGGCTAAAGCGTCATACAACTGTGACATTAAAGATTAACGTAAACAATAGCTGTATTGTTTGTTTATATACATTCATCTTCAATGTCACATCTATATAGCGTTTTAGCCATTTTTCCTTTCCAGCAGTCACCGTACAGTTCTTGTAGAATGAAATAAAAAATCTACATATTCTAAATTTCCTTTCAACCGACATTAAACAGAGTACCTATACCTTCATCGGGGACCCATTTCAGCCATCTCACAGTAAAAACCGCATCATGTGTTCTGAAAAAAATATATCACATTAAACAAAGTTTGTGAACCGAATATACAGTATTTTTCCCTTGTGATGACATACTTTGTTTATCACAAGGGAAAAGTATTCTCACTTCTGTTCATATGAACATATAAATAAGTAGCATTATTAATTTTACCTGCCATTAACAGTGTTATGGTCTGCCAAACAATCTTATAAGGTGTTCCTAACGTAAAGCTCCAAAATCATTCAAAGTCTGGAACATTTTCTGAAACAATATTTGTGAAACATTAACCACTCGGACCCATAAGCTTGTTTTTGTTAAATGAAACACGTTGTTTTATTCAGGAGACAGCGAGAACCATATTTATTAAGCTTAGAAACATAGACAAAGATGGCATTAGTGGTAGGTACTTTGATAACTAAATAACACCCCCACTTATCAAAATAACGTACATAATACCCATATTACAACAAAGGTATATAATATAAACATGTTAATTCTTTACATCCTGCATACCCAACAATTGCATAAAATAATAATGCTTGGTACTAGCCAAACCTTTTGTAAATAGATCTGCTGGCATTTCAGCTGTTTCCAAGTATTTTAGTTCTACAATTTTATCATTAATACATTCTTTACAAAAGTGGTGTCGTATGTCAATATGCTTAGTTCTTTTATTATAGCTATTATTTAAAGACAACTTAAGTGCACCCTGATTATCATTAAATAAGGATATGGTGTATGACTCATTGTTTATTTCTTTTAACAAATTACTTAAATAAATAGCTTCCCTACAAGCTTCGGCTACACCAATGTATTCAGCTTCAGTGCTCGAAAGAGCAACTGTTTTTTGTTTCTTAGCCTCCCAAGAAATAACACATCCAGCTAAAATATAACACAAACCTGTATTGGACTTGCGATCAATGATGTTACTTCCCCAATCTGAATCAACAAAACCCTCTAATTTTGAATTACCACATTGACTATATTTTAATCCAAAATGCTTTGTTTTCTTGAGATATCTTAAAATACGTTTAGCATATGACCAAGTTTCCTGGTTATAGCAATTGTTAAATTGACTCAGAAAACTTACTGTAAAAGCTATATCAGGTCTGGTTAATACTGCTAAATACATAAGTCCACCAATAAGCTGTTGATAAGGAATTTGACTGTCAGGATTTTTATTTTCTTTGTTAATATTCAATTTAGCCTCTAAAGGTGTATCTGCTACTTTACAATCTGCCATGTTAAATCTATTTAGCAACTGATCAACATAATTCTCCTGGCTTAGAGTAACTGTACCATTAACTTTATCAATATTAACACTCATCCCTAAACAATTTTTGACCTGACCCAAATCTTTTAACTTAAATTGTGAAGCCAATTCCTTTTTCAAATTATTACATTCTACATTATCATTAGAAAATATAAAAAAATCATCCACATACAAAGTAACTATTGTCTTTTTATCATTCTTATCTTTTCTGTATAAACATGGTTCTAACGTACTACGTTTATAACCAATACCAACAAGACATTCATCAACCTTTTTGTACCATGCCCTTGAGGATTGCTTAAGACCGTAAATAGCTCGATTCAATTTAAGTACTTTATTATTGTCTTTTTGAGAATCTAATAAACATTCTGGTAATTCCATATAAATTGTTTCCTCAAGGTCCCCGTTCAAGAATGCAGTAGTAACATCTAGATGTGTAACATCTAATTCAAGTTTTACAGATAATGCGAATAACAATCTCAAAGTTGAGTGCCTAACAACCGGCGAGAAAGTGTCTGAATAATCCACATTTTTCTTCTGCATGTAGCCCTTGGCTACTAAACGTGCACGGTATCGAACATTATTACTATTATCAATTTTTTTTCGTAACACCCATTTGCATTTCACTATAGTTTTACCATCCTTTGGCATATCAACGAACTCCCATGCATTATTTTCTTTAAAACACTGAAGTTCTTCTTTTACTGCACTTAACCACTGCTTTTTTTCATTTCCCTGTAATGCTTCTTCTAAAGACAGTCCATTAGCATCATCAAACACACCCTCAGGAATGCACATATTCGTCATCCTATACCGCTCTGGCTTCCTAATGATTCTGCTGGATCTAACACGCTGCTCAGGTGAATCATCAACATCTTCAAAATCACTAGTGTAAGTATCAGAAGAGTAAGAATCAGGAGTGTAAGTATCATCTGATGCATCTTCGACTAATGTATCCTCGTCTAAGGTTATATCTTCTGAACGTGACGTATCTTTGCAACTAGTGTCCCCCACTGGACATGAGTTTTCTCCACTCTCAGTGATAGGTATATTAACCTCTGGGTTGTTTTCATCTTCCATGATAATGACATCTCTACTAGTTGTGATATATTTAGTTCTAGGGTTGTATATTCGGTAACCTTTGATGTCATCTGGATAGCCAACAAGTATGTGCTGTTCAGACTTTTTGTCCCATTTCTGACGCTTCTCTTTAGCAACATGAGCCATAACATTGCTACCAAATATTCTTAAATGACTTATGTCTGGTTTACATCCAGTCCAGATCTCATATGGAGTTTTTTCATTTAAACTAGGAAGTACAGTACGATTTTGTAAATAAACTGCTGTATTTGTCGCCTCAGCCCAGAATTCTTTACCCAAATGCGCATCAAACAATAAGCATCTAGCCTTCTCGACAATCGTTCGATTATTACGTTCTGACAAGCCATTCTGCTCTGGGGTATATGGGTTACTTTTTTGGTGCGTGATACCTTCCTTCTTGAGATATGAATCAAACTCTTTGTTGCAGTATTCACCACCATTATCGCTTCTCAATATCTTTATTTTCTTATTTGTTTGTTTTTCAACTTTTGCTTTAAATTCTGCAAAACATCTAAGTGCTTCATTTTTGTGTTTGATAAAATATACAAATGTCATACGACTATAGTCATCAACGAAGAGAATGAAGAATCTTGAACCTGCAAGCGATCCTTTCTCCGTAGGTCCGCAAACGTCAGTATGAACTAAATGAAGTAATTCTTTGCTTCTTGTACCAGTTTTTGAGAATGGAAGACGACACTGCTTTCCCTCGCAACAAACTATACACGATGTCTTGCTAAGATCAACCTTTTCTCGAAGATTCATTCCTTCTACAGCATTGGTCATTTTATTCAGATAATTACTATTGACATGACCCAATCTGCGGTGCCAAGTGTTGCCTGAAACCGCTAAATTAGACATTATTCTTTCAGGAACTTTTAACTCGTATTCCATCCTTAGTTTATAAACACCATCTGTCAAATCTGCTATAGCAACTAACTCGTTCTGTTTATTATAAACATAGCAGCATTTTCCTTTGAAGTCCACTTTATTTCCATTTTTGATTAACTGACTGACAGATATCAAGTTTGTCGTAAGTTTTGGCACACATAAAATATCTTTTAATATAACTTCATATTTACTTTTCGGGGTTAAAGTAATAATTTTAGCTTCTCCCGAGCATAAAACAGGCATAGCACTTTTACTAGCTGCAATTATTTCCTTCACACTCGTCCGATTCGACGCATTACACATAATGTTTACATCCGGTGTCATGTGAAAACAAGAGCCCGAGTCTATAAACCAATCCATTTTGTTGTAATTCCCGTTCAAAAACACAACAGAAAATGCATTTGACTTCTTCATTCGCTCTGATTGCCCAACAGGACATTGATTTTTAAAATGCCCTTCTTTTTTACATCTATAACATCTGATAGATTTCATTACGGTTTTGACCTTCGATGTATTTCCGTCAACACTGCGGCGCGGGCGCACTCTGGCGGAAAATGCCCCAACTGACTCCGTGTCATTTCCTGCCATATCAAGCAATTTTGTTTTTATTGCATCTGCAGTAATTATTATTCCACTATGCTCGATTGCTAATATCATGGGGTAGAATTTTTCTGGTAGACCAGCAAGCATTAAACAGCCTATCCATTTATTGTTCACATTAAATCCGGTTCCGGATAATTTCTGGCCAGTTTCAATAATTTGCGTGACGTAACTCTGCATCGAGTCACAAGTTTCAAGACGAATCGATATCAAACTCCTTAATAAGGAAATGCGTCTTGAAAAACCATTATCATCGAACATTTGCTTTAGCCTTTTCCACAAGTCTGCAGTAGATGTAGCTTGCTTGATGTGTACATACAGTGACGGATCTATAGTGAGGACTATCTTCGCTTTTGTTTTTGCATCATCTCCAACTGCAACAGTTTCTTCGGCCTTGATACACTTCTCCATGCGTTCCAATATAAGTAGGTTTTCAACGGCATATGCCCATACATCGTAGTTTTGTCGTCCAACCAACTTGGGTATACTTGTGAGATATGATGTCGCCGCCATTTTGGTTAAAAATGTCCTGACACTAATTACGAGTTTGCATTCGCAATAACTCCTTGCTCTATTCTCAATACGAACAAATACATCCGCGACAATTAGAAATGAATTTTTAACACAAATACCATTTAAATTATCGTGACTGATTATTTAAAAAACGCTTGGGAATCTTCTGGGCCCATAACCTGTTAAATGAAACACGTTGTTTTATTCAGGAGACAGCGAGAACCATATTTATTAAGCTTAGAAACATAGACAAAGATGGCATTAGTGGTAGGTACTTTGATAACTAAATAACAGTTTTAACGATAATATAACATTAACAGACATATGTATGACGTACGAGGCGTACGTATTACAATTATACTTATTAAAGTAAAATTGAAAGAAAATTTTATCAATACAAATGTCATTTAACCTCAAATAGATTTACAGATAAATTAAGCTGAATGTTAATGTCTCATGTAATTACCTGATTTCTGGATCAATTGCGGACACATTTGAAACATTTTTCCACCTCTGGAATTCCTGTAAACGATTTTTAAAAGAAATATGCCCATGGCGATGTCAACAACACAAATTCATGTTCGTTTGATAATCGCATGACGCAATTTGACGTGTAACGTCTTTGATTACGACGGCAACGTCTGGCGTGATTTTTCGTATTTATGAAACCGAACAAAATAATGATTCATAATTAATACCTACGCAGTATTTATCATTTCCGAAGATTGCAATTCGTACTTATTATTGTCTAACTGACAGAAAGTGATTTTTGCTTTTAAAAATGCGTATTTCATCGTCGTAATTAACATGGCGGTCCTTGAAAAATGACATTTTGCATATTTTAAATTTAAAAAAAAATTAAAACGCAATATTTTTCAATTCCGGCTACTGGATTACTTATAACCTACTAACCATTATCTAGCTAGTACAATTTGTTTTAATTTTTTAAATTGTGTTTTGAGCGTGGACTCGATAGGGAAATATTTACCAAAAATATTATAAAGCAGAACTTGTTTATAAATAAAATGTTTTTATTAATTGAATAATAATATTATTGAATATATAAGAAATAAAAATTAAAATGGAGTTCTACAAATTAAACTTGATAACAATAAATACATTTTTAACAAATGCAATGAACTTACTGGCTGTCGAAGTACTCTCAGCATACTGTAAACACTCCTTCACGTTCGGGAGATCGATATCTATATAAGTATACGACATTTCATCAGAACATTCTTCCTGGAACCCCGGTTCCGTCTGGATGGTAACAGTCACTGGGTTTGGAAGATCCATGGCACTGTTGTGATGCCTCCTGTTATATGTTGGAAACTAATCGACGAACAACGAACCTGAAACAGAACATTGATGTAACGGAATTAATTTCACGGCTTTTAAATTAGATGGGTAAGGTACGATTTTAGATTTTCACGGCTAAAGATATTTTTGTTATTAGTTTTTGGGACAGGGCAAATCATAAGAGCCAAGTCTGCACCAAACAAAGACAGAATTGAACAAGAGTCAAAGGGCTGCGCTTTCCTGCCTTACATTCACAATGTGACAGACAGAATTGCCAGGCTATTGAAAAAAGAAAGCATCAAGACTGTCTTCGGAACCACAACAAAAATACGAGACTTTTTGAGGTCTGCTAAGACCAAGTTTCCTCTGGAAACAGATGGAGTGTATAAACTCAGCTGTTCTGGATGTGACAAGGTTTATGTAGGCTAGAAAGAGCGGACGATCTCCAAAAGGATATCAGAACACTTTCGTGCCTGTAAACTTGGCCACCCTGACAAATCGGCAATCGGCGAGCACTTAATCGAAACCGGCTATTACTTTGGATTTGTCCCTGAGGTCCTGGGAAGACTCAAAACTCATAGAGCACGCCTGATTACGGAGGCAATTGAAATTCACAAAAATTCTATAAATATTAATAGAGACGATGGAGCTAAGCTCAATAGTTCTTGGTATCCGGTAAATGACGGCTACACCAAGGCTAAACGCAAAAAAAACATGTTAAAGTATATTGTAGCGCCAGCTCGTAGAGTGGAGTTGACGACACGGTATCGCTCCTAAGTAGATAAGTACAAACATCACCCCTAACTATTACACATCTGCCCTGATGATGGACACTGTAACGCTGTCCGAAAAGATGGCTAAAGAAGGAGGTAGCGCAACACGGCGTAATATCCCAAAAACGAATAACAATAATAGAGGGATAAGGTTTAGATTTTTATATTTTACTTCTTCAAATAGAGGTCAATATTAATCTTGAAGATAACCATGTTGTAGGAAGGAGAAAATACAGAGGCCCGCAAATCGTTCCACAGCCGAGCGGTTTAACACGTGAACGAGTCGAAGAAGCGACCCGTTCTCATTTGACAAATATCAACCGTGTGCATAATGTTTGGCATGCGATTGGCGTGGTTCGCGACTACGCAACGGTGCTCAAGGGATCAATAAAACTATACTAATGCAGCAAATAGCTCATAACTTACTATACCCACACCGAAAAATTAGAACACTTAGGCATTTTTCATGACTCATTGACAAAATACAAAACTTAGTTATAAATTCTTTAAAATCTCTTATCACTCCCTAAAACCTTCAGCCTCACAACAAACCAAATTTCAACAATAATAAGTTCATTAAACTGTTATTTTTTGCTACTGTTAGAAGCCGAATTGAGTACAATACTTCCGTCTGGAACCCGCAGTACAATATGCATGCACAAGCTATAGAAATAAGAAATAACTTTTTAAGTACAAAGTTAACTTTAAAATTGATATTACAGAAATTTTTTTGAACTACAACCTTTTTCTAAATGATATGCACATGCTATACATTCCTAACAAAATTCTGAATGATGCATTTGATAGTTCAGAAATACTTGCACTGATAAGCGGATCTCATTACGTTATACTAAATTCGGGATTTATTTCAGTGCAGAAATTCTGGGACTAAATATCATATGTATCCTTCATTGTCCTCATGATGGGAAAAAAGTATGTCAGTCACATCTTCAATTTATCACTAAAACACTCAAAATATTATTACTGAGGCAGTTCAGTTATTTGTAGGTACGCAATGCCATATAATATTTTTTTGTTATAGAAAGACAAACATTCCCGGTTTACGAATAACCTGACAATATTTGAAAATCTCCTACCACCACCAAAGTAAGCGGAAAATGTTGCATGTTTCGTGATGGAGGACATAGCCGGCCGAGGAATCGAACTCGCTACCTATTTGGTGGGAACTTAGCCACTTCCTTTGTAAAAGCTCCTAAAAATGTACTTGGTAAAGAAATAAGTGCAATGTTCTCAATGGCTTCGGTTAGCAGCGAGCAGTTGGACTCTAGCACAGAATTCATATTTAAAAACGGTGTACTTACATATATTTATTTATACGTATTCAGTTGCAGCAGAAATACTCTCTAAAAATAAAAATCGAACGTAAAACAAGGTGTGAAAATAAGGATATCATTTGGAATGTTTTGAAATTCAAGGTTAACCTTGGTTCAACTATTCGAAAATATATAATAATTATTGGACAATTAAACGTTTGAACGAATCATTGATATTTTTCGTCGATTTTAGGAAACTGAGGCTGTATGTCACTAATAACCAGTATTACCGAATGTTTGATCTGTCATTCAACTTTAATAACATATCATCGATATTTCGATGTCTACGAAACACAAATCGAAAAAGGCTTACGTCACGTCGACAGTTCGAAGATTCGCCGGTTAGCCCAGTTTGATCTTGGCAAATGGATTCTCTAACGCATGTGTACTGATTGCGTAAGGCATTCACGTGGGACTCCAATGAAGTTGTGCATTCTTAATTAATCACATTCGCAAGTTGTGCATTCTCAATTAAATTAAATTGAAAATTGCGTATTGACAATCGCATATTGCATTAGCGTTTGCACTGGAGTAATTTGGTAGTTTACCTTTGAAGAGTCGTCTAGATACAGTAATCAGGGAGGCAATTTTACCAAGGCTCCGGTACATACATATTGAAAGTTCAAACGACGAACGATTACACAAAAACATCTATTAATTAAGGAACGAACTCAACGAACACCCGAATCTAAAATAGCTCGCAAATGACACTGACAGATGCTTTCGTGTGATCTATGGTTATGTTCAAAGTGTTGCCATTTTTTGACGATTTAGTACCGTCCCAAAATATTATTTCTTTTCTGATGGCAGCCCGAATCAGTTGGGGATTGGCGCACAGACCATTCATTTTTGTTGAACGGTTGCATCTATATCTATATAATGACGTTACATATTATTAGACTAGGGGTAGAAATCTCAAAGTGGGAAGACAAGAACAAGACAATTGTAACGATCTCGATATCTAGTACTTAATTACTAAACTGCTACGCGTCGAGTAAGGTTGCATCTTACCAGTATGTAAATTGCATTTTAAAAAGTGTCAAAATGCCCTCCTGTGTGATGAGAAAATGTTTCAATTACACGGCAAATAATAGTAAAGGCGAATGAATAACATTTCATTTGTAAGTACACGCAAATTACTTAATATTATCGATTATTATAAATATTACAATTAATTTTCATGTTTCCCGCTCGCGGTTTTAAACGTCATTAGAGAAAATTCAAGTCCTACTAAAGTAAAGGGTGTGGACGCGCAACATCTAAATTTCTGTTGCTAAGTAAACTTCACTGTTTTAAAGTAGACTGATCAGCCTAAACAGTCTGTTTATCTGTTTGCTTGCGGTAAAACAACACATAAATCAGTAGTTCTAACAGGTATTGATGACAATCGCCACCATTTGAAAACTGTCGTTGCCCTATTAATTGTATTTATTGTATAGCTCGACATATCAAACTCCGACAGGCAGCCGGACCTTTTATTCTAGTGGGCCTCGAGAAAAGCAGACAGCGAACGTTCCATCAAAGAGTGACAAGCAATACGCCGCCCGCTCATATATACATGTCATTCATACACACGCATTATTTGATTATCTATCTTTATCACACACGAATAAACTTTTGAATTAAGGAATTATACTGAAAATCGCTGAAAACAAAAGAGTGTTCCTTACTTTCCACATTATATTGTGAGTATATGAGACTATGGCGAGTCTATTTATTTATATAACGTCATTGTATCTATATAGTTGAGTTGAACCCAAAGTTGAACGGTGCGTATATGCGAAAACAAAATATTATTTCATCACGGTTTGGCCTGAATAGTTAGAATTTAGATGTGGAAATACATTATTTGCGATTAGAGGGCGGGTCTTTGAACGGTTGTACCGCCAGAGCATCCATCCACCCAACCGCTAATCGTTACGTTGGATCGTTTGTTACGTGGTTGAGCTGTTGAGCAGTGTTACCGAATCCAAAACTTCAAAATCGGCAGAATTTTCGCCTAAAAATAGGGAGAAAACGGGAGAATTTTGAAGAAATCGGGAGTTGAGTAGAATTATTAAAATAAAATATCTCCCTTGTGAATAATCCGAATCCCTTTGATTATTGCGAAGTAGAACCTTAACAAAAAACGAAAAAACCCGTAAGCAACGCCGTCAATACGATTATTGTAGATGTTGACGGTGGAAAAACGCAATTTTATCTAACGTTCAACGGGGACTAAGTTTACGTCTCGCAACTCAGCTTACTCAGCACAAATTTTTGTGAAACTTCGACCTTGGGGGCCGTTCGAGTATTACGTAAAGGAGAGAGTATTACGGAGCGTAAAATCGGGGGGAGGGGGGGGGGGGTATTAAACGTTACTGTGCGTTACCGGGGCAGAAGGAGAGTTCGAAATACGTGTTACGTAACATGTTTTTTAAAAATTTAATAAAAAAGAAGAATTAAAATCTTCCAAGTCAGCAACCCTTTTTGTTTATGTTTTACCAAGTTAACAGCCCTTTTCGTTTATGTTTTACTCGGAATTCCTTGACTGTATTGTTCGTAATTTATATTTAATTTTTGTAGTCAGTATTCGTTAGTGTTTTAAACACGAAATAAACAAATTGCTGTAGTCAGTGTTGTTAAAGTGAGTTACCATAATGTCCTCGAAAGCGGGAGATTTACATCATCAGCTGTTCTTGGTCTATAAAGGCTCTCATGAATTCCCCTTGAAGAACATGAATAGTTGCAGTCAGGACACGAAAAAGGTTTCACTCCACTGTGAATCAGCGAGTGCGTTCTTGGACGTCCCTTTTAATAACATGAATAATTGCAGTCGGGATACGAAAAAGGTTTTGTCCACTATGGGTTAACATGTGATTTTTTAGAAGTCCCTTGCGATAACATGAATAGTGGCAATCGGGACATGAATCTCCTCCGTGGGTAAATGTGTGACGTTAAAGTTGTTATTTTATAGAACATGTATATTTGCAGCCGGTACACGAATAAGGTTTTTATCCACTATGGGAAAACTTGCGATTTTGTAGATTTATCTTCATAGTTCATGCAGAGTTACACTCAGAATATGAAAAAGGTTTTTCTCCACTATGAATCGCGTTGTGGATTTTTAAATCTCCCTTTCGAGAACTTGAATAACTGCATTCGGGACATGAAATTTGTTTTTGTCCGCTGTGGGTAAACATGTGATTTTTTGGTGCCTCTTTGTAAAACATGAAGAGTCGCAATAGAAACATGTAAAAGGTTTTATGTCACTGTGAGTCAGCAAATGATTTCTAAGAAATTCCTTTGTACAACATGAATAATTGCAGTTGGGCCACGAAAAAGGTTTTTGTCCACTGTGCGTAAGCACGTGAATATTCAGGTACCCTTTCGTAGCGTTTGAATAGTCGCAGTCGGGAAATGAAAAAGTTTTCTTCACATGGGTCAGCAAGTGACTTCTTAGATAGCCCTTTTGAGAACACAGATAGTTGCAGTCAGGACATGAAAACGGTTTTTCATTTCTGTGAATCATGCTGTGGATTTTTAAATCTTCCTTTTGAGAACTTTTATAGCTGCATTCGGGACAAGAAAATGTTTTTATCCGCTGCTGGTAAATTTGAGGGTTTTTTGGTGCCTCTTTGTAGAACATGAAGAGTCGGCAAATTATTTCTAAGAAGTTCCTTTGTACAACATGAATAATTGCAGTCCTGACATGAGCAAGGATTTTGTTCACTGTGGATACATACGTGAATTTTTAGATATCGTTTTGTAGCGCATGAATAGTCTCAGTCGGGACATGAAAAAGTTTTTTCATCACTGTGAGTCTGCAAGAGCCGTTTTAGTTATTTTTTTCGAGAAGAAGAATAGTTGCATACAGGTCATGAAAAGAGTTTGAGTGCCTACTTAGTGCATCTCTTCCAGATGCAACATTGATGTCCTTGGTGCAACTCTTGCAGAATGCAAAAGTTGCGTTATTTTTGCTAGGAGCAAGCCAACTTAGCCAACCGTAGTAATAATATAATCCGACAAAATTTCCCACTCTTTTTTATAATATTGGGAATCGTTTTTTTTAGCAATAATCCCACTCGTACCTGCGCCTGCAGTAGAGTCTGAGCTGGTCACAATTTTAAAAAAAAATTATAAAGTTCGTTGAACAAAGAACTGAAAAACGTTTCGAGTCGAAGAGGCGTTACGTAATAAAGTAATAAATTATAAATTCTAGCTCATAATTCATAGATGATCGGTTTGTATGGGTTTATAATCGAGATACAGAAAGGCTTTCGATAGCATATCCCATGAGATTCTATTAAAAAAATTAAATGATATTGGCATAAAAGGCAACGCGATTAAATGGATCACCAACTACTTAAAAAACCGCCCTCAAGTGGTAAAAATCAATCGTATTAATAGTGATCAAGAGATTTCAAGCTTTGGAATCCCCCAAGGTACAGTGCTTGGACCAATCCTTTTCACCATATATGTAAACGATATTTTTTTTCAACATCTACATGGTCAAATTACATCATACGCCGACGATACAGTTTTAATAATAAGTGAAAATACTTGGGAAAATGTAGAATTACAGGCCACAGAAGACATCAATACACTTAAGAATTTTTTCGACACTAATTTACTATCACTAAATAGTGAAAAGACATTTGTAATTCCATTTGCAATCCATCCAAACGACGCTCCCAAAAATTTTAACATTCTCATACACGATAACACTAAAATTCACAACCAACATTATTGCAAATCAAACCGTACAATATTAAAAACAACAAATAAAATTAAATATCTCGGCGTAATTATCGATAAAAATCTGAAATGGAAGGAACAAATTTGTCAAGTAGTAAACAAAATCAGAAAATTAATATATATATTTTTAAGAATTAGAAATTTTCTGTCGATAAAAAATCTATATTTAATCTACTATGCCTTAGTTCAATCCACTCTACAATACGTTATTATTAGTTGGGGATCCGCGTATAAATGTAACCTTCTTCCAATAGAAATTGTACAAAGAACAATTATTAAAATTATATTAAAAAAATCCTTAGACTACCCAACAGAACGCCTGTTTGAAGAATTTCAAGTACCCACATTTAAAGATTTATATATTAAAAATTCAGTAATTCAAATAATAAAAGAAAAAGATAAATATCCATTTTTAAATGAAAACAGAACTCGACTTAAACATGTTTTTCTATGCCCAAAACTAAATACGTCTTTTGCACAGCATCATTATACTTATCAGGGAAGAAATTTTTTTAATCGTCTACCAGAGGAAATCAGAAGCATCAATGATAAGGCCCGAATGCTGCTCTCTGTCAAGAGACATTTTAAAGATGTTCTTAAGAAAAGAACTACTGTCAATTAATCTTACAAATATCTTAGTTCTCCATAACATTCTTTCTTTAAAAAAAAAAAAAAAAAAAAAAAAAACACACCATTATCAAATAAATACTGCAGCTCACATATATTTATGTACAATTAATTATTTAAGTACTAACTTGTACCTAACTAATAACTAATAGCATTTATGTACACTCCCCTTCCATACACAAGCAAATGCTTTTAATGGAAGGGTAGTAAAAAAAAAAATACCTGTAAAAAAAATATTTAGTTGTAAAATTGTAATTATAATAAATGTTTCAATAAATAATAATAAAAAAAAAAAAAAAAAAATATTCTTAGATTACGGTATTTTGTAATTATTATGGTGAATACCCGAATCCGGGGAATTTTTATGTTTTCTTTTTGACCATAGACAATTATGTGCCTGTTGAGCGGACCATAAACAATGAATCGACGAGAAATGATAAATCGCTGAGAACTTCGAAAAATCGGGAGATTTTGATGCCATTCCGGTAGATCGGGAGATGAAGTGAAAAATCGGGAGATCTCCCGAAAAATCGGGAGCTTCGGTAACACCGCTGTTGAATCAACTTCACTCCGTCCGCCTGAGTTTGTCCGTGCGTAGTTGATTGTAAAATGACAGACATGACTAATGATTGACTTTTTTATACATTATGTGCTGATTTAACTTGTTTGTGGGATACCCCAAGGAAAACATAATGAAATTAGTGATAGAGACGCCTGGAATAGTCAGGCCCATCCACCTCAAAGAATTGAATGCACCTCACCAAATGTGCCCAGGCATCACTTTTTATTAACCAAACGTAGCGAACCACTTGGGGTAACCTATGACATCAATAGTTTCTGAAGCGGCGGTATCAATCGGCATTTTGAGATTAATACTGTTATATTTACCTTTTTTCTGCGCTCTCGCCACACACTATTTCAACGCAAATTATCTGTCAACAATAGCGCCTCCCACACGCACACTTCGGATTGGTACGAAATTTTTCCAAGCGATTTTTCAGATTTATTTGATACAAAATGCATTCAGTATGAGGAAGCTATTCCATGTTTCCCGGACAGTCAAATTGATAGGTGTAGTTCATAAGTTAGCACATACTGTTGTTTTTTTATAAAATAAAACTAAGTAAACCACGACACAAGTGTCATTTACCTAATTATATAACAAACAGTGATACAGTCAAGTATTGGGATCTTAAAGTAATAAAACATCAACATTCCGCAGTGTAAGCAGTATTTAGATTTATAACCAGTGTTTAGAGGAGGGTTACACGCCATTAGATTGGAGAAGGGCTGTAATCATGCCATTATACAAAGGTAAAGGGTCACGTGTGAAATGTGGGAATCAGGGGGCTATTAGCCTGCTTAGTTCAGTCGGCAAGCTGTATGGCAGAATATTGATTGTGAGGGTAGGCATGGAAACAAAGAATAAAATATAGGATGTGCAAGGAGCTTTTATGAGTGAAAAGGGGTGCATGGACCAAATTTTCTCATTGCATATTCTTACCAAGAAGTTTCTTGCAAAAAAGCAGAATATTTTCTGTGCCTTGGTAGATCTACAAAAAGCATAGGACCGAGTTGACAGGAAAAAGCTATGGAAGGTGTTGTTCAAGTATAGAGTGAGTACTAATCTCATACAGGCTGAAGGCAATTGCGTCTCTGTACGAGGGAAGCGTTGCATTTTTTAGGTCAAGGGTGCTCAAACGGTCGATCGTGATCGACCGGTCGATCGCGAGTGCTTTTTGAGTCGATCTCAAAAATGATTTGCCGATATAAATAGATTTATTCACAGTTTTTGTTTTAGTTGATCCTCAATTAGGCCTCAATAAGACCGCCCATTTTTTATTATATATATATTTTTTTTTTTTATTTACTAATAATTTTTTTGGTACATACATTGGTAATTTTACAATACATACAGGCTTTTTATATAAACATTTAAAACAAGTAGAGAAAAATACAAATTAGCAGATTAATCCAAAAAATCCCAAATAGTCATCGCCAGTTCGTAGGTATACTTGTGTGTTTTTAAAACAGTTAACGTTTACTTATATACATAAGTACATTATATCTTTGAAGAGATTAAAAAATAAAATAAAAATTTTCATGCCTTGTTGCTTATTATTTATTTGTATCGTATATTGTCAATGGTCGCGCCTTTTTTTGTTGTTTTATCTATCCTCATCTATAGTGTGAGACGTCACAAGTCCCGAAAAAAATCGTCTAATTATTGCATATTCATGGTGAAATATTGTCGAAAAATGCCCCCTTCAAAAGCCCGAAGTAATCAATCTAGTTTCTAGTGTGTGGTTTGGTTTATTTATGAAACAGTCAGTCTGAGTTGTAACTTGAAGGCGATACGAAGTTTATTGATAATAAATAATTCAAAATAAGTGCGGTGAAGAGATTCACCCTTAATTTAAAACCAGTTTTGTGATCAGAATATAAAATTCCAGTTGCGGATTCATCTACTGACACATTTCTAAGGAAAAAATTCACTTACTCGACGTGCAGTTATAAAATTCTGGTTGAAGACTTTATATATGCTACCAGAATATAGAAAAATCATTTTCATCTGAGTGTAGTTTTAATTCAGATTTCATTTAAACCAGTTCATAATGTAAAATTTCATTTGTATTGTTTTGAAGGAAATCGTTTTCTTATTCGAAGTGCAGTTATAAAATTCTAGTTACAGACTATGGATGTGCTGCCAGAATCAAAGGAAACCGTTTTAATGTTCTGTGTGTAATTTTGATTCGCCGCATACAGATTTAATATAAACCAGTCTTGTGTTCACAATGTAAAATTTGAATTGTGGATTCATCTGCTGACACGTATAATAGGAAAACATTATTTTATTCGAAGAACAGTTATAAAGTTCTAGTGGCAGACTATGTATGTGCTGCCAGAATCAAAGAGAAACCATTTTCATGTTCTGAGTGTAATTTTAAATCTCCACAAGCAGATTTAATTTAAACCAGTTTTGTGTTCAGAATATAAAATTCCAGTTGTGGATTCATCTGCTGATATATTTCGAAGGAAAACGTTCTTTTATTCGAAGTGTAGTTATAAAATTCTAGTTGCAGACTATTTATGTACTGCCAGAATCAAAGAAAAACCATTTTCTAGTTCTGAGTGTAGTTTTATTTCACCGCATACTGATTTAATTTAAACCATTTTTATGTTCACAACATAACGATAAATTAAATATAAAGTTGCCGATTCATCGTGTTCTGACTGAAGTTTTGCATTTGAGTTGCATGCCGTATGCTGCAAAATTCTGAGAAATGAACTGTTCCGTGTGTAACTATTACTTCGGAACCTTTTCCGAGAGCAGTTATAAATTTGTAATAGAATTTATAAATATGATTTTTATTGGAAGAATACTCGGTAAGTTAACCATGCATAATTGAGTGCTGGTACCCACCCTGGTGTATGGAAGTGAGGCATGGAACTGGCAGAGAAAGGATGAAAGTAGACTGAATGCTGTGAGACATGACAGAACGCCTCATACATGCTCTTCTATTATTCCGACTCTTCACATGGCCCGAATCAAGTATCCGATTTACTTGGTCGTTCCATGTCTTCCTCGGGCGTCTCCAAGTTCTTCTACCATCCACACTTGCGTAATATATTCTCCTTACACTCCTTTCCTCGTTCATTCGCTCTCCATGCCCAAACCATCTGAGGGTCCCTTTCTTAATCTTACTCATTACGCTTACATCAGCCTTGCATTCTTCGCGGATCTCTACATTTCTCACACGATTGTACATGGTTTTACCACACATACGCCTCAGGAATCTGTGCCAAGATCGAGTTGTTAGGCGGTCCGTCCTTTCTGCCGACCCCTGTGGTGAAACAGCGTGATGGTTAGTTAGTTGATTAGCAAAATTAAAGTTAGGTACTAAAAAAAAAACACCTTCATAAAATCATTAAAACCAAGCTTAAATATATTTCTCTACCCGAAAGGTCGGCTATGTTTTTATGAAAATGCAAGTTAGATGTAAGTACAAATTTGAGTATTATCTTATGACAAATAATAAAAATAAGCTAAGTGTATTAAGCCGGCCGGCGTAGTCCAGCGGTAAGGCTCTTGACTCGCGATCCGATGGTCGCGGGATCGAATCCCGGCGTAATAAATTTTATCTGATTAATTTGTGTATTTCACAATTTATTCATTTTAAATAATATATAGTATATTTGCGGCACGTTCTAGAGTGGAAGATACTCTCAGTATCGCCCTGGTGTAAAACCAGCATTCAGAATTGAAACGTTGCTTGAAATGGCTTTAGCCGTGTTTGGTGCCCAGATCTGAATAAGCCAGGTACTTCCCCACCTTCCTCTTCCCTCTCTCCTTCCCCTCCCCACTACCTTCAGCCTCACAACATACCTCAATTGGGGCTGCCCTAGTCTCACTGACTCCAGACGCGAGTAGTTGGGACTCTTGTGCGGTATTCTTGTTTTTTTTTTTTTTACATGAGCTCCACACAGGAGGCCCTGAGGAAAATAATTTCCCTCAGGGCCTATGTCATCTTTGGCGAAATAAATGTAAAAAAAATGAAGGAATTATTTATCAAAAAAATATTTTCCATGAATGAAAACTAAGTAGGTATAAGAAGTATCTAATTCTTATTATGATTCCAATATTATATTTAATACTGGAATCATAATCAAAGCTAGACATGTAAAAATAAATTAAAATATTTCTGTTTACCAGTAATAAACAGAAATATTTGAATAAAGCTTTAACCTTCGACCAAGTATGTCTAGACAAGGCGTGTATGTCTTAAAAATGACACCGGAACCAAAAATATTGGTTTACGAAAACATTTATCAAAAAGAAAGTCTATTATCTCACAGTGAAAAGATCGCAAGAAGCATTGGTTTGTACCTTTAGTTGGTCTGCGTGGAGCTAATTTGTTTTCCAACAAGTTCGCGGTCAAGGAATTACTAGCTTTGTGAAGATCATTTTTAAAACACAAATTTCATGCAGTTAGAAATATTTTAGGTATGGGCTACCACGGACTTTATTATTAACAATTTAATCAGTTATATGAATATCTTAAAAAATATGTACATAACATATGAATTCGAGGCAGCGTATCGAGAAAAGTAAGATTTGATAAAAATGTTTAATTTCTTCCTAGTAAAACAACTACGTCACGCAAGACATGCAACGGAAATCGATGGGTATTTGTCTTATGAAATTTCTCGTAGGTGGTGTAGCTTTGGGATTGGAATTGGGTATGGGAGGGCTAATCTGTAGTTAATATATCGATGGCTTTTACAAATAAAAAATATTATATGTATTAAGCAAATGATTTATTTTTTGTTTTTGTCCGTTTATTTGAATTATTTTATATACCAAATCAAAAAGATCTATTTTCGCAGCAGTGGAATAGCAGCTGCTGTTTTTAAGGCGGATAACTTTTATAAAGTGGGCAGAAATTGTAGTATGAATAACACATTGGTCGAAATGGTTAAATTTTTTAATGTGCATGTGGTCTGAGTTGATAGTTTGAACGAAACAATTTTTAGAAAATCAGATATAAAAACAAAGGAATTAGACGTTGACGATTCTGACTTGGTTTTGCTGACGTCCTACTCCCCAGCTTTATATGCTTTAACCCTGTGTAAGAGAATAGACACTCATTTCTAGCTAAAGAATAACACAATACAAAATATGAAACTAGCAATAAAAGTGACCACATTATCGAAGTCGTTTTTTTGAGTAATAGAGGATCCCCGGTATTTTATCGCTTTCGACTAAGACTGAGAAGTTGAGAGGTTTTAGAATGGCTCTCTTACGAGTATATATGAGCCCGCTTAATATTATTTAAGGTGGTCTTAATAAACCTGAATAATTTCAGTCACAACACGAGAATGTTTTTTTTTTTTATTTCCAGTATGATAAACAAAGGGAATCGTAAGGTTTTACCTACAGCGATATGTGTATTGCAGTCGTAAATATTATTGCCTCTTTCAAAAACATAAATTGTTGTAGTTTGAATACGAAAAAGGTTATTCTCCTCTGCGAGTCCGCAAGTGTTTCGTCAAATATGCCTTTCGATTACATGCATAGGAACAGTCGGAACATGAAAAGGGTTTTTCTGTAGTGTGTCTATGCATGTGCATCTTCAACGATTCTATTCGAGAAAATGAATTGTGGCAGACGGAATATGAAAAATACTTAACTCCACGGTGAGTTAGCGTGTGGCTCGTCAAATACACCCTCCAGAAACGTGAATAGTTAAAGACTGAACATTTTCTCCAGTATGTATAAGGATGTGTACCATCAACGTCCTATTTCGAGAAAAAGAATTGGTGCAGACAGAACATGAAAAAGGTTTTACCCCACTGTGAGTCAACACGTGGCTAGTCACATACACCTTTCGATAACATGAATAGGAACAGTCAGCATATGAAAAAGGTTTTTCGTCAGTGTGTGTAGGGATGTGTATAATTAAAGATTTATTTTGAGAAAATTAATGCGTGCTGATGGAACTTGAAAAAAGTTTTACTCCACTGTGAGTCAGCGCGTGGATCGCCAAATAGTCCCTTCGAGAACATGAATAACTACATTCGGTACATAAAAAAAGGTTTTAATGCGCTGTGAGTCAGCATGTATCTGTCCAAACATTGCTTTTCGGCACATGCAGTGGGTACAAGCAAAAGGTTTTTCTCCAGTATGGACGCGCAAGTGCATTTTTAACCTTGACTTATGTGGCATGTGGCTCACCAAATTCCCCCCCTTCGAAAACACGAATGAGTGGAAAAAAAATTTCATACAATGTGAGTCAGCATGTGCTTCGTTAAAGACGCTATTCGAAAAATGAATTGAAACAGTTTTAACATGAAAAAGTTTTTTTTCCCGTATGTGTAAGGATGTGCTTTTTTAAAAATCCTTTTTTAGAAAATGATTTGTTGCAGAATGAACATGAAAAAGGTGTTATTTCGCTGTGAGTCAGCATGTGACTCTTCAAATAAACCTTTCTAGAACATGAATAGGAACAGTTTGAACATGAAAAAGGTTTTTCTCCAGTGTGTTTAAACATGTGCCTCTTCAACGATACCTTTTGAGAAAATAATTGGTAGCAGACGGAACATGAAAAGGGTTTTTTTCCCGTATGTGTTAGTATATGCACATTTAAACTTGCATTTTGAGAAAAAAATTTGGTGCAGAACGAACAAGAAAATTTTTTTATTCCGCTGTGAGTCAGAATGTGTGTCTTTAAATATCCCTTTCTAGAACATGAATACGAACATTGTAAACATGAAAATGGTTTTTCTCTTGTGTGTGTAAGCATATGCATTTTTAAATGTCCTTTTTGAGAAAATGATTTGTTGCAGACGGAACACGAAAAAGGTTTTACTCCACTGTGAATCAGCGCGTGGATCGCCAAATAGTCCCTTCGAGAACATGAATAACTACATTCGGTACATAAAAAAGGTTTTAATACGCTGTGAGTTAGCATGTGTCTGTCCAAACATTGCGTTTCGGCACATGAATAAGTACAGTGGGTACAAGCAAAAGGTTTTTCTCCGGTATGGACGCGCAAGTGTATTTTTAACCTTGACTTATACGAGCAGGAATAGTTGCAATAGGTGCAAGATAGTCGTTTTTTTCCAGGAGGCGTCTTCAGGGTGGTTAAAACGTCTGAAAAAAATGAAAAAAAGCTTGCTATAATCGTTTGTTAAGTAAATTTAATAAAAAAAAACAATGACATAAAAAACTAACACTTTGAAAACTGTAAAAAGAAAAATCAATTTTACCTGCTGTCGGGGTAATTCTTTCAGAGTGCTCTAAGATTTCTTTTTTAATATCTATCTGGTCTATGTCTATTTCCGTATAAGGAATTCCCACTTCATCTTCATCTCGGGGTTCTGGTTCTGCCTTGATGCGAACAGTCTCCGCATTAAAACCGCCTGGAATAACAAAACAACAATGCATTCGGTAAAAGGAATATTAATAAGAGTTTAATTTTTGTAAAAGTTAATCGTTCAGTGATACTCCCTACCCCCTCCCTTACTTTAAGCGCTGGGGGCGTAGATATCCTATTTTTTATGACAATTTTTATAATCCCATGTGCCGAGTACTCTTCCAATAAAATCATAGTTATAAATTCTACTACAAATTACTCAAACTGCTCTCAGAATCGAGAATCGTATGCCTGTAATAGAATTTCGCATCTTCATCACACATACACATGGAATGCAACACAAATGCAAAGCTTTACTCGGTAAACGATGAATCGGCAACTTATTATTACTTTGATAACACAAAACTGGTTTAAATTAAACTAAATATGCGGTGTATCAAAAATACACTCAGAACATGAAAATGGTTTTTCTTTGATTCTGCCGGCACTAACATTCTGAACACAATACTGGTTTTAATTAAATCTGTAAGTGGTGAATTATTACTACACTCAGAACATGAAAATAGTTTTTTTCTTTAATTTTGCCGGCAATTATATTCTGAAAACAAAACTGGTTTAATTAAATCTCTCAGCGGTGAATTAAAACTACACTCAGATCATGAAAAGGGTTTTTCTTTAATTCTGCCAGGAATTACATTCTGAACACAAAACTAGTTTTAATTAAATCTGTATGTGGTGAATTAAAACTACAATCAGAACGCCGGGGCGGAGGAAAATTTTCGCCGCCCCCTTATTTGGGTACTTCAAGCGGTGGGGGGTATACATACGGAAGAGAAAAGACACTTATTGTCCGCTTGTTTACTATAAAAACAGTCCTTTGTTGAATACAAGAGCAACTGGAAGGGTTTTCGTATTTTTTTATAATCTTCTAATACGAATTACGTACTATTGGAAAACAATATCGATTTATTTATTATTGAAATATGTAGGCAGTATTTTTAAGAAATCTTTTATCCAATAAATGGTTCCCGGGACGGCATTTCCCATACCCGCCTTCCAAATTATATGGGTACCGCCGCCCCAGGAACCATTTATTGGATAACCAACACCTGCTATAGGTCACCCCAAGTGGTTCGCTACGTTTGGTGACGTTGGCAGGGGTGCCCGGGTTCATGAGTGAGGTTTGTCTGGTTCTTGGCGGCGGACGCCTCTGCCCATTACAATGTGGCAGGCCGAATCGGGATGCATGGTTGAGGGAGACCACCGACCCCCAGGTTCCTACCCATCCCTTATACCTTTGGCGGGTATAGGTACCATCACCCCGCGAACCATTTATTGGATAGCGAACACCTCAACCATAGGTCACCCTAAGTGGTTCGCTACGTTTGGTAACTTAGCAGGAGTGCCCGGGTTCATGGGGTGAGGTTTATGAGGTGAGGAAAATACAGAAAAGGGGGATCTCGTTATAAACAATAATTTTTCTTGGTTGCTAAACATTCCAATACGGACACAAATTCTAAACACCTGAAGTCCGTATTTTACATATAAAACTATGCAATAAAACTTACTGCTTGTGGGAGTTCTCCCAGAATACTGTTTCATTTTCACTGAACATTCATTTTTCACATTCTGGAGGATAGTAAACATATCCGTAGCTATAATTTCTATTTCATCTTCGTCGTCTTCCCGGAATTCTGGTTCTGTCTTGATAGAAATACTCTCTGGGGTTGGAAGATCCATGGCACTGTTGTGATAGCGTCCTGTTATACGATGGTAACAAGTGATCGAAGCTGAAACAGAACATTGATTTAACGTTAATGGAATCTATTTTAATGCAGTTGCGTATTTAGTAAGTGTACATCTATACAAAATTCGAAAAAACATATTTTCACTGCGCCTGTCTCACTAAATTTCCTCTGTTGTGACAGGCAAATTTAATATTATATTTTAATAAATTTATTATAATGTATGCATTAAACCGCTTACTCATTAATACGGAATATTTTTTATCCAAACAGTTAGATTTAGCTTTATTATTAAGAAAAGTGAGTATTTATGTCGGGGGAGACCAAAAAACGCCATATTTATTCATCGTTTTTCATTATAACATTTCATAGACATTTCATCAATGCTGCCAATCATAGAAAAAATATTTTTGCGTAAAACAAAGTGAATGCATCATTGACAAGTTTGTACCTGTATTTATAACAGTAGAACATGGAAAGAAATGTATTAAAATAATTACACCAACCCGCTAGTTAAACCCGGCTTTGCCAAACAAACCATTCAAAACCTGGGATGTTTTTTAAAATTATGATTAAATGCGAGTTTATTTTAGAGAATTTATTTTATAAGATTGGTACTTCCAACAAATGTCATATTAGTTAAAAAAGGAACATTCCGTATTATCCGTGCATCAAACTTCGACAACACGAACGTTCCGTATTATCCGTGAGGTGGACTAACTGCATATTTACCAATTTATTAACAGGGAAAGGGTTGAGACAGCAATTTATGGCATCTGCACACTGACACACCGCTTTGGCGTTTGCGCTGCAGTGCTTTGGTATTTTACCATTGATAAGTTGTCAAAATTCACAGTCATTGCGTGGAAGGTTCAATCGACGAACGGTTAAACCAAAACATTTACTCTAGTTAGAGTTAAAAATTAATATAATATCCGAAACCCCAAAGAACGGATGAGAAATCCACAAAACTCTAGGAAATAAAATTAAAGTGACAGTAAAATTAACCATAGACAAAAACCCAAATTTTTGTCATCATAGATACTGTATCACTACTTCAAAATAAAAACGGGGCAGGTTGTTACATTAATATACATAAAATAATTAATATTAAAAATAACTGAAATGGCAAATACAAGAGGAAAGGGAGCCATCATTGAAAATGAAGACAATTATTATAAGCAATAATTATCAGCCAGAAACACTCATCAACATTGAAAAATCTTCCGAGAAAAGATACTTGCCGCCAACGGGACTTGAACCCGTGTCCTTCTGATTGCCGGTCAGCTGCTCTTGACCACTGAGCTATGGGGGCTTATCAAGCTTGGTCAAGAGCAGCTGACCGGCAATCAGAAGGACACGGGTTCAAGTCCCGTTGGCGGCAAGTATCTTTTCTCGAAAGATTTTTCAATGTTGATGAGTGTTTCAGGCTGATAATTATTGCTTATAATAATTGTTACCCTTTGTGCTATGCATAAACATCTTGTCTAAACGTTAGTTTATAAATTAAAAATAATAATTAAAATGAAGACAAATTAAACATGGAGAAGATATTACAAATTATCGAAAAAAAAATTGACTCCATTAAAAAAAGAAATTATATCTAAAATAGATAAGCAAAAACTGGACAACCAGAAAAGCATCGAATTTATGAGTACACAATATGATGAACTAATTAAAAAACTAGAGATAACAATCCTACAAAACAAAAAAAATAGAAAATGAATTTATTATGATTAAAAAAGAGCAGCAGGAGAAAAACACCATAATTAAACAACTTGAAATAAAAATTGCAGATATGGAGTACAAAACCCGCTCTAACTATATGGAAATAGCGGGCATTCCTCAAAAAAATGGGGAACAAAAAATTGAAGTGGTAAAAAGAGTTGCGGGGGCGGCTGGAGTGGAATTAAAATATGCAGAAATATTCGAGGTAAAGGGGATACCTGACAGACGTATTAATGCACCACCTAAAATATTAGTGCAATTTACTGATAAAATAGTCAGAGACAAGATTATACAAAATAAAAAAAATATTGATTATGCAAAAATTAAGTATATATCCACTGAAACCATATACATTGCGGAAGAGACAAGCTTTTACCATAAGGAACTAGTATGGAGAACGAAACAAACTGCAAAAGAAAAAAACTATGCATATGTATGGTTCAAGGATGGAAAAATTATGGTAAGAAGAATGCCGAATGAAAAATTAATATACATTAGACACTTAGACGATTTAAAAAAAATTGTATCAATTAAAAGGAACGACGTAACAATAATTAGAAAAGTAAAATAAAAATGACTGACACTATTGTTACCGCGGAACCAAGTGATCTATCAAAGTTTAACAATAATTACTTCAATATAATGCACAAAAATATAAGAAGTATCAGAAAAAAGTTTGATGAATTTGCAAAATTTTAATGAAATATTTAAATATCAATCTACATATACTAATTCTTACTGAGTGTTGGATAAACCAGAAATACTTGAATTTGAAAATAGCTGGATAGACAACCTACTCAAGTTTGAATAACATAAAACAAAATGATGGTGTAATTGTATACATAAAAAACGAAATAAAAGCTGAAGTCGAGGAAATTATTGTTGCAAATGCCAATTGTTTAAAAATTAAAATCGGTAAAGAAAATGCTATATTAGCAGTCTTTCGGTCTCCTTCAACAAGAAATATAGACCCATTCCTTAAATCGATAGACGAAGAATTCTGCCTACTGAAAGAAACAAAAAACATATTTTTTATTGGAGATGTAAATATAAATATACTAGAAAATGGACATCACAAAAAATACAATATCTGCAGATGTTAGCCTCCCATGGGCTGGAAAGCCTAATAAATGTACCTACTCGAAAAGTGGACGACACACAAAGCTGCATAGACCATATTATGAGCAAAACAAAAGAAATTACTCAAACTGTTGTATTTAACTCGACTATTACTGATCATTATACGACTATGCTTTCAATAAAAATAAACAAACCAAATAAAATTATGGAAAGACCGCTAACAACAGAAAAAACACAAACCAACTGGAATGTCATTAAACTCAATCTACAATGTACGGTTTGGAATAAACTACATAGTATGGACAATACAAATGAAGCATGGAATTATTTCATTGAACTCATACAGCAAAACATTTTCTCTAATACTGGAAAAAAATTTTAAAAAATTTCACATAAAAATATACACATTAAACCATGGATCACACAGAATGTTATAAACTGCATAAGAAAAAGAGACGAGTTACACAAGAAGCTAAAAAATAATCCATACGATATACACATGTTAAGATACTACAAAAGATATAGAAACATATGCAAAAAAGTAATTACACATACAAAAGAAACTTACTATAAGCAAAAAATAGGTGATTGTAAACAAAATCGCCGTAAGATGTGGCAAATAATAAATTAAATAACTAGTACTAAATTTACCAACGCCACTTCAATTGACGAGCTGAATATAAACAATGTCCCCAGGAAATACGCTGAGAATCCTGACGAAATTCTTGAATATGTCAATAACTGGGTTCATGGGGTGAGGTTTGTCTAGGTCTTGGAGGCGGATGACCAAGACACACTGAACCCCAGATTTCTACCCACCCCTTAAACCCTTTTCCTTCCCAGAACTCTCCTCTCCTTCCTTTTCCTAAAAAAAACCCTCCACACAGCATCCCCAAAGATGACATAGGCCCTGAGGAAAATTATTTTCCTCAGCGCATCCTGTGTGGAGCTCATGTAAAAAAAAAAAAAAACTTCTTCATAAATATAGGATCTAATTTAGCAAAACAAGCTACGCAATGTGATGAAGCAGTACAATCAAATGAATCTCCTGAGCAAGGAAAAAAGCTCGAGTTTAAACAAATCACAGCTGATGAAATCAAAAATACAATTTCTTCTCTAAAATCAAATGGGGAAGACTTAATAACAACAAATGCAATAAAATTTCTCTGTAAAGAACTTATCGTACCTCTAACATATCTATTAAACATGGCTATAACTGAAAGCGTATTCCCCACAGCTCTCAAAAAAGCTATTGTAATACCAATATATAAACAAGGATGTAAAAATGACAAACAACTATCGACCAATAAGCCTACTCAATACCTTTTCAAAAATATTGGAGAGAATATTAAAAAGACAATTCCTATCCTACTTAGAAGAAAATAAAATATTATCAGAAACTCAGTACGGATTTAGGGAGAATATAAGTACTGGTGACGCCATAGAAACTATTACAGATATGATCATAAAAAGTTTAGACAGAGGAGAAAAAACACTGGCAATCTTCATAGACTTACAAAAGGCATTTGATACAATAGATCACAAAATCCTTTTTGCAAAACTTTCAAAAATTGGTATGTCAAATAGAACTCTAAACTTATTAAAAAAGCTATATGATGGAGCGTACACAGATCGTTCAAATTAACAAGAAGAAAAGCAAACCTCTCCTAATCAACCATGGAGTACCGCAAGGAAGCGTACTAGGACCGATATTATTTCTAATATACATAAATGATATCGGTAGCCTAGGAACGAAAGGAAAAATCATAAGCTTTGCTGACGCTACAGTAATTGTTTTCAACGAAAAAGATTGGAGAAGTACCTTCAAAGAAGAGGAACATGGACTCGGTCTACTGCAAAACTGGCTTAAGACAAATTCCCTTACACTTAATGTCAATAAAACAAAAGATCTGACATTTTCTATAACAGCCAGAGGATGACTTTAATCTCAAATTACATACATGCCAAGAAAAAGATTGCGGCCAGAACGATTTGTTATTTTGCTACCCCAAGAAGGGGAATGCGCATTAAAATCTCCAAGGATCATATAAGGGAAACAAATCAGGGATCGGTTCTGTCTCCGACTTTGTTTTTGTTGCACATCAACGACCTTTTGTCATGTGCACCAATTCACTGTTATGCGGATGACAGTACAGTTCATGATAGCTTTTTGTTTGACAAGCCCCCAAAGGGCTCACAAACTCCAACAGCTCGTAGGGCTTTGAAGCAAAGAATGGACGATTACCTCGAGAGTGTTTTCTCTTGGGATAAAAATAATCTCGTTGAATTTAATGTTTCAAAGACCCAATCTTGTCTGATTACGTCTAAAAGGGATCGAAATGAAAATCTAGTCTCTTTCAATGGAAGCAATCTTCCGAACAGGCCCTCCATTGATATGCTTGGTGTAACCCTAAATGACCAGCTCAGGTATGGGGGCTCCATCGAAGCCAGAGTAAAGTTAGCCTCCCAAAAGCTGGGCGTACTGTACAGGGCCCGCAGATACTTTAATAGTACACAACTGCTAACTTTGTACAAATCACAAGTACGCCCCACGGTTGAATTTGGCAGCCATCTCTGGTCTGGAGCTCCAAAATACCTGAAAAATACCCTCGACTCTGTGCAGAAACGGGCGGTCCGTTTGATAGATTCTCCCATCTTAACAGACGGATTGCAATCTTTAGAGCACAGGCGTCGGGTGGGAATGCTATCCTTGTTCTACCGGTATTACAATGGAAGATGCTCCGAGGAACTAGCATCATTGATCCCTTCGGCACCGGTGCATAGTCGGGAAACACGCCAAACGCGTGCCCAACATTTGTACACGGTTGACACTTGTCACATGAGAACGGGTCATTTCTTCGACTCGTTCTTGTGTTCAACAGCTCGGCTGTGGAATGATTTGCCGGCCTCTGTGTTTCCTCCTTCCTACAACATGGGTCTCTTCAAGACCGATGTTCATTCCTTCCTCTCCTCAAAAAAACCCTCCACACAGCATCCCAGATGACATAGGCCCTGAGGGAAATTATTTTCCTCAGGGCCTCCTGTGTGGAGTTAATGTAAAAAAAAAAAATAAAAAATAAAATAAAATAAAAAAAATAAAATAAAATAAAATCTGGGTTAAGATTGGTGCCCATTCATCTTCAATAAAAGTCGTAGAGGGAGGAATATATATTGATAATATTGTGATATCAGATAAGACAGCTGCTATTATCTGGATATCGTCGGAGGGAGTATGAATATTAATTTGTTTAAACGGGATAGAATTATGGATTATCAGAGCCGTGCCGCCTTTACCATCCGGTCTGTCGTGTCTGAGACAATAATAACCTGGAATTCTTAAGTGAAAGGAGGGTTTTAACCACGTTTCAGAAACGGCGGCTACTTCGGCGGTCGTGTTCATCGAGTAATTTAATTAGGTCAGATTTGTTAGCGAAGAGGCTTCTACTGTTCCACTGAAGAATTTTGTTCAGTTTCGAAGTCATTGGGGAGGCAAGATAATAAAGATTTAATGTAATCGGCAGCGTTGGACGGTACAGTATTGCTGTTTGTAAGGATAGAAATTAAAAGGGTAATTAAAGTTTGTATAAAAGAATTATTATTCATTATTTCGGGGAGAGCAGGAGGGGAAGTATTACCATTAATGGCACACCCATTGGGCGTCTGGGATTTGGCATTCCCATTCGGGCTGGCCAAAATATTATTCAATTGTTTTTTATCAAGGTAAGGAGTATATGTTGGGTTGAGTTTGACTGGCTTGAGAATGGTTTCTCTGTGAGAAGATGACGTTGAATTTAAAAAGGTGGTTGTTTGGAAAGGAGCTGAGGACGATGCCATCTCTGCGAATGATTTTTTTCGCAGGAGAGAATAACTTTGAGGCCTGGAAGTACGAAATGTTGTCGGTAGCCATT
Source organism: Limnephilus rhombicus (assembly GCA_929108145.2). NCBI lineage: Eukaryota > Metazoa > Arthropoda > Insecta > Trichoptera > Limnephilidae > Limnephilus > Limnephilus rhombicus. Next base: position 7,482,201 of record OV815290.1, on the reverse strand, counting down.
TTATGTTTTATGTTCTTCTGTCTTGATGATTCCGGACAGGCTAGACTGACCGCGGTATGTGCACCCGAACAGTTAATGCAAATGGGATCATTGGAAGATTTCGGACATTGATCAAATGGGTGACCTTCTCCGCAAAAGTAACAACGTGGAGGGGAGCGGCATACGGGTTTCGAATGTCCAAACCGGCAGCAATTGAAGCATTGAATAGTTGGAAATTTATAAACTTCGACGGGAAGCGAGGTATAATAAATAAACACACGAGACGGTAGGGATTGTCCTTCAAATGTAATAAAAACAGATTGGAAAGGTTTCCAGATCGTGTTTCCATCAGTAGAATCCTTGTAGTTCAGTCGACGTGCTTTTAACACTTTCGGGGTTCCGTGGGAATTATTCAAAGCATCAACAATTTCAGCCGCTGGGATCTCCGCGGGAATTCCTCGCACAAGACCCATTCTCGTAAGGTTAAATGTTGGGATGAACGATTTATATTTATGGTTTGAGAGCGAGTCAATTTTTTTTACAAATCCATTTGCGGAAGCGTCAGTATTAAACTCGATAGATAATTTATATCGCCCTTCCGGTTTAATTGAACCATTAACAATACCAAGGTTATTATTTTTTTATTCAAATAAGAATTTTCCAAAATCTAAAGGATGAATATGTTTTCCTTGTTCAGTTCTCTGAACAATAACGATAAAAGGACCGGAAGCGGAAGCAGGATAAATAAAGTCAGTACTTTTTGTATTATCGCTAGTTAAAGTATTTTTCTGGGTGTTACTATTGGTGTTAAGGTCGTTAGAGGTCGAGGTTTGTTGAATCGGCGGTATAGATTTAACTTTCGATGGAATGTGAAGGCTATGCGATGGTCGTCGTTTACAAGATGGGAGCGTAATAGAAACCTGGCTAGTATTAGATTCCGAATAAGAAAAATCTAATATCGACCCTGGGTCGGGAGGTCTATCTTCGTCTTCCTCCATTATATAAAAAAAACTAAACTTTTAAAAATTAAACTGAAAAAATAATACGCAGTCTATTTCATTGACTGTACAAACAAAAACGGATTAGCCGTAAGCAGGAATGCAAACAAATAGGTATACGATAAACAAAATTAAATAAAATGTAACAATAATCTCTTTTCTGTATGAGGCACAGGAGCGGGCGAACGGCACTAAGCAATAGGTAAGGTACACACAACCACTGTTGACTGCGGCTTGAATCGGACTCTATTATGTGATTATTATTTTTAATAAAAGTGTAGGTATGTTTATAAGTATTATAAATAGATTTAAAAATTACTGCTCAACACAGGCTAGCCTAGTGATGTGGATTACTGAAAAACCTAAATTTATAACTATTTTCTATTCTTCATTTATCTACCTACTATTCATATTTATATTTTTTTCTGTTGACATCCTTTTATACTTATGTAATTTTAAACCACTGTAAACATTAACACTGAATATTACTTTTAAGTTATAATCTTGCAAATTTCGTTCAATAAAGATATATTACCATCACACCCATCAGAACCACTCTTTAAAAAATTCACAGTGTTAGACATTCGACAATTATATATAAAGACAATTCTCATATTCCTGTGGAAAAATTATTTACTGGAAAAAACACAAAACAAAATTCACACTCGGTACTCGTCACAGCTAAAATGCATAATTCCTACGACTAAAACAACTTCTGCACAGCGACAGTTCTCCTGCCCAATGACAATACTGACAGTTCTATTGCCCCCAAAATGTTCAACTCATTGAATATTGATACTAAGAAATCGAAAACTGATAAGATTTATACCATAAGTGTAAAGGATTGGTTATTTACAAAGGGGAGGAACTATTTTAAAGAATGCCTGAAGTCTACAAATTAAGTTAATTTGCTTATTTTTTATTATTTTAGTTTTTTATTATTATTTTTTTTTTTTTTTATTAAAATTTTTAAAAAAACTTTTGATAGTTGTTATCATAATAATATTTATATTTGGATGACTTACTTTCAAAGGGCAGGAACTACTTTAAAGAATGTCTGAAGTCTACAAATTAAGTTAATTTGCTTTATTATTATTATTTTTATTGTTTTTAAATTCAAATCCAAAAAAAAATACGTTTTGATAATTATCATTATAACATTTATTTTTGGATGACTTATTTTCAACATCTCCACAAAAAGAGCCGTTCATTTATTTATCTACTTATCATGTATTTATGTACCTATTTTACTTAAGCAAAACATCAGCCTACAATAAGAATGGTTTATTTATATGTTGATTATTATATAAATATTATCTACTTAATTGATAAACCACTTAAAGAATTCGTTGTCATACAAAAACATTGTACCTAACTAAACTATATATTGACCAATAACAATTCTTACATTTATATAATTATATATTCATAATTCGACTACCATAATACGGGCATGTGCCTAGCGTGGTAGTCAATTCACCTGTAAAAACTGTATTAAAAGTTATATGATGAATAAAGAAAAAAAAAAAATATTTATTTTTCCGATTTTTTTTTTCGATTGAGTTTCGCTAATATTGTCTTCATTTAATTAAATATTACGCTTTGAGGTTATACCCATAAAGTTAAAAATAAAATTAAATATATTTTAATTCTATTCTGGGGGAAAGGAGATTGAAAATAATTTCTATCTAAAGAAGTAATAAAACGCAGCTTGATATATAAGAACTGAAAACTTTATTTGCGTGTATATAAAAATGACAAAACGGTTTGCTTTATATTTAGGCCACAAGATTGCGCTAGTAGTATCAACATTTTGCTATTCATAACAACAGAATACCGAGGTAGAAAATATGAAATATTAATAATAGTTATGGCTAGTTATTACATTAACGAAATTATTATTTTGAATACTACAGACTCCTCGGTACGTTTACGGTACGGTACGTACGTTTTCCTAATACTGAGAAGTAAAAAGTTTCCAGAAGGGCTCTTCTGTCAATCAGTCCGCACGTGTGTTATTTGAGAAATTTTTGAGAGATTTCATAAAGAATAATAGTGTCTAGATGAATTTGAGTTTTTAACAGATGAATTTTTTGCATTCAGTATTTCTTGAAAAATATCCCTTTTAAGAAAATTAACAGCTGTAGCCGGAACGTGTACAAGGTCATTCTCCATCGTAAATCCAATCATATTTGCACTTTGATGACATGAATAATTGCAGTTTGAACATTATGTAGGTTATTCTCAACTGTGCGTCAGCACGTGTTTCGTCAAATATACCTTTCGAAAACATGAATACGAGCAGTCTGAACATGAAAAAGTTTTTTTTCCAGTGTGTGTTAACATGTGACGATTCAACGATTTCTTTTGAGAAAATGAACTATTGCAAATGGAACATGAAAAAGGTTTTTTTCTTCTGTGAGTCAGCGTGTGCTTCGCCAAATGCTCCTTTCGATAAAATGAATAAGTACAGACGGAACATGAAAAAGGTTTAACTTCACTGTGAGTCAGCACGTGCCTCGCTAAATGCTCCTTTCGATAACATGAATGTGAGCAGATGGAACATGAAAAAGGTTTTACTCCACTGTGAGTCACCTTGTGCTTCGTCAAATATATCTTTCGAGAACATGAATATGAACAGTCTGAACACGAAAAATATTTTTCTCCAGTGTGTGTCATCATGTGTATCTTCAACGACCAATCTCAAGAAAATGAATTGTTGCAGACAGAACATGAAAAAGGTTTTACCCCACTGTGAGTCAGCACGTGACTCTTCAAATACACCTTTTGAGAACATGAATAGGAACAGTCAGCACATGAAAAAGGTTTTTCACCAGTGTGTGTTAGCAAGTGTCTTTTTAAATAATTATTTTGAGAAAATGAATTGTTGTAGACGGAGCTAGAAAAAGGTTTTTCTCCAGCATGCGTTCGAACGTGTACTCTCAACGTTGACTCACAGGAGCAGGAATAGTTGCAATAAGTACAAGAGAATCGTATTTTTCCAGGAGGAATCTTCAGGTTGGTTATTAGGTCTGAAAAATGCAAAAAAAGTTTAATATGTGTTTAGAAAATTATTTTTTTATAAAAAAAGATATTTTCAAACCCACATCGTTAAAACTGTGGAAAGAAAAATCGATTTTACCTGTTTTCCGCATCGTTTTTTCAGAGCGCTCTAAGCTTTCTTTTTTAACATCCATCTGGTCTATGCCTATTTCTGTATATGAAATCTCCTCGGCCACTTCTTCTTCTCGGGGTCCTGGTTCAGCCTTGATGGGAATAGTCTTTACTTTATTTTCACATGAAATAACACAACAACAATACATTAGGTGTAAGGAAAATTTATAAAAGTAATTTTTGTAAATGTTTATCGGAGCATGTATGAACTTTTTGGGATTATGATCTTTGATTATTAGTACCCTGGATTGGAAGTTTTTGATTTATATCATGTGTCACCGGAACAATTGTACGCTGTACTAACAACATATATATCTAAAATATATTTGACGACCGGCTTGGTCTAGGGGAAAGCCTCTTGACTCGCAATCTAAAGGTCACGGGATCGAATCCCGGCATGGACAAATAAATTTTATTTGATTCATTTGTGTTATTTCACAAATAATTCATTTAAAAAAATAAATATTATATTTGCGGCATGATCCAGAGTGGAAGATACTTTTAAGTATCGCCCTGGTGTAAAACCACCATTCAGAATCGGAACTTGCTTGAAATGTATTTGGTGACCAGATCTGATAGCAAGATACTTCCACACCTTCCTCTTCCCCATCTCCTTCCCATCCCCACAACAAGAAATTGTTTCTCTCTGCGGGCCCTTTCACATTCGTCCCATTCCCCTTACCCTCCCATATCTCCTTTCCCTCACGCATTCCTCAAACATCTTTCCCACCTCCCCCGTCCATAGAACCCTCCTCCCGCATTCCCCTTCCACGTCCCGCGTTCCATACATTCAGTTTTTTAACAGCTTGGGCGTCACGTATTGTTAATTCATTTACAAATTTCATAATATCAGAGTTCACCAAAGTTTCATCGTAATCGAATGAATAGTACAGGAAATAATATCATTACGCCAGAGCTCACTATTATACACAGAAACCATCACGGGCACGCGCACATAAAATCCCAAAGTTTCATCACAATCGGGTAAATGGTTTAGGAAAGCATAAAACACAAACAAAGAAGCATTAATGTTTATATAACAAGAATCTAATTATTGTTTTCAAAAGTTCTCTTTATCTCTTCACACAGTTTACTCCAATTTATATTTTTTTTACCTATATTCAAGTTAAGAATCTCATCCCAGTCAAAAGTACTTAGATATGGCTTAAATTTTATACACCCTCCTTATCCCTTATAACAAAATGTAATGTGCATGTCTAAGCAGATATATAAAATGCGTGAAATGTCAAAAATCAATCAAATTAAGTCTCTCCAGATGCTAGTCGACAGCCGTACCCCTCGACCACGAAGACCGATAAATTATTACATTCGGAAAATATGGTGAGGCGCTAGTTTGAGGAATCAGGAACCTTTCACGAGCTCTAATGCTTGATGGTTGAAATTTTGTTACATTTGGCAAATTAGAGGAAAACTCTCTCTCTCTCTCTGGTTTCAATCCTGGGATTGGTTTGCAGCAATTTCATCTATTCGTCTCTTCCACTCTTCCCTGTCTTGTGCGACTCTTTTGAAGTCTGCATATGATGAGCAGCGCACGTCCACCAGCAGGTCCTCCAGGTACTCTCGGCGTGGGCGTCCCCTAGAGTTTGTCCCCTCGGTCATACCCTCCATTATGGCATGCAAGAGGCCTTCTTGTCTTATTACATGTCAGATCCATCTTGCACGCCTTTCTGACAAGGTCCTGAGCAAGTGCCTTCCTCCTTCGATTCTTTGGAGAACCTCCTAATTTGTAATGTGGTCTCTCCAGGAAATTCCTAATAGTCTTCTATAGGACCATCTCTTTCGGATAGGCACCATGTTTCGCAGCCGTACATCAAGATACTCCATACATAGGTCTCGATGAGGAGTGTTCTCAGTTTTAGGTCTAATAAAAGTAACTAATGTACGGCAGTCAAGTTTCTAATAAAACCAAAATAAACAAAACATTTTTTCTGGTTGCGTAACATTCAAGGACGTACAGCAATTCCAAATATCCGAATTTATTAATAACTTACATTTTTTTACATATGCAATGAACTTACTGACTGTCGGAGTACTTTCAGCATACTGTAAATACTCCTTCTTCACATCCTGGAGATCGATGTCTATATCCGTATACGACATTTCATCTGAACATTCTTCCTGAGAGCCTGGTTCCGTCTTGATAGTAACACTCTCTGGGTTTGGAAGATCCATGGCGCTGTTTTGATAGCCTCCTATTACTTGATAACTGGTCGAAGCAGAATGAGCCTGAAACAGAACATTGATGAAACGGAATCTAATTGATGGACTTTTAGTTAGAGGGTTAAGGATTAGATATTTATATATTTCTTCTTCAAATAGAAGCCAACTACACTAATGCAACAAATATTATACAACTTATATCCACATCGAAAAATTGGTACACTTAGACATTTTTCATGATTCTATGACAATATACAAAAATTAGTTATAAATTTATTTTAATATCCTTCCTCTCCCTAAAACCTTCAGCCTCTCAACATACCAGAAATTTCAACAATAATGACATTGTCAGAAGTCGATTAGAGTATAATTACATTGCAAGAACGAAATAAAATAATGCAAAATAATTTTTTAAAGTTTTAAAATGGATATTCCACATAGACATCCAAATTTAATAAACGAGAAGATACAGATGAGGGGTGAAACCAAACTATGGGGGGCGAAGAGGGGAAAGATGACTGTGATTAGTTAAAAAATCAATCTGACAGTATAAAGGCATCTCACATTATAATATCACCATTTAGTTCTTAAAAGCAAAATCTGCTTTTCAATGAATAGACCTTTTTACATGGGAGCGCGAATTGCTCGCCACGTTATTAACATATTTGCAAAATCCAAATGCGGCAAAGTAAAGTTGGCCGATTTTCACAGGAATATTTTGTTGCCGTATTTAGTTAAGACACTTTTACTAATGTTTCATAATTTACTTACCCCTGTAACCAGCGACGAGCTCACGGAGAACCGCCCACATTTGCTACGCCCACATATTTTAGGGTATAGCATGTATAGCACAAGCTCTCATTTTGTCGTGTTATTTCGTAAAATGTACGATGTGAGCTCGGCGCTGGTCAGGACAAGAATGATGACGTCAAATTTTTTAGATTCAAGCGAGGCTTTCGTAAGCCCAGCCGGCTCCATGGAACCGGTATGGGGAGGGGGAAAAATACGCTTTTATCACTTAGGGCAGGTCCAGATATATTCATAAGTCCATGATATTCCAGCAATTTTATTGAACTACGACACTTTTCTAACTGATGTGAATACCTATCTACACTTAAATTGTCCGAAAGAAGGATTTTAGCTGTCTTGGTATTTATATATAAAAGACTAAATGATGCATTTGATAGTTGCATTAATAAGCTTTCGGATTCCACTACGTAATACTAGATGTCGGGATTTATTTCAGTGCAAAAATTATAGGACTAACTACCATAAATATATATATTCCTCATTACCCAGAATATTAATGGAGGGAAATAATTACTTCGATTAAGTGAATATCTACAATTTATCAGTTACTGAGGCAATTCAGTTTGGAATACCTAATGCTGTATAATTTTTACTAATCCTTTGTAAAGGCCCTCAAAAACGTAGTTGAAAAAAATAAAAAATGCCATTATCTCACTGCCTTCGGTTGGCGGGGGGCAGTTGTGACTCCTGCGCGGTATTAACATTAAAATGGGTGTACATTTTTTGAATAAATACGAGTATTTAGTTACAGCAGAAATATGTTCTAAAAATAATTTTGAATGTACTTATAAAAATTCAAGGTTGACCGAAATGTGGGGTGGGTAGGAATCTAAGGGTCAGTGTGGCCAGGAGGAGTGACGGACGGATGAATCTATTCCTCACACTGCGGTGCAAGGCGAAGGGTCGGGAGAATCCGGCTGGAGAGGTCAAAAGGCCTCCCTCAATCAGTCTCCTCCGATCCAGCCCGCCACGCAGTGGTTGAGCAAACGTATCCGCCATCAAGACCTAGACAAACCTCATCCCATGAACCCGGGCACTCCTGCTAAGTCATCAAACGTAGCGAACCACTTGGAGTGACCTGTGGCAGGGGTGTTGGTTGTCCAATAAATGGTTCCCGGGGCGGCGGTACCCATACCCGCCTCCCAAATTGAAAAAATTGGTTAATCTCAAAGCAGATTGAAGCTTTCTTAAATGTTTATTCCAATCATTCTATTTCCATATTTGGGATTGGAATGCATTTTTACTTAATTCATTCCATAAAAAATATCAATTTCATCAATGATTTTTGATATCGTAAAGTCTTCTCTCGCGAAATAAAAAGCCAGGCTCGTAAATGTCGATCCTTCGCCTAAGTACCTTGAACAAATAATTATTAAATTAGAACTCCTGTTGTCTTTTCAGGGCCCGAATGTAAAGAAAAATGGAGGAATATTCGCATTGTTTTTTTACGAGATCTGAAATCTGTGAAAAGTGGATCTGCAGCGAAGAAAAAGAAACCTTATTATTTAAATGAGGTTTTGCAATTTACGCTACCATCAAATTGTCAAATTTGTTGGTTTCTGGGAATCTGCCAATTCTAACAAATCAACGCGATGGCTCTATCATTGATGAGAACAGCAATGAAGAAGACAAAACTTTGTCATTTGGACGTCCAAAATCAACTGGAGCACAGTTTCAGTCGTTGGATTCAAAATCATTTCTGCATCCACGTGGGAAGCCACAAGATGCACAAAAAAAAATTACAGATTGTTGGGTCGTCGCAATGTCCTGAGGAATGGTCCTTATCATTGCCAACACCATCGCCACAGTCAATGACAGTCCCGTCATCGTCAGGGTCTTTTTCTACCTCAAGGTCATCGAAGAAAAAAGGCCGCAAATTAGACTTCAATATTGATGACGACATCCTTCAGTATAAGGAAGGAAAGCCTCGAAAATCTCGAACACAATCCGAAAAAAATGTTTCTACTCAGTTTACTGCCGGATGTTGAGCTAATGTCCGATGGACAGATGCGAGTGTTTAAACGCCGCGCTGTGCAAGTAATTGAAGAAATATTTAATGACAGGCCATCAACATCTTCAATGGAAAATTCTGAGTATTTTATGAAAACATTACACCAATTGTGCACCTAGAACCCGATGATTCAAACTTCGCAGATGCTGACTTTATCTTAAGTTACCCACCACTTATAGAGTAATAAATTAGCGCGTACATATAATGAATTTATTAAGTACCTGAGCACTGTTAAAATATTTCTTCGATACAAACTCACTCGCTCGTACTTGTATTTTTCTTGTGAATACTATAAGGCGGCCAACCGTCCCGCATTCTGCGGGACCGTCCCGCATTGACGGTTGTTGTCCCGCATAGAAATATTGTATGAAATAGGGAAATCGTCTAAAGCGTCCCGCATGTCCCGCATTCTATATTTTTGTAATGGTAGACAAATAATAAACTTTCTCTTTTTTTACCATTTCCGTTCATCTGTGGTTAAGTTGATGACAATATTTGTCCCTAGAAAAGACCCGAGATATCGATCTAGGGATTGGTTTATTTAGGTAAGTCAAGCAAGAGTCAAAGAGCGCCAGTGTAGTATTGAATAGGTGCAAGCCGTGACACGTAATTGATAACCCTTATTTGTCATTTAAGTCAAGTCAAATAATTTGTTGACCATGCCGCCGACCGCGAAAAAGCAAATTTGTAAGTCACTGATTTTCAAAAAGAATTTCCTTTCTTGCAAAAGTGTTAGTATAGTTTTAATGCGCCGCATACGGATATTCTTAATTGTAAATAACCAGTTTTGTGTTCAGAATGTTTAATTCCAGTGGGATTCATCTGATGACATATTTCGACGGAAAACATTCTCTCATTCGAAGTGCAGTAGAGGTTATCCACCTCTTACCCGCCCTGGTATAAGTAACTGGTGATTACTCCTTCAAGGCTCCCGCAAGATTCTAATTTTTTTTGCTAAACGAAGCTACATTTATTTGTTTTGAACGAATCTTGACCTCCAGTGTCCTTGAATACACTGCAGTCAAGTGCAACCTCCAGTGTCATTCGAATTGAATTGCAAATTCTAGTTGCAGACTATGTATGTGCTGCCAGAATCAAAGAGAAACTATTATCTTGTTCTTAGTGTAGTTTTAATTCGCCGCGTACAGATTTAATTTAAACCAGTTTTGTGTTCAGAATGTTTAGTTTGTGTTGTGGATTCATCTGCTGACACATTTCAAAGGAAAACATTCTTTTATTTGAAATGCAGTCATAAAATGCTAGTTGCAGATGTATGTGCTGCCAGAATCAAAGAGAAACCATTTTCATGTTGTGATATTGTAGTTTAAACAGTGGAGTGGCGTGGGTTTCGGCCGCCCGGGGCGGAGGAAAATTTTGCCCCCCCCCCCTCCCCCAAAACCAGTGTGTGTGCGGTGAATTAAAACTACACTCAGAATATGAAAATGGTTTTTCTTTGATTCTGGCATTAAATAAATAGTCTCTAGAATTTTATAACTGGGGTTCATGGGGTGAGGTTTGTCTAGGTCTTGGAGGCGGATGACCAGGACATACTGAACCCCAGATTCCTACCCACCCCTTAAACCCTTTTCCTTCCCAGAACTCTCCTCTCCTTCCTTTCCTTAAAAAAAACCCTCCACACAGCATTCTCAAAGATGACATAGGCCCTGAGGGAAATTATTTTCCTCAGAGCCTCCTGTGTGGAGCTCATGTAAAAAAAAAAAAAAAAAAAAAAAAAAAAAAAAAAAAGAAAAAAAAAAAAAAAATAAAAAAAAAAATAAAAAAAAAAAAAAATAAAAACTGCACATCGAATTACAGAATATTTTCCTTCGAAATGTGTCAGCAGATGAATCAAACTGGAATTTTAATTTCTGTACTGGTTTAAATTAAATCTGTACCTGGCGAATTAAAACCACATTCAGAACATGAAAATGGTTTTTCTTTGATTCTGGCAGCACATACATAGTCTGCAAATAGAATAATATAACTGAACTTCAAATACGAGGATGTTTTCCTACGAAATGTGTCAACAGATGAATCTACAACTGGAAATTTACATTCTCAACACAAAATTAGTCTAAATTAAGTCTGTATGCGGTGAATTAAAAGTACCCTTCGAATAATAAGAAAAAAACATCTATAAACTTTTGCGTGTCAATGTTTGCGCACAAAATTTCCGGTTCTTCCCATGCCTTTTATGTAAATGCTCCATTTTATTGTTTTTTTTTTTATCCTTTTGCAAAAAACAAAATTGTTGCGTGTCCTTTCCCATTCGTCCCGTTCCCCTTCCACCTCCCCTTCCTCTCCCGCGTCCCCTTTCTCTCGCGTTCCCGCTCCGCCTCCTCCACCTTTCCTCTCCCCACTCCCCTCCCCTCTTCCCCGGTCCCGCGAACCCCGTCCCGCAAATCCCCTCCCGAGATCCCCTCCCCCCACTCAAGTTCCCCTCCCCCTCCCAGGTTCTCCTCCCCACTCCCGCGAACCCCTATCCAAGTCCTCCTCCCGCTTTCCATACATTCAGTCCCGGTACATTCAGTTTTCAAACATCTCGCGTGCTACCTATTGCAATTTTTTATATAAATTTCATAATGCTAGTGCTCACCAGTAGTTTTATACAAATCTTGCCCGGACCATGACAAACAAAAGCAAAAAAGAATTATCCAATTTGGTGCAGTCGTTCGGAAGTTATGCGCGTACATACATTTCGGCGATTATATATAGATAATAAAGATAAAGAAGAACATTGTATTCTTCACTAGAGTCACCTGACATGGCATTGACTCCACGGCTGCACGTAAAAAATATCAAATTCAGTATATTTCGGATAGCGCCATTAAAGAATGGCATATCGGTAGGTTACATGTGTTTAGAATGTTGACTTTGTACTGCCAGAGTCAAAGAGAAACCATATTAATGTTTTGAGTGTAGTTTTAATTCGCCGCATACAGATTTCATTTAAACCAGTTTTGGGTTCAGAATATAACAACAAATTAAATTACAAGTTGCATATTCATCCTATTACTTGCATACCATTCTTGATTACCGAGATAGCAGTTATAAATTTGTGGTAGAATTCATACACACGATTTTTATTGGAAGAATACTCTTCACTCAATTATGTGGTTATAAAAACATTTTTAAACGAATTTTCTATATCTTGGCGCATCGTTTTTTGTAATTGTCAAAGTCGAAAATTCCAAGTTTGACGTTTTCAAATGCGTGAAAAGTCATTATTTATTCCCAAACTCCTTTGAATGATGTTTTTTTCATAAAGAGAGGAGTATGAATTAAGATTTATGTAGAAATAATAAAATCAGTTTATATTTCTGCAATTATATTTTTTGAAAAAAAAATTCAAAATGGGAGATTTTTTAAGTTTTTTTTTAATTAGTTAGCTGTCCTTGAAAAACCTCTACCGATATTATCATGTAGTATACATGAATAATAAGATATATTATCTGGTCAACAGAAAACAATCGCAAAAAAAGCAATGCCTTTGTTTATCCATTTATTTTTTTATTTTTCATTATTAAATTCAAATTAAATAAATAAAGTCAAATTGCCTGGTTTAGTTCACATCAGGTAGTTGCATGCTGTTATTTGTGGAAGTTAATATTACATGAATGGGGGCACTTTATATGGAAATTTGACAGAAAGCAGCAAGGTAAAATCAGCGCGGTTTTTCGAAATACGCCCGGCTTTCAACAGGTAAAAGAAAATATGTATCAACATTATTTTTTTATCTGGGTAAAATATATTTTTTTTACTTTTACCCTATGAAAGAGAATGGAAACTAATTTCTAGCTAAAGAATAACGCAGTAAAAAACATGAAACTTAATAATATACGTTACTAGAATGATCATATTACCCAAATCGTTATTTTGGTACAAGAGACTCCCGGGTATTTTCAGACCGCTTTCGACTAAGACTGAGAAGTTATAAGTTTCCAGAATTATCTATATCTTATGTATGAGCCCGCTTTATATTATTATGTAAGGTAGACTTTGTAATCCTGAATAGTTTCGGTCGTAACACGAAAATGTTTTTTTTTATTTCCAGTATGATGAATGCCTAAGGAATCATAAGGTCTTACTTACTGCGATATGTATATATTTTTTAATTGAAACACATAAAAAGGTTACAATTTTACAACATAATAAAAACATCAAAATTTCAATCACTCTCCTAATAAAGCAGCTGCTTGTGTTTAGGAGAGGATAACTAAAAAAAAATACATTTGTTTAAATTAAAACAAAAAAAAAATGTTAATTTAACAAAAAATATTACTGATTTTATGAGAAACTACAGATAAAAGTAATAAAAATATAGGTTAGTTAATAAATTATTCAAAGTATTGATAAGGCAAAAACATATTTCTAAACAATAAGTAAAGTTATTAGGTGCAGTTGTTACAAGCAAAAAGTGTTTCTCCAATGTGAGGATGAATAGTTCCATTTCGAGAACATGAATAGTTGCAGTTTGGTCATGAAAAAGGTTATTCTTGACTGTGAGTCAGCTTATGTTTCGTTAAATATTCCTTTCGAGAACATGAAAAGGAACAGTCTGAACATGAAAAAGATTTTACTCCACTGTGAGTCAGCATGTGTTTTGTCAAATATATCTTTTGAGAACATGTATAGGAACAGTATGAACATAGAAAAGGTTTATTTCCCGTATGTGAAAAGATGTGCATTTTTAAATATCCCTTTTGAGAAAATGATTTGTTGCAGAAAGTACAAGAAAAAGGTTTTTCTCCAGTGTGTGTAAGCATGTGAGTCTTCAACGATCCCTTTTGAGAAAATGAATGGTTGCAGACGGAACATGAAAAGGGTTTAACCCCACTGTGAGTCAGCATGTGGGTCGTCAAATGTACCTTTTGAGAACATAAATAGGAACAGACTGAACATGAAAAAGGTTTTTCACCAGTGTGTCTAAGCATGTGAATTTTCAACGATCCCTTTTGAGAAAATGAATGGTTGCAGACAGAACATGAAAAGGGTTTAACCCTACTGTGAGTCAGCATGTGCCTTGTCAGATGTACCTTTTGAGAACATGAATAGGAACAGTCTGAACATGAAAAAGGTTTATTTCCCGTATGTGAAAGGATGTGCATTTTTAAATATACTTTTTGAGAAAATGATTTGTTGCAGAAAAAACAAGAAAAAGGTTTTTCTCCAGTGTGTGTAATCAAGTGCATCTCCAACGATCCTTTTTGAGAAAATGAATGGTTGCAGACGGAACATGAGAAAGATTTTGCTCCACTGTGAGTCAGCATGTGTTTCGCCAAATGCTCCCTTCGAGAACATGAATAAGTACATTCGGTACATGAAAAGGGTTTTATTCCACTGTGAGTCAGCATGTGTTTGTTCAAACCTCCCTTTTCGGCACATGAATAAGTACAGTCGGTACAAGAAAAAGGTTTTTCTCCAGTATGGACGCGCAAATGCATTTTTAACCTTGACTCGTGAGAGCAGGAGTAGTTGCAATAGGTACAAGACAATCGTTTTTTTCCAGGAGGCGTCTTCAGGTTGGTTATTAAGTCTGAAAAATGACGAATAAAGCTTAAAAAACGTTAAGTAAATTCAATAAAAAACACAGTTCTTTTTAAACTCAAAATGTGAAAACTATGAAAAAAAAATCGATTTTTACCTTCTTTCCTAGCGATTCTTTCACAGCTCTCCAAGTTTTCTTTTTTAACGTCTGCCTGATCTATGTTTATTTCCGTATAAGGAATTACCCCTCCATCTTTTTCTCGGGGTCCTGGTTCTGCCTTGATAGGAATGGTCTCCACGTTAATTCCACCTGTAATTAAAATTTAAATTTTATTGCCGGCAACCCGGGCGTTTATTGAAATAACATTATCATAAACAAAAATAAGTAAGTAACCCGCCTCAGTAGACGATGTCTGTTCTGAGACGGTAACATATAAATGCATACATACACACGTAAACATATGTATGCATACATACACACGTAATCATAAAAACATAAGTATATAGAATCTAGATAAAAATTATTGGAAATCTTCGATGGTTATCATAAAACCAAACTCTGAAAAAAATTATTGGTAATTGCTAAAAGGTTATAATAGGATGTACATAACGTCATCTTTTCTGAAGTATTTTGGCGCATTGAGTCATCCAGGAGTTCTTTTGTCTTCCTCTGGATGACTGTCGATGAAGCTCCATAGACATTGGCTGCTTCACTGTGTGGTCCGATGGTCTCCGTTTTATGTGCTCATACCATCTCAACTGTCATTCCTCCAGCTTACTGTTTATGTCTGTGACACCCAGGCTACCACGAATGCGTGATTAATCGTATCTTTTAGTGATACGCCTGCCGACCATCTAAAAATTCGCATTTGTGCTTTTTCGAGTTGCCTAGAGTAGGAGTTGTACATAGTCCAGCATTCGGAGCCATACGTTATGGTGAGTCTTACAATAGTCTGGTATATCTTTCCTTTAAGTTTTATAGGCATTTTGGAGTCGCGCAATATTCCTGATACGGATCTGAATTTAATCCTATTCTATTCTAAACCTATTCTATGGCTGACATCCGCTGCACATCTTCTGTCTCATTGGATTAGTGAGCCCAGATACTTAAATGAATCACAGTTGGCTAATGTTACTCCATCCAGTTGCATTGAAGGAGTAACAGCATTTGTGTATTCAAATGGCAAATACAAATATTCAGTCTTTTTCCTGCAAATTTTTAGGTTAGATGAACCTACATAATGTCATAAAACCAAAAATATAAAAAGAATTATTGAAAATTATTATAAGGTTATCTTGAAATGCACATGTGCATAGTATACTATGTATAGTATCATAAAACAAAAATCTTAATCGAATTAATGGCAATTGTTATAAGTTTAACATGGAATTTATAGGTACATATAGTTTCATAAAATCAAGAATTTCATTAAAACATTAAAAACACATAGTAATGCCAAGATCTAAATTTAAACATAGTAACATTTCAACAAAATAATATAAATAAACGTAGGAGGTAATAATAACATTTCATAACAACAATGCATTCATTCGGTATTTTTTTTTTTTTTTATTAGTAATAGAAGGTACATAAATTACAAATAAATTTTATACAGTAATTAATTACATAGTAGATATATTTGATGTACCCCATAATTAAGCAAGGCTTTTGTGTGTGGGGGGGGTGTTATTGTATTGCTTTTTTTATATCATTCAGTTTATTTATATCACATTTAACTTACCATTTAAACGAAGTTTTCAGTATAATTTTTAAAGTGGTTTTAAAAAATTTTATATTGGTATTCATGTTTCTAATTTTTTCGGTAATGAATTAAAAAAATTTGCTCCGAGATATTTATGACTCAATTGTCCAATTTTTTTTTTACATTTTGGAGTGGGAAGTATTGATGTTTGTCTAAGACTTCTGTTATTTTTAAATGGTGCAACTTGATTTTTAATATTATCTTTATAAATTTGTAATGATAAAAGTATAATGCACTTAATTTTCTGACTTTAAATTGTTTGAATAAAAGTTCTGACGAATATGAGTAGGGTTTTTTTAAATTGTTTTTATTATTAGTTTTATGTAAATTGTTTGTGTTTGATTTGTATATGTACCGCCCCATCCTATAATGCCGTATTGTATAATTGATTGACAGAAAGCGAAGTATGTGGTTCTAAGTAATTTTTCGTTTAAAATATCTCTTAAACATCTAAATATATATGTTAGTTTCCTTATTCTGTTGTTCAGAATATTTATGTATAAAGAAAATAACTTAAGTTTTTTTTTGTTTATCGGTCTCTTATCTGCTTTCGGGATGGACGACAAAAAATGCTTTTTTTCAATTGCTTTAACAGATTTTTGGATTTTTCTTGCACGTTTTCCTATGTATTTACATACATATTCGTGCTTAATCACTCGAATCCATAAACTTGATTTTAAGAGAATATTACATTGCTAGACACACGTATGACGTATGAGGCGTACCTGATTTGGTATTTCTGAACTCAAACTATTTAGTCATGAGAAAGGAATTAACGGAAAAAGATGGCATAATAAAGAGCCTTGAAGTCAGATTGGCCGAAGTGGAGCAAAGAACCCGTGAAGATACCCTTGAATTTGCAGGGATTCCGGAAAGAGAGGGAGAACAGCCTGCAGAAACAATTAAATGGGTGGCCGGAGTCACGGGTGTCGACTTAAAAGGCGATGATATTCTAGATATCAAGAAAATACCGGACCGACGACCAGGAGTTCCCCCAAAATTCCACGTCAGATTTACCAACCCCCAAAAAAGACGGCAGATATTACTGAACAGGAAGCAACTTAACCTAACCACAACCCAAGGAAACGCATTCCAGAAAATCTTTGTTAGTGAAATCCTTAGTGCCTTTTTCAAAGATCTTCTGTGGAGGTCGAAGAATAAAGCAAAAGAAATGGGATACAAATTTGTCTGGTATAAAGATTGTAAAATAATGATTAAAAAAAATGAAAGTGATAGAATAATACACATCAAACATTCGGATGATCTAAAAAAAGTTGTTTAGATTTTTTTTTGGTGAGAGCCCCTCTCTCACCGGTCATACACTGGGTCGATTCCCCTCAGTTTGGTGAGTCATATTATGTACATTTATTTGTTCACTGCAACAATAATTCACCTCCTTCACATTCAATCAAAGGGTGAAATCCCCAGTGATGGCCACGAATTAGTGGAGCTCTCATTAAAATTAATTTAACAGTTTTTTTTCTTTTTTATAAAATAAATTAAATATGGCTATTAACATTAATAACATGTATAAAGAACTAGGTGATCAAGACAATTTGTTTACAACATCAGATGCTAAAATATGTAAATATCTGACAGCCGATCCAAAAACCACTACTATTATGCACCAAAATATTAGGTCAATCAATAAAAACTTTAATGAACTTCAGATACAACTGAACCACCTTAATATAGACTTTGATGTAATCATTCTTACAGAATGTTGGTTAACAAACATTTACACTCCAAAACTTATAACTCACTATTCTTCATTCAATTCTTCAAATCATAACAGTCAGAGCGATGGAGTTGTGGTATACACAAAAAATGTTCTAAACTCCGTTGTAACTGAAGTAAACATTATTGACGCGAGCTGTATGCAAATAATGTATAATAATGATTCGTGCATTCTAGCAATATACCGCTCTCCATCCATACGTAATATCACACCATTTCTTAATAGTCTTAATAGCATACTCTCTAATCTTTCCTATACTAAAAATTTAATAATTATGGGAGATTTAAACATCAACATACTCCCAAATAACCAACACCACCAATGTCACGACTACCTGAATATGTTAGAGTTCCATGGACTAATTAGTACTATCAATATACCAACAAGAACAGCTAATGAATCTACATCATGCATAGATCACATAATGGTCAAAACTAATAAACAAAACAAAAGCATTGTTTACAAATCAACAATTACAGACCATTACACAACAATATTCACATTACAATCCGACGCCACAAAAACCAAAAGAGATCAGTCAATCATATACAATAATATTAATTTTGACAATTTAAAAAACATAATTAAAAATAAATCTTGGCAAGAGCTTTTACAAATAAAAAACTCAGATGATGCATGGAATTATTTTATTGACTTTTTGAAAAACGAATTAATTAATAATACCACAATTTTAACAAAAAAAATACCTAACAAAATTAAACCCTTGAAATCATGGATAAACTATTCAATTATCAACTGCATTCGTAGAAGAAACGCATTACACAAAAAAGTGAAAGAAAATCCCTATGACATAATATCACTAAACATCTACAAAAGATATAGAAATACATGCGGCGAAGTCATTAGAAAGGCGAAAGAAATCTACTACAGACACAAAATCCAAGAAAGTAACAACGATCCCAAAAAAATATGGCAAACTTTAAGGGAAGCCACAAATACACAAAACGCTAAAGACAAACAGGACATAAGTAAACTTTGCATTGACGGAAAAATTATTGACACCTCAAAAAACCCCAAGCTCGTTGCGGATTACATCAATAATTACTTTACAAATATTGGTTCAAATCTTGCTTCTCGTCTACCAAATTGTGGGAATGCTCTACCTGCTGAAGCAGAACTTCAATTTCCCAAAAGAAGTTTCAATTTTCAAACTGTGTCAGGGGAAGAGATTCTAAAAATAATGAATTCCTTAAAAAACACTTCTTCTGCCGGGGTTGATGGAATAACAACCAAGATTTTGAAAACGCTGTCTACGGAAATTACATTTCCCCTAGAATACCTAATTAACCTTAGCATCAGTCAAGGACACTTCCCCTCGAACCTGAAACAAGGTATCGTTATTCCCATACATAAAGCAGGTAACAAGACAGACATAAACAATTACAGACCTATAACTCTACTGACCAGTCTATCCAAAATATTTGAAAAAATTATCAATGCTCAGTTGGTAAAATTTCTAGTGAGCCATAAAATACTCTCAGAAAATCAGTACGGGTTCCAAGAAAACAAGAGTACCTCAGACGCTATTGCCGCCGTAACTGACTTCATTGTAAAAAACCTCGATAAAAGCAAAAAATGTATTTCCATATTTTTAGACCTTTCCAAAGCCTTTGATACAATATCACACAGTAAATTAATAAACAAACTTCAAATAATCGGTATTACAGGCAACGAACTTAACTTTTTTAAGAGCTACCTTGATGACCGCAAGCAACAAGTGAAAATAATGAACACACTTAGCAATCAGTGCTCAACTCACTATGGGATACCTCAAGGTAGCATATTGGGACCGTCTTTGTTCCTTTTATATATCAACGACTTATGTAACATTAACATTCAGGGAAAAATAGTTAGTTTTGCCGATGACACTGTTTTACTATTTGAAGCTGACACTTGGCAAGCTGTTTACAAAAAAGCTGAAACGGATATAAACATTATAAAAAAGTGGTTAGATACAAATACGCTCACATTGAACACCGAGAAAACTAAATATGTCACATCAAGCATAAATATAATAGGTCAACCTCGTGATGACGCCTCTATTAGAATACACACATGTTTAAATTCCGATGAATCTTGTCAGTGTCCCTACATTGAGCGCACTACACAGATGAAGTATCTCGGCCTCACAATTGATCCATATCTCAAATGGAATATTCACACTCAAATAATTGCAAACAAAATAAGAAAAACCATGCATTTTTTTAGAACGATACGAAACTTTCTCGACTTACAACACTTGAAAATGATTTATTTTGCAGTCTGTCAATCCATTATTGAGTATGGTATCATAGCATGGGGAGGCGGTACTGCATCAGCACTAGACCCAATCATAAAGGCACAGAAAACTATTATAAAATTAATTCTTAGACTACCTCTAATTACAGATTCGAACTTAATCTTTAATATTATGAATGTGTTTGATGTTCGGCAGATATACGCAAAAACAATCCTCACTCATCTATTCACAAATATACATAAATACTATGAAAAAAGATTAAATACTCGCTGTATTCGAAACAATAACAAAGAATTACTACAAATTCCCATAACTCATACTACTTTTGGTCAACGTAGCTTCAGATACCTTGCAACAAGACTTTACAACATTCTTCCAATTAGTATAAAAAAATGTGATTCACAAAAAAATTTCAAAAAAAACATAAAAGTTTGGATAAAAAATAATGATAGGGCATTTACCGGTGCACTCACCCAAATTCGAAATTAGTAATGAACCAATGCTGTCACTATTGCACCTATGTTATTGTTATTATTAATGCAACCAATCTATTGTGCGATTATTTTCTAATATAGGTGTAGGTATTTTCACAGAATT
Organism: Limnephilus rhombicus; assembly: GCA_929108145.2. NCBI lineage: Eukaryota > Metazoa > Arthropoda > Insecta > Trichoptera > Limnephilidae > Limnephilus > Limnephilus rhombicus. The sequence goes on along the minus strand of OV815290.1, from coordinate 7,461,203 downwards.
ATAAATTGACGTAAAATTACTGCCTCAACACAGGCTAGCCTAGTGAGGCAGGTTACGAGAAACCTACGTTTATAATTATAAATCTCTATTCTTTAAGTACCTACTGTTATATGTATATTGTTTACCATTATTATCTTTTGTACTTATGCAAGTTTTAAACTATTGTATACTTTTTTTTGTAGTTATAAATCTTTAAATTTTTGTTCAATAAAGATATTATATTATTATTATTATTATTAAACAGAAAGTGAGCGCTTAGTCAGTAGAGTCAACAAATTATTTAAGTGAAATAGAACAATTACTGTGTTTATATAATCTACGATTTTTTATGATACCGGCCAGTTTTTCCTTAATAAAAGCATCATCAGGGTGTAAATTTAAACTGATCAAAAAATAAATTGTGAGATTTTATGTATACATTTAGAAAGAGACAAAACATATCATTAAATTTTGAAGGAAAAGTGAGAAAGCATGAAATTAAAATTTTACATTACAGAAAGAAAGAGTCATAAAGGGTTACAATATTTTTGTAGATACTCAGTGTAGGCTGGTGGTTAAATGAAGAACAACGAGGTTGCGTGATAAAAAACCTTTAATGAGTTCCCACAATAATTATAATTTGTAATCACACAAACACGGTCAGCGTAACAGTCTTACGATATTAAATAGTACTAACGAAGTTACACACTGGGTCAAGGTTGATTGCGGATAGAAGAGGCGACTGCTTTGGTTAGTTGAACGAACACTGGTCCTTTCGCTGTTGTTGGGCGCGTTTTATATGGCCAGACCAGTGGAGTATTGGTAGTAAATCATCACTCGGCTAGTTACTCGAAAGCGCTGGAACTGTGCATTGCAAGCGTACAATGGTTCGTACCTTTTCTGGAATGCGTGAGAGGTAGGTAGGTCCGCGGCTCTGTTTCGATGAACTAGGTACCTACTGTTCAGTCGCGTACCGTCCATGCCAGACGGCTGACGGGAGCTCTAGTAATTTCGCTTGCATATATTTGAACACAGGCGCCGCTTTTGGAAACATCGATACGGTTCGGGGGCAAGCCAAAGCGTGACGTAGCAAAGGCTGGTTGCTACATTATCTTTCTAATACTATAAAGAAGTAGATTTGATTGTTTGTTTGCATTGAATAGGCTCCGAAACTACTGAACCGATTTGAAAAATTCTTAAAGAAAAAAGTTAAAAATTAAAGAAAGCAACATTATCAGCGAGTAACATGGGCTGAATATAATGCTCTGGCGTCATGAAATTTGTATAAATGAAAATGTGTGTATTTCATATATTATAGCGGCAGGGGGGAAATGCGGGAGGAAGGCGGGGTTTGCGGAGAGGGAAGACGCGAGAGGTGGAGAAGGTGGAAGGGAACGGGAATGCACGGGAAAGGACATACAGGGAGAATCAGTTTATTTCTTTGAACGCATGCCGGGTACCAGCTAGTATTATATATATACAGGGACAAAACGTCACATGAACAGGTGATTAAGGGATAATCGATTTTCGTGGGTTTATGGGAAATATCCCTAATATAGGATATGGGACACATTTAACTGATTATCATGAATTTGGGTTTTGATTTTAAAAGCTTTCTTTATTTCCGAGTGCTTCTAAATTATATTATATGTGACCATAACATTTCTGAAAATCCATCATATTGCGTGTTGTTTTACCGATATAAAATGCTGAACAATCACTACGATTTATAAATTATTAATTATAGATTCGAATGACAAAGTTTGTCGTCTTCATCCATTCTTTATCAATTCTTAATTATTTTGTTCATTGTTGGCGATTAACTATAAAGTTTTGTGGTAGCATGAGACAATAGGCCACCAGCATGGATTTCATAACGACTTGGAAAAAGTAGTGTGGATAGATTTTTTTACTAAGATTACGAAAATGTGATGCAAGATGCAAGTGGCATATTATCTAAAATTCTAAAGCGCTGGATAGTTTATTTGAATGTTTAATTTGGTATATTTGGGTAAATATTTCCCTATCGAGTCCGCGCTCAAAACACACTTTAAAAAATTAAAACAAATTGTACTAGGTAGATTACAGTTAGTACTTAATAAGTAATTTAGTAACCGGAATTGAAAAATATTGCATTTTAATGGTTATTTTGTTATCTCTAAAAACGCGAAATGTCATTTCTCAAGGAACGCCATGTTGTTAATTACGACAGCAAACGACTCGCGTGATTTTTCGTGTTTATGAAACCGAACAAAATAATTATTAATACGCATTATTTATCATTTCCGAAGATTGCAAATCGTACTTATTATTGTCTAACTGACAGAAAGTGATTTTTTCTTTTAAAAATGCGTATTTCAAAGTCGTAATTAAAATGGCGGCCCTTGAAAAATGACATTTCGCGATTTTTAAATTTAAAAAAAAAACATTAAAACGCAATATTTTTCAATTCTGGTTACTGAATTACTTGTAACTAACCATTATCTAATAAAATAAAATACTTTTTTGTTTAAAACCACGAAATTTATTAATTTATGAACCGACCGGTTTCGCTTTATTCAAGCATCTTCAGGGTACAAATTAATAGTGCTAATTCAGATGCTTGAATAAAGCGAAACCGGTCGGTTCATAAATTAATAAATCTCGTGGTTTTAAACAAAAAAGTATTTTATTAAATATGTCAAACCACAGAGTTATTGCTTTCTACAATAACCATTATCTACCTAATACAATTTGTGTTAATTTTTTAAAGTGTGTTTTGAGCGTGGACTCGACAGGGAAATATTTAGGTACCTATATTTATATTATTAAGTTTTTTTCTGTGGTAAAGCTACTTCTGTGGTTAAGCTGGTAAGCTTTTAAGTCGAGAAATTTACTCAGTGTTTTGGTAATGGTATAGGTGGTATTTGATAATCTTTCAAAAACAAAGATAGGGATTTATGGTCTCTCTTTCTAAACTTTTTTTTGTTATATGCCTGACCACATGATAAAAAGGAGACACCTACTTAAAACATTTTTTTCACTACGCGGTATTTAGTAAGAGATCTGCGTGACTTCTGGCTTTGATGTTTTGTAACAAATAAAGCACTACGGAACCTCGGTGGTTCAAGGAAAAACCAAAGTAATTAAAGTACAGATAGAGATGGGCGTCATTATTAAGCATTTGTCTTGGCTATTTAACATTCGCAAACGGATAGGAATTTAGAACATCTTAATTCAGTATCCTATATTTTTACAAAAAATACAATAAACTTACTGGTTGTCGGAGGATTCCCGGCGTACTGAAAACATTCCTTCTTCACATCCTGTAGGTCAATAAACATATCCGTAGCCGTCATTTCTATTTCACCTACGTCTTCTTCCCGGAATTCTGGTTCCGTTTTGATGGAAACACTCTCTGGATTTGGAAGATCCATGGCACTGTTGCGATAGCATCCAAATATGAGGGTAACAACTGGTTGAAGCTTTGAAATTGCACCTGAAATAAAACATTTATTTAATGTTAATAGAACCTATTTGTATGCAGTTGCGTATTTATTTAAGTAGTCTAGATCTATACAAAATTCGGAAACTTGTATTTTTACTGCGCCTGTCATGCTAGATCACCTGTGTTGAGAGAGGCAAGTTTACAAATATTTTTCAGAATGTCAAGCTTAATCGCGTTAGACGCTACGGAGTTGTAAGTTGTAAGTATGCTTTAGTCAAAATTAAAGGTTAACGGTCACTCGGTTTGATTTAAAACAACGAATGGCCGCTATAAACGGATATGCAAGCAAAAAGAACTACTTGATTAATACTCAAGTAGAAAATATCAGCATGAACTTAAAATAACTGACATCTCTCTTCTGCCGCTGTTTTACGTAATTATTATTACGTGGAAATGTTTATTAGAGGTTATAAATGTGAACTACTATTTAGTATTGTGAATTCCGCTGAGAATAATGCATAAGACCTTTTCACACATACTGTTAACGCATATAATATAGAATATCTACGAGATGTGTTTATTTCACAAATTAATATATTTTTAGTGATAGAGAAAGGGTTGTGACAGCAATTGTTTTGGCATCTGCACACTGACTGCGTTGGCGCTGCCGCGATTTGATAATTCACCTTTGAAAAGTCGTCAAAATACACAGGCTGGCAATTTCACCAAGGCACAGATACCTTTATGTTGAAGGTTCGATCGACGAACGGTTAAACAAAAACATCTATTAGTTAACGAACGAACTTCTGAATCTGAAATGGCTCCCAGATGAAACTGACAGAGGCTTTCATGTGATTTATGGTTATGTTCAAGTACTGGCAAGTGTTGCCATTCTCTGGCGATTTAGAACCGTACCAAAGTATTATTACTTTTCACATCGTAATTGGCGCACAGAGCATTCAATTTGCTTGAACGGTGTATCTCTATCTCTATCTCTACATATTATAAAGTAAAGTCCCCCGCACCGTCTGTCTGTCTGTCTGTTCGCGATAAACTCGAAAACTACTGAACGGATTTTCATGCGGTTTTCACCAATAGAGAGAGTGTTTCTTGAGGAAGGTTTAGGTATGTAATTTGTCAAGGATTTGTGTAAATAATCCCCAATATGGAAGCTTGTGGAACTCCTGCAGATACATTTTTTGTTTTGCTAAAAGTATTATTTATTTTGGTACATATTTTTCTACCTCTAAAATAATCTTTAAATAAATTTAACACATTTCCTCTTATTGCAATTTTTTCTAGAGTTTTCAGAAGTTTTTTAGGGTTATTTGTGTCAAAAGCTTTAGTGTTATCGATAAACAAAACAATAACATGTAATTTATTATTTAATTGATTATTTATATAATTGGAAAAATCTTGCAGTAGTTTTTCAGTGTTTTTTTTTTCATTGGAAGCCGTTTTGATTTGGATCTATGATAGAGAATTTTTCAATATAATTATTTAATTTATTTGATATAAATTTTTCGAGAATTTTTTCTAATGCAGGTAGTATACTAATAGGCCTATAATTTCCCAGTTCAATGTGTTTATATACCATAAGAAATATACACCGTCTACCATGGGATACGCATGTCAAAGACATATACTCACTGACACAAATTCTTCCCTTTACCATTCTGCCAAAATATAGCATCACCACTGCCATCCTACAAATAATTCAACACTCCTCACACACCAACACTAAACCAGCCTTTAATTCCGATATACACCAGCACAAAACACGATCACAAAATCAAATACACCTATCATCATCTACACACACAACTAAATTTGGAATTAACTCCTTACAATACATCGCACATACGCAATACAACGCATTACCTAATGTCCTAAAACTACCAAAATCAAACAAAAAAATATTGGCAAAGGCTCTAAAAGGATATTTTCTCAGCAACTTTATTAACCAGTGACGAATTTAGCTGTCTTCTTTTGTAACTCTTGTATCTTCTTCAATTACCTGTATCAAGTGTGTCAAGTCCATTTAAAAATCTATATATTGTTCATTGATTTCTGTGTTCTTATGTAAAAATAATTTTCCTTTAGATGTATAATGTTGTCCTTCCCGAAAAGAGTTTTATTAAACTCATTGGGAGTAATGTATTATGAATTTTATGTAATAATTTTGTAATAAATTATCTCTAATAAATAAATAAATCCTTAAGTTTTGACGAATTTTTTGACGTCATACGAGTATTTAACTTTTTTTTTACATGAATACCGCCCAAGAGTTCCAACACGGCTAACGCCATTTCAAGCAACGTTGATTTCTGAATGGTGGTCTTACACCAGGGCGATACTGGGAGTATCTTCCACTCTGGAACGTGCCGCATATACACTATATATTATTTTAAATGAATAAATTGTGAAATAACACAAATTAATCAAATAAAATTTGTTTGCCGATCCCGCGACCTTCGGAGTGCTAGTCAAGAGCCTTACCACTGGACTACGCCGGCCGTCAATATGCCAGGCCTACTTGAATGTAGAATAGGGGGCGTTCAAGTATTACGTAACGCAATTTTTGAAGATTTTTGACCCCGCCATGTAACGCACCGTAACGTTTTTCCATACCCCCCTCCCCCCCCCCTAAACGTTACGTAACGCCCAAACGACAATTTTTACCTGAAAGTTGCGCTAAGTACTGGTCGCTTAAATGCCTTTTTTCTTGTTTTAATCACGTTTGCGGTAATAAATAAAACAAGAGATTTCTAGAACGTAAAGGATTGCCAACTTGGAAGATTTGAATTCCCTAGTTTTTTTTATCTAAATAAAGAAAAACATCTTACGTAACGCGTTGTTCGAACCCCCCCCCCCTCGTTACGCACAGTAACGTTTCTCGATACCCCCCCCCCCCCCCCCACCCCAAGTGCGTTACGTAATACTTGAACGGCCCCATACAACAAACAAGATGTATTCAGATAGAGATGCCAGGAACGAATCTCTTGTGATCATTTTAGAGCAGTTAAAATGTTTTGAAAATTAAGCAACGAATGAATTAAATAAAGTAAATAACTGATTTTTTTATTATTTTAGGATCGTATGATGATACGACTGTATTATTTCAATCAAAGAGCCATTTTTTGTCCACCTGTCAGGAGCGATCGCAAATTTTTGATTTTTTTTAAGTAAGAGGCATGCTAAGTGTGTTTACTATCATGTCGTCCTACCCAAAATTCAACGGTTCAACAACAGTACAACTAACTAAATTGGGTGGTCTGAACAGGTTTCCCTTTTAGGCGGGGGGTATCGTTGGGTCATTTACACAATATATCTCTTATTTACACACATCTATATCAAATCATGGACCTAGCGAATTAATATTGTTGCATATCCCTAATCATTCCCACCTATTCCTGTGTGTACCTTTCACGATCCGCGCCGTCAGTTCAAGTTTGATCTCCGCCATAGTCTACAAGTCAAATTCACTCGCCGCTTCCTTCAGATAAGTAGAATACCTACCGCATTTTCGCATTTTTACCATTAACGCCCGCTTTTTTGTTGCCGTAATGAATAAAATGCCATTGATAAGGTTCAAATCCACGAAAATAGTAACCAAGGGCGGATCCAGCTTTGGCGCAAGGAGGGGGGGGGGTCACATAGTCGTGGTCAAGTCACAAGTTATAATTTAATTTTGATAATAGGTAATAGATACAAGTAAAAAGTAGGTATGTAATTGTGATAATAATAGATACAAAAAATAAATAATACATTATGTTAAACAATTTTAATTAGTGGTCCACACAGGTCCTGGACCCAGCCCAGGGGGGGGTCATGACTCACATGACCCCCCCCTGGATTCGCCCTTGATAGTAACACGTACTTCGTACGACCAACATCTCAATTTATTAATTTCTTCATCGTTTTCAGAATCGTCTTCGTAAAAATCTCCTTCATTATCCGGTATACAATTACACCGAAAATCAGAGTCTTGGATTTTTTTATATTTTTTATTTATCTGTATACAGTATGTTTACATTGGGTTTTTCGATGCCTGTCTCACTGGGATATACCTGTGTCGAGACAGGTAAAACTTTCAATTTCACAAAAAAAAACTAAGAAATAAAATATAAAATAGTAATTTAAATAAAAGAAAAAAAAACCTTTTTATTTCAGAGATAAGTATAAAAATACAAATAAATATACCGAAAACATTCCATATACATAAAATAACGTCCGTCACGCTATGAAAAAAAACATTATTAAAAAATAGCTTATACCTAACCTAACCTAACCTAACCTAACCTAACGTAACCTATTTAACCATTTTTTACACAAATTTTACATCACTTTTAAAGACTTTTCAAAGGAGGCATTGAGTTGAATTCATTCTGAATTGTCCGGTCACCAAAATACGGACACCCGAAAAATAAGTAACCTTTGTGTGAGAACCGACGTGTGATGATATAAAAACAATGATTAATTTAATAAATTCACAAATATTTTGTAAAATAATCACTGGTGATTATAATATAGTTGATACATAAAGTAGTAATAAAGTTGACTAATAATATCATAATATAGTTGATGAATAAAATTATTTACGTAAATACAAATAACTTTTTAGATAAGCCACATCTTACAAAAATTTTCAAAATTAAACCTTTGACAAAATGATAAATTCGTTAAAACCAGCTCGTACACAATAGTATACTTGATGAAGTGACATTTTCACTTTTATCTTTAACTTGTAACTTTAACTAACGGGTAATATTCAAAATAAAATTAAGGTAACGGTCGACCCTACAATTGCAACAATTTGCATCAAGTGCACGATTCTTCAACACTGCAAATGGTGGGGTCTGGCTCCTTCAGGTTAAATAAAAAATGTATTCTCATTATGTTTTCGACTAAGAAACATAACTGTTTATGCTTTTTCTACGGAAAAAAGATTGGGAACTAATATCTAATATCTAGAACTAATAACTAACAATGTAGAACACACGTAACATAACAATAAACATTGTTAAATTTGTCACATTAACGAAATGGTTATTTGTAGTACTGGAGACTCACCGGTATTTTCAGATCGCTTTCGACTAAGACTGAGAAGCCATAAGTTTACAGAAGAGCTTTCTTGTGAATGAGCACGCTTGTATAGTATTTAAGGTGGCCTTTGTTAACTAGTTGTTAACTTGTTGAATAGTTTTGATCGTAAAACGAGAATAGTTTTTTTAATATTATTTGTATCGTCAGGTCTAACTCTCTGCCATACTAATATTGCAGTCGTAACAAGCAAAAAGTGTTTCTGCACTGTACGTCAGAACGTGCTTTGACAAGTTAGTATCCCTTTCGAGAACATGAATAGTTGCAGTTTGATCAAGAAAAAAGTTAATTCCCACTGTGAGTCCGCATGTGTTTCGTCAAATATATCTGTCGAGAACATGTATAGGAGCAGTCTGAACACGAAAAAGGTTTTTCTCCGGAGTGTGTAAGCATGTGTGTCATCATCGATCCCTTTTGAGAAAATGAATAGTTACAGACGGGACATGAAAAGGGTTTCACTCCACTGTGAGTCAGCATATGCCTCGTCAAATGCCCCCTTCGAGAAAATGAATACGTACACTCGGAACATGAAAAAGGTTTTACTCCACCGTGAGTCAGCATGTGGCTTGTCAAATGCCCCTTTCGAAAAAATGAATAAGAACAGACGGAACATGAAAAAGGTTTAACGCCACCGTGAGTCAGCATGTGGCTCGTCAACTGCTTCTTTCGAAAACACGAATAAGTACAGTCGGAACATGAAAAGGGTTTTACTGCACTGTGAGTCAGCATGTGGCTCATCAAATATGACTTTTGAGAACATGCGTATGAACAGTATGAACAAAAAAAAGGTTTTTCTCCAGTGTGTGTCAACATGTGTATCTTCAACGATCCTTTTCGAGAAAATGAAATGTTGCAGATGGAACACAGAAAAGGTTTTTCTCCACTGTGAGTCAGTAAGTGTGCCTTCAAAGATTCCTTATGACGATATGACATGGTGCAATCGGAACAAGAAAAAGGTTTTTCTCCACTGTGTTTGAGCATGTGATTTTTCAGATTATTTTTTTGAGAACACGAAAAGTTACATTCCGAACATGAAAAGGGCTTTACTCCAGTGTGAGTCAGGATGTGTCTGTTCAAAAGTCCCTTATAAGAACATGAATAAGTGCAGTCGGTACATGCAAAAGGTTTTTTTCCAGTATGGACGCGCATGTGCTCTTGTAAAGTTGATTTATGAGAGCAGGAGTAGTTGCAATAGGTACAAAAGAATCGTTTTTTTCCAGGAGGCGTCTTGAGATTGGTTTTTAAGTCTGAAAAAATGCAAATGAAAATTATGCATGTTACTAAATTAAATCATAAAAAACGAATTATCTAAAAACTCACACTGAAAACTGTGAAAAAGTCGATTTTACCTGCTTTCCAGATGATTATTTCAGAACTCTCTAAGCTTTCTTTTTTGACATCCGCCTGGTCTACGTCTATTTCTGTATAAGGAATTGCCCCTTCATTTTCTTCTAGGGGTCCTGGTTCTCCCTTGATGGGAACAAACTCCACATTAATTCCACCTGGAACAACGAAAGAACAATACATTCATGATTTGAATATTTTTTTAATTGTTTTGACGCGTGTAAATAAAATCGAGACATTAAAGGCAATATGTGTTTGGTTCTGAAACAGTTTTTTAAAACTAAATCCATATTCCCCAAGTCCTTCATCAATCATTTATTCCTTTCTCTTCCTCCTTTCCTCAAAAGGCCTACCTACGTGGAAAAAATAAACAATATTGCCACCCAAGTTTAAATTAACTTTTTTTTTACATGAGCTCCACACAGCAGGCCCTGAGGAAAATAATTTCCCTCGGGGCCTATGTCATCTTTGGGGATGCTGTGTGGAGGGTTTTTTTAAAGAAGGGAAGGAGAGGAGAGTTCTGGGAAGGAAAGGGGTTTAAGGGGTGCGTAGGAATCTAGGGTTCAGTATGTCCTGGTCATCCGCCTCCGAGACCTAGACAAACCTCACCCCATGAACCCGGGCACCTCCGCTAAATCACCATACGTAGCGAACCACTTGGGGTGACCTATGGCAGAGGTGTTGGTTATCCAATAAAGGTTCCCGGGGCGGCGGTACCCATTCCCGCCTCCCAAATTGGACCTACTTGGGCAGTTGAAAAATCGTATTGACATTGGTCATAACTCGCTATTCGAAATATCGCAATTAATCGCATAAATTCCTACTTTATGAACTCAAAGTGTCGTTATTTGAAACCTGGTGTGGTGCCGGTATTATTGGGAAGCTGCCAATACCAGGATCGATCCTGAAGCAGTGAAGAAATCAGTCAAAGGTAAGAGCTATTCCTTGCCTAGCCTAATTCCCGTGATCGATATTTTAAAACACAGTCAATGGTCTTTTCCTTGTCAATAATCGAATTTACAGTTCACATCGTCTAGTGTCGCGGCATCGGCCGTGACAGTATGTTTTTCTTAGGTTCAAAATATCACTTTCCAAAACAATTATATAGAGGGGTTTTATACAATTATTGTAGGTTCCGCACAACCAATTATTCCATAGGAAAGAGATGAATGAATTAGTGCGTCATAAACAAGTTTCATGGTTTTATGTTTACTACATTACTCATTCGTTTAATTCAGGCCAGGACAAACCAACTTGCACCACGGGCCTCATGAACGACCTAAAGTTTTCCAAGGGCCGCATTATTTATAGTCACATCTGGGGAATGAATTTTGATATTCTATAAATCGCAAATAGCGGACACAAGAATGGTTTTTCTCCACTGCGAGGCAATGTGTGACTAATTTAATAAGACTTCTGTGAACATAAATAGTAGGAGAGTGGTTTTTCTCCACTGAGTGAGTCAGCATGTGTCCCTTAAATTGGACTGTTCTGAATAAGAATAGCTACAGTCAGGATACGAGAATGGTTTTCTTCATTGTGAGTCAGCACGATTTTTTAAATAAGACTTTTGTGAACGTGAATAGTTACAGTTGGAACAAGAGGATGGTTTTTCTACACTGTCAGTCAGCGTGTACCTCTAACACTGGACTTTCGTTTTCCCACTGGAAGATAGTATATTATTTAAATTAGACTTTTGTGAACATGAATTGCTACGGTTGGAACAAGATAGTGGTTAATCTCCTCTGTGGGTCAACATGTGCGTCTTAAAATGGACTTTCCTGAATGTGAATAGCTACAGTCAACACACGAGAATAGTTTTCACGACTGAGAGTCAGTATGTGAATATTTAAATTAGTAATTGTGAAGTTCCAGTTGGAAAAAGAGAATGGTTTTTCTCCATTGTTAGTCAGTGTGTACCTCTTTGGAACTGGAACTGGAAGCTGGAACCGCGATGATAGCGCAATATGAAGCGCATTGATGTACAGTACTACAAGTATAAGTAAGCGAGAAAGGAAGGCGCTGTTTATGATGCGCTATCTATGACATACGATAGTGGGTGTGGTTGCCAGATTAAAATATACAGATATAGAGTTAGTTCATGTTTACGCCACCGCCAAAGTAAACGTATGGCACTGTAATATTGTGTAATTGTATAGTAGCCCATCGCTTCGTCATTGCAAGGGGATTGCAATTTATCGACAGGCATTATTATGCACGGGAAAGATAAACCAGCCGATATATGCATTTTTCGTGTGATTACAGGAACAGTTAGATCAGGGCCGGCACTGATCTAACTGATACAAATTCTTTTTAAAATAAAATGTTCGTATTACGCGCGACCCTATTTTCTGTATATTTACAGAACACTGTTATTCCAAGGACACTACTTCTGAAAAATTCCATTCCACGCCTGGGGGCAGCACTTAACTGTGGAACGTACTTTCACCCACACGTTACGCATGTCTAATAGCTAGCACAAATTGCATGTCATGTGCGATCGGAGATTCGAGAATGAATATTCGCGGTGCCATACCATTTCGTTAATAGCAATTTATATCCGCTATATCAAATAAAAAAATATAGTGCCATTCAATCAAAAAAAACAAACACTGATTAAAAATAATAATAAACACTCCAGAGCGATTAAAAAACATCAAGAGTTAAATTAGCCTCCTAAAAACGCGGCGTACTGTACAAGGCGCGAAGGTACTTTAATATTTCTACAACTGCTAACCCTGTACAAATCGCAAGGGCGCCTCGCGGTTGAATTTGGCAGCCACCTCTGGTCCGGAGCTCCAAAATACCTGAAAAAAACCCTCGACTCTGCAGAAACGGGCGGTCCGTTTGACAGATCGTCCCATCTTAACAAACGGATTGCAATATTTAGAGCAAAGACGTTGGGTGGGAATGCTATCCTTGTTCCACCGGTATCTCAATGGAAGATGCTCCGAGAAACATTGATCCCTTCGGCATCGGTGCATAATCAAGAAATACGCCAAACGCGCGCCCAACATACACGGTTAAAATTTTTCACATGAGAACCGGTCGCTTCTTCGACTCGCTCTTAAGTTCTACAGTTCGGCTGTGGAACGATTTAACGACATAAAAACAGATTATAAAACTATGTAGCCAATGAATTCACTTATATTTTATCGTTTATCCCATTTTCTTAGAATTTATAAAAAAAACGTAAACCTTAGAAACGCACGATTCTGCGTGTTAATTTCTTTGAAATTACTAGTGTATATTAGAAAACTCAAGTTTTAATCGTTCACAGCCGTTCGAGAGATTTTAATAAAAAATATTTTATAGGATTCGGGATCGCGAACTGTTAAAATATTAATGCATTTATTTGGGATATTTAACACACTTACCACAAATAACAACCATCGCATTAGAAAGATATATTCATTCTCTACAATCATCAATAAGAATATTCTCGGTTAATGCTTTATTTAGTTCAATTAATCGTTTCACACAGACAGCAAATATTACAATGTTAAACACTTGATACGAAGAATTCACATTGTTTACAAAAAAAAATACATTTTTTTATATCACGTGAGTTCGAAGCACGTTAATAGATATATGTAAATCAATTGTGAATAAACTGATACACAAAATGCAATTAAAATCTAACAAAACATCTTCACCATTTTAACAAGCCCGCGCATTTATGAATAGCTTACTAAATTTTAAAATTTAAATACTTAGAGATAATCTATAAAAATTAAACTTAAAAAATAATATAATCATTATTTTTTTGAATGGTAATAAATTTATTATAAAATAAAATATATTAAAAATTTTGGAATAATGAAAAATTCTATATACCTATAAATGGGAAGACACCAAACAGTCGTTAACTTGAAAATAAACAATATTTAATTTTAAACGCTTCGAGAAGCGCTCATAGTAAGCCGTTGAGATCTATTGATAAAATGGGAAAGTTTATATCAGCTTTCTGATAACGGAGATATATAACAAAATAGATATAATATGCAACGTGTATATAATAAAATAGATATAATATGCAAAAATCACTAGAATGGTTTTTACTATAAAATCTTGTTTAACGGTTTCGGGTGGTGACCCCGTTCCATCAGGATCGCGACTCATTCGTTGGGAACTTTTACATTAAACGGGTTGGCTTCAGCTGCATCACATTAATGATTCATTTTTAATGTGGGTCGATATATGACGACTCAAATATTCCTTTCGAGAACAAGAATAACTGCAGTGGGAACATGAATAAGGTTTTTCTGTAGTATGGGTAAGAACGTGACGTTGTAACTGTCCCTTTCGTGAACATGAATAGTCGCATTCGACACATGAATAAGGCTTTACTCCAGCGTGAGTAGGCATGTGAAGTTTTAAAGTTCCCTTTTCAAAACACGAAAAGTCGCAGTAGGAACATGAATAAGGATTTACTCCAGTATGTGTAAGCATGTGACGTTTTAAATTTTCATTTAGTGAACATGAGTAGTTGCAGTAGGAACATGAAAAGGGTTTACGTCCAGTATGGGTAAGCTTGTGACGTTTTAAAGCACCCTTTTGAGAACACGAATAGTCACAGAGCAAACAAGAGAAAGGTTTTTCTCCAGTATGAATGCGCAAGTGTAGAACTAACGCTGAGTTACATGAGCAGGAGAAATTACAATGTGGGCATGAAAAAGGTTTTTCTCCAGGATGCGTCTTCTGGTCCTTTATTAAGTCTGAAAGAGAAGGCGGATAAAGCTCAATAAGTAGGTATCTAACAGTTAAACAGAAAAACTGAAACGAATTCCGACAAAGAAAATCGATTTTACCTGAAGTCTGGCGAATAATTTCAGTGTGCTTTAAGCTTTCCTTTTTGACATCCAGCGAGTCTGTTTCCATTTCCGCACAAGGTATTCCCCCTCCATCTTCTTCTAGGGGTACTGGTTCGGTTTTGATGGCAAGAGTGGAAGGTATTCCCCCTGTGCTATCTTCTCGGGGTTCTGGTTCCGTCTTGATGGTAACAGTCTCGTAATTAATGCTCCCTGGAATAACAAAACAGCAATACGTTGATATGACAAGACTTGATGAGCACTACATTGTGGCGGCCAGAACAAATCTTCGCCATGTACATAACTGCCACAACTGTCACCCTATTGTAAAATCCATCGCAGCGCCGCGCCGCTGGTTAAGGAACACATGAGAAACAAATACCTAGGTGCAAGCCGCTACGGCCTACGGCCGATAAGTACTTCTAACCCCTGGTAACAATTAGTGTGGCAACCTACTGGAAGGTTCCCGTCTCAACAAAAATCTATCAGCACAGTGGCGGGAGTGTTCGCGAACTTTCTCAACTTGGCGCGGCGGTCGAATATCACACGCCGTTCTCGAAACTACTTGCCCAGCCGGCAATAGTATAAAAGTCGGCAGCGGGCTGCATACAGTCAGTCATTAAGCCAAGTCCAGTCAACACACAGTTAAGTTTTACCCGTGATAACGACTCGCTCCAGTGCGCTAATCGGCAATCGGCCAGACCCACAGCGACTCACTGCCGGAACCTGTGCCGGTGCGCCCACAACCTTCGAGAAACATTATCTCGCAGCTCACATGATTTGCGGCGGACCTACAGCTCAGAGATACACTTCGTATCATAAGGAATATCGCAAATGACTCTACCATCGAGTCATCGCCGTTCACCTCCGCGATTCACTGCGTCGAGCAACGGCCTGGAAGATCAGGTCATTCTCCACCGTCACGAGCTGAGCAATATGCTGGCTCCCTGAAGTCCCGTGGTCTTCATCGCCACAGCATCACTGACCTTCATCATCGACATCACCCACGTGCATCACAGCCAACGTCACTTCTGTCTGCACTCACTACTACTCGCGTCTACACCATCTGACTATTTGCTATGTAGCAACAAATAAAGACTTCGACTCACAACACCAACTGCCCGTCTTTCATTCATCTCCCGTCTCTACCGACACCGGAGTCTGTTCCCTCAACATTAATAATTACGGCATCGGTGATATTGTTATGATTATTTGCATTTTTTATTGTATTACATATTACATTATATTGTTTAACTAAGTTCCTGGTAACAAACTACTCCGAGTAGCTTAGCCTTAGAGGAAACATATGTCCTATGTTATAAAAACTCAATTAATGTACAAATAGTTATGTACGCACAATTAGTACAAAAACCACTAAGTCAAAGGATAGGCACGTGATCAACATATGAATTTAATAGAACTAATACGATTTCATTGCCCTGGTCGCGCTAACAATAGACTGACTCTACCGTTCTACTATAATAACACACATACATTATCACATTATTACTCACCAATCAGTCGATTACACATTTTGGGAAATGAATATGCTAACATCGGCGACATTTATTTCTTAAAATTGGCGCAATATAAACATGCACTCAAAAATTATTTTTCCATAATGTAACTTTATATACGCAATATGGACATGTTGAAATGAAATGTGATATTTCTCATTGTTCTTTTTTGTTATATTTTGTTGTGATACACAAAATAATTGTATGTTATTTTATAGTTTAAAACTACTATTATGTAATGATATTATTTTTCTTACTCTATTATATATTATATATTATTTTGTACTCTATTATATGTTTATTTATAAAAGGCAGTATAGCCGTTTATGTATTTAAAATAAAAAAAATAAAAATAAATAAAAATAAAAAATAAAAAAATATTATAAAAGAAAGTGTAAAAAAATGTGCGTCCCGCTAAAACTCAGAAACGAGTCCCAGTATGATCAGGGGAGTTATACGGTGTGTTAGCCCTCTATCCTCCATTCGTGAAGAAAGTTCCCGTCTTTACCTGAGGGGCGTGCTTTTGAAGATATAAGGGTTGGAAGTTGGCCCTCTAAAAAATTCTAGAACAGTTCAGAACATTCAAGAGTATTTGAGAGCATTCCACAACATTCCAAAACATCCCGGAACATTCTGGAATGTTGTGGAATGTTCGGGAATAGGGAATCGGGAACATCATTGTGGAACATTCCAAAACACTCGAACGTTGTGGAATGTTAAAAAACTGTGAACCATTCGAAGCCTTTTTTGTATGGGTGGGGCTACCCATTGGTAGGGGTATATAAAGCAAAATCCGTCGTGGGTTCGAACATCAGTTCAAGCTCATATCAAATCCCTGAGCGAAGCCAGGTACTCAAACTAGTATCTATATAAAATTATTAAAAAACTCACTCAAATTATAAATGTTACAAAGATTAGCAAAAGACACAAAGTGGGACACACGTATTTCAATGTTGAATTTTACATGGCGTACCTATGCCGTATGCTTTGAGATGGTAAAATGTAAACCACATTTAAAATATAACAGTCTTGGCATTTTTTTACAGATTTTACGATGTTTTTTATATAACTTGCAGAAATATGGATTTCAAAGAGTGGTTCTATAATCCAGTTTCCTTCTAATTAATACACTGTAAAGGTGATGGGATAGAATTGATTGAGAGCCCATGAATGATTCACATTTTAAGTGAATAAATACCATTATTTTAAATGATTTGAACGTCGTTAATATGTACATCAAATTTGAATTGAAAATCAGAAGTGATTCTTGGATCTTACGTGGAAGATATATTTTAAGAATAGCATTTTAATAACTAATGAAAAGTCCTTCATAGCTCAATTTCGAGTTTAAATTGTCAAAATTTAAGTACATATATCATTGACAGTACACCACTAATATCATGGACATCTTGAAGCATTGGTGATCGGCCACAGCCTTTATTTTACGAAAAAAATTAAGAAGAACCAAGATTATTTATGAATATTAGAAAAAGAATGGGCCAAGATTTGACCCCTGTGGTGCACCAGAAGTTAGAACTATGGGGTATGATTTGTATCCATTAATAAGCACTGGTTGTGTTCTGTTATATAAATGTGATTTCACCCAACAAAACAGGTAACCGTATTTTTATTCACATTTGATTAACCTTCTTTCGTAAAATGAAGTGGTTAACTTTATCAAAAGGTTTTTAGAAATCAGTATAAATTGCATCATAATATAATAATAATAATAACGTTGTATTTATAAAGCGCTGTTTTGTGTCATTTCACTTCAAGTGCGCTTAACTATAATAAATTTAAAAATAATCCTACAGTGCTCCTTATAATATTGAGAAAATAATATGAAATAAAGAATATACAGTATTTACAAAACAATGAAAAAAGAACAAAATTAACAAAGACAGTGCTGTTGCATCAACTTGGAATCTTTCAATGAGTTATACATAAAGATAATTACAAAATTCTAAAATATTAAAATTGATAGATCAAACAAAAAAAAATGTGTATTATAATATTTCTATGTAGGATGCTGACATTTTTTTATTTATAAAACAAACAAAAAAATAAACTAGTGATTAGTTAAAAAGATTTTGTATATTTCTTACAATCCGTTTGATGAATTTCTTCAGCAGCATCGCCAAATTCCTTCTTAATGTTTGGGACCTCTATTTCTATATATGCGGGCGTATATACATGTGCGGGTGATGTATGTCCGTCATCATCTTCAATGCCTGGCTCTATCTTGATGGTTACACTGTCCGGACGGTCCATGGTACTGCAGTGCTGAGGTACAAGTGATACTGTGATCTTTAGTTATGCATTAGGACTCACAAGAAACTGAACCTAGAAAAGAATAACTATTTCAGTGGAATTTTAAATAATCAACGCATTCGCATTTAAAATCTACGTAGTACGTAGTAATTTTCTACTCTGTTTTTAAATTCTCTGATTTTCCTCTTATTTTTTATTATTATTTTTACTATAATATATATGTTTCTTTTTTTCTTTGTTTTACCACTTATTCGTTTTTTATGTAATTAGAAATTGTTAGTTACCAGCCTCAGAACAGACTTTGTCTAGTGAGGAGGGTAAGGAAAAAAAATCATGTTGTACATAACTAATAATAAATAAACGCCCGGGTTGCCGGCACTGAATTGAAAAAAAAATTTGCACAAAATTTTATTGAAGTGAAACTTCTTTAGCACCGTTGTTATTTAAAACTCGATGAAAAGAAAAATAGCGATACTAAAACGAGACAAACACATACATCTGTATTATGATTCAGCCTGCGAGAGAATGAAACTAATCGGTCTCATTTTTGTGTGGCGCTTCGTAACCTCCCCACTTTCGTCTACTTTAGTTTTCTGGAGGTTTCACTTCTACCGTGTGTGAACTGCACACTCTAATAATTTTATATACATATGTGTTATTTTCTTACAATTACTACAACTGCATTTATCTTATTACACTTAATTACTTTATAAAATTTTCATTTAAAAGCCCACTAGGGCGTAAATAAAAATAAAAAAATTTAAAAAATACGTGGCCTCGAGGCTGACACCGGGCGTATTAAAGAAATCTTGAACATTTGACCTTCAAAATAAGATATAGGTCGCTTTTACATCTCTTTTCAAAAAACTCTGCAAAGCCCGGGCAACCACGGGGATTTCAGCTAGTAGGTATAATATAGTGTCTGTCGCGAACGGCGGCGTGGCGGATACCGGGCGGGCGGCGTTTTTTTTTATACAAATCTACAGTTTTATTTCGAGACTGATGAAATTTAGCACATTTGACCTTGAACACAAGAGGAAGGTCAATCTCTATATTAGATGTCGAAAAACTCTGTACAAAAGCCCGTGCGACGCCGGGGACTTCAGATAATGATTTATATTCGTGAGGTTAGCAAATTGAAATGTATTTTACCATCAGAATTTAGAATTACGGTAAACGCAATGACAGGATCGATAGTGAACAAATGCATTAACCACTTAACCATAGACAAAGTGAAATGAATTGGTTTGTTATCAAAAAATATTAATTAGGTAGGAACTAATTAACTAACTACAGCTGTCATCGGGATATTCATTTATATATTTTGTCCGGAAAACGTTCGTACATCTTGACATAATTTTTTTTAACAAAATTTTCCGTTTTTAGTGTCCATCTTTCCGTCTGTGGGCAATATGAGCCGGAAAAAAATCAGAAAAAAATTCAATGGTATCACTCAACTTAACTTGCCCGAGTTTTACTGCCATTTTTTAACGACCGTTGTAACAAATACGAAGCAAGAGACCGTTCAGTTTGTCAATTTTTACCCTTCGTAGAAGATGCTAATTTCAATTAGAGCACAGTTTCATTACGACAAACATTTTTTGTCTTGCGCAATGTCAAAAACAAACAGCGACGAAATTTGTGATTGACCCAATGATGTTAGTGTTCACAAATAAATAGTAAGTAAGTAATGTAATTTAGTTTGACAGTAGTGGGAACTAGGAACGGCCACAATATCATAAAACGATTAAAACTAATTTAGTGAAATCTAATTGAAAGCATTCATACGACGAAATAATGAAAACATTATGGCTGACTTTTCATCTGCAATAAATAATACATTCAAGTTCTAGAGAATGTCAAATCTTTCATAAAAATAGATTTTTTAATTATTTTATTCTACGTGTATTATAACTAATTTTGAAGTGAAACTTCTTTAGCACCGATGTGATTTGAAACTCGATAAAAAGATACAAACACACCCATCTATAGGATTTAGCCTGCGAGAGAATAAGATAGAATGAAACCTTTCCTTCGTACTGTACCGCATTGGCTGCTTTGATTTATTTATTTATTTATAACTTCTCACCATACATAAGTTATTATTTTTTTATGAGCTCACTTTTCAAGGCTCCTCTTGGTTGGAATTCTGTGGGTGAAGTTTTCACTTCTACCGCGTGTGAACTGCACCCAATTTTTTTTATATCCCTTTTGAAATTACTGCTTCTTGGAAAGTAGGTACCGCCATGGCTATCGGTGTTTTTATTTTGTCTATGGTTATATCAACCTGACCACCTGACGTTTCCTGTTTCATCCTTTATTATTAAACATTATTAAATAAATTGCTGCTCCGCTTTTCTGAAGTGATGCTATAATATATAATATGTACTTTATGTAATAAAGTACGCAATACTTGTGTTCCATTTGTATAGTCGTGGTTATTTAATGTCCGCCACATTCAAAACGTAAAATTTTCAATTCAATCACTTCTACTTTTCAGTACTTTTAGGTTTAGTTTCTGCTAACCAAAATCAGTATACAAGAGTGACAATAATACTTACACGTCCTTTCTATGGATCTTCCTTGCCCAGCTGATGTCACCATCAAGATGGAGCCGGAGTCTCAAGGTGGAGACGGTCGTGTATTACCCTCAACGTATATATTTAGGAATTTCGCCCATAAACCGAACTTAAGCCAATTATTTTTCTCAGGGCCTCCTGTGTGAAGATAATGTAAAAAAGGGGATTCTTCTCAAGAAAGAATTTTTTCACAAAAAAAAAACACACAATAGAAGCGCCCTATTGACACTTGCCGTATAGGAAGCTATTGATATATGTAAGTATAGAGGTTATTAATTTCAGGAATAAGATGGCGTTAAATTTTTTTAAATGGTTAAGGAACTGGAATTCCAAGTTTAGAAAACAAAACACGTTCTTACCATCTGTCTGATGATTCTCTTCAACATATTCCGAGCATTCCTTCTTGATATTTGGGATTTCTATCTCTATATACGTTGAGGGTAATACACGACCGTCTCCACCTTGAGACTCCGGCTCCATCTTGATGGTGACATCAGCTGGGCAAGGAAGATCCATAGAAAGGACGTGTAAGTATTATTGTCACTCTTGTATACTGATTTTGGTTAGCAGAAACTAAACCTAAAAGTACTGAAAAGTAGAAGTGATTGAATTGAAGGCTTAAGTTCGGTTTATGGGCCAAATTCCTAAAAAATAAAACTAGTTATTTTTATACTAATTTGGGGTCGGGGAATCCGAATCTGAAAGAATTAGGCGGCGGCAAGCAATATTAACTGAATTACAGGACTTTAAAAAATTTTATACACATACAGGAAAATAGCCATTTTGGAAGCATTTTGATTCCTAGAAAATCAAACTAGTTATTTTTATACTAACTATGGGCCGGGGAATCCGAATCTGAAAGAATTAGGCGGCGGCAAGCAATCTTAACTGAATTAAACGACGTTAAAATTTTCTATACACACACACATGAAAATAATCATTTCGGAAGTATTTTGACACGCAGTACAAAGATCATAGAAAAACAAGAAATATACAAAAACATGTGCCGGCAGTGTTACCAGCTCTCAAAAATATTTATCTCTATATCAATAATTTCCGACACGATAATTCTTCATATAACACATTAACCTGATGAATTACGACTATCTCAACGGCGTATTCTTAAACCAAAAGTATGAAAATTCGTAGTCTTAAAAATGCGTAACCTAACCTAACCTAACGTTAGGTTTGTGTAACATGGTTTGTGCCCCTTTATACCGCCTGCTCGCGTCCCTAACCTAACCTAACCTAACGCTAGGTTTGTGTAACATGGTTTGTGCCCCTTTATACCGCCTGCTCGCGTCACGGCAAAAAAACATCCCTGTTTTCAAGTAGTTTAGCGACTACGCTAGGTTTGTGTAACATGGTTTGTGCCCCTTTATACCGCCTGCTCGCGTCACGGCAAAAAAACATCCCTGTTTTCAAGTAGTTTAGCGGCTACGCTAGGTTTGTGTAACATGGTTTGTGCCCCTTTATACCGCCTGCTCGCGTCCCTAACCTAACGCTAGGTTTGTGTAACATGGTTTGTGCCCCTTTATACCGCCTGCTCGCGTCACGGAAAAAAAACATCCCTGTTTTCAAGTAGTTTAGCGGCTACGCTAGGTTTGTGTATCATGGTTTATGCCCCTTTATACCGCCTGCTCGCGTCACGGCAAAAAAACATCCCTGTTTTCGAGTAGTTTAGCGGCTACGCTAGGTTTGTGTAACATGGTTTGTGCCCCTTTATACCGCCTGCTCGCGTCACGGCAAAAAAACATCCCTGTTTTCGAGTAGTTTAGCGGCTACGCTAGGTTTGTGTAACATGGTTTGTGCCCCTTTATACCGCCTGCTCGCGTCACGGCAAAAAAACATCCCTGTTTTCGAGTAGTTTAGCGGCTACGCTAGGTTTGTGTAACATGGTTTGTGCCCCTTTATACCGCCTGCTCGCGTCACGGCAAAAAAACATCCCTGTTTTCAAGTAGTTTAGCAGCTACGCCGGGTTTATGTAACATGGTTTGTGATACAAAAGAACGTGCCCCTTTATAACGCCTACTCGCGTCAAGGCATAAAAACTCCACAATACTAGTTGGTGTACCTCCCTAAAATATTTGAGAATCAATTATAAAAAATAAGTACTTAAAATATAAACATGTTATTTTACGTTATAAATATTACTGCTTAATGGCAACACTTAATTTTGTGTGGTAAAACATCTATGTTATCGTGTTTTTCTATGATCTTTGTACTACATGTGTCAAAATACTTCCGGAATGATTATTTTCATGTGTGTGTGTATAGAAAATTTTTAAGTCGTGTAATTAAGTTAATATTGCTTGCCGCCGCCTAATTCTTTCAGATTCGGATTCCCCGGCCCATAGTTAGTATAAAAATAACTAGTTTGATTTTCTAGCAATCAAAATGCTTCCAAAATGGCTATTTTCCTCTATGTGTATAAAAATTTTTAAAGTCCTGTAATTCAGTTAATATTGCTTGCCGCCGCCTAATTCTTTCAGATTCGGATTCCCCGACCCCAAATTAGTATAAAAATAACTAGTTTTATTTTTTAGGAATTTGGCCCATAAACCGAACTTTACCCAAATAATTTTTCCTTATGCCCTGTGTCATCTTTGGGGATGCTGTGTGGAAGGTCTTTTTAGGAATCTTTAGAGGAATTCTGAGAAGGAAAGGGGTGTGAGGTGTGAGTTGGAATCTGAGGTTCAGTGTTTCCAGGAGTGACTGACGAATCCATCCCTCCCACTACAATGCAAAGCGATATTCGGAGAGAGTACGACTGGAGAAGTCAAAGGGACTCCCTCAACCATTCTCTCTCGATCCGGCCTGCCATGCAGCTGGTGGGCAGACGCACCCGCCGCCAAGACCCGGACAAACCTCACCCCATGTACTTGGCACTCCTGCTAAGTCACCAAATGTAGCGAACCGCTTAGGGTGACCTATGGCAGAGGTGTTGGTTATCCAATAAATGGTTCCCCATACCCTTCCAAAAGTCAATAAAGCTCGTGTTCTTTTGTAATAATTACGTCTAAGGGACGCTTTTCCCTTTTAAACCATTCTACTTGTTTAAGGACAAATATTGTTCTATTTACGCTCTCATAATAAATTCCAAATATAATTCCTGTTTTTTTTTTGTTCATTTCAAGGTAGTATTAATGTGAAAACTGTTCCCATCAAGATGGAATCAGGACCCCGAGAAAAAGATGGAGGGGAGATTTCTCTTTCTGAAACACATAAAGACCTTCCGAGTGATGAAAAGGAATGCCCTGGAAGATTTACCCAGACAGCTGGTAAAACAAACGATTTCATAAATCTAGCTTTCTTAATTATTTCCTTATTATGACGTTTATTTAAGATACTTGACTCACTTCTTTTTCAGGCTTAATAACTGACCTGAAGAAACATCCTGGAGAGAAACTGTTATCATGTCCCCATTGCAAATACTTCGGCCACTGCAAGTCGGCGTTAGTAGAGCATTTGCGCGGACATACTGGAGAAAAACCATATTCGTGTACCTACTGCAGCTATTCATGTTCTCGAAAGATATATTTAAAAAAACACGTGCTAACGCACACTGGAGAAAAACCGTTTTCATGTTCCGTCTGCAACTATTCGTGTTCACGAAAAGAACATTTAAAGAGTCACATGCTAACTCACAGTGGAGAAAAACAATATTCATGTCCCCACTGCAACTATTCATGTTCTCAGAGGGGATATTTAACAAGTCACATGTCAATTCACAGTGGAGATAAACCTTTTTCATGTTCCAGCTGCAATTATTCATGCTCTCGAAAACGTAGTTTATCCATACATATGCTGACTCACAGTAGGGAAAAACCTTTCTCGTGTCCCGACTGCAACTTTAAATGTTCACGAAAACAATATTTAAAAAGTCACATGCTTTCTCACAGTAAAAAACAATGGTTTTACTCCGAATGAAGCGAAGCTGTTTAAATCATATTTTGAGCTGCAAACGTACATTCGTTGCCTCGCTGACGGTCTAGTAAAGAACGAGCACTCCGCTCTAGACCCTTCACAAAAAAGTAAAGCTCGTTCAAGTAAGATAACGGTAACAGCGTAGTCCATTGTGGGTTAGGCTAGCCGCATTCACACGTTTTCCGTATTCGATTGCCGAATTCGTTTTCCGTATTCGGACATCCGAATGCATGGAATCAGTAGAAAATACATTAACTGACTCACATGTTCGCTTTTTTTCCGAATGGAAAAAATTCCGTACGTACGTTTCGAATGCAAGCCGGCGCGTTCGGAGAAACCTACTGGAAAAAACCTAATGACGTCATGCGGAATGCAGCGCTTGCATACATTTTGTTTGTGCCGGCGCACACGTTCGGAAATTTCTATTCAGTAACGCACCCGCACCGCGTGCATCGGGCGTATTCTTTGTATTTGTTACGCATAGAATCGTCGTCCTCCATCGTCGTGCGTTCACCACGCTAACACTATCTGTACTGACGTGTATACATTCCGAATCAAGAAAAACGAATGTTTGCGCTAGTCTCACGGAATTCCAAATCGAAATTCCGCATTAGAAAATCGAATACGGAAAACGTGTGTATGTGGCCAGCCTTATAAGGCAGGGAACAACTACATCACCCTCTCATACAGCCCTTACCACTTGTTGCTGACCAGTGACTACCACTTGTTCCTGCACTTAAAGAAGAACCTCGGCAGTCAACACAACAAAACCGACAACCGTACTACAGTGGGTCAATTTGGGAGGCGATTATGGGTACCGCCGCTTCGGTAACCATTTATTGGATAACCAACACCCCTGCCGTAGGTCATCCCAAGTGGGTCGCAACGTTTGGTGACGTAGCAGGAATGCCCGGGTTCATAGGGTGAAGTTTATCTAGGTCTTGACGGCCAATGCGTTTGCCCACCATTTGGGAGAGATTGGTTGAGGGAGACCTAAGTAAAACTCTCCAGCTAGACGCTCTCGACCAATAACTCTGCAACGAAGTGGGAGAGATGGATTCATACGTCCATCACTCCTAGACACATTGACCTCCAGATTCCAACCTGCCCTTCATACATTTTTCTTCCTAGTACTTCCTTTCCCTAAAAAAGACCCTGCACAAAGCATTCCCAAAGTTTTTTTAAAGGGATTTTTTTTTCTCAGGGCCTCCTGTGTGGAGCTTTTTTTATGTGAATACCTCACAAGAGTCCCAGCTGCTCTCGTCTGGAGCCAGAGATACAGCTGAAGGTGGTGGGGAGGAGAAGGATATGGGGAAAAGGACGGTGATGAAGTACCTGACTATTCAGATCTGGTCAAACAAACACGGCTAAAGCCATTTCAAGCAACATTTCAATTCTGAATGGAGATCTTACACCAGGGCGATGCTGAGAGTATCTTCCACTTTGGAACGTGCCGCATTTTCCTTTACCCGTCAAGTCTATTTGTTCGGTTTTCGGAACAACTCATATAGGTCTCATAGAAATAGTTGTCTCCTTTACTATCATAGTGAGAAATATGACGTTAACGGTGTTATAAAGAAAAAAATACCATGCTTTATATTAAAATATAAAAGTTGTACAACTTTATGAAACGAAACAAAAAAAAAGTTACGTGAAAATAAGGTTTTTAATGCATTTGTCTAATAAAATGCGTATTTGTTTTGATTTTTTTGTTATCAGTAGAAAAAACGTAAAGTGAGCCATTTTTAAAACTATTTTGTGTTTGCACGCAAAAATTTTTATTTAAAAAATTACATGTTTTTTAACGGTTTATAAAATTTTAAAGGGTATTTTATCATCTTTCAAAAATATTTTCAGTCAGTTTTTTTTTTAAATATTTGGATTTTATTGGAAAGTGAAAAGTATCGCCGAGGTTCAGTAGCGTAGCGTGGGGGGGGGGGCAGGGGACGGAGCGCCCAGGGCGGGTGGCGACACCCAACTGTGGAAAAACATTACTAAGTATAATGCAGATGAAACCTGACTGTATTACATTGTGCCACACCAGACCGTTTTATATACTACTAGCTGGTCCCGGCCTGCGTTGCTATGCCATTTAATAAAGAAATTGTTCTCCCTGAGTGTTCTTTCCCATTCGTCCCGTTCCCCTTCCGCCTCCCCTTCTTCTCCTGCGTCCTCTTCCCCTCTCGCGTTCCCACTCCGTCACCTCCACGTTCCCTCTCCTCACTCCTCTCCTCCCTCCCTTTCCCGTCCCGCGAACCCCCCTCCCGAGTTCCCCTCCCCCCTCCCGCGTTCCCCTTCCACCTTCCCTCTTCTCTTTCACGCTCCCTCGTCTCGCCAACCCTCCTCCCGCGTTCCGTATATTCAATCCCAGTACATTCAGTTTTTAAACAGCCCGCGTGCCACCTTTTACAATTTTTATTCAAATTTCCATTTTTCATGTATATTAAATTTGGTACCTAACATAGGTACCTATTTAAAATATCTGAAATTCTTGATTCGATTCAAAATATTAGGGGAGTACCTACTTTAAATAAATTTTTCAACTTTTCAAAAATAGAATCCTGATTGAACAATCATTCATTGTTTTGCAAAATGTCATTCTCTAACACGCGAACTGTCAAACGTGCGATGTTTTCTGTTATTATCTAATTTTTTGCACAATTTTCTTAATTTTTCTCTCCATAAGAACCATCCTCGCACTTCAAGGAATATTCTAAAAAAAGAATTAGCGAAATCGGTTCAGCCGATCTCGAGATTTGCGCTTACCAACACATTTAGCGATTCATTTTTATATTATAGATAAACACATTTATATTTGTACATATCTTGATTATTTATTTATTTTAATATTAGTATATAATTTATTGTATTATTATGCCTAAAATTAGTAGGTACATAATTATTTTTCTGTAATTAAATATATTTTACAAAAATTTTATCAAGTTTAAAAACACATTCGAGAGAATTGGAATAAATGTAATATGTGTAGGTACATATAAATAAAAAAATAAAATTATCTAACTTTAAACTTGGCTTACTTGGGACAAAATATTTGGGTTCCGATTAATATATCTTAGTTTCGCCCTTGGCTTTATATTTTGGCCCCACAACCAGTAAAAATGGCTCCTTTTCCTAGGCTGTAATGGGCTTGTCCTAGGCCAGGGGTCGGCAACCTGCGGCTCGCGAGCCACATGCGGCTCTTTAGTTCCATATGCAAATATTATTTATTTTATCAACAAAAAAAAACATTTAAAAATCATTCTGAATCGAAGAACGAGGATTAGGCAACATTTCTATCCCTCAGCCACTTGACAAATGGTTGCAAAAATTTTACTTTATGGTTGATATCACAGCGAAATTAAATGAGCTGAATCTAAAACTGCAAGGAAAGGGAAACCCAGCCTATGTTTTGGTAGAAGAATTGGTTTGTTTCGAAGAAAAAGTAACAATTGTTACGGAAAATATTCAGAGCGGTAAATTACTTCATTTTCAATTTCTAAAGCAATATCGCGATAAAACCAGTGCAATTGTTGACACGAATTACTTCACCACAGTTATAAAAAAAATTAAAGATGAATTTGCTGACAGGTTTCAGAAATTCAAACAACAAAAGCACACTAGCATTCGTAGTAAATCCTCTTATCTTAATAGTAAATTGAAGGAATCGCCCCCTTTACCACAGTAAAATTATCCAGCCCCCCCCCCCCCTAAAAATTTATTTATGCAAGTACTATTTATTGTTGGCAAGAAAAAATTTTGTGGCTCTTTAAAAGCTTTCAAATTTTGTAAATAGTAATTTTTGACTCCTCTGACTCAAAAAGTTGCCGTCCCCTGTCCTAGGCAGTATCGGACTTGTCCAGGCTCTAATGGCCTGTTCTAGGCTATGCAGAGACCGCTAGGGGATACTGGTCCTTTCCTAATATCTACTGGACCTGTCCTAGGTTTAAGGGTCGGCCGAGACAGGTTTTTCGTTCTCGGCCGAGACCGAGAATAGATAAATTGAGAAAAAATAATGAAAATGCTCTATTTTTGCATAATATGTATAGCATATTTAAGAATGAATAATAATTTGTTTAGAAAAGTAGTGAAATGAACGAACGGCGCGGCGCGGCGACGGCAGCAGCGGTAAGTAAAACCTGCCTCGCTGCCAGCCGACCAATCACAATCGACAGATCTCTCATGCACCGACACCAAGTGACGAATGTGGTTGCGCTCGGTAGATTTGAATCCCATTTTCCTATACCGTACCTACTTACAACGGTCTTGGTTATGGCCCAGAATCTCGGCGATTTTTCGCCGAGAACCGAGACAGAGTTCTCGGTAAAATTTGTAGCCGAGAATGCCGAGATCGAGACCGAGATCTCGGTCGACCTTTACCTAGGTTATACTTATGGGACTGTGCAAGGCAGGGGCGGTTCTAGACTTTTTATGGGCTAGAGTGCTGAGATTGAAAAATACGACATTATCGATGGTGATAGCTGAAAATGATTTTTTTTCCAAAATTTTAATCTTTTGTATGCAGATACTTCAGTCTGGGGAAGTTCACCCTCCTCAAAGTAAAAAAATCTTCATACGTAATATTGAAATATTAAAAAAAAAACAGCTTTAACAACATCAATAATGTTGTCTTTTTCAATCTTAACACTATAGCTCATTGAAAAGTCATGGACTGCCAGTGGTGCAAGGGTATACCAGGTCTGTTCAAGGCTAGACTGAGCCTGTCCTAGATTATACTGGGCCTGTACTACTCGGTTCCCTGATAACTCGGAATCTTGCGATTTTAATGACTTTTCAAAGAAGGTGTTGAAGTTCCATGATTCTAAGTTGTCCGGTCACCGTCTTACAGTATGCTTGGTCTCTCCAAGGCCGTACTGGGCCTGTCCTAGGGTACACTGGGTCTCTCCTGGACTATACTTGGCCTGTCCCAGACCATACTGGGCCTATCCTAGGCTACACTGGGTCTGACTTGGCCATACTGGATCTGTTCTAGGCTTCACTGAGTCTGACCTAGGCCATACTAGACCTGTCTTAGGCTACACTAGGCCTAACCTAGGCCATACTGGGCCTGACCTAAGCCATACTTGACCTGTCCTAGGCTACACTGGGCCTGACCTAGGCCATACTTGGCCTGTCCTAGGCTACACTGGGCCTGACCTAGGCCATACTGAGCCTATTCTAAGTTATACTGGGCCTGTCCCTGACAGTTGCGCCTCCACCGCGCTTGTAACTCTCGCCCTGCATGAGATGCTTGAGTGTGTGAGTGCGCGCATGAGTGTGCAGCGCATCCTTGCGGTTAAAGCGCCGGCCGCAGTAGGTGCACAGAAAGGGCTTCTCGCCCGAGTGTGTACGTGCGTGCGTAGCGAGCTGGCTCTTCTGCGTGAAGCGCTTGTCGCACTGTGTACACGCGTGTGGTTTGAGACCCGTGTGAATCAGAGCATGGCGTTCCAGCGATATCTTCTTGGTGAATCTGCAGACAAACACATTAATATATATATTATGTACTGACCTCATTAAAACAATTCACAGATAACACTTTTTTTTTACATTAAATCACTCCTTCCCAGTGGCAGTCTTTACCTCAGGTCAATTGATCAAAAACCTCCCAAAATTATGATATGACAGTAAAACATAATATTATGCAAATCAAAACCACTGGTATTATTCTAATGTATTTGAAATGCACTGCGAGATAGCAGGCAGCGACAAGTAGTGACATCTAACGTCTTAAATGGAAGCTTTCTTTCCCATGCACTATGATTGGCTGGGTCAATTTATCTAATGTCCCAATATCATGGCTTCTGTCTCTTTACGAGCTATACAATAAACGAGATGGCACAATGTTGCCTAGTAAAAATGCTTTCGGATTCTGAAGACAGTTTGGGTCATTGCCGTGAGGGAGAGAGCACGATGAATATTATGCGTCTGAAAGAGTAGTTTGATAAATGAGTCGTTCAATTTCTATATCCGTTATATCAACTTTCACTGATTTGGAGAAAACCGCAAAAAACTGTCACATCTCTAGCGTAAATAAAAAATTTCATTTTATTTTTTACATAATGCATTGGAGTAATATACATTCGAAAAGTGTTCATTTTTCAATGCAAATCTAGAAATATTTAAGTAATTTGGATAAATAAAATGGATATAGCGGATTTTGATACTCACTTCGTGATTTATATAGAATATAGAGGCTTTTGAAACTCAATTGACCTAAGGGCATTATTCTACACATATAACTGCTCGTGATTGGTTGACATCCGATGTAGCGGGTTTTAATAGTAACTTCTTGAATGATATAGCGGGTTTTGTTTCTCACTCGCAGTTTTAACATGGTTTTTGGTCGTAATAAGGGAGGTTTTGAAACTCAATTTTAGATTAGACTTGTTCCTCGCAAAAATGTGAACAAGATGTCATACTCAGATCATTTTGCCAAAAATTCGGATAAAGAGGGTATTGAAATTATAGGACTCAAATGTAGGTTGATTTTGGATATTGTATGCTTCTCGTATGAAATAATTTACTATATTAAATGTAATTTGACTCTCAAACTTGTGAGGTACCTACAAATGAATATTATTGTATTTAATTTGATATTGTATCATAATAGAATTTTTTTTAAATGACCTTCCACTTCCGAGAGCCGCCTCTGCATGAGTCTTGAAGAGACTAAGTTGTAGGAGGAAGGAAACACGGAGGTTGGTAATTCGTTCCACAGCCGAGCTGATGAATTCAAAAGAAGTTTTAGAAGTGACCCATTCTCACATTACAAATGTTGTGAACTCATTTGACCTGTTTCAGACTATGCACCGGTGCCTAATGGATCAATGACGCTTGTTCCTCGCAGCATCTTTCATGGAAATACCAATAGAACATGGGCAGCATTCCCACCTGACTGACAGCTATGCTTTAAAGATTGCAATCTGTTTGTTAAGATAGGAAAATCTCTCAAACAGACTGCCTGTTTCTGCAAAGAGTCAAGGATTTTTTTTAGGTATTTTGGGGCTCCAGACTAGAGGTGGCTTTGTTGAACTGTGTTCAACTGTGGAGTGCACTTGCAATTTGTGCAGGGTTAGCAGTTGTGTACTATTAAAGTATCTGCGGGCCCTGTACAGTACGCCCAGTTTCTGAGAGGATAACTTAAGTCTGGCTTCGTTGGAGGCCCCGTACCTGAGCTGATCACTTAGAGTTACACCAAGCATATCAATGGAGGGCCTGTTCGAAAGATTGCTTCAGTTGAAGGAGACTAGATTTTCATTTCGATCCCTTTTAGACGTAAGCAGACGTGATTGGGTCTTTGAAACATTAAATTCAACGAGATTATTTTTACCCCAAGAGAAAACACTCTCGAGGTAACCGTCCATTCTTTGCTTCAAAGCCCTCCCGAGCCGTTGGAGTGTGTGAGCGCTTTGGGGGCTTGTCAAACAAAAAGCTATCATGGACTATGCTGTCATCCGCGTAACAATGAATTGGTGCACATGTCAAAAAGTCATTGATGTGCAACAAAAAAAAAGTCAGACTCAGAACCGATCCCTGTGGGACGCCAGTATTTATCGAGTGCGAGGAGAGGTGAAACCATCAGCAACCGTCTGAATCGACCTCTCCCTCAAAAAGTCAGCAGTCTACGTGCACAAGGATGCGGGAAGTCTGTAAGAAGGTAGTTTGTTTGCGAGTCCTCGGTGCCAAACTCGGTCAAAAGCCTTGGAAATGTCCATTGCAACCGTTTGGGTCTCACCGAAACGTTCCAGGCACCGCCCCCAAACATGCGCGAGAAGATCGCTACATGCGCAATTCTGCCGGAATCCGTATTGATGGTCGTTAATAATTTTGTTCTTATCGAGGTATGTGAGCACTTTGTCGTTGATCACAAGTTCTATCACCTTGGACCGAACTGATGTGATCGCTATGGGGCGTTAGTACAGTACAGTACGGTGCGCCCAGCTTCTGAGAGGCTAACTTAACTCTGGCTTCGATGGTTTGAGAACTTACTTCTTGTGGCAGGTTGGCAGCTGGCAGGCGAAGGGCCGTTCTCCCAGATGGATGCGGTAATGGGTGACGAGGGAATGTCTCTCGGTGAAGCGGCGAGAACAGATGTCACACTGGAAAGGTTTCTCGCCAGTGTGGGTCTTGACATGCGACAGATACTTGCTGGGAGCTGCAAACACCTGCACACAAAGAACGGACGATACACATTAACACCAGGAACAATTTGGATACATGTAATATTATTCAAGGGACTAGGTTAATGATAATTGGTAATTCAACAGCGCCTTTTTGTAAAAATCACCTCAAGGACACTTTACAAATATATCAGCCAAAGATATTTAAATATAAGAGTGCTTCCTGATGTCGCTGATATTGTTAACCAATACTACTGCACAACTTCAAAAAATCAACTAAATGAACAAATTCTTTCTCTATTCAAATTATATTGTTAACCAATCAACTAAATGATTAAATTCTTTCCGTATTCAAACTATATTGTTGACCAATACTACTGCACACCTTAAAAAAATCAACTTAATTCCATGTTCAAACTATGACCATTAGAACGTAGTCCGCCGACAGTTGGGCGGCCAACATAGCATGTCTCTTATATTTCGCATCTTGCAATCGTACATAAAGATAGCAACCAATAACTTTTGGTGACTTAGCGGGGGTGACCGGGTTCATGGGATGAGGTTTGTCTAGGTCTTGGTGGCGGATACGTTTGCCCAACCACTGCGTCGCGGGCAGGTTCGGAGGAGACTGATTGAGGGAGGCCTTTTGACCAGCCGGATTCTCCTGACCCTTCGCCTTGCACCGCAGTGTGAGGTATAGATTCATACGTCTGTCACTCCTGGCCACACTGACCCCCAGATTCCTACCCACCCCTCATACCTTTTTCCTTCCCATATCTTCTTCTCCTTCCTTTCCCTTAAAAAATCCTCCACACAGCATCCTCAAAGATGACATAGGCCCTTAGGGAAATTGTTTTCCTCGGTGTGGATAGGGACACATTAACTCAAAGGCGTAGGTCCTGGGTTCGAGTCCCATATGTGACGGTACCTTTCTCTGATTTTTCTGTTTTCAGATTTTTGATTGAGTTTTGGTAAAATTGTCTTCATATTAAATAATAAAATAACTTCTTCTAAATAATCATTTTTATTTAAATAAAATAAATAACTTTGTACAAACCACTATTTGGCACTATCGACATGTTTCTTCATCGGGATAATTTGATTCTGTATAACGATAATTAAATTATTCTATTCTTGTATCGTTGTCACTATACGTTTATCTTGACTAAGAAACCGTTGGTTTTGAAATGTGTCGATTATTTTTATTAAATATTGGTGTACACAAAAGTGATTTATTTTTTTCAAAAAATAAAATAAAATATTGTTAACTTACCTTTGGGCAAAAGTCGCACCCGATTAATTTCTCTCCGGTGTGAAGTCTGAGATGCATTGAGAGCCCGCTGTTTTTAGCATAGCCCTTTCCGCACACGTAGCACGTGAACCTTTCCTTTTTCACATCGCTTTCCACGACACCCTGTACCACATCATCTGCTTCTTTCTTTACCAACTCTAATTCTTTAGTTATTTTTAAGTCTTTTGTAGTAACTTCAACTTTTTTAATTGCCGTTTCGGTAATAGGTGTTATTTCATCAGAATCTTTGGACGGTTTCGAAGTCGGTTCTGCGTCTGACGAAGTTTCTGAGTCGCTGGAGTCGCCTTCTTCGGAGCTGGCTGATGAAGATGAGGAGGATGAAGGACTGGAGGGTGCGGTCGGCACGTAATCTTCGCAATCTCGAGCGTCAGAATCTATCTCAACGCTGTAGCTAGACTTGTCTATGGAAGAGAAAATTTCATCTTCAACTTCCGTCTTTTGTATATTTGGGGTGCATTCTATCAACTCCTGTAAGAAATAAAAATTACTATTAGATCCAGGGAGATGGAGAAGATGAAGGTTGGGTTGTTCACTGGCTATTCAGATCTGCGGAGTGATTCCATATTTTTTGTGGTAACGGATGTAATCTCCTGTCAGATTTGTGTGATTTTTATGGCTGTTATTTTCTTTTTCTAGATTAAATGAATAAATAATCATGCATACTTGCAGGAATTCGTGTTTAAACCGATCTAAACTAAAATATGTGACAGTAAATATGTAAAAAATCACACAAATCTGACAGGAAATCAGATCATTTGAGGAGAGGAAGGAATGAACATTGGTCTTGAAGAGACCCATGGAAACACGCAGGCCGGCAAATCATTCTACAGCCGAGCTATTGAACACAAGAACGAGTCGAAGAAACGACCCGTTCTCATGTGACAAATTTCATCCATGTACATATGTTGGGAACGTATTTGGCGTGTTTCCCGGCTATGCACCGGTGCCAAATGGATCAATGATGCTAGTTCCTCAGAGCATCTTCCATTGTAATACCAGTAGAACAAGGTTAGCATTCCCACCAGACGCATGTGCTCTAAAGATTGCAATCTGTCTGTTAAGATGGGAGAATGTAGCGGCCCGCCCGTTTTTGCACAGAATGGAGGATATTTTTCAGGTATTTTGGAGCTCCAGACCAGAGGTGGCTGCCAAATTCAACCGGGGCGCACTTGTGATTTGTAGTGGGTTAGTAGTTTTGTACTATTAAAGTATCTGCGGGCCATGTACAGTACGCCCAATTTTTGGGAGGCTAACTTTACTCTGGCTTCAATGGAGTATACAGGCATCTCGCATTATAATATCACTATTTAGTTCTTAAAAGTAAACTCTGCTTTTGAATGAATAGACCTTTTTACATGTGAGCGCGAATTGCTCGCCGCGTAATGAACAAATTTGCGAAGTCTAAATACGGCAAAGTAAAGTTCGCTTATTTTCAGACTCAAATATTTTGTTGCCGTATTTAGTTAGGACACTTTACAAATGTTTCATAATTTACTTACCCCAGTAAACATCGACGAGCACACGCCATGTATCTCGAGTGATGGTATATATTTACACGTTTTCACAACACAAACCATGTTTTTTGCGGTGCTATTTCGTAAAATGCACCGATGAGCGCTCGACGCTGGCTCGCAGAAGAATGATGACGTCACAATTTTTAGATTCATGCGAAGCCATACTCAACCCCAGCCGGTTCCAATGGAACCGGTATGAGGAGGGGGAAATAATACGCTTTTATCACTTAGGGCAGGTCTAGTAATATTCATATGTCTATGAGCTGCACTTATTTTACAAGGTTCTAACATCACTTACAGTTTCTATTTTTGCCGACAGTTGAATGTTATTACGAGGCGCATTATAGTTCATCACTTTGGTTGAATAGGGTTCTAACCACCCCTTACCATATTCTGGGTTTCAAAGTTTGCGAAGATGAATTTTCGTAACCTATTTAACAATTTTCGATTTTGAGATTCAATCTTGAATGTAAGTAAGTTTAAAGTCATGGTGTTTGAAAGAAAGAGTACGAAAACAGTGTGCAATATAGTTGTGAATGATAAGTATTCAGCACATGGATGAGTTTGTGTATCTGGGTAGTATGTTTACGAGAGATGGGAAGGCTGGTGGAGATATTGAAAGAAGGGTAAATGCCGGTAACTCCATTAACGGAGGACTGAACGCCGTTGGCGCTAATAAAAAACTGTCAAAAGAAGCGAAGCTAGCAGTCCACAATGGAGTCCTGGTACCTACCCTGGTATGGCAGTGAGGCATGGAACTGGCAGAGTGCTGTTGAAATTATATCCCTGATGTGTATGTGTGGTAAAACCATGTATGATCGTGTGCGAAATGTGGATATCCGCAAAGAATGCAAGGCTGATGTAAGCATAATGAGTAAGATTAAGAAAGGGACCCTCAGATGGTTTGGGCATGTAGAGCGAATGAACGAAGAAAGAAATGTAAAAAGAATATATGACGCAAATATGAATGGTAGAAGAAGTCGGAGACGCCCAAAGAAAAGCGAACGATCATGTCATGTGCCATGTCTTTCTCAAGCATCCCCGGCTTCTTCTACCATTCACATTTGCGTCATATATTCTCCTTACACTCCTTTCCTCGTTCATTCGCTCTACGTGCCCAAACCATCGGAGCTTTCCTTTCTTAATATTACTCATTATGCTTACATCAGCCTTGCATTCTTTGCGGATTTCCACGTTTCTCACATGATCGTACATGGTTTTACCACACATACGCCTCAGGGATCTCATTTCAACAGCATTCAGTCTACTTTCATCCTTCCTCTGCCAGTTCTATGCCTCACTGCTACACATCAGGGTAGGTACCAGTACTCCATTATGGATGGCTAGCTTCGCTTCTTTGGACAGTTTTTTGTTTGTTCCAACGGCATTCAGTCCTCCATTAATAGAGTTACCTGCATTTACCCTTCTTTTAATATATCTATCAGCCTTCCCATCTCTCGTAAACATACTTCCTAAATAAACAAACTCATCCACCTGCTCCAAGTATTCATCATTTACAATTGTAAGCGTACATCCTATTTAAATATTTTCCTTCAAAATGTGTACTTTATACAACCAATCAATTCTCAATTTGGGAGGCGGGAATGGGTACCGCCGCCCCGGGAACCATTTATTGGATAACCAACACCTTTCCCATAGGTTACCTCAAGTGATTCGCTACTTAATTTTGGTTTAGTGACTTTGCAGGGGTGCCAAGGTTCATGCGGTGAGGTTTTTCCAGATCTTGGCGACGAATGCATCTGCCAACCAACTGCGTGGCTGGCCAGATCCGGAGAGACTGATTGAGGAAGACCTTTTGACCTCTCCAGCACGACTCGCTTGGAACATCGCTTTGCACAGCAGTTGGAGGGATGGATTCAAACGTCCGTCACTCCTGGACACACTGACCCCCAGATTCCTACCCACCCCTGATACCTTCTCCTTCCTTTCCTTAAAAAAAACCCTCCACACAGCATCCCCTAAGATGACAAAGGCCCTGAGTGGAAATATTTTTCTTAGGGTCTCCTGTGTGGAGCTAATGTAAAAAAAAAATATATATATATTGAGAGGAATCAAAATTTCTCATTTCTACCCACCGTTTTGAGGTTATCTTTCTTCTCGGCCTCGACTTCTTTCGCTGCTTCAAACAATGGACGCCCTCTCAAATTACATATAAGCGGCTTTAATCCTCCGTTAGTTTCCTTCTCCTCCAAACCTCTCACCATATCTCCAAAAGTATGAATTTTCCTATGAGCAACCAACGCATCTTTTCTCTGAAAGAATTTACCGCAAAAATCACACAGAAACAGTTTTTCACCAGTGTGAGTTTTAGCGTGAGCTTGCATTTGACTTTTTTGCGTGAAATTTTTCCCACACTCGACACATCGATATGGCTTTTTACCGCTGTGTATCAAAATGTGTCTATCGAGCGAAACTTTCTTACTGAATTTCTTTGCGCAGATTTCGCAAGTGAATTGTTTCCCTTCGATGTGTAACCTGTAGTGTGTCGCAAGCGTGTGTTTCTCTGTGTAGCGCTTGTCACATATATCACACTGGAATGGTTTAACGCCTGTGTGAATCTTAATATGCGAGTTTAATTTGCTTTGCACAGCGAATAACTTATCGCAGATTGGGCAACTGTATAATTTATCTCCTGTGTGTATCTTAGTATGTGAAACCAAGCTAGATTTTCTATTGAAGCTCTTTCCACAATACTCACAAGGGAAAAGATCTTGTCCTGTGTGAATTTTTAAATGTGCTAAGTATCCAGCTTTTTGAATGAATCTCTTTTGACAATACTCACATGTGTAAGGGAATTCTCCTTTATGGATGCGTTCGTGCTTTATCAAAGTGCTTTTGTCTGCAAAACTCTTGTTGCAGTAATTACAAGGGAATGGTTTCTCTCCAGTGTGAACTTTCATATGTGAAATCAATTTGGATTGTATCGAGAATTTTCTATCACAGCACGGACAATCTATGAGATCTTTTCCTGTGTGAGATCTTATATGTAGTTTTAATGCGCTCTTTTGTCTGTAGATTTTATCGCAGTATTTGCAAGGAAAGTCTGAAATTTCTGTTGTTAAATATGTGTGTTTTTTATGTGATTTTTTTTCTTTTTTTCTATGTTTTCTTTCATCTTTTAAATCTAATTTGATATTTTCTACAATATGTTCATTAATTTCACTTTTTATCTTTCTTTTCTCAATGTTTAAATTGTCGTTTTTTAATTCTGTGGAAGTTTTTTTTGGTCTGCCTCTTTTCCTTTTTACCGGCTCGTCTAAAAAATCTGACACCAATTCATTCTTTATTTGAATACTTTTGGTTTTTTTCAGTGCGGCAATACTGAGATCTTCTTCCTCGTCCGTGGTCAATATTTCACTAAGTAAGTCTTTCACGTCTATGGCAATGTCGTTAATATTTTCTATTTTGATATTTTGACCAAATACATTTTCCTCCTGAAACATAATGTTATTTTCTTCTTCTAGTGTTGCATTTGCTGATGTAAGGGGTGATGTTTATATAAGATATAAACCGACTGAAAATTAGTTTTGAAACACCATCTGTAACAATAAAATCAAATAAAGGAATTAGATTAATTAATTTAATTTGGGAGATGGGTATGAGTACCGCCGCCCCGGGAACCATTTATTTTATAACCAACACTCCTGCCATAGGTCACCCTAAGTGGTTCGCTACATTTGGTGACTTAGCAGGGGTTCATGGTGTAAGGTTTGTCTAGGTCTTGGCGGCGAATGCATTTGCCCACCTACTGCGTGGCAGGCGGATTAAGAGAGACCGGTTGAGGAAGACCTTTTGACATCTCCAGCCAGACTCTCTCGACCCGTTAACTTGCACTTTCTGTCTTTTCCCTAAAAATACCCTCCACACAGCAGCCTCAAAGATAACATAGACCCCGAGGGGAATTATTATCCTCCGGGTCACCTGTGTGGAGATAATGTAAAGAAAACAACAAAAAAATCCTGTTTAAACGAGATCCCTGAGGCATGTGTGTGGTAAAAGCTTACCTTTTTATAAAACATTTTTTTTATTTTTACTTAGCTCCACACAGGAGGCCCTGAGGAAAATAATTTCCAAAGGGCCAATGTCATCTTAGGGGATGCTGTGTGGAGGGTCTTTTTGAGGAAGGAAAGGATAGGAAGTTCTGGGAAGGAAAGAGGTAAGAGGGTGGGTAGGAATCTGGGGCTCAATGTCTTCAGAAGTGACGGACGTATGAATCCATCCCTCCAACTGCGATGCAAGGCGATGGGTCGAGAGAGTCCGGATAGAAAAGTCAAAAGGCCTCCCCCAACCAGTCTCTCTCGATCCGGCCCGCACCCAGCAGGCGAACAGACGCATCCGCTGCCAAGATCTGGAAAAACCTCACCCCATAAACCCGGGCACCCCTGCTAAGTCACCTAACATAGCGAACCACTTTGGGTGACCTTTAACAAAGGTGTTGGTTGATAAATGGTTCCCGGGGCGACGGTACCCATACCCGCCTCCCAAATTGTTCCATCACAAAGACTACTATTCTAGTATTCTCTATCTTAGTAATGTAGTTAGCTTTAAAAAATTCCAAATAATCTAAAATGGAGCAATGAGACACCTTTCTAAGTGTAATACATATAAATCAACTAGCAGACCCGGCCACACGTTTCTGTGGCTAACGAATTACAACGCCATTACCCAACCTTTATAAAATCCACACCACCCGCTTGCCAGCGGCCCGCTGCCCGCTGCCTGAATTGAATATTTTAATTTCTCGGTTTTTCTCTACTATAATAAGCATGACCAAAGAAAGGAAGTCTTTGCCTGTTTTATTGACTACGAAAAGGCATTTGACAGGGTAAAACATGCTGACCTAATGAAAATGCTTGCGGATTGTAACGTTGACACCAAAGACCAGAATTTCATTAAAAACCTGTATTGGTTCCAAACAGCAGAAATAAGACGTGGGAATGAGAGATCTAATGCAATTGCCATTCAGCGTGGAGTACAACAAGGCTGTATCCTGTCGCCACTATTGTTTAATCTCTATTCCAACTATGTCTTTAAAAGAGCCCTAAGTAATACTGAGAAGGGTCTGAAGATCAACGGAGTTGTCATTAATAACATAAGATACGCAGATGATACTGTATTACTAGCTGACTGTATCGATGACCTCCAAGACCTATTAAATCTTGTTAATAATGCTGGTGAGCAACTGGGCCTAACAATCAACGTCAATAAAACTAAATGGATGACATTTGGACTACTAGATCACTCTGAATCAGTGATACTGTTAAATGGTTGCAATGTCGAAAAGGTGCAAAGATTTAGATACCTCGGCAGTATTCTCACGGAGACTCTTGCTCTATGGATGTGAAACATGGACCTTGAAAGTAAATACCATGAACAAGTTAGAGGCTTTTGAAATGTGACTTCACCGGAGAATGCTCAAGGTCCCATGGACCGACATGATCACCAACACAGAAATTCTCAGGCAGGCTAGAGCAGATAGAGAACTGCTTACATTAATAAAAATCAGGAAAATTTCATATCTGGGTCATATACTTCGAGGGGAGAAGTATCACTTGCTCCATTTGATATTTGAATAAAAATATTCCAAGTTATAAAACCACATTTGGACAAAGAAACTATACATACTTTGCAACAAAACTCCATAACATCCTCCCCCAAGACATAAAACTAATAAAAAATCCAATTGAATACAAATCAAGAATAAAAATATGGCTTAAAGAGGTCAATGAGAAAACCCTAGCGAAGACGCTAAAAACGACATAGAAGACAAATGAACTATATTTAAATAACTTTAGTCCGCCTCGGCACAGGACCCCCTAGTGAGGAGGACTAAGAAATACAATATTTTGTACTTAATTTCACATTGCATTTTGTATGTAAAATTTTTTTATATAGTCGCTATAATAAAAAAATAAAAATAAAAATATTGAAAGGCAAGATAGAGGGTCGCCGAGGGACTGGTAGGAGACAAATGTCTTGGCTGCGTAATATACGAGAGTGGACCGGCATTAGAAGTGTGGAGGAGCTATTCCGGGCAGCGCAAGACAGAGAGACATTCTCAAGAGTGATCGCCAACGTCGGGGGGACCTGATACGACACACAAAGAAGAAAATAATAAGCATGTTTTATACATATAAACCTTTCTCTTAAATCGCTCTATCTATTGGTGAAAACCGCATGAAAATCCGATGCGTAGTTTAAAAGTTCTATGCACACATACATTTTGAGTGACTTCATTTTATACTATGTAATAATGATGATTCAGAAAAACAGAGTGTGCAATTCATACGCGGTAGAAGGGAAACCTTCAGAAAACTAAAGTAGACAAGGATGGAGAGGCTACGAAGCTCCGCACAAAGAGGAAACCGATAGGCTACAAAGCACCGCACAAAGGAGACTGATTATACTATCTCATTCTCTCGCAGCTAAATCCTATAGATGTATGTGTTTGTCTTTTTTTAGTGTCACTATTTTTCGTTTCATCGAATTTCAAGTCACAACTGTGCTAAAGAAGTTTTCACTTCAAAAAAGCTGTTTTTTATATTGATCCCTACGCAATTGTGATGGTC
Organism: Limnephilus rhombicus; assembly: GCA_929108145.2. Classification (NCBI taxonomy): domain Eukaryota; kingdom Metazoa; phylum Arthropoda; class Insecta; order Trichoptera; family Limnephilidae; genus Limnephilus; species Limnephilus rhombicus. Next base: position 7,418,712 of record OV815290.1, on the reverse strand, counting down.
AGAGAACACGCCAAACGCACGTCCAACATTAATACAGAGTAAACATTTTTCACATGAAAACGGGTCATTTCTATGACTCATTCATTAGTTCAACGCCTCAACTGTGGAACGATTTGTGAGCCTCTGTGTTTCCTCTCTCCTACAATACGAGTATCTTCAAAACCCAGGTTCACTCCACCCTCTTCTCAAAAATACCCTCCACACAGCATCCTAAAGATGACATGCAGAAATAATTTCCCTCAGGATCTGTTGTGTAGAGTTAACTAATTAACCATCACACCGTTTCTCCACAAGGGTAGGCGGAGAGCATGGACTGCCAAACAATTCGGTCTTGGCACACACTCCTTGCCTCGTTCACATTCATACATTGTCTCATACATACTCTTCCATTATTTCGACTCTTGATATGGCCCGACTCAAGTATCTGATTCACTCGTTCGTACCATTCACATTTGTGTCATATATTCTCCTTACACTCCTTTCCTCGTTCATGCCATTCAATTCACTCTACATGCCCAAATCATCGGAGTGTTCCTTTTGCTTACTCATTACGCTTACATCAGCCTTGTATTTTTTGCAGATCTCCACGTTTCTCACACAATCATACATGGTTTTATCGCACACACTATTAATTTTAGATTTGAGGCCAAAATTAAGTTAAAACCTAAACAAACCAGAATAATTTTCGTTATTTGTTTTTGGGGTGTTATGCCGTGTTGCGCTACCTCCTTCTTTAGCCAACGTCAACACATCTACCGGATCTGCCGGATCTGCCCTGATGATGGACACTGCAACGATGTCCGAAACGTTGGCTAAAGAAGGAGGTAGCGCAACACGGCATAACACCCCAAAAACAAATAACGAAAATGCTTTTGGCCGTGAAAATCTTAAAACTTATCAAACCAGAATAATATTTTTGAATAAAACGGTACTGCTAAACATAAATACTATTTTATAGTGACAGATGGAAGGTTCGGTTTCGCTTTCGGCAAGTTTCGGCAAAAAAACTTGTTTCGTCATCAGTTTGGTAAATATTTCCCTATCGAGTCCACGCTCAAAACACACTTTAAAAAATTAAAACAAATTGTTCTAGGTATATTACAGTTAGTAATAAGTAATTCAGTAACCGGAATTGAAAAATATTGCATTTTAATGGTTATTTTGTTATCTTTAAAAACGCAAAATGTCATTTCTCAAGGAACGCCATGTTGTTAATTACGATGGCAAACGTCTCGTGTGATTTTTCGTGTTTATGAAACCGAACAAAATAATGATTAATACGCATTATTTATCATTTCCGAAGATTGCAATTTGTACTTATTATTGTCTAACTGACAGAAAATGATTTTTTCTTTTAAAAATGCGTATTTCATCGTCGTAATTAACATGGCGGTCCTTGAAAAATTACATTTCGCTTTTAAATTTAAAAAAAAAACATTAAAACGCAATATTTTTTTAATTCCGGTTACTATATTACTTATTACTTACCATTATATACCTACCACAATATGTTTTAATTTTTTAAAGTGTGTTTTGAGCGTGGACTCGATAGGGAAATATTTACCATCAGTTTCGGTTTCAGTTCGGAACCTTCGGCCGCACCGAAACTCTGCGTTCGTGAATTATCGCTTGTCGTTCGGCTGACTTCGGGTGAGTTTGTGGCTCGTGTGTCACCCGCCATCAACAGCTGAGTTCGCCGGCCGGTCCGGCATGATTGTGTTGTGAGTCTATGTATTATTGTTTATAATTTTTGTTTGTTTTATAGCAGTAAAATCAAAAATATAAATTTTTTTTTTTCACATGCTTAAATTATTGTTTATTTAACACGTGTTTAAAGAAGGTTGTGACGACATTTCATTTAGCACATGTTTTAAGAATGTTGTGATTGCAAACGCAATTAAAATTAAAATACTCAATTCTCAATTAATGATATCCTTCCTTTTTAATGTCGGTGTTGATTATTGACAAATTTTTGTTCCAAGAAGTAGTTTTAACATGTTTTGTTATTATTATGTTTTCACGTGCTTCAATTGTTGTTTTTTAATTAATTTAACACAGGTGAACTGTCTGCATAAGTGTGAAAATAAGCCAATTTCAGTAAACAATAGATTTTTAACATATCTAAAAAAGTTTCGGTTTCGGCCAGTAACTAACTAACTAACATCACACCGTTTCTCCGCAGGGGTAGGCAGAGAGGACGGACCGCCAAACATCCCGGTCTTGGCACACATTCCTTGCCTCGTTTACATTCATACAACGTCTCATACATTCTCTTCTATTATTCTGTCTCTTGACATAGCCCGACTCAAGTATCTGATTCATTTGGTTGTGCCATGTCTTTCTTGGGCGTCCTCGGCTTCTTCTACCATTCACATTTGCGTCATATATTCTCCTTACATTCCTTTCCTCGTTCATTCGCTCTACATGCCCAAACCATCGGAGCGTTCCTTTCCTAATCTTATTCATTACGCTTACATCAGCCTTGCATTCTTTGCGGATTTCCACATTTCTCACATGTTCATACATGGTTTTACCACACATACGCCTCAGGGATCTCATTTCTACAGCGTTCAGTCTACTTTCATCCTTCCTCTGCCAGTTCCATGCCTCACTGCCATACATCAGGGTAGGTACCAGTACTCCATTATGGGCGGCTAGTTTCGCGTCTTTGGACAGTTTTTTGTTGGTGCCAACGGCGTTCAGTCCTCCATTAGTAGAGTTATCTGCATTCACCCTTCTTTCAATATCTCTACCAGCCTTCCCATCTCTCGTAAACATACTTCCCAAATAAACAAACTCATCCACCTGCTCCAAGTATTCATCATTCACAACTATATTGCATACTGTTTTCGTACTCTCTCTTTCAAACACCATGATTTTAGACTTACTTACATTCATCATTAACTCATTCTTCATAGATACTTGGTTCATCCTTGACACGAGAGACTGTAGATCTTCCATACTGTTAGATATCAGCACCGCATCATCAGCATACAATAGGCAGTACATAATTTGTTTCATTTCAATAAAAAAAAATTCACATAGGTAATTTAAATTTCACAATTCAATTCATTCAAATTTCAATTTCACAATTCAATTCATTCAAATTTCAATTTCACATAATTTCAATTTCAATTCGGCCAGTACATATATTTTCAATAGTTTTAGCCTTAATCTTAATCACGTCTTTCAGCATTTTTGGATGTAGGTATAAATTAAAGCAAATTTGGAACGAAATAAAATCGATATTGAGTTATAATTTTAAAAAGCTGCTATGGAGAATAATAAATCTTTCTCATTGGAACCACTCTGATGATCGTAAGAACATTTTTCGACGAAATGTGGATTTTCGGTCGCTGGTTGGTTAAAGGCCCTTAATAATTTTTGGATTATTTCTTTAGTGCCATTTTCGTGAGAAAATCACCTCAAGGCATGGCCATAGCCAGGTTTTGATTTAGGGTGGGGCAAAAATTAAGAATCTAGACTAGGTACCGAAAGAAAGCAGGCTTCTACAACATATTCACTCTTTAGATTCTGTAAATACAAAGAATATGGACGAAAGAAGAAAAACCATCCTACGAAGTGCTGTAAATTTGAAAACGCGACTCGGTCGACAGTCCCAGTGGTCATGCATCGCCCAGCCAGGGCAAACGCCCCACGGTACCTAAGCCATGCCATGGGTATCTACTTTCAAATATTGGAATTTAGTTAACCCCTCAGTCCTTGGGCTTATTTTGTCAAATGGTCAAAATATTTCCGCTTCGCAATAAAATATTCGTCCGGAACTCGAATGTGTGCTAAAGATTTTCTAATCTGGCTAATCACACCGTTTTTGTTAATTAATACTCATGCTAATTTGTTCGCTTTTCGGAACAACTCATATAGGTCTCATAGAAATCATTGTGTCTCCATTACTTCCTATCATGGTTAGAAAAACAATCTAAACGGCATTAGAAAGAGAAAACACCATGCTTTATATTCAAATCTTAAAGTTAACCTTCAAATAATTAAAATGTACATCTTTATGAAACCAAAATTTCCGACAAACAATTTGAAAAAAATTTATGAAAATTTGGGAAAATTTTTTATTAATTATTTTTGCACGAAACGACAAAAAAGTGAGTTGACAATAACATTTTTTTTATGAAGAAAAAGAACAAGAAACGTGATTTAATGAATTTCTACACCAATGAAGAGTACTAGCTCTTGAGCTTGCCGTAGGAGTTACAATTATTTCATTTTTATAACATACATTTTACAGTATACAATAAATATAAACTATGCTGTGATGTTAATTTTTGATATGACATGAAATGAAGTTATAACATTTTGATTGGTGATGTTTTGGTTGTTGATTTTTTTTAAAGATTAATTTTACCTTTTTCTTGAACGAAACGAAACTGTTAATTTTTATTTCTTCGGGAAGACTATTAAAATATTTTATGCCTTTGTAAATATAATTATTGTGCATTTGTTGTGTTGAAAATAGAGGAATTTTGATGTTAAATTTATGCCTTAATGATGAGTTAAGTTTAAATTTTTTAGTTACATTGTCTTTAAATATTTGTAGTATTGAATCTTTTTTATAGAGGTCTTCAATTTTTGGTACTTCGAAAATTTTGAACAATGATGCTGAAGGGAATTTTGGTTGTTTTTTTTTTTAAATAACTTTAATAATCAGTTTTTGTACCAATTTTACAGGACTTTTTCATATGCACCTCCCCATCCAATTATTCCATACTGAATTAGTGATTGGAATAGTGCGTAGAAGACTTTTTTTGGGTTGTTTAATTTGAGAATATTTCTTAATCTAATGAATATATGGTAAATATTCGGAACAAACGTCAACGGTTATGTAACGGAATTGTGTATGTTATTTTTGCTTTAAAAAACAGCCTACGCTTTTGAATGGTTTGTATGGCAAAGGAGGGTTTGTGTAGCGGGCTTGTGTATATTATCTTAATTTTAAAAGTTTTATAAAAAAAAGTGCGTATTAACCGTTGACGTTTGTTCCGAACTGCAAACAGAGTGATTTGAAAGTGTGAAAGCAAATTTTCAATTTACGTAAATAAAATTAAAAATGTAACATTTTCAGCCTCCCCCAATGCAAATAGTTGTCTTTTATGGTAATTAAGAAGAATCTAAAAGTTTTATCGATAAAAAGTGCGTATTAACCGTTGACGTTTGTTCCGAACTGCAAACAGAGTGATTTGAAAGTGTGAAAGCAAATTTTCAATTTACGTAAATAAAATTAAAAATGTAACATTTTCAGCCTCCCCCAATGCAAATAGTTGTCTTTTATGGTAATTAAGAAGAATCTAAAAGTTTTATCGATAAAAAGTGCGTATTAACCGTTGACGTTTGTTCCGAACAATTACCGAATATATAGATACATTTCCTAATGCGCTTAACAAGTTCACATATGTCTGTTCCATTTCATATGTTGGTCTACAATTACACCGAGGTACTTTATTTCAGTTTAACATTTATAATACATTTGCCTAATAAAATATGTGTGTTTTAATTTTTTTCGTTAACTAAATTGGTTAGAAAAAACGTAAGGTGAGCCATTTTTAAAACTTTTTTATGGTTGCATTAAAAAATGTTATATTTCCAAAATTAAATGTCTATTTCGAATTATAAAATTTTAAAGCGTATTTCATCACCTTTCAAAAACAGTTTTTACTTTTCGGATACATTCAGAAATACTTAATTTATGTGGATTTTATTTCAAAGCGGTAATATTTTGGGCTTCCAAAAAAATGCAAAGAAAAATTTTCTCATGCAAGCACTGAAAAATGGCTCCCAGCCGGTTACTAAAGATGTTGAAAACCCAACAAGCGGTCCTTTCTTAGCCTTATTCATGTTGCACACCTTTCCTTATCGCTATAATATAGCTTAGTATTATCATCGCTTATATTTTGTTTATTTGTTTTGACAGCAATGTGACATTTGACAGGTGTTTACATTATGGCGTACATTCGAGACAATAGAATACAAGAACCACTTTACAATCGGTAGCACTAAATAATTGACATATTCAATGCAAAAATCATTCAAGAATACGTAAAAGTCGATAATATTATCAGTTTAATAAATAAAACAATGTATTTACCTCTGTTTTAGGTAACAAACTGGTTCATATTGAGAGAATTTTATGGTATAGCAAAAAGAAAGCGGCCGACAGTAGCTGGACTTTAGACAAGACAAGATGGTGGTTATTTATAAGGCTGTCTGGTGAAAATATTTACAGCCATTTAAAAATATATTTTAAGACCCTACCTATTTTACGCACTGTGCAGCCCTTTTCGTGCAAATCTTAATTTTGGATTTGAGGCCAAAATACCAAATCAAACTAAAAATAAATTATTTGTAATCATAAGATGTTTCAAAAATTGAATAAGGATATTTACTTCAGTAGTTTACTTTATTTATTTATTGTTTTAAGTGATAAAATATTGACCATCATAGAATTCAATTTTTCATGATTTTGTAGGCAACATTTGCGAGTAAATGATAAGTAATTTAAAAAAATAATGTCACCTGTTTTCTATAATAATATGATAAAATATAACATGAAAAAAATATTAAAAACCAATTTTTATGGGGTTAAATTTGAACTGTAAATGAGCAATTTATTTCTGAACTCAAATTTCTTACGATGGAATTAAAAAAAAAAGTCATTTTTCTTTTTTACTTGTACTGGCCATGCAGAAAAAGCCGGGAATACACATGACAGTAGCTGGCACACTTGCATGCAAGCTCCTTGCACATGCCAGCTACTATCATGTGTATACGCTAACTTGCATGCCTGTAACTGCCATGCAAGTAGATAGCACAACATTTGATTTTTAGGCAGCTACTGGCATGCAACATGAGGGAGGGGACGCGGGGGGCTACGAAACTGGCACGTGTGAACGTCGCGACAGGTACAGGCATGCCAGTAGCTGACTTACTCTTCTTTTACTTGACTTATTTTACTCTTCTTTTTTTCTCTCATTAAATTAGCCACACATTGTACTGCCAATTGCAATACGATGATATTTAATTCACTTCGAATGTTTTCCATTGCTAAAAAGCTTGAGAACTGAGTGACTTGAGACACTTACTGTCTCGTGACTAGCTTATGTATACGTCTTGCAAGTTACAGGCATGCAAGGGCGCAAATTGCATGCAAGTTTAACTTGCATATGTATCCACATTGTGCCAGTAACTTGTACATGCCATTAACAGGCATGCAAGCTACTGTCCTATTTTACAGGCATGTGTATTCTCGCCCCTCCCAAAGATTGTGCACTTTACCCCCGGACATATAACCACTCGAGCGACAGCGCGATTTTTAACTTTTTCCTCCGATTGCTTGTGATTTTTGGTGACCATTGCATCTAGGGAAAATTTGCCTAAACTGTCAGCAAAGCAATCGGAGGTATTTTAAATGGTGTCATATTGTGGCAAAAAGCGCTCCAGTGGAAAAGTTAAATTTACTTACCAAAAAATCATCTTTTTGATGTTTTATTTTATTTTTCATTACACAGTAGATAAGTCAAGATTTTTTAATGCTTAAAATTAACTGAATTAAATCACAAAAAAATCCAAAGTTGCCTCCAAAATCAAGCAAAATTGAATTCTTTAATTACCTATTTATCATAATTTAAAACCAATTTAATATAATAGTACATATCCGTACTAGATATTTGATATACCTTTTGAATAAGAATATATTTTTCAGTTCGGTTGTGTATTTTGGCATCAAATCCAAATTGAAGTTTTGTGTGAAAAAGGATGCGTTGCCATTCTCCTTAAAAAAGTGTACATCATTAATAGGTGATATATTCATCAAACATTAAAATTAGGTAAATGGTATTGAATTATTTAAAACTTGTCTTATTAAATTTTGAATGGCACTTTAAAGACATTTTTGGGCATTTTTCGACCATTAGATTTAATGTTTAATGGGTTGTAATCTCTACATATTATAAATTAAAGTCCTCCGCCGCGTCTGTCTGTTCGCGAACAACTCAAAAACAACTGAGCGGATTTTCTTGCGGTTTTCACCAATAGATAGAGTGATTCATGTGGAAGGTTTAAGTATATAATTTTTCATTTGTATAAATTGGTTGAAATATATAATTAAAGGAGAATGTCTGTATGTGGTGGATGAGCGGGCTGGCAAGCGGGCAGTGTGGATTTGATTTGTATGCAAATCTACAGTTTTATGTCGAGGTGATGAAATTTTGCACACGTGACCTTCAAAACAAGAGGAAGGTCACTGTCTACATTTAATTTCGAAAACTCCGTGTAAAGCCCGGGCATCGCCGGGGACTTCAGTTAGTTCAAAAATAAACACAAATATAAAAATGTGAGAATCTAGTAAATTTTATTAAAAATGCCCACCTACTACGTGGCAGGCCACATCGGGAGAGAGTGCTTGAGGGAGACCTTTCGACCTCTCAAGCAGGACTCTCTCGGAAAATTGCCTTGCACCGCATTGGGAAGGATAAATTCATACTTCCGTAACTCCTGGATACACTGACCCTCAGATTCCTACCCTCCCCTCCTCTTTTCGTTCCCAGAATCCTCTCCTTCCTTTAATTCGAAAGACCCTCCACACAGCATCCCCACTGGAACATGACTAAGTGGAATTTTTTTTCAGGACCTCCTGTGTGGAACTCATGTAAAAAAATTTGATGGATTGTCGTACAACACACTCCTTGCTTCTTTCACATACATACCTCATCATATCATTTTTCGACTATTAGATTTAATGTTTAATGGGTTGTAATCACTACATATTATAAATTAAAGTCCTCCGCCGCGTCTGTCTGTTCGCGAACAACTCAAAATCTCATATAAAGGGACTCTTCTGTTTCTTGGTTCTTGACATGACCTGATTTGTTGATCACACCGCCATCTGTTAATTTGCGTACAAATCAAATCCACACCGCCCACTTGCCAGCCCGCTAGTCCACAACATACAGACATTCTCCTTTATATATTTCAAATAAAACCTTGACAAATTATATACCTAAACCTTCCACATTAATCACTCTATCTATTGGTGAAAACCGCATGAAAATCCATTCAAGTGTTTTTGAGTTTATCGCGAATAAACAGATGCAATGGAGGACTTTAATTTATAATATGTAGACACTATAATGATTCACTTGATCGTGCCATGTCTTCCTCGGGCTTCCCTGACTTCCACCATTCACTTCCACGTCATACATTCTCCTTACACACATTTCTTCATTCACCCATTCTACACGCCCAAACCATCCAAGCGTCCCTTTCTTAATCAAATTCATTTCTTTTATGTCAGCAATGCATTCAGTCTACTTTCATCCTTCCTCTGCCAGTTCCACGCCTCACTGCCATACATCAGGGTTGGTGTCAGCACTCCATTGTGGACTGCTAACCCTGCAGGGATCTCATTTCAACAGCATTCAGTCTACTTTTATCCTTCCTCTGCCAGTTCCATGCCTCACTGCCATACATCAGGGTTGGTATCAGCACTCCATTGTAGACTGATAGCTTCGCTTGACAGAAAATATGAAAGAAACAAGTTTCAAGTTGACAAAATATTTAATATTTACATTTTCAAAAGTAACAATAAAAAGACAAATATAGTTTGCACCTATTCTACTATAAACAATACTTATAAACTCAGCCGAGCGATTCTGCATTTTTTGCGGGATTGAGATCTCCTGTCAGATTTGTGTGATTTTCTATAACTGTTATTAGCTTTTTCTATGGGCCGATGTCAGATTTCAACTGTGAGCTGTCACATATTTTAGTTTAGATCATTTTAAATCGGCGAAGCTGGCCTGATAACCATAGAAAAAGCAAATAACAGCCATAGAAAATCACACAAATCTGACAGGAGATCTCGTCCGTCAAGAGATCTCGATTCCACAAAAGACATAGAACCGCTCGGCACGTCTACTTGAACTTTATCCATCAAAAGTATCAATGTTTTGATTAAATTTATAGCAACCTTAGCCAACGTTTCAGACAGTCACTCAGTTTTCATCCTCAGGGTAGATGTCATAGCAAACTATTGCATTTATTTTTGAAGTGAAAACTTCTTTAGCACCGTTGTGATTTGAAACTAGATGAAACGAAAAACAACGACAGTAAAAAGAGGCAAAATACATACATCTATAGGATTTAGCCTGCGAGAGAATAAGATGGTATAATCGGTCTCCTCTTTGTGCGGCGCTTGGTAGCCTCGCCACTCTTGTCTACTTTAGTTTTCTGAAGGTTACATTTCTACCGCATGTCAATTGCAAACTCTGTTATTATATTTATTTTAATGTGACACCTGACAAGAACGCCCCTATCTGTACGGTGTAAAGTTAGGGAAACTATATTGCCACCTAATTGGGCAGCCTTGTGAGACCGGTTAAGGGAAGGGCTGTATAAAGGAGGAAAATTAGATAAAACAGAGTCGAAGAAACGACCCATGCTCGTGAAGATATCGACAAATTTGAATGGGTGTTCCAATCGTTTTAAAGCTGCTAGCTCCTTCTAGCAGGCTCCATTTAAATACCCGTAGAACAGACTCTGCATTTCTGATATTGCGTCTGTGCATTAGAGATGGCAATCAGTTTCTTAACAAAGGATTGTCAATCAGGCAGACCAACCTCCTTAGCAAAGAATCAATTAGGTTTATCAATTTTTTGGAGATCCAGTCCAAAGGTGGCTCTCAAATTTAATTTTGGACATACTACGAGTCCCGATACTTGAGCTGATCATCTTTTTTTACATTAGCTCTACACAGGAAGCCCTGAGGAAAATATACTTCTCTCAGGGCCTATGTCATCTTTGAGGATGCTGTGTGGAGGGTCTTTTTAAGAAAGGTAGGAGAGGAAGTTCTGGTAAGGAAAAGGGTATTAGGGGTGGGTAGGAATCTGGGGGTCAGCGTGTCCAGGAGTGACGGACATATAAATCCATCCCTCCCACTGCTCTGCAAGGTTCTGAGAGAATACGGCTGGAAAAGTGAAAGGGACTCCCTCAACCATTCTCTCCCGATCCGGCCTGCCGCACAACTGGTGAGCAGAAGCATCCGCCGCCAAGATCCGGACAAACCTCACCTCATGAACCCGGGCACTCCTGCTAAGTCACCAAACTTAGCGAACCACTTGGGGTGACCTATGGCAGGTGGATGACCTATTGGGGTGATGGTCTGCCCCGATGCTGGAATTGTAGGGCTGTCCGAAACGTTGGCTAAAGGACGATTTAGCTAATATAACTATGCTACCAACTATGTTTAAATACAATTATTAAAACTAACATAAATTGAAGGAAAATAATATATCTTTTAGAATAGAATTAGTGGATAAATAAGAAAAAAATTGCAACAGAACCTTAGGGAGTATCTCAAATCATTGATAATAGAAACATAGGAGATACGCCATGAAACGTAACAGGATAACAGTACTGAAACAAACAATTTGGGAGGCAGGTCTGGGTACCACCGCTCTGGGAACCAATCATTGGATAAGTGGTTCGCTACGTTTGGTGATTTTGTATTTTGAGATTGTCTGGGTCTTTGTGGCAGATGTGTCTGCCCATCAACTGCGTGGCAGGCCGGATCGGAGAGACTGGTTGAGGAAGACCTTTCGATCTCTCCAGCAGGACTCTCTCGGAACATCGCCTCGCCTCACAGTGGGAGGGATGGACTCATACATCCCAGAGACACTGATCCCCAGATTCCTACCCACCCCTCATACATTTTTCCTTGGCAAAACTTCCTTTCCTTATTTTTATAAAACGACCCTCAAGACAGCATCCCCAAAGATGACATTGAGGGGAATTATTTTCCTGTGTAAAAAATTTTTAAAAAGATATTTTCACAATATTTTTTAATTGTTGAAAAAAATTTAAGAAAATGATATTGACAGCGTTTTTAATTTTTTTTTCATGTTGATGAATAAATTTTCTTTAATAATTTAAAATTTAATTTATTATTTCAAAAGAAAGACAAACATTCACGTATTACGAATTACCCAATGCTTGAAAATCTCCTACTACCACCACAGTAAGCGGAAAATGTTGCTTGTGTCGTGATGGAGGACTTAGCCAGCCGAGGAATCGAACATGCGACGTCCGGGTGGGACCCAAACGCAATGCCCACTCAGCCACTCGTTTTTTAATGACATTGTAGCCAATTCAAATTAATTAAAAATGTTTGGTTTTAGATCCATGGTCGTCAAACTGCGGCCCGCGGCGGATATTTGTGCGGCCCGCACAAATATCTGGCATTTTCTTTTAAATTTTTTTTTTTCAAGTATATGATTCTATCCGTTTTTTTACGGCCCGCACAAATATCTGCCGTTTATTTATAAATATAATTTTTTTCATGTACAATTGTACTATCCGGTTTTTTGCGGCCCGCACAAATATCTGCCGTTTTCTTTTTAAATATATATTTTTTTCATGTACAATTATATTATCGGTTTTTTTGCGGCCCCCACAAATCTGCCGTTTTCTTTATAAATATATATTTTTTTATGTACAATTAATTATATTATCCGTTTTTTACAATTAATTATATTGTCATTTGAGACTTTCAGGGGGGCAGTAGAAGACCCAGAGAAAATTAGAGGGCGTAGAGATGGCACAGTGAGGGTGTAGGTAGGTAAAAATAATGGTCAAAAATAAAGCAAAATAAACTTTAAAATTGGTTAATTTTTGGTATTGTGTATATTGTAATCATTTTTATCACGTGTGCGAAAATTCACACATTTCGATAGTTCGGGAAGTGGTTAAAAATTGAACTGAAAGATTCCATTACAGATACACACACATTTTTTTTTTTAAATTTAATATTATGATTATTATTATTAAGAATTGACACTATACCAGTAACACAAGAAGGAAGGAAGCAGCAACCCGGTATTTAAATACAAAATAATTGCTTTTTTAACTCGCTAAACAAAAAGGTACAACAACAGCTTTGATAGTCTGTACAGTTTGGTCGTATACGGAGACATTCAGAACAGAAACATGACATATCTCCCTTGTTTCTAATATCTATGTCTCTAATAATATCGACTGTGTTTTGCTAAAACTTTTTCAAGCCACTTTTTTTGGGAATGTTACTTTTCAATGGTTTCAAGTAGAATAGAGCATTTTTTACCCCTCAGGCCTCAGGCCAATTTTGTCAGTAGGTTCCTAAAGTTTCATAATTTTTTTTTCAAATTGCATTCGACAATGTTGGTTTCATAAAGTTGTACATTTTTTGCGGTTAGCTTTTAGATTTGAATATAAAGCATGGTGTTTTTTTTTATCTAACACCTTTTAGATCAAATTTCTAATCATCAGGTAAATAATTGACGACCTCCGTAGTCCAGTGGGTAAGACTCTTGACTCACAATCCGGAGGTCGCGGGTTCGAACCCGGCATGCGCAAATAAATTTTATTTGATTAATTTGTGTTATTTCACAATTAATTCATTTAAAATAATATATAGTATATTTGCGGCATGTTCCAGAGTGGAAGATACTATCAGTATCGCCCTGGTGTAAGACCACCATTCAGAATTGAAAACGTTGCTTGAAAATGGCTTTAGCCGTGTTTGGTGACCAGATCTGAATAGCCAGGTACTTCCCAACCTTCCTCTTCCCCACCTCCTTCCCCTCCCCACTACCTTCAGCCTCACAACATACCCCAATTGGGGATGCCATAGTCTCACTGGCTCCAGACGGGAGCAGTTGAGATTCTTGTGCGGTATTCACTGTAAAAAAAAAATAAAAATAAAAAATAAGGGAGACACAACATTTCTATGAGACCTATATGAGCTGTTCAGAGAAGGAAACAAACTACCCTGAAGGAATTGGGAATTTGAAAAATATTCATTCTTATTGTCTCGTGTAAAGTTTTCATTTTGTGGCCTGAAGAGTTTTAGGGGGCATACATTAATTATGTGAGCTCAAAAGGGGGGGAGGGTCCAGAAAAATCTCATGTTGCTTGAAAAGAATATACGAAGTGGCCCAAATTTATCTCACCAATGGGGGGGGGTCTAGATTGGAAGAAAAACTGCTCAAATGCCCCCTTACCAAACCACAGTCGATATATTATATTATAATAAAATGAGACAAATATCCAGATATGCAGAACATTCTTAAAATACACACAAATTATTTTTGAAAACTTCTTAGGGAACGTACCCATACTACGTGACCAACTTTTTGCAATTTTTACCCTCCCCCGGTGACCAAAAACCTAAGCACTCCGCCGCTCATTTGTACCAAGCGTGGTATTTTGAAGACCCCCCCCCCCGTAAACGTGTCACGTAGTATGGGTACGTTCCCTTACCAGTTTAATTGCAAAGAGGAGCATCCATTTCAATCTCCAAGAAGCAAAATAATAAATATTATAAATTCGTTGTGTTCACTTGGCGGCCATCTTTAATGTTCAATACTGTATTAGCCACTGGAGCGACCATGCAAAATAAATAAGTTTGCCTCGATTGCTTGAGATTTCCTAGAAGATCATTTTTTAAATATTTTGCTAACATAAAAAAAATCATACCTTCGAATTTTAACATGGAGACATAAAAATTTATTATAGTGCCATATAGCCAATGAATTAACCTGTATTTTACCATTTATCTCATATTTGTTGGATTTATAAAAAAAATCGTTAAGTTTATAACCACGCGAATCCTGCGTGTTATTACTTTGAAACTCCCGTGAGGGATACTTATTCGAGTCAACATAGAAAATTTTCGATATTTGTATATTGTATTTGGTATACTTGATAATGAAAGGTGCATATCTATGGAAAGAGGACTTAATTTTAACCGTAAACAGCTGATCAAAAATTCAAAGTGAAAAAATTATTTAAAAAATTTATTTTTTACATTGTTCTAAAACAGTCTATGAAGTTCGGATTTGTGACATCTGTGGTCATAATAAATAAAGCATTTCAATAGCTTTGTTTTAAAATGAATGGCTGGCCAAGGAAATGTTTTAAATAATTACAATAAATGTTTTACGAATGATAGGAAAATATGGTCCAATTTTGGACCGCTATCAATCGCAGAAAAATAAATGGTCCATTTTTCGACCATAATCGCTCCAATCGCACAAATTGCACTAGTTTCAATGGTTAGCTCTGGCGTTATGAAATTTGTATAAAAAATTTACTACAGGTGGTGCGAGTGGTTTGAAAATGGGTATTTATTTATTTATTTATTAATTTACGGACAACAGTCCATTAAAAACATAATAATAACACGAATAAAAAAAAAAAAAAAACAGAGATGACAGTGAAGGGAGAGCACATAAAAATTAATAGCAATGACAATATAAAATATAAAAAGTACATATAGAGACACTACAAGTCAAAGCATGAAGAAGCATTTAAATATTGCGTAACGACTGCCGAAAGTCATTTAGTTTTACACCAAAAAAATCAATGCTTTGACTTGCGTTGACAAGTCTCGACATTCTGGATAAGGGAGAATGGTATCCGTAATTAGTAGAATGTTGATTGAGGAACAGCAATTCATTATTTCGAAGCCTACGGGAAGGGATGTTAAACTGGATGAGTTGTAACAATGCAGGTGTATCTGTAATACTGTTGATAATTTTAAATATGCAAATTAGATCAGAGTCCTTTCTACGTTTTTCTAAAGAAGGCATGTTTAAAATGTGTTCAATTTCATCATATGAGTACTTGCCTCTTTCAAGACCCAACCTACAAGCAATTCCTCTTAGGAAACGATGTTGTACGGATTCGATGTGACAAATGTGGACAGCGTAGAAAGGAGACCAAATGACACTAGCATATTCAAGGTGAGGGCGAACCAGCGTACAGTAAAGAGTTTTAAGTGTACTTATATGTTTGAAGTCAGAGGTAATTCTATGAATGAAGCCGAGTAGTTTAAGTGATTTATTTACGATATTATTTATGTGATCACGGAAAGAAAGTTTGCAGTCTAGAGTGACCCCAAGGTCCTTGATAGATGTGACAGTAGATAGACAAACACTATTTAGTTTATAATCAAACTGAATAGGTTTTTTGGTTCTATAAAAGGACAAAATTTTGCATTTATCAACATTAAGTTCCATGCAGTTAATTTTGCACCAATCGTTAAATGAATCAATATCAAGTTGAAATAGTAAACAGTCAAGGTGGGATTTAATAATCTTAAGAATCTTATTATCATCAGCAAATAGCCAGAAACGTATGTGAGAAAAAACTTTTGTGATATCATTAATAAAAAGGTTAAAAAGAAGCGGGGCCAAATGGGCTCCTTGGGGAACGCCGGAAGTTACATCAATGTTAAAGGATTCAAAGTTATTTATTTTAACCCTTTGTTTTCTATCTGTCAAGTAAGAGTGAAAGAATGATAACAAAGGGTTTCTAATGCCTATAGCATAAAGTTTGGCCATGAGAATACGGTGATTAACTTTGTCGAAGGCTTTGGAGAAGTCAGTGTATAGAACATCAACCTGAGTGTTATCTTCTAAGGCTTTCACAATGGTACTTGTAAAGGAAAGTAAATTTGTATTTCATATATTTTAGCGGCAGGGAGAGAAGGCAGGAGGGGGAGGGTAATGTAGGAGGTGGGGTTTACGGGAAGGGCGACGAGGGTGGGGGAAGGTGGGGAAGGTGGAAGGGGAACGCAGGAAGGGAAGGGGACGCGGGAGGGGAACAGGGACGCATGGGAATGGACATGCAGGGATAAACAATTTATTTCTTTGAATGGCATTGCGACGCCTGCCGGGTACCAGCTAGTATATTATAAATGCTATTCTCACCTCGTTATTGTCATTCCATGTAAAAATAATAAAAAATTCTCAAAGTTTCATAAATTTATTTCAAATTGCGATTCGAAACTTTGGTTTCATAAAGGCATACATTTTACTTCTTTTGTGGTTAGTTTTTGTAATTGAATATAAAGCATGATGTTTTTTTCTTTCTAACGCCGTTTATATCACATTTCTCACTATAATAGTAAGTGAGACACAACGATTTCTATGAGACCTATTTATATGAGTTTATCCGAAACCGATTTATTTTCATTTAATATTTTTACTGAAGTAATATTTAATTTTAATTTAAGTAAAATGCATAACTATTTAAATGCATTATTTTTGCTTCTCCGAAGATCGCAATAGATACTCGTCATTATTGCAAAACTGATACAAAAGTATTTTTAAAATAATTGGTGCATATTAATGATGTTCAGCATATCTGCATATTTACCTAAATGAATATTCAGAATTCACGGCATTACACGCAGAATTTCTTGGGCACCCTGCGGCCGAACTTATTCACCCACATGTACGCCGTGAAGGCTGATAAAGAAAACCACGTGAAGAGGTAGGACATGTGCTCGTTGCGCAGTGTGACTCTCGTCTGGTTTGCCTCGGGCCATCCGTCGGGCAGCGGTCGCTTTCCGCGTGCGTCCAGCCACACCGGAGCAGTACCCAGCACCGCTCCCAGCTCCTCAAGATTCCGGTAGAAGAACTGCCGCTTCTCCAGATCATTGGACGGCATGAAAGGAGGACGATTTTCGTGTAAACGTACAATCCCCGTCAGCTCTAATTCCCCTGTGATTTGGCCTTGCGGGCGTTTTGAAGGGTTTTTTAAAGCGTTGGGCACCCAGCCGCGATTCACCATGATCGTGAGGTCCCTGTCGCTCAGTTTGAACGGGGTTATTACAAGAAACCCGTTGCTCTTAGTGCGATCTTGCATGAAAGAACCTGAAGGTTGTCCACTGCCGTCTGGTTCTATGAAGGAGCGCGGCCCCATCACGATCTCTTTATCGTGTAAAAATTCTCCACGCACCTTCACAGGAGAGAATTCTAGGTCTTCCAGAAGTGTCAAATCTTCTGGGAATTCGACAGCAGGAGCCGCAGCTTTCATTTTCAGCTTCCTGATTAGATTCTGCTTCCATCTGAGCCGCTGTATCTGCCAGCAGCCTAGTCCGAACGCCGTTACGGGCATCACCAGCAGGAACCACTTCATAAAAGGAGACCCGCCAGCGTTCGTAGTAACAACTGGCTTGTTTTTCTGCATAATTTCACGGACTGACGTCGCCGTCTGCGCCGTGTACCTGACCTGCGCGACATCACACCGGACGAGGAAGGAGCGCTCGAAGAGCTGCTTCGGGGCGAAATTCCTCACAATCAACACCGGGAACTTTAGCATGATTGCGATGTTATGAAACTGTATTGAGGTTAAATGCTATATTTTGACAGATTGCATCATAGACGATCAGATTCAGATGGATTCAGATAAAAGCAACGCTAAATAAAAATAGAAATTATTTCTTTGAATAAACTAGGAACACGCCGCCAAGTTCAAATGAAAGTAAATATTTATTTTAGTACGGGCAATTTTGAACACAACATTTTCAGAATGATCTATCGAAATTGATCGGTGATGCGCTAGATTGTAAGGTTCGGGATCATCACCGCTAAAATAACACTTCTGTAGATGACGACATAAGGTTTAAATTCCGGCTTTATACCAACCAACTGTTTTGATTTTCTCAAGACAAAACAACGCTTAAAAAGCGTGTTTTATTTTGTTTTGCAAAACTTTTTTACGATCATTATCTAAAGAATTTAATTTTCCACATTATACAATAAAACCGTAACCGAAAAGGGGTTCGTATGTAGGAAATTTTGAAACAACGCAGTTTTTAAAGGCCTGTTGCTTAATTTTTTTCTGGGCTTATAAAAAGATTAATCAGTAATCAGATATCGATTATTTCTAAGACAAATATATTGTGTTCTACTCGCAGAGCACCTAAAATATTTCTAAGTGATCAAATTTTCAAACCAAAATCACAGGATTTTGCATTGCTTTTAGTGCATCATCTTCTTGTTAGTTTGAAAATATTAAGAATAGTTCTGCTACATGTGAATTTTATAGATAATTAAGTCAACTATATTACACACAAAAAAAGTGTATTTAAAGGCCTATCGTCAAATTGTTCCAAATTTAATTTATTTAAAAAAATATGCATCATTCTTTGCTGAAAATTAATAATTCAGGATCAAAATTGGCAAACTAAAGGTGAAAAAAATTTGCTATTTTCTGGATTTTCACAATGTAACAAAAAATCAGAACTACCCCATTTAACGCAAGATACCTCCCCATTTAAGTAATAAATTTACCAAATTATATGGACTAAAAGGTGGACCCGAATAAAAACCCGCTCTACAAGTTGTTATTCACTGCTATTTGAGTTTGAGTGTTGGTGACCATTTTATAAATCCGATAGGAACTAATTCCAAAAATAGCCGGTTCCTCAGATCCACTGTTATCCAGTGATAGCTAGCTAGTCACCGGGACAAAGTAACCTCGACGGGCAATGAGGTCATAAATATGTAATATATAGCCGCGTGATACTATTATTCACAACTCTAAGTATTACCGTCAATCTTTCCATATCCGGAGAGATTAGCTTAGTTTATAATCACAGACAAATCTAATACGTAAATGATCAATGATTTGTGAGAAATTATATTTCAATAATTTCAGTTTGCAAAATCGTCCCTTCATTTGGATAGGGTTCTAACTGACATTTTTTTCAAAAATGACATTTGAATGCCAAAAAAGCATTTCTTTTGCTTATTTCTATAACCAAAATAATTTTCAGAACCATCTGTGTTGTATTTTCGTAGATATAAGTATAACAAAGTTCTAACTTCAAGCTTTTTCAATAATAATTCACTTCACAAGGTTCTAACATCACTTACACTCTCTATTTTGTTTGTATCTGACAGTTGATCTTAAATACGAGGCACATTATGGTCCGTCATTTCATTTGGATAGGGTTCTAACCACGTCTTACCATTTTCTAAGGTTTCTAAGTTTCCAAAGACGAATTTTCGAAATCTATGTAAGAATTTTAATATTGTATTTTAATGGTAAATATTTGAATAGGGCTTGGCCCTAGCTAGGAATAGCATTAGGGTAATGTAATTAGAACCTTGTGCAATGAATTATTATGCTCTAGCTGGTTGCACAGGTTCTATTTGTATGTTTAGGTATGTTCTAAAAGGGTAAGTTTACGTCCTCTTTAAATACTTTAATTTAAAATATGTTCAATTAAAATACTTTACACAAGGTTCAACATCAAAATCGGAAATTTGTAAACAGATTATGAGAAATCATCTTTGCAAACTTTGACACCTCATATCTCAGAACAAGGTGAAGCGAAGTTAGAACCCTGTCCAAATGAAGTGACGAAATTTCAATAACGAATAATTCAGAAGAGATGTGAGACATCTCTTGTTAAAAAGTGAAACTACTTAGGAATCTTTATGAGTAAGGTTAAACGTCACGTACGATATAATCTACGCATTCACAGATGGCGCCAATTAAATTATTTTAGGTTTTTAATACTTTTACATATTACGCTTTCAAATATAAAGGTAAATTAATTGTTTGCGCCGGTACATATTTAATATGAATAAATAAATAGTTTTGTCCATAAACAAACGCAAATCTTTCAAGAGAGGTTGAAAAATTCAATTTTGTATCGGTGACTCAATCCAATATTGTATTTTTCAGCCTTGAAAGATTTGGGTGTGTTTATGGACAAAACTATTTATTTATATTCATAATATGTACCGGCGCAAAAAATTAATTAACCTTAATATTTTAAAGCGTATCGTTCAAAAAGTATTAAAAACCTTCAATAATTTAATTGGCGCCATCTGTGAATGCGTAGATTATAACGTGACATTTAACCTTAATCGAAATAATATGCAAAGCGTGGGAACTTTTTTAATAATTCCAAAAAATGTTTACAAATATCTCTTCAAATCGACCACATTTTGGTTAGTGAACGCTTGAGGGTGTTTTCAAATTGGCCAAAATGTGACCAAAATGATCCAGTGATTATCATTTAACATGGCCAAACTTAGCAAAAAGAAACCTATTCGATGTCAGACCTTGTTCAATGAATACTACTTGTCATCAGTAAAAACTACAGATGAAACGGATAGTTGTTTGGCTGGATACCCGATATCCGGCGAGCTGCGAGGCACTGTCTCGTTGAAAAATTTAGTCTTTATTCACCATAATTTACCACTTGTTAATTTTGAGTATCAATTCAAAATATTCTCTTTGATAAGAAGAACAAGAGGTATATTATGGTGGTTCAATGTCAGTATTTAATCTTTTCAATAATCTCTGTGTTTTTTACAATTTTAGTTCACTATAATGGTGATTGTGATTAGCTAATCGTGTTAATTTAAGTTTTCGCTATTCTGCGAGGTTTTTGTAAGTTTTTACTAAAAGTTTTTAGTTAAGATATTTACTATTTATGTATTTATCATTAAAGTGAATATCTCAGAGGAAAATTTTAGTTTTTTGGAAGGCCTTATCGCCTTTTTGTAACTTTTTCGACTTTAAATAAAAGCAGTCATAATTATAAACCATTTTATTGATATTTATCTCACAAAGATTTATGTATTGCATTTTATTATAGGAAATTGTCGTAATTTTTGAATATTCGGTATCCGGTCGGATATTGAGTTACTATCCGGTATCCTGCCGATAGTAAATTTAGGCCGGATACCGGATAGTAACCGGATATCCGTTTCATCTCTAGTACAAACCATCTTCAATTTTACCTAAGTATTTATAATACTGCACCATCCAAAGATATTCAAATACAAAAGAGATATGTTATGATGTCTGCGAGACTGTCGGCGGACTACTTACTACCTAACAGGAGTAGTTTGCATACGTAAAGAACTGGTTCATTTCGTTGACTTTTTAAAGTTTTCAGTAGTATTGGTTAACAATATACACATAATTTGAATACGGAAAGAATTGGTTCATTTAGTTTAACGTTTGTTTAGTTTATTCGTTCATTTAGTTTATTAGTTAATTGGTATACAATATCAGCGACACCCGGTAGCCCAATCCCACCTAGTAAAAACTGCTGATAGCACATTTCTTATATTTCAATATCTTTGGCACCATCTAATACAAAATATAAGTATCCAATTTTTCAAAATGACCATTCAGAGTCACTGTTTGTTGCCATAATATTCATTGTTTTTTTTAGATTAGCTCCACACAGGAGATCCTGAGGAAAACAATTTCCCTCGGAGCCTATGACATCTTTGAGGATGCTGTGTAGATCTAGAATATTATACTAGGATACTATTATATTAGGGTGGTATCTAGAGTAAAGGGAAATTGCCTGGCAGCCATCTTATATGACAAACTTGCGAAATGATCTGTATGCTAAGTAGTATAAATTTCCTCAGGGCCTATGTCATCTTTGAGGATGCTGTGTGGAGGAACTTTTTAGGGAAAGGAAGGAGAGGAAGCTCTGGGAAGGAAAAAGGCATAAGTCATAGGTAGAAATTTGGGAGTCGGTGTGTCCAGGAGGTAAGGACGTATGAATCCATCCCTCCACTGCGGTACAAGTCGATGGTTCAGGAGAGAGTTAAAAAGATCTCCCTCAACCAGTCTCTTCTGATCCGGCCCACCACACAAGTGGTAAACGCATGTGCCGCCATGACCTGTACAAGCCTCCCAACCAAGAACCCGGAAACCCCTGCTATGTCAACAAATGTAGAGAAACATCTGGGGTGACCCACGGCAGGGGTGTTGGTTATCCTATAAATGGTTCCCGGGGCGGCGGTACCCATATAGCCTCCCAAATTGTTAAGGCTAGTATTCTCATTGGGCATTTTCTTCGGGGTGGGGAATACTTCCGTCATAAATAAAAACACAGTATCCTCATTGAGAGACTCAATATCGATATTATATTTTTACTTATGACGGTAGAACAGTTGAACACATAAGAATAAAAAATCGGTACAGCGTAAAAAGAATGTATTGAAATAAATAGTTGATACAAGTTGGAACATTAAGTGTACGCAATACAATGTTCAATACAAACCAAATTAAAATTATTATAATCATAAAATATAATGCCTAATTTTAATATATAATTTTTTCATAGTATATTTACGAAAGAAGAAACATTACAGCACCTTTTTAAAAATAAAAAATATATTAATATTTTTCACAAGGTTTTGTTGTAAATTTATTTAATTTTGTTCAAATTGTTTTGGAGGAATGTGACACACTTTTAAAATTTGAATTCCGCACAAGAGTCCCAACCGCTCCGGAGCAAATAGGATTATGGCATCCCCAATAGGATACTTTAGGAAGATCTGGTCACCAAAAGCGTCTAATGCCATTTTAAGCAATGTTTCAATTATTCTGAATGGTCGATACTGAGAGTATCTTCAATGTAATGGATTCTATTGTACAATATTTCTTTGTGTTAACATTGTTTTATTGAAGCTAAAATGGTGTCACATTCCGTCATGGCTTGTCATGAATAAAACATAATATATAACCATAGAACACGGAAATGTCTAGAAGTGTCTTGCAGATGGTTTGTGCCAAAATTGGTCAATATCTATGGTTTTCATCACACATGGTGTTGCCGCAGTCAATAATAACTTACTCTTTTTTTTTTAAATACCGACAAACATTCTCTTGATACAAATAAACTGAGAATATTTGAAATTGTCCTTCTACCATCATTATAGCGGGAAAATTTTGCTTGTGCAATGATGGATGACTCAGCTAGTAGAGTATTGAACCCCATTTGGCTGCAAACCGGTCTACTTTATACATCTGTTTTCGAGACATTGCAGATGTTATAATAAAAATTGTTAAGTTTTACTCTCAATGTAGCAACTTTTTTATAATGTGAATACCGCACAAGAATCCCAACTGTTTCGAAGACATTGGGACTATGGCATCCCCCAATTGAGGCATTATTAATGTGAGTTTTTGTATTTTAGCAGATATTTTCAGAGTTGAAAGTAATATAATATATACCAACTTAATCCAACCGCAGTTAATCACTTGGATCACAAAGTGCTGTATTTGTCACGAAACATCAAAAGCTTTTGAGTCACATTGTGCTATATCCGTCACCAACTGACACAGCATCATAAAACTTGTTCCATCTCCCTTTATAATATGGTCAGATATATCAAATTAATAGTTTTAGAAAGAGAAAACACCAAGCTGTTTCTTTGTATTTAAAAGTTTACTGTATATGGTATTTTTTGTCACGACCATCAAAAACTGTCTAGTCATTTTGTGCCATATCTGTCACCAACTGATACAGCATCATAAAATTTGTTTTATCTCCTTTTATATTATGGTCAGATATATGAAATAAACAGTTTTAGAAAGAGAAAACACCATGTTACCGTAAATGGTATTTATTGGCCACGAATCAGCAAAAGCTGTTATGCCATATCTGTCACCGACTGACACAGCCTCATAAAACTTGCTCTTTCTCCTTTTATAATAAGGTCAGATATATGAAATGATAGTTTTAGAAAGAGATAACACAAAGCTGTTTCTTTGCATTTAAAACACCAAAAACTGTTGAGTCACATTGTGCCATATCTGTCACCAACTGATACAGCCTCAAAAAACTTGTTCTGTCTCCTTTGATAATATGGTCAGATAAATAAAATAACCACCAAATGCCTCTTCGCATTCAGATGTTTACCACACACATGTTAAAATTTTTTAAATTAAATGTCAAGCGGGTATTTTTCAAAATAAATCTTTAATCTGACAGTTTTTGTAACTACATAATGTGATATTATATGATAATAGAAACAAGTAGAGACATGGCACGTCTCTCGCTACTATCAAATCGGCTATGTTTGTTAATAATGAAAGTAACGCATTTGGTGTTGAGGTTGAAACAAACGCGAGCAGCAGTAGTTATATGTTGGTGACACGTGGTATGGTTCGTGGCACATCTCTCTTGTTTTTACTATCCATGGGTCATAATATTACAGACACTTATAAACATTTCAATGTAATATGATTAAAAAAAACTACGTTTACATTAATTTCAATAACTTATAATATTCATAAAGAACCATTTTAAAAGCACAATAAAAAGTAAAAATAATTGTATGTAATATATTCACATATTATATTTATAATGTTTGCATTTTTTTTCATTAAATTTAGAATACAAAAGGCGATGCTAACATTTAAAAAGCATTTTACGTCCTATTAAAAAAATAAACACTGCGTAACAATACACGTCAAGGCAAATAACAAAGTTTAATTATTTCATCGATAAAAAAATACCATAGCGCGGTAAAACGGTGGCCGATGACGGAAGCGGGGGTCCGTTGTCTCGACTTGCGCGCTCGCTCCGTCTTGCGCCCAATCTCTCGTTGGGCGGGAGCAAAACCTTTCTACATAAAGGCCTACAGATGTACATATATATATTGGGTGTTTTTTTTTTAGAGGTTTGGTTTTTAAACTGGCAACATTGTTTCTACAGATTGTCAATTTGACAGTTAATTTGTAGTCAGTACGTTTTGCCATTTCACAAAAAAACTTCCAGGTTTACGAATAAACTGACAACATTTATTTGAATTTCTTATATCACAGGGATATGCAAGTATTCGATTGGACGATTGAAGAATCTTCGCGACAAGAAAGCGGATAGATATCCTCGAAATGTGGTGCTGGAGAAAAATGCTCAGTATTCTATTGACAGATGGATGCACAAATGTGTACATTCTGGAAGAGCTAAGCGTCCACAATAGGCTTTCAATCTGCCTACATGTATCTTAAGATACTTTGGACATGTTGTTTGTCAAACTAAAGACTCCAACTTGGAGAAACTCATAGGCACTGGTAAAGTGTTCGACAGAAGAAGTAAAGGAAGGTCACCAATGTGCTGAAGTGACCAAGTATCACTGGCTTCCGGTACAAGAGTATCCTTGGCTCTCCACGCAGCGAAAAACCACGAGGAGTGGAAGAGCCTTGTCCATCATGGATATTGGAGTGGGGGTCACAATCCACAGCAATGAGGAACCGAATTAAGAAGAAGGCCATACATCTACACAGAGGCTGACATTTTGTAAACTTTTTGTGGCGTTCACTTTAAATATGGCATCACTTGTGTCAAGACATTTTGTAGCTATATGCGTGCTAGATCAATGTTAGAAAAAAAGCAGTCAACAAACAATGACAGGATATAAAAATGACAGCTAAATCAACTGTTTGGTTGTGAGTGCTTTTATGAAAGGACTCTAGTTTCGACATTTGAAGTATTCAACAATGATTGATGGAGACGCGGATCTTGTGATGTCAGTAGCAAAGTATTTGGGATGTGAATATCGAATATGAAACTTGCCTTATGTATCCCTGTGGAAAAAAGAACTGAGCCAGCAGCGGAATTGAACCCACAGCATTTGTTCAATCAGCTATAAGCCGTTACATATATAACAAAGTTTTTATGGAATTATAAACTTCAAATATGTCCTCTGCTGTGATATTATAATGTTTTCTTTATTCTGTTTTGTCAATTTGTAGACTTATGAAAATATGTATTTTTAACACACATTTTTATTTTTATTATACAAGAAAAATTATTTTGTATTTTGAGCTTTTTAGAAAGGTTTTGAATTTTAAAAAGGCGATTTTTTGACATGTCAGTCCCTAACTAAATGATGTTTCAACTAGATGTGCTCATCTTTCATCTTGGATGCGATGGGCGGCCATTTTGGGATCATTGCCGGGGCCTTTATGTAGGAAGGTGTTGGTTAAAGAGGCTAGAGTGGGCCCAGACAACATTGCCCGGGCGAAGTCAAAAGGGTTTAGTCATTCTTACGCTAGATATAATACATGACAATAATTATATATGTATAGTATTTCCTTAAAATGAATGTATTAAGTATGGCGGGTGTCGGACAAAGTGGGTACGATATTACGTTGGCTCCCGAGCGCTCTGCTGGACTAACAATCAAACAAACCAGGCAGTTGGAAATCTGGCAGATGACAATCTGTCAGATGACGATCTGGCAGATGGCAATCTGGCAGATAGCGGTCTGGCAGATGGCAAACTGGCAGATGGCAAACTGGCAGATGGCGATCTGGCTGATGGCATTCTCGCACATGGAAATCTGGCACATGAAAATCTCACAGATAATCCGGCAGATAGTAATCAGACAGATTGCAATCTGGCACTCAACAATTTTGAGATAGTAATCTGAAAGATGGCAATCTGACAGTTCATTATCTGGCAGGCCTGGCAAATGGCGATCTGGCAGTCAGTAATATGGTAGATAGCAATCTGGCAGATGGCAATCCGCTAGATAGTAATCTGACAAATGGCAATCTGGCCGACTGATATCTGATACTTGGTAATCTGGCAGACAGCAATCCGTAAGATAGTAAGCAATCTGGCAGACAGTAATCTGACAGATGAAAATCTGGCATATAGTATAATCTGCCAGGCAGCAATCCGTAAGATAGTAAGCAATCTGGCAGATATTAATCAGACAAATGGCAATCTGGTAGACAATAATCTGATAGATTAGTGATCTGGCAGATGGCAATCTGACAAGATAGTATAATCTGGCAGACTGCAATCTGGAAGACAGTAATTTGGCAGATTGTAATCTGGCAAATGGCAATCTGGCACACAATAATCTGATAGATTAGTGATCTGGCAGATGGCAATCTGACAAGATAGTATAATCTGGCAGACTGCAATCTGGAAGACAGTAATTTGGCAGATTGCAATCTGGCAAATGGCAATCTGGCACACAATAATCTGATAGATTAGTGATCTGGCAGATGGCAATCTGACAAGATAGTATAATCTGGCAGACTGCAATCTGGAAGACAGTAATTTGGCAGATTGTAATCTGGCAAATGGCAATCTGGCAGACAGTAGTAATCTGGCAGATGGCAATCTGCCCATTCTAGCCGATAATACCTAATCTGATGAATAGCAATCTGTCTCTAATCTGGTAGATAATCTCTCACTTTCTCCAATGTTTTAAATCAACGCTTAACTCTATTGCATATTAAAATTATTATTAGAACCTAACCAATATCGAACAACGGCGACCACAAATGTTCAATAATAATATTAATTATTATTGTGAGAAGAATTATTAGAAATACGCATTACGAACTTGGAGCTAGACACAGTCTGAAATTACAACACGGCCAAGATGTAATATTAACAGAAAAAATAATATGTCAAAAAGTATGTCATAAAAAAACTACATATACTCTGCTATTGTATGTATGAAAAATGGTGGTCATTTGTTGCATCGACATATTGCATTTCAAACTGCGTCTGAATACGTGAATAGGTCTGAATAAATGGGTGATCTTATCAACTATTACGTTAAAATTGCGGTGGGGCTTTCGAAAGCGCCCAAAACAAGTCTTAATTCCGTCGAAGAATTTGCGCTTTTGAAAATAATACATTTTTACAACATTGAAATGGAGTGATTTTCTTTTTGCGTGCTTTTTCAAGTAATGAACAATTATTAAGAATATTTTTTACGTCACAAGAGGCAGTGAGAATTTTTATTTTTTTTGGAAGATTTTGTCGACATTTTTGTGAACGTTTTATATTTACACGAGAAGTCTATGAAGGAATTTAGATTAAATGATTTCGCAGTAAAATGCTATCGATTCTCATAGAAATTAGCTAATATTCATACAATTTCCTTGTAAATTGTCATAAAACTTTTAAACATTTGAATTTTTTATCCAATTCGTAAAATTTTTCAACAATTTAATGATTTTTCATCAAAATCAATAGAAAATATCAATTTTTCACCCAATTTCCATGGATTGTCAAAGATTTGAATTCCATGGATAACGATTTTTTAAAAATAAATTCCATAGATCGATACTGAATTTTTATCCAATTTCCATAGATAAATAATGAATTTCTACCCGATTTCCATAGATTTTAATGAATTTATTCAGATAGGTATCGCAAAAGTTTTAAACACTTGAATTTTTCATTCAAGTTTCGTGAATGGTCATAAATTTTTCATTCATTTTCCATGGATTTTCAAACATTTGAGTTCCATAGATAACGATTTTTTTTTAAATAAATTCCATAGATCGATAATGAATTTCTATCCAATTTCCACAGATTAATAATGAATTTCTATCCGATTTCCATAGATTTTAATGAATTTATTCAGGTAGGTATCGCAAAAGTTTCAAATTACAAAGAAAAAAACTATTATTCTAATAGTACAAATTTTACACAAGACAAAAAAAACTCAATAAAAAATTTGTCAGATTATTAAAAAAACAACATGCAATGACAATTTTTTTTAAATTGGGTATAATATATATAGATATATATTTACGAAAGTCCTCTTGCGACACCTTTACATGATATATTGTTTGTGAAAAAAGATTTTTGTAAAAAGTACCTTAAAAAATAAAGAAGCTAAACTCGCTAATTTTAATTTTTAATTACTATATAATTTTTTTTTCTTAAAATCATACAATAGTATATTATATTAAATATATATTTATAGTGTAATAATAATAATATAATAACGCATCTCTTTCTTGTTGTTTGAAATCAATATCTCTATTATAATAATATATGTATGTAGTTGTAGGTGTTGTTTTTTTTTTTTTTTTTGATTTCGATTTTTTTTCTCTTAACAAAAAAAGCGCGATGGCGAGGGGTGCTGCAGCTGGATCTGAAACAAACAAACAGATTAATTAATTAACCCCTCCGCAACGTAAGCAGATACATGCGTTAAAAATACGACAGCAGTCAAGTACAATAAGCGTGTTTACACGTCAGCGCGTGTGTCTCCATAGAAACCGTTATAACTCCGTTATTGTTTTAGTTACATCCGTAAAATAAAAAGTTAAAGGTCGATAGTGAATCATGCTGCACATCTCTATTCAAGTTGTCCATAGAAATACATAAAAAGAACATTCTGTCAGACGCGCAGTCTGACACATAATTTATCCCGCCAAATTTCCGACGGGCACCCGACATCGTTAATTTCTATTAAATATTTTTATATGAAATGATAAAAAAGTGAGGTGACAAAAGTGTTTATTACACATTTATACAATAGAATAAGTATTGTTGTTTACATAATCTTTGATTTTAGTACCGTTTTCACATAAAAACATCATGTGAGACATTTTCACATTTTTTAATGTTTGCATTCTAAATTTTAATATTTACAAATGTTAATATTTATTTGTAATATAATAATTCGAAAGCTTATTTTGTAACCTGTCTAAAACAGTTTTTACTATTCGGCTACGTTCAGAAATGTTTCATTTATAGAGCTTTCATTGTGAAGCGGTATTAATACAAAGTTTTCGTAAAATGTCATTTCGTTTAAGACACCAAAAGCTAATATTCTCGAAAATTCGGAGGGGTTAAAGTAGTTAATTGTGAAAAGAGCGAACTCACTAACATATTTAATCAGGAAATCATTCCTTGACCTAACACCGGACATGATGTTAAAAATATACAAAACATAATATGTGCGACCTCTCCTGGAATATGCTTTCCAAATATGGAGTCCTTACTTCGCAAAGGATATAAATCTGATGTCGGGAGTACAGAGACGTTTTAAAATACCAAGAGCTTTGAAAGATCGGCGATATGAAGATAGACTCAAGGAACTCAGATTACCAACCTTAAAAAAAAAAGAAGAGAAAGGGGTGACTTGATCGAGACTTTCAAAATTTTATCTGGACACTACAGCTGCCCCCTGCCCCCCTGCCCCTGCCTGGCATCCAAGGAATCTTCACTACTAATAAAAATATAATTCTCCGTGGACACTCAAAAAATATGACCAAAACGCCTTTTGCATCTAATCCCAGAAAACACTTCCTTGCAAATAGAGTGGTGGTTGCTTGGAACAAACTCCCGCAACATGTCATCGATGCAACTAATATAAACCAATTCAAAACTCTATTGGATTCATATTTGGAGAGAAGAAAGGACTAACTTAGTTAAAAATTAAAACTACTCATTTACTGTCAAACTTTTGTAAAATTAGATATGACTGCATCAGCAGAATGCTTCTTCTTCTTCTTTCGTATGGTGGAGGGTCAGAGGGGGACATCTAGATCTGCGAGCCAGTCTAGGGCCTCAGACGTTGCCCTGTGGACCTCATCAATCCCGCCGGGGAATGAATGGACGGGCATTCGTTGACCACATGTTCGGTAGTCTGTACCACACCGCATTCACACATCGCCGACTCTTTAAGGCCCCATCTATGCATCATCTGAGCACAACGGCTATGGTAGCAGAATGCTGCCTGCCCATTATATAATAATAATGTCCTTTCACATGTGTCCCCATTCCCCTCCCGCATTCCACTTCCACCTTACCCGCCTTCCCTTCCCTCGTTACCCCTCCCGTGAAACCCACCGTCTTCGTTACCTTCCCCCTCCTGCCTTCCCTCCATGCCGCTAAAATATATGAAATACACACATTTTCAAACCACTTGTGCATCAACTGTAGTAATTTTTTAATACAAATTTCATAATGCCAGAGCTTGCCATTATATATAGCCTAGAACCTTCATGGGTGTGTGTACAACCAATCACCAAAGTTTCATCGCAATCGGATGAAAGGTATGGCAGTGCATAAAATATGAACAAAACCAAGATATCTTTTGTACCCTAAAGGATAAACCACCTAAGTTAATAGCTATGTGTGGTTTATCCTATAAAGGTACAGATATAAAAAGAAGATTTTTTCGGGGGCCAACTTTTGACGGATCAACTGTCGGATCATCTGGATTCATACATCCATCCATCTGAACTCGCTTTGGACAAACTGAACCCCAGATTTGAAAGGATTTTTTTGACGTCTACGAGATGATATAGTTTTGTCGCAATGGGTATTTCCACATTTTTTTATTGCTTAAACAAATTAAGCAAAAAATTACGATGATTACACTATTTTTATTTTATTTTTATGTTGACGAATAAATTTTCTACGGCGAGTCAAAATTTACCATTTTTGAATTACCACTAAAACGATATTTTGGGGCGGGGCTATCGTGTGACGTCATGAGCGTGGACGCTCACTGACAGTGTTAATTTATGCTGGCTGGCTGAGCGACGCTTGCGACGTCGCATTCTGATTTTTAAACCATGGGCTGTTTTGATTGTGTCAGTTTTTAAAATCAATAATCTATAATATAAAAATTAATCGCTGAATGTGTTGCTAAGCGCATAACTTTCGAACGACTGCACGAAATTGGATAATTCTTTTTTTTGTGTGTTCGTTATTGTCAGGACAAGGTTTTTATAAAACTTTCGGTGAGCTCTGGCATCATGAATTGCATTATTATGTTATGCATTATTATTATGCATTATTTGTATAAAAAAATTACTATTGGTGGCACGCGAGGTTTGAAAACTGAATGTAATGAAAGCGGGAGGGAGGGAGAGGGTGGGGAACCAGGGATGGGGGAGGGGAACTCGGGAGGGGGGTTCGCAGGACGGGGGAAGGGGGAGGGAGTGGAGTGGGGAGAGGGAAGGTGGAGGTGACGGAGTGGGAACGCTAGAGGTGTAGAGGAAACGAAAAATTACTTAGAACCACATACTTCGCTTTCTGTCAATCAATTATACAATACGGCATTATAGGATGGGGTGGTACATATACAAATCAAACACAAACAATTTACATATCACAAAAACTAATAATAAAAACAATTTTAAAAAAACCCTACTCATATTTTTTTTTTTTTTTTTTTTTTTTTTATTTAGTAACTATATAATATTTTTTACATTTTTATATGAAACATGTTAGTTAGATGTATAAATAAAATATATTCGTAGTCCTCCTCACTAGGAGATCCTGTGCTGAGGGGGACTATGCTTTGGATAAGTTTTTCAGCGACTTCTATGGTTTAACTTTATTGATTGGATAAGGTTTTCCAGAAACTTCTATGATTATATATATATTCGTCAGAACTTTTATTCAAACAATTTAAAGTCAGAAAATTAAGTGCATTATACTTTTATCATGCAACATTACAAATTTATAAAGATAATATTAAAAATCAAGTTGCACCATTTAAAAATAACAGAAGTCTTAGACAAACATCAATACTTCCCACTCCAAAATGTAAAAAAAAAATTGGACAATTGAGTCATAAATATCTCGGAGCAAAATTTTTTAATTCATTACCAGAAAAAATTAGAAACATGAATACCAATATAAAAAATTTTAAAACTCACCTTAAAAATTATACTGAAAACTTCGTTTAAATGGAAAGTTAAATGTGATATAAATAAACTGAATGATATAAAAAAAGCAATACAATAACACCCCCCCATACACACAAGCCTTGCTTAATTATGGGGTAAATCAAATATATCTACTATGTAATTAATTACTGTTTAAAATTTATTTGTAATTTATGTACCTTCTATTACTAATAAAAAAAATAAAAAAAAAAATTTTTTTAGTAGAAATATAATCTGTAAATATTCCGTACATTTTCAACAGAATCCCTCGATTGTGGAAATATCCCGTTAGGTCGGCTATAATAAAAGATGTATGAATGTGGATGGTTACCGTTTACGCCGCCTCCTGTGGCCGCTTCTTCTCCTTCTTCTTCTTGAGGAAGGAAGGTGTCCTCAACCCCTTCTTCTTCTTCTTGTCCTTCTTGGGGGACTCTTCCAGTGACATGTCCTTGGATGGTGACCCCTGGAATACACAAACACACCATTCAAATGTATGTATGTAAGTGACCAGCTCAGGTATGGGGGCTCCATCGAAGCCAGAGTAAAGTTAGCCTCCCAAAAACTGGGCGTACTGTACAGGGCCCACAGATACTTTAAAAGTACACAACTGCTAACCCTGTACAAATCGCAAGTGCGCCCCACGGTTGAATTTGGCAGCCACCTCTGGTCTGGAGCTCCAAAATACCTGAAAAATACCCTCGACTCTGTGCAGAAACGGGCGGTCCGTTTGATAGATTCTCCCATCTTAACAGACGGATTGCAATCTTTAGAGCACAGGCGTCGGGTGGGAATGCTATCCTTGTTCTACCGGTATTACAATGGAAGATGCTCCGAGGAACTAGCATCATTGATCCCTTCGGCACCGGTGCATAGTCGGGAAACACGCCAAACGCGTGCCCAACATTTGTACACAGTTGACATTAGTCACATGAGAACGGGTCGTTTCTTCGACTCGTTCTTATGTTCAACAGCTCGGCTGTGGAATGATTTGCCGGCCTCTGTGTTTCCTCCTTCCTACAACATGGGTCTCTTCAAGACCAATGTTCATTCCTTCCTCTCCTCAAAAAGACCCTCCACACAGCATCTCAGATGACATAGGCCCTGAGGGAAATTATTTTCCTCAGGGCCTCCTGTGTGGAGTTAATGTAAAAAAAAAAAAAAATTCAGTACATATTATAATTCTACCAGCTGACCCGGAAAACATTGTTCTACAAAATACGTGTCTGTTTCCTCCAAAGTACTACATTTTTCCTTTGGATAAAAAAAGATATATCTTATTAAAACTCGGCCACGGCAAATTGCGTTTCGTGTGAGGGAGATGTATGATAATGACTGTATGTTTCCTTTGGGGGGGTGCAGACATCCTTCACTATTTGTCTCATTTTCGATATTTAGTGTGTAAGAAAGAGTTGCAGCATTATGTTTGATAACAAAAGCAAAACCATCGACGCATTGACATTTGACGTTTTCGAATTTTTGGAATTCACTCACATTTCTCACACTCGATTCCCGGCATGAGAAAAACTTTCTTGTTATAACTTTTGAAGGTTATTTCCATCAATGTAATATACCAATGAAGAAGAAGATAACAATAATAATTTAAACGAAAATATGAAAGAGAACAAGACACAAAAAAACAATGGTCGCAACTGTGAAATAATATGAGGGTTTGACAGAAGGTGGCAACAGTAAAATTGGTTAACGCGCACATCCCGGTTAGACGAGAGGTCTCGGTTTGAGTCCCAGCTGCGACCATTGTTTTTTTGTGTCTTGTTCTCTTTCATATTTTCGTTTAAATTTTATTTGATTAATTTGTGTTATTTCACTATTAATTAATTAAAAATAATATATGGTATATTTGCGACACGTTCCAGAGTGAAAATACTCTTAGTGTAGCCCTGGTGTAAGACCACCATTCAGAATTGAAACGTTGCTTGAAATAGCTTTAACCGTGTTTGGTGATTAGATCTGAATAGCCACGCCTCACAACATACCCCAATCGGGGATGCCATAGAATCACTGGCTCCAGACGGGAGCAGCTGGGACTCTTGTGAGGTATTCATATAAAAAATTAAAAAAACTTCAATACTATCGTTGTAACTATATTCCATACTTTAAAAATTATCGTCACGGAAGTATTACAGGGGTCTACATAGACGTCACAGTGCGGTGTGTGAGAGAGATGTAAGAAAATGATAATCTTTTCCTTTGGAGGAATCAGACTTACGTACATTGTGTATCTCATATTTTGAAAGAGCTACAACATTACGCATTAAAGAACTTTGTTTTTTTTTTTTACATGAATACCGCACAAGAGTTCCAACTGCTCCCGTCTGGAGCCAGTGGGACTATGGCATCCCCAATTGGGGTATGTTGTGAGGCTGAAGGTAGTGGGGAGGGGAAGGAGATAGGGAAGAGGAAGGTGGGGTTAGTACTTGGCTATTCAGATCTGGTCACCAAACACGGTTAAAGCTATTTCAAGCAACGTTTCAATTCTGAATGGTGGTCTTATACCAGGGCGATACTGAGAGTATCTTCCACTCTGGAACGTGTCGCAAATATACTATATATTATTTTAAATGAATAAATTGTGAAATAACACAAATTAATCAAATAAAATTTATTTGCCACGCCGGGATTCAATCCCGCGACCTTCGGAGTGCTAGAGCCTTACCGCTGGACTATGCCGGCCGTCGATATGTTTATTACGTCTATTTATTGATTGATTGACTGACCTCTTTGCTGCTGTGAGAGAAAGTGCTGGCGTGTGCGTCCGAGTGATCTCCGTTCAGCGTGTTTTCTCCTGTAACACACATACACACACACAATTAGCTCATTTATCATCACAAAATAATGAATTATACCAATTTATATTTTAATTGTAGAGTAAACTAGTCCTGGCAAGAGCTCGTACGGACGATATCGACATTCATCCTCTTCCTTCTCACGCGTCTTGTTTGAAAACGAAAAAAAAAAGATACTAAAACGATGACGTCACGTACAATCTCTTGCTGGGACTGGTATATTAACAGATTCACTGTCAGCTTTGGATGGCGAATATGTGGAAAACTTCGATATGCAAACTTCGAGAGCTCTGTCACCCATATTACTAGAGAAGCTGGTTAAAACCTAATGATTCCGTATTTTTTGTGGGATCGTTATTAGTAAAGACCGGATTATATGCAAATGCATATTTGCATATGCATTTGCATATTTAGACCCTTTTCAACGGTAGTTGCATATTTTAGCAAAAATTTGAGATCTTGCATATTTACGTTCGATCTCGTTCATCGTTCAGATGCCTCACATAGTGACACTATAAACGTCAGATAGCTAAGCGCACAGCTAGCGAACTTATCGCTAAACGTCAGATAGCTAAGGAGGTGGCCGGAACGATCAGTTCATTAGCTCGCTACTCGGCTTAATTCGGCTAATTTAACGTTTGACGATGCTAGGTATTAAAAAAAAACTAGCTACGAATAGCACTCATTTTGCCTACATACCTGCAAGTTAAAAACGCATGAAACTTGTGGATTGGAGTTGAATGAATCTATTCAGGTTATGAAGAAAATTTGCCTTATGAATTGCTTGTTGCCAAAGCTATTCCCAAGTAAACTCAAAGAAAAGTTTGAAAACTTACTGAACAATAACCCTGGGTTTGAACTCTTGTGCCAAATTGACAGCTTCATCAACAGGGTAGGTGAAATTTCGCCCCGCACAATAAGTTCAAAAATCGCACTAAAATTTAAATTCTGTCCAGTCACATCAGTAGACGTAGAACGCTCCTTTTCCGCTTACAAAAATATATTAAGCGATCGTAGACACAATTTGTCTACAGAACGTTTAGAACAGTACTTGTCATATGTAGAAGTTTTGAAAGGTAAATTGTAAATTTCATTGTTAAATACATTTTGTAATTGATATTTTCGAAAATACGATTGTTATCCTTAAGAGCTAAGAGCTTACTAAAAAAAAAAATATTTAAAAATACGACTTCCTGTATTATTTCATGTTGCATACATATTTTCACGCATATTTTGGTTGCATATAATCTGGTCTTTAGTTATTAGATAGCGGACGTAATCTCCCATCAGATTTGTGTGATTTTTATGGCTGTTATTTGCTTTTTCTATGTACAACGTACATTAAATGAATAAATAATCATGCATACTTGCAGGAATTCGTGTTTAAATCGATCTTAACTATAATATGTGACAGTAAATATGTAAAAATCACACAAATTTAACAGGAGATAACGTCCGTTATCCAATAACGATCCCACAAAAAATACGGAATCGCTTGGCAGGTCTTCCTTCAGATTTTTACTGATTTTATATTGTCGCACATGCCAATCGGCGAGTGCATAGTTTTTCCAAGCATTCAAACTGTGAATCTATTAATGCAATTTTACAGTATTTTGCAAATGGAAAAAAAAAAAAACAGTAAAAAGAATTGTGTTAGTTTAAATTTTATCTTGATAAAGGGAAATGTTGGCCCGAAACCCGCAGTCTTTTTATACAATTAATTAAAACATTATTAGGGGATATTTCACCATCTCTGAGTTAACTGTCGATTAGCGTACTGAATGTTATTCAGACTCCAATAAAACTTTCCTAAAGCGTCGATGACACGTGGCGAGTTTACAAGCTACTATCTGGGAAATTCACTATCTGTTAGTAAACTTGCCCAGTGTCATCGTGTTACTTGCTAACTAGCAGTGACTAGCAGATTGTTGACAATCTACGAAAAAAAATTTGAAAGGTCGTCAACTTTACTCGCCTACACGCTTGCTCGTGATTGGTTTATTTATGTTTCCAACATGGCTTCCGATAAACAGCTGATTCACGCAGGCGTCGTTATTCTTGTTACTGGCGCTAGCAGCGGCCTCAGTTTCCTACGCTTCTGAGCGAGTGGAAATTTTTTGTGTGTCATCATGACAATCTCACTCGCCGATTTACCCGCTTTTAAACTTAGTAGATAGTAGCTTGTAAACTCGCCACGTGTCATCGACACTTTAGTCAAAATAGATACATATAACCTACTTATAAAGTTTGAATTTAGTATTTAGTACTCCAACTAAACAGTTGCTATTTGTTAGATAAGTTAGCCGAGTTTTCTAACTGTCGCAAGTGTTTTTTTATTAAAATGGATAGCTATCGAGAGGATGGTGAAATACCACGTAAGTCGTAAGTTACAGGTTAAATAATTTAAGTTGTAAAGTTTCCTTGAGGTGATTTTCTCACAAAAACAGCAGTATATAAGTAGTCCAAAAATAATCATTTTTAGACTACTTATATACTTCATTGATGGCCCAGTATTAAATATTTTGTTTTTGTGCGTATCAAAATACATTTCCAAAAATGTGAATTACATTAATTTTTGCTGAAATTTTTACATTATCTCAAATGCACTCTTGTTTTTAAAACAATCTCGTCAGTTTTAATTGGAAACAATTCGAAATAGTTTTTGTAAAATATTTGGGTATTTTCAAACAGATTTTTCGACTCCTAAAATTTTTTGTTAATTTTGTTGCTGTTTAAAACTGGGAAGAGCTCTTTTGCCGAATCTTTTGATACCTGTTCGCGCCTTTATTGTTACATGTGTTTCTTTCTAAACTACCTATTTGGTGCCCTCTGCCTCAGTTGAATTCACCTCGCCGCACAGGACACAAGTCCTAAAAACCGCACCGCTTTTACAGTTTTTAGTAATCAAACCGCAAACAGAACCTTTAAATCTCGCAGCTATTCGCAAGTACCATCGCCACGCGTCATCCATTCTCGCTTATTATTTCGCGATCAAACGTTCATTCCCAATCGCCATTTCCTTCCAAAATCTCAACCAAACTAACATACCTACCTTTCCAGTGAACACTGAACGAAGAGGGAAGCAGTCTGGGTAAGTGCGATTAAAATATAATAAAATAGATAAGAACCGCATACAGTCCACAACATCCACGCAGCATTTGATCCCTCGATCTTGAGAGGGATCATTTGCTACCCGCCGCAACAATACCCATATCGTGTATTTTATGGTTTTTCGGGCTTGTTTTGATTCCCATATCGCATATTTTATGATATTTCGGACTTGTTTCCAATTAATAATACTGACCCATCGATATATTTGTACCCTTTAATAAAATATTCCACGACACGAAAGATAAATATAACATAAGAAAGACTTTTACCACTTGTTTTGGGGTAAAAACATATTTAGGATGTTGAGTTCAATTAGTATTAGTAGTAATAGTCTTAGTAATTAGTAATTAGCAGTTAGCAAGCGTACCTTGTGGCCTGGTGGTCAGCACAGTGTTCCTGAAGACCCATCGCATGGCTAAAGCGGCGGAGCGTGCATGCGTGACAAACAACACGTCACACGTGACACAAACAGACAAACAAGCGGCAATGGTGCAACGGTGCGTGCAGTGCGTGGTGTGCAGATGCGTTTCATGCGTGTTTATGTTCAAGATGCTAAACACAAGGTGCAGCACGTATCCAAAATACTAAAACCATTGGTTTCTGAGCTTATTTGCAGTTAAAAAAAGTGCAAATGTAATTCAATCTATTTCCAAACATATTTTAAAAGTTAAAAAAAAAAAACAATAATAGTTTGTTTGACTGAGGTTTGAACCTTCCTACCCAGTGATTGGAATCAACCGCACTATTAACCGGGTCAAATTCCGAGTTAGTAGTATCGACATTTACATTGCATATTAATTACTTTAGTTACTTTGAATTTCAGAAAAATGCTTATAAGTTCGCGCGTGTGTGCATGATTGTCACCAAAATTTGATAGAATGCATTGTCATCGACAAAGAGTCTATCTGCCGAGTTTCAGCTGGATCGGATGTCGGGAAGTGGGCTAATTTGCACTTCCAAGACTCCACTTCTTTCAAACAAACAAAAATTAAATTCAAATAGTACCTAAAAATATGTGAAATCTCGTTCAAAGAACTCAAATTTGCTTTGAATTTAAGTGTCATTTACAAAATTTTAACAGATTGTTTGAAGAATTCAGACAAGCGATATAAAGTATCTACCTACAATATTTTTAACAGAAAATTATTTTAATAGCCATTTTACAAATTGAAACTGATTTTTCGAAAATTCCGACTATCCTGTGATTTTTCATGAGTTGTTCATAATTGTGTGAAAATTTGTGTGAGTGGTGAAGAATTAAGATTATTGTATTAATTTGTATTAGTTTGCATTAAATAATAAGTATAATGTTAACACAGCACCCATCACCACCATAATTAACCAATACATTTTAATAACATAACAATACACTTGCAAAAACAATGAAACAAATGGAAAGAATCACAAAACAAGTTTATTTTAAATAAAAAATTAAATTAAATTGATAATATTTATGTAATGAAAGAACAAAATAAAACAGTGAGGCATGCCTTGAAAACTGACAGGAAATGTCGAAAATAAAACTTAACTACAAAAATATAACACAATTTTTTCTGTTATCGTCGAGCATTTGCAAACACCCTCGAGCGTTCACTGGCCAAAATGTGGCCAATTTAAACAAAAATTTCAAAAGTTCCCGCGCGTGTATTTCGATTAATCATAAAGCTAACTTAGTGGTTTCACACTTTAACAACAGATGTCTCATATGTCTTCTGAATTATTTTTTTATTAACATTTCGCAAACCGAAATTACTGCAGTATTTTTTCTTACGCTTCCTCCACACCAAAGCCAACCGTCCAACTCCGAACTTAGTTTGGAGTTGGAAGGTTGGCCGATCGTGTGGTGGCTGCGGCCAACCGCCCAACTTCGAATTCTGAACTTTAAAGTAAAAGGTAAAGTAATAATTTTCTTACATCTCCCTCACTCAAGAAATGAGATGCCGCGAGTAGTTGCCGTGGGAATTTTAAAAACAACCAATTTGTTTGACCTAACCTAACATTTAAACAGATTATGTATGATGAGATGTTTTTATAAAAGAATGTATTTCTGTAACCTAACCTAACTTTGATAAAAAAAATTTTGTTTCTTATAATATCTGTTTACATCTTATAGGTCCTCTAAAACAATTTATTACTAATTTTCAATAAAGTAGTGCAATGCGCTTTAAATCCGACGTGGTAACTACCTTTGTAAAAATATTACGTTTTATC
The DNA here is from genome assembly GCA_929108145.2 of Limnephilus rhombicus. Classification (NCBI taxonomy): domain Eukaryota; kingdom Metazoa; phylum Arthropoda; class Insecta; order Trichoptera; family Limnephilidae; genus Limnephilus; species Limnephilus rhombicus. The sequence continues at coordinate 7,377,508 of OV815290.1, read as the reverse complement.
AGGGAGAGAGCGGTAAGTGCATTAAAATAGAACACCGCATTTTATGCATCCAAATCTCTGAGATCAAAGCTCTGCGACATTCGAAAGTTGCGGATGACGCGATACAAAGTAGTGTCTTCGTAAGCGGGCCACGTGAAATTCTTATTTCTCCGTCCGTTCCTATTACTTCTACTCCTGTACAAAAGAGTTCTACCAGAATCACTGTTCGATTCTACAATACTAGAACTATGAGCAGAGAAATAATCTTCACTTAATACGTTGACAGATATGTTCGAATAGTTCAGTTCTATATTGTTTACAGCGCTTGTTGATATCTCAACGGTTGAATTGTGCGAAATATTCAAATCGTTTGTCTTATCCATGACGGAATCCTGTGAAACATCGAAGTCATTTGTCTTATCCATGACGGAATCCTGCGAAACATTGAAATTGTTTGTCTTATCCATGATGGAATCCTGTGAAATATTGAAGTCGATTGTCTTATCCATTACGGAATCCTGCGAAACATTGAAGTCGTTTGTCTTATCCATGACGGAATCCTGCGAAACATTGAAGTCGTTTGTCTTATCCATGACGGAATCCTGCAAAACATTGAAGTCGTCTGTCTTATCCCCGATCGAATTGTGCAAAACATTGAAATTATTCTTTACGTCAAAAACAGTCGATTTCTCTAATTCAAAATCGTCAGTGAGTGTCGAACGAATGCGCTGATTATTTGTGTTGAAATCATTTTTACAACATTCAAAAGAATCTTTACTTACAGCAGACAAGCGAGTTTCAAGCCGATCGTCGTGACTTAAAGAACTTTCTATATCTTTACAGCAGTCAGTCAGGTCGTGGTAAAAGAACTGTTTCTTTTTGCAGATTGATTTCGGACATTTCTTCGTTAGAAGACAGTTTCTATTCCGATCTTCGATTTCATTAAAGTCTCCCGTCAGAAAACTGGGTATCTTTTCAGCTGCGTCGTTGATGAAAGAGAAACGCCTACGCGATGTTGTCGGAGTAGAATTAGACATGTGGTGCATGTTGACTTCGTCAAACGTGAGCCAGTATTTGACACCACCGAGATGGCAATCCTGGGTCATAGCAGTGACAGAGACATTGCCGTCAAAAGTGGCATTTAAGGAGTCAACCCTTGTGCGTTTTTTTGACTTCGGGTCTCGAAATGGGGATCTTCGCTTCTGTGTGGATAACGAGGAAGGCTTTTCTTTGAAGTCATATTCAAATGCCGAATCTAAACGAGAATTGTTTATGTTTAAATCTGAATCGTCGTTGAATTCAGTATTCGTTGGCTTTACGGTATTATCAGTACTATCATACTCGATGAACGCTTCATTCAGTCGACCCAATTCTGTGTTTCTTGTGTCAGAGAGACTATTGCTACCGGGCTCCGGAAGGAAGGAATATATCCCATCAAACAGCTGATCTTGCTGTCCAACAATTTGCTTGGAATGTTGGCTTGGTTCAGTAGTTTCCTGGAGAAGCATTTCAGAGTTGATGTTCCGGTTGAGAAGATCCTGAGATATATCTAAATATTCGTCTGATGAAACGATGCTGATGTTGACGCAGCTGGTTATCGATAGGCATTCGTAAGGAGTATCTTTATCCGTGGACTCATCATTGATTTTCTTGCAATCAGAGATGTCTTTATATCTTTCTTCACTGCCGGGATATTTATCTGCGGTTTCATCGGCAGGGTCTTTGTCATCAGCACCTCCATCTGTGTTATCATCGGTAGCATCTTTCTTGCCATCAGGAGTGTCTTTATCGGTATCATGAGTATCATCAGAACTGGTTTTATCTACATTGTCATCATCAGAGTCCTTGTTGTTCTTGTCCTCTTCGGTATCTTCACTCGGAGACGATGCAGTAGTGCTATCCGTCATTTCAGCAGAGCTATTTTTATCTCTCCCGACTTCAGAAGTATCTTTATTCACATTATCTAGAAGGGCTCTGATGAAACTCGCCTTCTTGTTAGCCTTTTTCCTCTTTCTTTTATCTTTTCTACTGATAATTTCTACGAAATTCGACTGAGCTTTGTCTAAATCTGACTCCTTTACACAATCAGTGTTTCGGTCATCTGAATCATTATTTTTGATGAGTAACTCTGAGTTTCCGGTTGCTATATGACCGGGTTCACCCACTACTGTGTTTTCGATGGTTCTACCAACCGAATCTTCCATTCCAGTGACAAAATCGACAGTCTCGTCCAGCAATTCTTTCGATCCTTCCATTAGGTTGACTGTGCGTTTGACAACCGTGCACAGATTATTGATAAACTCGCTGGACTGCTCCATGGCGATTATGCAGCCGTCCAATTCTACCAAATCCAAGGCTGATTCAGAAGAAGTTTCCACATCGAAAGGTGTACCTGTTAAAGCTATTGTGTCTTGCGATTCAAGAGGTTTATCACCAAGTTGAGATGGCTCAGAGGGCATTTCACCCAATTCAGAATGTAAATCGTCCGATTCAGAAGGCATATCACCAGATTCAGATGGTATATCATCTGATTCAGGCAAAACGTCACCAGATTCATATGGTATATCATCCGATTCAGGCGATATATCACCAGATTCAGATGGTATATCACCTGATTCAGGCGATATATCACCCGATTGAGGTGGCATATCACCCGATTCAGACGATATATCACCTGATTGAGGTGGCATATCACCAGATTCCAATGGCATAAGACCCGATTGAGACAGCACATCACCCGATTCTGACGATATAACATCCAATTGAGATGGCATATCACCTGATTCCATCGGAATATTAGTAGATTCAAATGTTATAACGCCCAATTCAAATTGCATATCAAAATCATCCGAAATCGATTTCAAATCATCTAAATCGGACGGAATAGAGCCAGATTCGCGCGGAATATCACCTGATTCTGATGGAATATCAACCGCTCTTTCCACCGATCCGCTCTCTACAAGAACATTAACATCGCTTGCAGAATCATCGCTCAAAACAATTCTCTCCATGGTGATATTAGAAAACTTGTCAATGACTTCGGACATGAGCTCGAGACACTCAAATTCAACGGTAGAATCGAAGGAATCCAAGATTTTTAATGCTTCAGACACTCCGGATAGTAGTGCCGAATGTTCCTTGGAATTCAAATGGTCTTTGAGCACATTACCGATAATATTTCTAGCGGTGCACTCTTTGGCTTCGTTTCCGACACTCCTGGCCGCCAGTTCATCACTGACCATATTAAGCAGCTCGCACTTGAGGTCAGCAGGGGGCGAGTGCCGGGCCATGCGGTCGCACGCCTCCGTCACGGCCGTTTCCACGCTCGCTTGGAAAGTGCGCGCCGCACGCGCCAAGATGTCGTCCGTCACGCCGATGGCCACTTTTCCAGGGCTCAATTCTGATGAGATTTTATTTTCTTCGGCGCTTACTTGTTCCATGTCTCGTTCGCTGGTCAATCCATCGGCACGTTTCACCTCTTGTTCATCGGTCAATTCTCCAGCATTCGCTGCTTGGTTTTCTTCTGCAAGCACAGCTTGATTTTCTTCTTGTTCACTGGTCAAATCATCAGCATTCATTTGTTCCTGATTTCGTTTGCTGATCAATTCGTCAGCATCCACTCCTTTCATGTCTCGTTGATCCGTCAATTCGCCGGCATTTGCTTGTTTCACATGTTGTTCACTGGTCAATTCGTCAGCATTAACTGGTTTCTCATCTTGTCCAATTGTCTTTCCATCAGCATTCAGCTGTTTTACGTGGTGTTCATCAACCACTATCGTGTTGGCATCCAATTGTTTATCGAACATTCTACCGGTGTTTGGCTTTTCAGAGTCTCGTTCACTGTTCATATTTGTCAAGTCTTTGTCCGACTGTTGGGTGGCTTGTTCAGTCTTCTGTGCGTCGGCTTGACACTCGACCGAAGTAAGCATATCATCGATGACTGTGTTTATATCGTTCAAAAGGTTCACCGCAGTTTCAACATCGCCCACCATCTCCTGAAGGTCTTTCATCAGATCATCCACATCTCCGGTATCATTATCGGAAGTAAGATGGTCAATATATATACCTCTGACAGCCTCCTTGGCAATACATGAATCTTCAACAGTTTCCTTGTCAATACAATTAGTGTCTTCAACAGTCTTTTTGTTAGCACACGCGTCTTCAACAGTAAAAGTATCTTTAACAGACTCTTTTTCAGCACATGTTCCTTCTACAGCCTCCTTGTCAGCACATGTTCCTTCTACAGCCTCCTTGTCAGCACAAGTACCTTCAAGAGCCTCCTTGACGGCATTTTTATCAATGCTAGTCTCCGTGATATCTTTAGAAAGATCAGAAATTCGACTCGACAATCCCGTATCATCCGCATAAGTGGACTTGGACTCTTCCAGGATAGTCTCCAGAGATCCCCGTTTGCAGATCTGCTTCTTCTTGCTGGGAGAGCGCACCTCCTCTCCAGGATCTGCATTCCAGGAGTCGCCTCCGTCCTGATCGGACAAGTTTCCAAGTTTCTCGGGAGATAAATCCACGGTGTACAGTGACATGGGCAGGGAATAATTCCGGATATCCTTGCTGATCAATTCACGGACGGGACTCTCGTAATCTGAACCGGACGAAGATGAATGATCGGAATCCAAATCGTCTGAGAAATTCATGTATTCTCCGCCTTCCAAGGAAACTTCCATGGAATCGCAATCATCCGAATCACCACATTCTGACAAATCAACTTCTAAACGTTGATCATGTTGTTTTTCAAACTTGTCTAAAACATCCAAAGTTTCCACAACATCTGAAGCTCTTTGATCAGGTGATTCTTGTTTTAAAGAGGTCTCTTCGACACCAGATGACCCGTCTGTATTCTCGTTAGATTCCAACAGCTGGATGACTGCGACTTCTTTCTCAGGCAACCTTATAACTTCACTGAACAAGCATTCTGTACGAGAGCCACCAACCTTGCAGGGACCGTCGTAACTTTTCATGGGTGTGTCAGGGGCAGAACCGCACTCTAAATATGCATTACTAGAGAATGACTTGCTGGTGTCAAATGGAGAATACAACCCTTCAGAATTGGGAGAACATGTCAGACTGCATGATTCCAGCCGAAACGGATTGTCACCGAATTCACGCAGCCTCCTGGCAGAGATGCGACTGGCATATTTTCCGCGGTATTCGCACGCGCTAGCCGAACGCTGTAACGAAAACGCATACGCATTCGACTTGGGAATATGAAAATGCTTTGGTTTCGGATAGCTCATAAACGTGTTTAAAAATCCAGAATGCGAATTGCTCCGATAGAATTTAAACAAACTCGCCGATTTTTTACCGCTTTGTCTCTTTTTGATAAATTTGTTAATTTTCGACGTAGGTGCGTCGATTTTAGCATCCAAAGCGCTAAAATCTCCGGGGAACGGGTTATTGATCTCGATGTGCGAACGGGTGTTCAAAAATCCCGGAATGTTCAGAGTATCTTTGCGCACGTTTGGTAAAGTCTTGTAAAAGGAACGGACGGTCCTATTCGCTTCGCTTTTCGACAGATTCGAAGACAGATTGACGTCGACATCTCGAAAGCGCGAATCGAAATCGCTAAAATTCTTCACAACATCGAGCTTTGGATTTAAATTCATCTTGCAACGTGAATTGACAATCGGACAAAATTCTAAATCTGACTCATTTTTGACAAGCTTTTTGCAACAATTTTTATCAATCTCAACGGGGGAAATTACATTTTTGCTTTCAGTTTTCAAGGCGTGCTCGCAATTAACACATAAAGGGACATTCACAAGATCCGTGCACGTTTGCACAATCTTATTGGCGCAAGCGACACTACACTGTACGCCACATTCGGCAGTACACGTTACAGGGTTATTACATATTGTATCTTGAGTTGTAACATCGGGGTTATTCAATTGCTGGGTTATAGTTGTTGCAGGGTTATGTGTGGCTTGGGTTATGAGAGTTGCATCGGTGGGGTTATTTGTCTCTCGGGTTATGATTGGGTTATCCGACACCGAGGTATAGCGGGTAACTGCAAGTAAGGGACACACAAAAGCTATGAACACAACACAAAGCACAGAACACAGAGCGACAGAAACCAAAGGTTTAGTAATGGTGTAGTGATGGTATAGTGATGGTATAGTGATGTTTTAGTGATGAATGAACGGTGAAATGAAAGAAAAATAAACAGGATGCGGAATCTTGTTGCAAAAACAGTGCCTCACCTTTAGAGAAAAGTTTTGGTAAGATGTTTATCTATTAAAAATACTAATTTCAGTTGTTTGTGCGCTAGTCCTTCGTGAAATCTGGTTCAATGAACTTAAATTTACTTTGAATTTAAGTGTCAGACAAGCGACAAAATATCAAACTCCTATAGTAAAATATTAGTGATTAGAATTTTAATTGCCATTTTCACAATGATTGGAATTGATTTGTCGAGAATTCGGAGAATCCTGTGACTTTTCATGAGTATGTGCTTGTATAATATATAAAGAAGAGTGTTCCAGTGTGGGTTTGCTTTTTCAACAAATTCAAAGAGATTGATGAGATTTGGAACACTTGACCTTCTAAACAAGAGGAAGGTCCCCTCCCACCCCCCTTCCCAACTTTTAAAGCAGAATTTTTATTATTTCATGGTGAAATTTTGCACACTTTACGTTAAAAAAAGGTGAGGCTCTGTTTTGCCAAAAGAAACTGTGACAACTTACTAATGATTGATGATTGATGATTTTAATCTTGGACAATACGGAAATTGCAGACGTATGAAGGATACTCTAAGCAATATTATGTAGGAATAATAATAACATATACAGTTGTATAACACCTATTGTCTTGCAGTTTACAAGAAAAAAGGTATAAAAGACAGACTTTTTCCCGGAGGTCATGTTTAAGAACATTTTAAGCCAATCAGAGCAACATTTGGAACAAGCCAGTTTGGAGGGCAACTGTTGCAACAAGTCGCTATGAAGGGCACTTGAAGCTATATTTGAAAAAAGCTACTATGGTAAAAGGACATATGGTATCAACAATTCGGTGTGCTTGAAGGGCACTTAGAGCCAAATAGAAGGAAACTTAAAGCCAGTAATATAAAAGAGGCTTTGAGATAGTTTAAGGGGATAATTGTGAAAATAAACCGCTGTGGTTTAAGGAAGGTCACTTTGAGCCAATTTGTAAGTAGGACACTTTAAGATATTAAGCAAATTTAAGCGACATCTGGAACAAGTCATTGTGGTTGAAGGACTTGAAGCCAGTATGAAGAGCACTTAAAATCAGTATGAAGGACAATTCAAGCATATTTGAGCAACATCTGGTGGAACAAGTAAATGAAATGATTGAAGGACACATGAAGTTTGTTTGGGGGGGACATACTGAGTGACGAGTTACTTTGACTGAAGGACACCTGAAGCCAGTTTAAGCAATATTTGGAACAAGGCGCAATGATTCAAGGAAATTTGTAGCTAGTTTGAAGGACACTTGAAGAAAATTTGAATAACACTTCAAGACAGTTTGGAGGACACATAAAATCAGTATAAAGGACATTTCAAGCATATTTGAGCAACATCTGCAACATACCAATAAAATGATTGAAGACATTTGAGGTCTGTTTGGAGAACAATAGGCTGTTTTGATTGAAGGACATCTGAAGCCAGTTTAAGCAATATTTGGAACAAGCCACAGTGTTTAAAGGGACACTTTAAGACAGTTTGAATGATACTTGAAACTAGTTTGAAGGACACTTGAAGCCAGTTTGAAGGACACTTGAAGCCAGTTTGGAAAGGACAACGTAGCACTATTTGAACCTTTGGACAGCTGAGAGAGGTGCTGCTGTTGGGGCACGGTGTACTGGCGTACGATGAGCGTAGAGTCCTGGTGCACTCCCTGCGCTGGCTGCGACTGCTCGTGGAGCAAGAGCACTTTTCCACCCGACGTGAACACCTCGTCCTCACTCCAAACCGATTCCTCCCCTCCGGTTTCCGCTCCTCCTTGAGCTGGTATCCCACAATCAAACCTCTCATTACTCGCTCATCATCAAGTCATTGTGTGCCAAGTGAATGCGAGTCACGTCAATGCGATTCACGTCAATGTGAGCCGTATAAACATTACACATCAATGTGAGTCACGTCAGTGCGATTCACATCAATGGAATCATGTCATTGTGAATTACATCAATGTGGGTCACGTCAATGTGAGTCGAATCAATGTAAGTCACGTCAATGCGAGTTACGTCAATGCGAGTCACTTCAACATAACACGTCAATTCGAGTCACATGATTGTGAGTCATGTCAATTAGAGTCACGTCAATGCGAGTCACGTCAATGCGAGCCAAGTCGATGCGAAACCAGGTAAAAGCGATTTGCATCGTTAGATACTCTCCCTTTCCCTTCAGTCTCTCAATGTACCCTAATTTCCAGATGCCATAGTCAGCTCAGGACAGCCAACCTAACCTCACTTTAGGTGATCTAATCTCCATACAATCAAAATGCTCTGGTTCACCTTGTGTCCTAGTACTTGTTTGCCACTTCAACATTATTATAAAATCAGCAATCGGCACCATTTAAACTTGATCAAATGCTGACAGGCCGAGAATCGGCGGTCAACCGCAAGTGGCAAACATTTGGAAACCTGTGATTGTTTTATTTAAACCGGAGGTAGAATTATAGGAGAAGAAGTAGAAATGAAATGAAAAATATGTTTTACTAGATGTATGGTTGCGCTAACTACGGCCATGCAAAATTCACACAAAGTCTACCATGCGGTGCTGTCGTACCAAACCACTCACCGGGCATGCAACGTGTTAACAGCAAGGCGGGCAAATGTGTTGAGTGCGTAAATACAATTATTTTCCTGTGTTCTTTTATCACAAACTCTTTCACATTTGACGACCATCAAATAGACGACCGGCATAGCATTTTTTTAAAATTTTTGACATTTGAACGGTTCTTGTTATGATGATCGAATCGTAATCGGCCGACAAGTGTAACGGTCATTATTTGTTCAAATGCCGAAACGGGCCGTGAATTGGCATTTTATTAGAACCATTCAAGTGATTAAAATGGTGTTGATCGTCATCACCATCAAAATCTCGGCCCGTTTCAGCTTTTGATCAAATTGCGATCGCCACAACAGTCATATTGTTATGCTTGTCGGCTGATTACAATTTGATTCAAAAAAAGAATCAGTATTTTACAAGGACCATTTTAATGACCGAAATTTAAAATGGCGCTGATCATCGTCACTGTCAAAAGGGTGATTTTCGGCCCATTTCAGCTTTTGATCAAACGGGTCGAAAATCGGCGTTTTACAAGTCCAATTCAAATCCACAAAATTCAAAATGGCGCCAATCATCGTCACCGCCAAAAGAGTGATTCTCGGCCCGTTTCAGCTTTTGATCAAATTGCAATCAGCACAACCATCACGTTGTTATGCTCTTCGGCTGATCACAGTTTGACCAAAAGCTGAAACGGAATGAGAAACGGCATTTTACAAGGACCATTTAAATGCCCAAAATTAAAAATGGCGTTGATTTTCGATTCGATGGCCGTCACATGCAGTAGAGTTTAGAACACCCAAACCGTACAAGCAAATTAATGTTACATATATATAATCGATTAATTAATGCCAATGTTAACATTAATAATATAATGATGCATTAATTGTAATGTTTATGTTGAATTTTCTCATTGCACTTAACACATTTATGCGTTACGCCATGTGGGATTCATTAAAAAGACAAAATGAAATAATGCTTTATCTATGACTTGCTCCTAAACGGGTCAATGTCAGTTTTTTGACATCTTCCAAATTCCAAAAGAACCTTTCGATTTGGAGAAAACATTTTTCGATTTTCGGGGGAGCATTTTAACACTGTATAAATTGATAATACAGTATTTCCTTTTGCCTTTTGAATTCGTAATATTATAACCTAACCTAACTTATTGCATGATAAAAACTGGAAAAAGTAATCTAAGTGTGAATAAATAATCTCATAACTGGAGAAATATATCACTAGTTTTGAGGTTATGTGGGAAATATTTCCCTATTATTGAAAATATATGGGAATATTTCCCTAGAGTATTGAAATACATAGAAATATATCCCTAGTATTGAAAATATATGGGAAATATTTTCCTAGTAGTGAAAATACATGGGAAATGTTTCCCTAATATTGAAAATATTTCCCTAGTATTCTGTACTATCCGAGGGATTTTAACCTGCAGTTCCTGAGCATACTTGAACTAAAAAATGTTGATGTCACTTTGCTGTCTGATGATATTTTTTGTTCTGTTAAAAACTTTAAAAATATTTTTCCATCACGCATCGCAACTGAGTAGTTGGGAGCGAGTCACTTGATAACCGTTGCATCTTATTGCGTTAGCGATTATCGCTCAAAGCCGTTGCGACGTATAGGATAAGATCAGTAGTGATGTGTGATTGAAAAACGTATTTTATGTTTTTAACAGAAAAAAATATCAGAGAGCAAAATGACACCTACATTTTTTTTTGTGCTCAGGAATCACTGTTTAAAATCCTTCGGGTTTGTACTGTCACTCCCTGTATATGGAAAATATTTCCCTAGTATTGAAAATATATGGGAAATATTTCCCTAGTATTGAATATATGTGGGAAATATTTCCCTAGTATTGAAAATATATGGGAAATATTTCCCTAGTATTGAATATATGTGGGAAATATTTCCCTAGTATTGAAAATATATGGGAAATATTTCACTATTATTGAAAATATATGGGAAATATTTCACTAGTGGTGAGTGAATGGTTCTATGACAATGAAAAATAAATCCATGATTTGGTATAAATAGAGTTAGGGTATAAATACCTTTGAAGGACTGTTCAGCCAATGACCTTTCCGTGTTGAGGAAATCTGAGCTAACTACAAAATAAACAAACAATAAAACACACAATCAACTAAAAACAACAACAAAATATAATCAAAATAAACAAAATGTTTTCTTTTTTGCCATTGAAGTGAATTTTTACGACATTTGCCACTTCTAAAATGATCCACTAACAGTCGGCAAGCATTTAATTTCAAATTTTGATCGAAGAGAATCGGTCCGAGAATCGTGAGCCGTTATAAATAACTTGAATGGCAAAAAGAATCATTTTATTTATTTTTAAATTAGAAAAATTAAATGAAATATTAGAAATTTCAAAACTCATTCAAACTAGCAGAAAGAAGTCGATCAAAACTCACTTCTAGAAAGTTACTAAAAAGAAAACAAAATTATTATGTATTAAAATTATTTGGCATTCTCAAAATAAAAATCATTCGAAACACATCATTCGAAAATATGTAGTAGCATGCTTAACAGTCAGTTGTCATAAGAACATTATTTTTGTCTGCTGAAGTCATCGTTCAGTATGATGTAACGATGAAATAATGTAACGATGAAATGATGTAACGATGAAATGTAGTATTGATGAAATGATGTAATGATGAAATGTAGTATTGATGAAATGATGTAATGATGAAATGATGTAACGATGAAATGTAGTATTGATGAAATGATGTAACGATGAAATGATGTAACGATGAAATGTAGTATTGATGAAATGATGTAATGATGAAATGATGTAACGATGAAATGATGTAATGATGAAATGATGTAACGATGAAATGATGTAATGATGAATCAAAGAAATTACATAACGATGAAGTTAAATGGCACTTACCGTCGCTGAGGACTACCTCGGGCTGGCTGGGCTTGGGCGCGTGCTTGGTCTCTATTCTGAGCACTCGCGCTTCTGCAAACATTAAATCACATTTCATTTGAGACCTATAAACAGACCTATAATTATCTAAAAATTAAATATAAATTTTGTGTAAAAAGAAATGTTTAGTTATTTTTTTTCTTCCTATTTGTCTTTTGTTGTGATATCGCTGTGTATCATTTTATTTTTTATTTATTTATTTAACGCCCAATGGGCTTTTACATTTTGGTACTACAAATAATTCATGATAGATTATTTAACATATACAGAAATAATAAAAATAAAATTTGATAAAAAAGAACACAAGTCATAAAAATATAAAAATACAGCAATTTCATAGGTTTTCAGAAAAACAGATAGGTTTAGGAATAGTTTTGGAATAAGTTTTTTACAAGACCAACAAATTTTGCCAAGTTTATGTTAAATATGTCAATATCACCTAAGTACTGATTTCCCATAGTTTGAAATCGTTGTATCGGAGAGTGGGCAATGTAGTTCCGCTTATAAATGCTACAGTAGAATAGTGTATTTTGTCGTGTAGTTACTGACGGTATTCGTAAGTTTATGAGTTGCAGTAGTTCGCAACAGTCAAATTTAGAGTTAAGTATTTTGAATAAAAATGTTAAGTCGTTTATTTTACGTCTGTCTTCTAGTGTGTGTATTTTTAAAACATTAAATAATAAATTATATTTCAAGTCTTCTAGTGGGATATTTACTTTAAAATTTATAAAACGCAGAATTTTTTTTTGTATTCGCTCAATGTTATTAATGTGAATTTTGTAAGATGGAGACCAAACTACCGAGTTATATTCCATTAGGCTTCTAACTAGAGATACATATAATAATTTAATGACTTGTATGGAATTAAAGTTTTTGGTTGTTCTTAATACGAAGCCTTGTGTTTTCATACCTTTGTTTACAATTTGGTGGATATGATTGGCGAAACTTAGTTTTTCATCCAAAATAATTCCAAGATCTCTCATTTCCGTGACTCTTTCTAAAGCTGTGTTATTGATGGAATATTTGAATAAAACAGGATTTTTATTTCTGAAGAAAGTCAAGGTTTTGCACTTTTCTACATTTAAGAATAAATTATTTTGAACGCACCAATCTTTAAACATACTAATATTTAATCATTCTAGTTATGTTGATTTTGGTTGTGCAAAGTTCCTAGAACTTTATATATTTTGTATTGTCTACTCCACCTCCAGTCCCTGTATCTTTCAGGTGACTACTTGTAATCTTAGTATTTTTACAGTTATTATTTTTCCATTGTTTCGAGTGATGGCATTTGTTTTTTCTTATATTTTTCTACAAACTTTTATAAAATAATATTAATCATATTCTCTGTATTTATCTCATGTTATGTTCATCATTCATTACACTAACCCATCACCCCATCTTCAGACTAACTCCTGTTTTAGAGGGACATTTGAGGGTTTAGCTTCGTGCATCATAAGTAGCTTCGTTTATTAAAAAAAATTAGAGTCCTTGTGAGAGCCCTGAAGGGAAACCATCTGTTACTTATACCAGGGCGGGAAAGCGGTTGGATTACCTCAAGGCCTATAATTATCATTTAACGGGGGCTTTTAATATGTCAAAAGGACAAATGGCGCTGGTGATAGTTCGAGGTACAAGAGATAGATGGCTCTAGTGTAGAAAGACCTCAGAGGTTATAGACGTATTCAACAGATGTCGGTAGTATATAAGTTTGCCCCTCCATGTTTAGAACCGAGGTGGGCTAGCAGTTAGGTTTCTAGTAGTGATGAAACGAATACGAATATGAATATTCGTATTTGCCGAATATTCATATTCGGCGAATAAATATTTACGAATACTATAAAAAAAAATTTTGTACGCATCTCCGTTTGATTATACCGTGTGTCACGCACCTCTGTATCCGAACGCTATAGCCGCAACGACAAGACGCGATGGGGAATTCAGGGAGATTCCCTATTGCAATGCCACAAACTTGTCTGTGCCGGTGGTGATGTCGCTAGTGGTGAACAAATGTCATAGAAATGTCAAAATCCAAACTGAAAAAAGAAATGGCCTGTAACCAGGGAATCTACAGATGTTGTGTTTTCTCAATAAAAATTTGACAGTTGTAAATTTTAATTATTAGTACATATAATAAAATAAACAGAAAAAGGTTAAATAAATAAGTGTTTCATTACTCTGCCAAGTTATTCGTATTCGCCGGATAGTAGGTTTGATATTCGTATTCGTAGTATTCATTGCATCACTAGTTTCTAGCTATAAAGAGATTTTGAGTACATAATATAGATGAAGTTAGCCTCCAGGCAGTTCTACACACCGGTTCCTGATTTATAAGAGTTTAATAAAGACAATTTCTTTATTGAGAAAATGTAATTATTTACAAGAATCATTCATTTTTCGTTAGCCATTTGTTGAAAATGTTACAATTGAATTTTTGTAAAACAACCCAACCTAAATGTGATGGAATAAAGGTTACCTGTGCGTGACTCGTCCTCTGCCTCCGAGGGTGACATGATCTGCGCTCCGCTCAGCGCCTCTGATTCCGAGTAGTCTGTGTCATCTACAAAAAAAAAACAAAACACACATTAGCCCCATTGTTCAAGGTCAGAAAACATTTTACCAATTTAAGTTCCTCCGTGTTCCCTCATTCCCACAAAATGGGTCTCTTCAAGACCAATGTTCATTCCTTCCTCTCCTCAAAAAGACCTTCCCCCCAGCATCTCAGATGAGAGCACAGGTTTCAGGTAGATATGCTGTCCCCGTTCTACCGTTATGTCAATGGAAGATGCTCTGAGAAACTAGCATCTTTGATCTCTACGTCAACATATGTACACGTTTGACATTTGTCACATGAGAACGGGTCGGTTCTACGACTCAATTCAACAGCTCGGCTTTGCACAATATTTAACTCTGTGCGCTGGTGGAAAACGTTACATTAACCTGTGTTCCGTTTTTTCCGTGTTTTCCGTTGAACTGCGCATGTTTAGAATTTAGGATATTATTGCGTACGATTTAAGCAAATATTGATTTATATTAGTTAATTTATGCTTACAGCTACACGTCAAGATTCAATCGAAGGCTATGTTATGTGCGGTAACCTCAGTAAAAATGTATTGATTATACACAGAAGCAAACGCATAGCGATAACCGGCTAACTCAAGCAAGCAATCTGTAGAATTCAAAAAACAAATCCACTATTGGGAGAGGATAAGTATCTTTGTGAGTGAGAAAATTCAGTTTCATGGAATCCGCACGATGGAGGGTAGTGTACCGATAATAGATGAAGAATGATGCAAGGTCTGTACCAAAGATATTGAAATGTAAGTAGATGTGCTATCTGCTGTTTTTACTATGTGGGTCTGCGCTTCCGGGTGTCACCGATATTGTTTACCAATTAACAAATAAACTAAAAGAACAAATAATTAACGAATAAACCAAACGAACGTTAAACTAAATGAACGAATTCTTTCCTTATTCAAAATATATTGTTATCCAATATTAATGCACATTTTCAATAAATCAACGAAATGAACAAATTCTTTTTGTATGAAAACTACGCTAATTAGCGCGTAGTCCGGCGACAGTTGCGCGGACACCATAGCATATCTCTTCTGTATTTGAATATCTTTGGTCTGTACTCACACTCTCCCCTGGCCTTGCGCTCCACGGTGCGCTTGTACTCGTTGATCTCGTCGTCGGTGACCTGATCGAAGGGGTTCTTTGCGTACGGCGCCTTATACACGGCCGCATTGTGCTGGTGACCGCGCTGGATGATTCCCTTGGAAGCGGCTCCCATCAGGACCTGTAAACAATAATCAGCAGCAAGTCAGCAAACTAGGTGAAGAGATGAAAATGAGGTGAGTCACAAATTTAGGAGAGTTTATTGTAAGTTAGCCTTTGAAGTTAACTTTACATAGTCTTCTAATAATAAAAGTTTATTCCAGAATGTATGCAGGAGTAATGTGAGGTGAAGTGAATATGGGGAAGAGGTGAAACATTAAGCAACGATTTGAATCAACCTCTCTGTCAAAAAGCCGGCACTCCACGTACACAAGGATTTGGGAAGTCCGTAAGAAGGCAGTTTGTTGACAAGCCCTCGGTGCCAAACCCGGTCAAAGGCCTTGGAAATGTCCAGTGCAACCGATTGGGTCTCACTGTAACGTTCCAGGTATTGTCTTCAAACGTGCGTCTCACACGCAGCAGATCGCCACACGAGCGGTTCCACCGGAATCTGTGTTGACAGACGTTAATAATTTTGTTTTTCTCGAGGTATGTGAGCAGTTTGTCGTTGATCACACGTTCCATCACTTTGGCTAGAACAGATGTGATCGCTATGGGGCGGTTGTCGGCCTACTTGGAGCAGTCGCCCTTCTTTGGAATAGGATGAGTGCCTGCTTTTTGCCAACCAATGGTACAGAGCCACACTTCAGGGTCTTGTTCAGGTATTATGGGGCTCCAGAACAGGCTTAGGATATGTCAAGAAAGGCTTGTTGGGAGGATTGCTTCCATCAAAGGAGACTGGATTGTTGGTTAATGGTAATGGGTGTACTAGAAGTCCGGAGTGTGGAAATGATGAAGGGAATCTGTGGGACTCACCACGTGGTCCCCGGTCTGCGTGGCGGAGGCATCCTGGATCTTGGAGGCCTCATCCCATGTGACTCCCTCGAGGATGTGAGACTGCGGCCCGGCGGACAGCTTGTCTGAACGCCGATAATCCTTGATCTACGCACACGAGAAGACCGAGCCAAATATTAATACAAACACATTCAGAAATATCTATTTTATTTTTTTAAATACATCTATTTGAATTTCGATATTGTTTTCTTGAAAGAGTGAATGCAAATTTTGAAGTGGAAATTAACCCACTTCCCAACACCCGATCGAGCTAAAACTCGGCAGATAGACTCATTGTCGATGACAATGTATTCTATCAACTTACGGTGTAACTAACGCACACACAAGCATTTATTTGAAATTGAATGAAAGGATGGCGCAACTAGGTCTAGCCATTGTACGTAGCAGTTAATTTTTCATCATCAAAATAACAACTCACGAAATAATGTTAGTCTTGCGTGAAATCTTGTTCAATGAACTCAAATTTGTTTGAATTTGTGTGAGTATCATTTTCAGTTGTGTGAGGAATTCACACAAGCGATAAAGTAGGTACCTATATAAGATATAATATTTTAACAGAAAATTATTAAGATTCTAACTTTTTCAAAATTAACATACCGTGATTTGTCACAGGTCTATTGCTAGTTATACAAAACCTAAAAAGTGGCAGGTTACTCATTCTTACCGTTTCTATATGTTATAAGTTTAAAAAAGTTAAAAGTTTAAAAAAATTTCAAAGTTCAAAAAGGTTCAAAATTCAAAAAGGTTCAAAGTTAAAAAAAGTTCAAAGATCAAAAACGTAAAAGTTCAAAGTTCATAAATCAAAAAAGGTCAAAGATCAGAAAAGAAAAAGTTCACAAAATCAATGAAAAGTTCAAAGTTCAAAAATCAAAAAATTTCAAAGATCAATAAAGTTAAAAGTTAAAAATTTTAAAAATTCATCAATCAAAAAAGTTGAAAGTTCACACACTTGTTTCATCCACATTCAAACATCAAACCACTTACTAATTTTACCAATTAGTTGCCTACAACAGGCAAAAAGCTAGAATTTATATTATTATGTGAAAGTTCATTTGGGGGGGGGGGTGTGCAAATAAATAAATATGAATATCAGAAGTTGTTAGGTTTACCTGTTGCTGTAGCTGTTTAAATTCCTTGGGGTTGGTATTCTTGGGCACGAACATGAGCGCCCCGTCTATCCTGACCGGAGTGCCCGTCGCGTGCGCAGGAGATCCGTCAGACACCCACTACAGACAGACACACACAAGCAACAGTTAGTACAGAGCACGCTCCTAGGGCTCAATCAGACTCCATAGTCGAGATGAGGTGTCGCTGTCTGTGCACGAAAACCGCAAAAGTTCAACGAACCTTGTTACCGACATCTCGGGTTATAATTTGCAAAAAATTGAAAACAATTTGAATTTAAATAACTAATTTTTATTTTTAACTTAATGAGTAAAATGTCAAATGGTAATATTTAATTAATTAAGACAATATTAGCGAAACTCAATCGAAAATCTGAAAAATATTCAGTTACATCTGGGACTCGAACTCAGGACCTATAACTTGCCAGATCAGTGCTTTACCAACTGAGCTAAATGTCTTCCTATCCGAATCGGTTCATGCATCAAGTATGAACTGATTCATTCATAATTTGGGAGGCGGGAATGGGTACCGCCGTCCCGGAAACCTTTATAGGATAACCAACACCTCTGCCATAGGTCGCCCCCAGTGGTTCGCTACGTTTGGTGATTTAGCAGGGGTGCCCGGGTTCATGGGGTGAGGTTTTGTCTAGGGCTTGGAGGCGGATGACCAGGACATACTGAACCCCAGATTCATACCCACGCTTTAAACCCTTTTTCTTCCCAGAATTCTCCTCTCCTTCCTTTCCTTAAAAAAACCCTCCATTCAGCATTCCCAAAGATGACACAGGCCCTGAGGGAAATTATTTTCCTCAGGGCCTCCTGTGTGGAGCTCATGTAAAAAAAAAAATACATAAAGATAGCAGCCAATAAAAATATGCATTAAGAAAATGAAGATAATGTTTTTGGTCGAAGAATGATACAGTTGATACTCAAATATGAGCAAATCGGAATGGTAGAGCACTGACCCGGCAAGTCATAGGTCCTGGGTTTGAGTCCCAGGTGTGACCGTATCTTTTTCTGATTTTGAATATTAATGATATTGTCTTCATTCATTAAAAATGAACTAATTCTTGTTTATTTTTTTGTGTTAGCACCACACAGGAGATCCTGAGGAAATTAATTCCCCTAGGGCCTATTTCATCTTTGAGGATGTTGTGTGGAGGGTTTTTTTAGGAAAGGAAAGAGGGGAAGATATGGGAAGAAAAAGGGTAAGAGGGATGGGTAGGAATCTGGGGGTTAGTACGTCCAGGAGTGACGTATGTATGAATTCATCTCTCTCACTGTGATGCAAGGCAATGTTTCGAAAGAGTTTGACTGGAGAGGTCCAGGTTAGATTTCTCTCAATCAGTCTCTCGCGATCCGTCCTGCCACGCAGTAGGTGGGCTAATGCATCCACCGCCAAGACCTGGACAAACCTCATCCCATGATCACGAGCACCCCTGCTAAGTGACGAAACGTAGCGAACCACTTGGGGTGACTTACAGCAGGGGTATCTCCATACAGGAGTTTGTGATCTGAATGTTGTAAGGAGAATCATGTAAAGTAAAGGAAGGAGAGAAAGCTCTGGGCAGGAATCTGGAAATCAGTGTGTCCAGGAGTGACGGACGTATGATCCATCCCTCCCACTGTGGTGAAAGGCAACGGTTCGAGAGAGTCCGGCCGGAGATGCGAAAGGGTCTCCCTAAACCGGCCTCTCCCGATCCGGTCGTGCGACCGCACGAGCACACAGACACGCCCATAACTCATTTCTATGGCCTTATCTGTTCGGGGCTTACATACCTCTCGCGGTGACCTACGAGAGATGCTTAAAGGTAAAAAAAAAGAATTTAAAGTATTACTAGGAACCTGATATTTGACATTGTTATGTTTGGCAAAATTCAAGTTATTTTTGACAAAACTAGTGTCAATTTGCAACAAAAATTATGTTGTGTTCCTTTTTGGGTGTTTTTTCGACAAAAGTGGCGTAACATATTTTTTATCAAAAAAATAAGTACGCAGCATTTTTAGCATGAAGTTTCTGTGTTCCATTTTATTGGTGTTAAAACTTTTTTTTTCATTAGCTCCACATAGGAGGCCCTGAGGAAAACAGTTTCCCTCAGGGCCTGTGTCATCTTTGGGGAAGCTGTGTGGAGGGCTTTTTTAGGGAAAGGAAGGAGAGGAAGATATGAGATATAGAGGAAGGAAAAGGGTATGAGGGGTGGGTAGGAATCCGGTGGTCAGTGTGCCCAGAAGTGACGGACGTGTGAATCTATTACTCCCGCTGCGGTACAAGGCAATGGGTCGAGAGTCCGGCTAGGGAAACAAAAAGGTCTCCCTCAACCAGTCTCTCCCGATCCGGCCCGCCACGCTGAGTGGATCTTTAGTGTCACAGCTGTACGGCGCTTTAGCCATTTTTTTTCCTTTCCAGTGTCGATATGATGTAGTATGAAAATTGAATTTAGCATAAAAATGTCAAATTTCGCATAAAAATTTCAGGTCCCTACTCATTACAGATGAACTAACGGAAACACAACCAAAAGTATAAGAAAGCCACACCGGACGGGGGGAGAAAGGGAAATCAGTTGAAACATAGATCTCGTGTAGTGTATTGGGAAGTCTGCTCCTTGGCTCCCAACTACAATTATTCATCCTGTGAGCATTCGGCAGTTCCAGGGTAAAACATTGTGTAAGCCATTTTTTTTCAAAATTTGTTTTATTGCATTTTTTTAATGTACCCCTGTACATACTACCCACCTTTTAAAAATGAATTGTGACCTCCTTCGCAGCTGTAAGTTCGTATATATTGCAACTAAACACTGTATGCATTTTACCAAGTGAAAACGCTGTATACGCAAATGTAGGGTTATGATTAGTAGGGGAAAAATAATTACAGATAGTTCGATAATAGTATCTCCCAATTTCCAATACATTATATGATAGCAGTTCTAGCTCCCATTTTCCAATACATTATCTAATTGAGGTTTAATCTCCCACTTTCCAATGCATCGTGTAATAGAGGCTCCAGCTCACATTTTCCCATACATTATCTAAGAGAGGTTCTGTCTCCCATTTTCCCATACATTATGTAATAGGGGTTCCAGCTCCCATTTTCCCATACATTATCTAAAAGAGAGGTTTTATCTCCCATCTTCCCGTACATTATCTAATAGAGAAGTTCTATCTCCCATTTTCCAATACATTACCAAATAGAGAGGTTCTATCTCCCATTTTCTTATATGTTATGTAATAGAAAGGTCATATCTCCCATTTTCCAATACATTATATGTAATAGGGGTTCTACCTCCCATTTTCCCATACATTATCAAATAGAAAGATTCTATCTCCCATTTTCCAATAAATTGTGCAATGGAGAGTTCTATCTTCCCTTTTTCAATTGCACATTCTGTGATGTATTTTTTACGCAACATTTCTGGGAAACCTATAGCCCCGTGTAAATCAAAATTTAACAATTAATTTATTAAGCCCTCGTTGAGTCTGTTTGAGAAAAATATTGTGAGGAAGATTACAAAGTTACCAATTACCTACATAGTTTTATCTGCCCAGAAGAAATTTTTACTGTCAATTTTCTCCCTATTACATATCGTTTCTTACTTTTTTTTTAAACTTAATTTTTTGACAGAAATTCCAGTTTTCATACCCAAATTCTGAGTCCTTTTCTAGTAGATGATGTCTTAAAAATCAAAAGACCATATCGACGCTGGACAGGATAAATGGCTGGAGGCTTGGTATATGGCACTTGAGCCTTTTTTCCGTTCCAGCATTGATATAATTTATCTTTTAAATGCAACAATTCGGTACTGTGATGGCCTGGTACAATTTTTTACATTTTTTTCAATTCTTTCCAAAACAAGTTTTATGTTTAATTCGAAAATATAGTTTTAGCTTGTCTGTAAAATTGCATAACGCCCAGCCACCTCAGTATCAATTGAATTTGCTGTTTCTTGAGCTTGAGGCCGCATCCAATGTCCCTTACGACAGCTGTGCAGCTCCGTCCAACTCAACAATGACATCGCAATACCAACACCAACACACACTAACTTACAAGAACCTAAACATCAACCAAAGGATTTATTTTTTTGAGAATGACAAATATTTCTGGGTTACGAATAACCTGACAATATTTCACAGTAAGCGGAAATGATGCTTGTGTCGTGTTGGAGGACTTAGCCAGCAAAGGAATTAAACTCACAACGCCTGGGCGGGAACAGCTCAGGCACTGACCGGTCCATACAATATACATATTATGCATTATTTACACCTTAATGGTGCGTAATTATATTACATTACTTTTCTCCCATTGCACAAAAAAGCACTAAAACATATCTCTTAACAGTATTAAATTTGTTTTAGAAGTGACTCTATACACTATTCTTTCTTATAAAATAGTATATTTATGTTCAAATAAACATATGTCAAATGCACAGTGCATTACTCACAATTTTTAGAGAGGAGTTGACGTATAATTGTGTTTATTGGACATTTCACAAGAACAGAATACCTAGGCAAGGTGTTTAATGACTAGGCAATGTGTAGAATGCCCAGGCAATGGTGCAGAATGTCTAGGTAATGTGCAGAATGACTAGACAATGCGCAGAATGACTGGGCAATGAACAGAAGGTGTTGAATGACTAGGCAATGTGTAGAATGCCCAGGCAATGGTGCAGAATGTCTAGGCAATGTGCAGAATGACTAGACAATGTGCAGAATGACTGGGCAATGAACAGAGGGTGTTGAATGACTAGGCAATGTGTAGAATGCCCAGGCAATGGTGCCTAGAGAATGAGCAAAATTACTAGGCAATGTATAGAATGCCGAGACAATGTGCAGAATGACTGGACAATGTATAGACAATGTGCAGAATTACTAGGCAATGTACAGAATGCCTAGACGATGTGCAGAATGACCCAGGCAATGAACAGATTGCCTAGACAATGAGCAAAATGACTAGGCAATGTATAGAATGCTTAGAGATTGCGCAGAATGACTAGGTAATGTACAGATTGCCTAGGCAATGGTGTAGAATGATGATGTAAAATACCTAGACAATGTGCAGAATGACTAGGCAATGTACGCAATGCTTAGACAATGTGCAGAATTACTAGGCAATATACAGATTGCCTAGGCAATGCGCAGAATGGACTAGGCTATCTACAGATTGCCTAGGTAATATGTAGAATTACTGGGCAATATTTAGAATGACTAGACAGTGTGCAGAATGACTAAGCAATGTGCAAAAAGCCTGGCCAATGTATATAAGGCCCCGGCAATGGATAAAATGCCTAGGCAATGAATAGAATCCCCAGGCAAGGTATAATGACCAGTCAAGATGTAGAATGACTAGGCATTGTGTAGAATGACTAGGCATAGTGTAGAATGACTAGGCAATGTATAGAATGCCCAGTCAAGGTGTAGAATGACTAGGCAATGTGTTAAATGGCCAGGCAGTGTACATAATGCCTAAGCAATATATAGAAAGCCTAGGCACTGTGTAGAATGCATATATAATGTGCGGAATGCCTAGATAGTGTGTAGAATGACTAGTCAATGCATAGAATGCCTTGACGATGTGCAGAAAGAATAGGTGACGTATGGAATGCCTAGACAATGTTCTTAGGTATGAATATTTAACACACATACCAGTGGAGGTCCGTGACTGCTAGAGTCATAAGATTGAAAAATATGTCATCAATGACTTTGTTGTAGCTGAAAATATTTTTTTTTTCAGCTACAACATCAAATTTAATGTCGTATTTTTCAATCCTACCACTCGTCGCTCACTGAAAAGTCACAGACCGCCACTGATACATATCATCACTCTGGGATTTCTCTAGGCATATTATTTTTAATAACATACCTTCCAACTTAAGCAAGCAAAAATCGCCAAAGAAAAAACATGTACTTGTGTAGATCACCTTAAGACGACAGTTGTATATTCAAGTGCATTTTTCTGATAATATGAGAGTGCAATAAGATAAAAGTAAGAATTTTAAAAGTCACAACATAACACATTTTATGAAATTTGGTTGACCTTTAGATTGTATTAATGCAATATTGGTTGGTGTCAGAATTGGCGTCAGTTTTGACGTATTGCGTAGATATTAAAATGAAGTAAGTTTCAACACGGGAGGAGCGTGGCAAGGAATGGAATGGAAGGAAATAGGAAGGCGCAGTTTGGTTATACTTTTTGGTTTGCGTTGACTAACAATAATCATAACCCGAGATAGCGAGACCGTAACCGAGACAGAGAGAGCACCTGCACCGAGACACACAAATCAAATAGTAGACATACAGAGGATAGAGTGGCAAGCTTACAATCAAACAAACCTAAACTTACAACACTAAGATTACACTCATTACAAAACATTAAAATATAAACATTTTTAAATAACTTTAAGTTTTTACAATAACACCAAAATGGTGATGTTATTGTAATAGTAAGTGAAATTTGATAACAATTAATAAAAAATATGTAATACCAGAATGATAATGGCATGAATGATAACTACTACCATCAAATATTTTTTTTCATGTTAACTTGTATTAAAAAAGAATTATATGTTATGTAAACTTGTATTAAAAAAGAATTATGTTATGTTAACTTGTATTAAAATAGAATTATGTTATGTTAACTTGAATTAAAATAATATTAAATTATGTTAACTTGTACTACAATAAAATTAAGTTAAGTTAACTTGTAATAAAATAGTATTAAGTTTTTTAAACTTGTACTACAATAGAATTAAATTATGTTAACTTGTACTAAAATAGAATTAAGTTATGTTAACTTGTACTAAAATAGGATTGAGTCATGTTAACTTGTACTAAAATAGAATTAAGTAATATTAACTTGTACTAAAATAGGATTGAGTTATGTTAACTTGTACTAAAATAGAATTAAGTAATATTAACTTGTACTAAAATAGGATTGAGTTATGTTAACTTGTACCAAAATAGGATTGAGTTAAGTTAACTTGTACTAAAATAGAATTAAGTACTGTTTGTTAACTTGTACTAAAATAGGATTGAATTATGTAAACTTTTTCTAAAATAGGATAGAATTATGTTAACTTGTACTAAAATGAAATTACTATATTTATGTTATTTTTGTTTTGAAAATATGGTATTTATGTTAATTTGTAACAATTATTTAGAATATACATTAATTATTAGTAAGCATACCTAATAATTGTACACTAACTGCATACCTACCTTTACAGAATTTATTTTATGTTAACTTGTATTTAAGTATAATTTTGTTATGTTAACTTGTTCCTTAGTAGAAATTTGTTACGTTAACATGTTATTGTTAGAATTTTTGTTGTATTATGTTAACTGTTATTTTAGGAAAATAGTTTTTATAATACAATAGTGTTAATTTGTCATGATTAAGTGAGCAGAATAATATAATGTGAGAAAAGAATAATAATAAAATGTTATGAATGTGATGGAACATTTCAGAAAGAAAATAATGTGCCCCTCCAGAAATATATATATGTACCAAACTAATAAATAAATATTGTCAATTTAATATGTCTATATTCCCATTTAACAGCAAATGCTTATTGTATTTTTTTTTTTTAATGTGTTATTAAATTTAATGTGTTCTATTCTTAAGGCGGGTCCAGAGCTCAAACATTTGCCGAAATTTGCCGTAAGTCCATCAAACATCACATCAACATTTTTTGTTTTCCGTCTCCTCCTTTGTTAAAAC
Source organism: Limnephilus rhombicus (assembly GCA_929108145.2). Classification (NCBI taxonomy): domain Eukaryota; kingdom Metazoa; phylum Arthropoda; class Insecta; order Trichoptera; family Limnephilidae; genus Limnephilus; species Limnephilus rhombicus. The sequence goes on along the minus strand of OV815290.1, from coordinate 7,352,335 downwards.
ACTAAACTCGGTTGAAAGATTCACACACAATTTGGCTTGTGGTCTGCGGATAAGGACGTGTTGACGCTTAAGCAATGAGCAGACGTTTTTGGCGTTTATATCAATGTTAAAATGCGTTCTGATGAAAAAGAGATGCATCAGGGAGAAAAAACAGATATTTATTTATCAGGAAAGATTTCCGACTAATATCGATTATTGCACGACCTAAAGTTACTAAGAATTTAGAGTGCGTAAATATTTACGTCAAAAAAAGAATAATTATAAATATTTGATATTACATTTTTATACGCACCAGATTTAAATGTCCTGGTTTAATTTTCCTCACAGGAAAAACTAAACCCTTTCACACACTTCCCAAATGATCATCTGGTCAATCCACGTTACGCAATTGCACTATATAAGTATTATAATTACAAAACAATACAAGAACAACACGTCAACCTACCAGAGACCAGATGGGAAAATAATTCACCGACTCCAGATATTTTCATATCAGAGGGTTCGGCTCTGTGGAATTCCTAATTGAACCTATAAATCCTAATGATCCCTCAATATAAATATTTAAAAAATCTTTTGTAATCCTACATGTATTTAAAATTACCGATTTTTGCATTTTTATATATAAATTCTTTGACAAAGCTAATACGCATAATTTTATTATCAAATATTTTTATTATTATATTATATTTAGGTATAATAATATTTCAAACGCGTGATTATGCCCGCTCATTGCACATAACCACAAAAGGCCGTTCCGTTAATTCTCCATACACGACCGCATTGCGCGGCATCTGTCAAAAAAATTAATTATTCCCCCCCCCGTCTGCCTTCCCGCTTCACCCGGGATGGAATGTATGGGAAATGTTTTCCGTCGAACATGGGAAGCTCGAAACACAACAAAAGTTGACAATATTTATGATGTTGATGACAAACATTGGATGTTGTTATGGGACTGTCAAGGCAAATTTCAAAGCTATGGATGGACCCAACTTTATGTTATTCTACTGCCGCCATTAAAGAATTTTTGATATGTTAACTTGTGTTAAAAAAGAATTATGTTATGTTAAGATGCATTTGAATGAAAATATGTATTATACTTTTGTTATTTGGCAGACATCACAAAACTGCGCTATATAAATACTACGTTATTATTATTATTATTATTACATCATCTATGCACTTCCCTTTGGTGACAATTATATTGTGTATAAGTAGATATACCATATTTTCCCTAAACCGACTGCATATCGTATATGAGTATGCCGGGGGTTAAATGTCAGGGGTTCAACTGTCAATGGCATTTTTAACTTAAATAACAAATGGAAATTTTACGAAAGTTTGGTAGCATTGTTTTTTGGCTTTTACGAAATACCTGTTTGAATTTTTTGCATATTTTGTATGTGTGCACTGTTATATTCAGACGAAAAGTGAGGTAGCAGATTAGTGAAAGAGCACTGTATTATAGAAATGAAAATAGTGTGTGGAGTAAGACAGTGTAAGAAATTGATAGAAGCGAAAGAAGCTAAAGAAAAAGCGAACAAGCAAGAAGAAGTTAATCTTAACCCGTCGGCTTGGTTCAATAAATTCGCACCTCACAATCCGGAAGTCTCAGTTTCGCGCGAAAATTCTGAAACCATCACTTTGGATCGAGATTGTAAAATATCTATTCAAGATAGCTTTCATGTTTCAAAGACAATAAGAAGCATTATTTCATTCTCTTTCTGGTTAAAAGAAAAATACATATGTTTGCATGAGGAAGATAGATATATAGCTTTTAAAATGTAAGGTCGCTCGGGACGTTTTTGGTCTTATGAAAGTATAACGCGATTACGTGTTTTGGGATGTATTTATTCCTAAACAAGCAGACGGGTTAACCAGGCTTCGAAAAGATTATGATGTATCAAAATGTCCGATGTATCAATATTTATATTAAAAAAATGGACATTTATTTTTGTAAAGGGAAATTGATGTTAAATATTTTTAAATAAGGATGAAAAGTACAGTTTTTCATCCAATGCCCGATAATCTGGGAAGTTAAACGCAGATGGTGCTGGTGTGGTTGAATATCATTTGCATGATTTGATATCTATGTAATACGGTTTGTAAGTTATTGTTTTAACCCTTAAAGTCTATTTAATCGGTTTTCGGAAGCAGTGGCAGTTTTCTGTTAAGTGCATTTGTGTGGCGAACCCCCATTAAAAAGATGAGAATATAAACTTGTTTTAAAATAATATAAAGACATCACAGATAGCGTGCTATTAAAATTCCGCCTTTAACCTGTGACAAGCCAGGAAAAACACAGAAATTCCCTAACAAAGCACGACTTTGAATTGAATGTTTTGTAGATTAATTTTGAGTTATCGTACATTTTATTGACCGAAACACATTCCTAGAACAATAAACTATGCACTGAAACAACATTACTTGCGTTAATTACGTAAATTGATAGGTTTTACGATGTTTTCGTCAAGTAACACGCATCGACTTTAACAGAAAGAATCGCGGCAAATTTGACATTTTGATGCCACAGATAAAATCATTTAAAAATATTCTGGGGTTGCTAGGTGAATGAAATTTTTACCCATCTTATGGAGAAATGTTGGCGCAAGCGATTCTGACCTTGTCCTTCATACAAATTCTGTACATAGAAGGGTCAAAATCGCAGACAAACATATTTTTTTCGCGCATTCGCACAATCCGCGCGTCTCAGGAAAATAAGCGCTTAAAACCCGCGCTACCGAAAACCGTTTCAACCTATTCCCATTTTGTGCGTGTTGGAACCCGCACAACATACTCTACACAAAAAAATCCTAACGCATACAAGTCGCTCTGACAGTGATTTGAACAAAACTAGGCCTTTCTATCCAAAATTTACACACCGTGGTGCGTCGATCCGGGTCATGATATCCGAACATTGTCCGAATGTATATTTCGACTTATAAAATTTGAAAGTGTATTTTACCACTTATCAAAAACAGTTTTTAGTTTTCGGATACATTCAAAAATATTTATTTATTTGGATTTTATTGTAAAGCGGAAATATATTGACCCTCTGAAATAATACGGTCAAGGTCTAAGGTGTTAAAATATAAATTAGTTCTCGATTTAGCTTTCTATTAAAACGGACGGCCGTGAGAAAGGTATCGACCTCCCGCTAACAAACCCCACCCTATGTGTGCCGACGGTAAAATGTATGGCATACAATATCAATCATTAGGTGACCTGCGTCATATGCAATATAATATGGTATCAGTCCCGGATCTACGGGGGGGCAAACCGGGCGGCACTTTTAGAAGGCGTCAAAATTGTAATTTATATTTTGATTGAAAAAAAAAACTTGATTCACAAAACGCCTGGCATCCAACACACGTTGTTCGATTGATTATTCATTTGTTTTTAAAATGGTCAGTTGGTTTTGGAACACATCCTAAATCGATTTGAACGCTTGCATAGTGTATGTGATGTCCAAAGATATTGAAATACAAGAGATGTGCTATGATGGCCACCAGACCGTCGGCGAACAGCAGTCTAATGGTCCTAGCTTGAATACGAAATTTAGTTGATGTTTTGAAGGTGTGCAGTAACGGTTAACAACATAGTTAACCAATGCAGTTTGAATACTGAAAGAACTTGTTCATTTAGTTGATTTTCTTAAAGTGTGCAGTAGTATTGGTTAACAATATAATTTGAATCATTTTTTTTTACTTTACATCCACACATGAGGCCCTGAGGAAAATAATTCCTCTCAAGGCCTATGCCATCTTTGGAGATGTTGTGTGGAGGGTCTTTTTAGGAAAGGAAGGAGAGGAAGTTTTGGGAAGCAAAAGGGTATAAGGGTTGGGTAGGAATCTGGAGGTCAGTGAGTCCAGGAGTGACAGACGCATGAATCCATCCCTCCCACTGCGGTGCACGGCTATGTTCCGAGATATTAGAAGTACAGTACAAGTACAGCTGCAGAAGTCAAAGGGACTCCCTCAACCATTCTGTCCCGATCCGGCCTGCCATGCAGCTGGTGGGCAGACGCATCTGTCGTCAAGACCCGGACAAACCTCAACCCATGAATCCGGGCACCCCTGCTAAGTCACCAAACGTAGCAAACTACTTGGTGTGATCATGGCAGAGGTGTTGGTTATCCAATAAATGGTTCCCAGAGCGGCGGTAGCCATACCCACCTCCCAAATTAATTAATACTGAAAGAATTCATTCATTTAGTTGATTTTTTTTAAATGTGTAGTAATATTGGTTAACAATATTGGCGACACCAGGAAACATGTCCCACCCAGTAAAAACTGCCGATAGCACATCTCTTATATTTCAATATCTTTGGTGATGTCACTGCCAGGGGAATCCCCGTCGCATCTAGAACTATAGGATACGCGAGCTGAGCCGAATAATCGCGAGCGGTTTGAGAGGGGCGCCAATTGATCAATCAAAAAGCCGTAGATCCGGGGGTTGATAAATATACATACATATATAAAAGTTAGTAAATTAGTGTTAATTTAGAAAGAGTATAATAAATCTGAGGGGACTATTACCTCTGATTCGCTGCTGCCTACCCACTGTAAAGGGAAAGAACACACAATGAAATGTAGCCACACGTTATTTGAACAAAGCAAAAACAAAGAACACAATCCATACATATTATAAACACAAAACAAAAAACAAAAATTCTCATTTGGGGAAAAAATTTCTGAGTCATTTAATAATGCAGAAATAAATTATCACCAGTAAAAAAAAAAAAAAATAGAGTTTAGGTAACACAATCAGAGTTAAATAACACATGCTGCTGTGGGTATTGGTGCATATCGACGGCCTCCGTGATCTCGAGGTGAGACTTTCGAGTCACAATCCGAAGGACGCGGGTTCGAAATCGGTGTGTGCAAATAAATTATATTTGATTAATTTGTGGTGTTTCAAAATTCATTAATTTAAAAAAATAATATATATTGTATTTACGGCACGTTCCAGAGCGGAAGATACTCTTGGTATCGCCCTGGTGTAATACCACCATTTAGAATTGAAAGGTTGCTTGAAATGGCTTTAACTGTGTTTGGTGACCAGATCTGAATATCCAGGCACTTCTCCACCTTCCTCTTTCCCATCTCTTTTCCCTTCCCACTACCTTGAGCCTCACAACACACGCCAATTGGGGATGCCATAGTCTCACTGGCTCCAGACGGGAGCAGCTGGGACTCTTGTGAGGCATTCATATAAAAAAATATATAATCGCTGGGCACTTCTACAGAAATATGCAGGTTTTTTTTTAATGTGAATACCGCACAAGAGTCCCAACTGCTCCCAACCCTGGAAGACAGCCAACGAGATCATAGCATCCCCAATTGGGTTATGTTGTGAGGCTGAATTTGAGTGGGGAGGGAAAGAGATGTGAAAGAGGAAGGTAGGGAAGAAACTAGCTATTCAGATCTAGTCACCAAATATGGCTAAAGCCATTTCAAGCAATGTTTCAATTCTGAATGGCGATTTTACTTCATTTTCCTTCTTCAAAAGTGTTTTTTTTACTCTACTGTTAAATTTATGTGCATATTTATACAATGATGTGAAACATCACTGAGAAACAGCACTTTGCCTTTCTTTCACCAACTTATTGTTATTAGCAAGAAAGGGACAGGACAGCAAGCATAAACAATCATCAAATTTAAAATATTATTTTAAAAAAATTGACTTTGTTTAATTTTTGAAACATGCAGTATGATGCAACCAATGCATTTGAACAAGTACTGTGTTGGATTTAGCTCTGTTTGTGATACCTATATTATCTAGAGTTAGGAAACCCTCACACATATTATTTAACATTGGATAGTTTGTTGGAAAATATTTAAACCAAAATATAAAATCAAACGATTTAAGTTGGGCATATTATCAAAAAATTCTAAAAGTAGAAAAATATATACAGAGGTCGGATTGGGTGGTTGAATCGTTATAAACAGATTGAATATAAAATTATTGATAAAAAAATCTGCTAATCAAATATTGTCTTTGAAGAAGGAGAAAATACTAATACATCTGAACGAAAATATGAAAAAGAGTAAGACACAGAAAAATAAAAAGTTTTTTTGCATTAACTCCGCACGGAAGCCCGGAGGAAAATAATTTCCCTCAGGGCCTGTGTCATCTTTGGGGATGCTGTGTGGAGGGTATTTTTAATGAAAGGAAGTTTTGGGAAGGAAAAAAAAGGTATGAGGAGTGGGTAGGAATCCAGGGTTCCGTGTGTCCAGGACATCCGCCGCCAAGACCCGGACAGACCTCACCCCATGAACCCGGGCACCCCTGCTAAGTCACCAAACGTAGCGAACCACTTGGGGTGACCTATGTCAGAGATGTTGGTTGTCCAATAAATGGTTCCCAGGGCGGCGGTACCCATTCCCTAACACCTTAGGGAACGTACCCATACTAAGTGACCCGTTCATGGGGGGTATCTTCAAAATACCACACTTGGTCACAACGAGTGGCGGGGGGCTTAGGTTTTTAGTCACCGGGGGAGGAGGGGGGTTAAAAATTGCAAAAAGTGGGTCACATAGTATGGGTACGCTCCCTTAACTATCCATTGGGAACTCTTATTTTTAAGTCATTTTTGTCAATATCATAATTCAAATTCAGAATTGACAATTTTATCTTCGACTAATTTTTTCCATATTTTTGGCCGCTATCTTTTAAAAAAAAATTCTTTGTTTATGTTCATCCGAGACACTATCTGGGTTACAGACCACTTTTTTAGAACTTTGTGAACATTTAAAAAAAAAGTAGCAATCAAAAATACGGGAAAAAATTAGTCAAAGATTCTGAAATTGAGACATGAGATTGACAAAAATTACTTTAAAATGAGAGGTCCCAATAGCCGCATTGGTCAAGGCGTTTATCCAGATAAGACAAGAGATCTCGGATTTGAGTCCCAGTTGCAACCGATACCTTTTTTATTTTTCTGTGTCTTGTCTTGTTATAACTTTCAAAAGTTATTACAACAAAATTTATAGCAATAAAAAATTAAATTATCTTGTTAAAATAAACCTTTCTAAACCAATGACATTACAAACATATAGAGTTGTTTTTTTTTCGTTATTTGTTTTTGGGGTGTTATGCCGTGTTGCGCTACCTCCTTCTTTAGCCAACGTTTCGGACATCGTTGCAGTGTCCATCATCAGGGCAGATCCGGCAGATCCGGTAGATGTGTCATCTACCGGATCTGCCGGATCTGCCCTGATGATGGACACTGCAACGATGTCCGAAACGTTGGCTAAAGAAGGAGGTAGCGCAACACGGCATAACACCCCAAAAACAAATAACGAAAATGCTTTTGGCCGTGAAAATCTTAAAACATATAGAGTTGTTATTGTCACACAAAATATGGCAAGTAACAAAACACTTTTATGGTTCTAGCAAATTCTTAATTCAAATGTTCATGCATGTACGACAATGTTAGACATTCAAAGAATGTGTGTATGAACGAAATAGATGTGTAAGACAAGGCATCGTTTGTGTAATTAAAAGTTACGTCCAATTCTACATACGGGAACGTACCCATACTACGTGACACGTTTAGGGGGTGGGGGGGTCTTCAAACTGTCACGCTTGGTACAAATGAGCGGTGGCGGGCTTAGGTTTTTGGTCACCGAGGGGGGGGGGGGTTAAAAATTGCAAAAAGTTGGTCACGTAGTATGGGTACGTTCCCTAACGAGTGTGACTGAGATGACAAGGTATGCTAACTCGCTTCTTTTTTACATTAGCTCCACACAGTTTACAATTTGGGAGGCGGGAATGGGTACCGCCGCCCCGGGAACCTTTATTGGATAACCAACACCTCTGCCTTAGGTCACCCCAAGTGGTTCGCTACGTTTGGTGATTTAGCAGGGGTGCCCGGGTTCATGGGGTGAGGTTTGTCTAGATCTTGGAGGCGGGTGACCAGGACACACTGAACCCCAGATTCCTACCCACCCCTTAAAACCTTTTCTTTCCCAGAACTCTCCTCTCCTTCCTTTCCTTAAAAAAACTCTCCACACAGCATCCTCAAATATGACATAGGCCCTGAGGGAAATTATTTTACTCAGGGCCTCCTGTGTGGAGCTCATGTAAAGAAAAAAAAACACAGGAGGCACTAAGGAAAATAATTCCACTCGGGGCATATTTCATCTTTGGGGATGCTGTGTGGAGAGTCTTTTTAGGGGAAAGAAGTAGAGGAAATTCTGGGAAGGAAAAAGGTATGAGGGGTGGGTAGGAATTTAGGAGTTAGTGTGTCCGGGAGTGACGGGCGAATGAATCCATCCTTTCCAATGCAGTGCAAGGAAATCGATCAAGAGAGTCTGGCTGGAAAGGTCTAAACGTCTCCCTCAACCAGTCTCTCCCAATCTGCGATGCGTCTGCCCACCGCCACGCAGCAGGTGGGCAGACACATCCGCTACCAAGACCTAGACAAACCTCACCTCATGAATCCAAGCACCCCGGCAAAGGGATTTTGTACGGGGAACCCATACCCGCCTCCCAAGATAGTATGTGACCTAAATCGGTAGTACTAAATCGAAAGTAGGGCAATTACCCTATCTTTGGCTTGCCATTTTTAAATCTCTACAACATATCTATAAAATTTGTAATGTCATTGGTCTAAATACAATATTTTCTTAAACAGAGTTTTAAAAACACCATACAAAATTTCCTAATAATAAAAAATTATTATTTTTACAATTAATAATTTATATAATGTATTGAACCTAAAAATACCTTACAAAGAAAATCTAAAGAAAGTAATATGTATTAGAAATACTGTCGACATTTTAACAAAATATATCATAATTATTATTAGCAATAACACGTCTGTTGTTATTATTGATTTTTTTTTGTTATGCGAGTGGTTAGTGATAACACACGGGGATCCAAGTCAAACCAAAAAGTATAATATTAACCGCACGGAGAATGGTATTACAGGCGAGAGGCAGAAAGAGACTGTTAGAGCCAAATAACCACAAGTTTTGTTTATATAATGAAAGCATGTAATTATATAAATTATTTATAATATGTTATATAAACCTAATATATAATAATATAATATTAAAATGAGGACATTTTCCAAAACAAACAAAATAAATACAATTTGTTATTATTTTTTATACAAAACAAATTTTTATCATAATTTTGAAAAAAAAAATCATTTTTGATTATTTTTTTATGTAACATTACGATAACCAGTTACGCACGCACCACTGAATAAATAAAATTAATAAAAGTGCATTGTATGCTCAATTTTTGCTTACTTTCGGTGAAATTGATCACAATTTTTCCTTACTTCCGGTAAAATTGATCCCAATTTTACCTTACTTTATTTCAGGTGAAATTGATCACAATTTTCCCCAACTTCTGATAAAATTGATCCCAATTTTTCCTTACTTTATTTCAGGTGAAATTGATCACAATTTTCCCTATCTTCCGGTAAAATTGATCCCAATTTTACCTTACTTTATTTCAGGTGAAATTGATCACAATTTTCCCCAACTTCAGGTAAAATTGATACCAATTTTTCCTTACTTTATTTCAGGTGAAATTGATCACAATTTTCCCCAACTTCCGGTAAAATTGATCAAAAATTTTCAAAGATAGAAATAATTCTTTAACAAGCAGATAATTAATTTCATCAACCCGTTTAGGGCCTAGGAGTCGAAATGTCTTAAATTTACATTACCGATTGCACTTTTAAGAATTATATGTTCAATGGCACATAAAAAAAAATCTAATTTGATGTGATTTAAACCATTTTCTGCTCAAAACAGCACCCTATGAATGACTTTTTAACACACTTTATGCATAAAGACAATTAATTCTTCCACAAAGATACGCAAGTATGCAACAGTTGATCCCACAACAATTGGCCCCCAAAATTATAATAATTATTATAAACTTATAATTTTTGTGCATTATTTACCAACTCCAAACCTAAAATCGACTTAAAAAATACTTTTAATAATAAGTGTTAAGAATAGTGACATCTATGGGATGATTGCTGTAGATAATCATTGATTTAATCTTGATCAGGCTATTAAGAAATAATGAATACTAGAGACATCTGGGTGATTTAATCTTGATCAGGCTATTAAGAAATAATGAATACTAGAGACATCTGGGTGATTTTTATTGAAGCTAGTGTTAGTAACTAACTAGAATAGGCCACGTGACTCAATAGGTGCCGACCGTCATTGTTATTATTATTGTCTGGTCGTAAGCGTGAAGACGGGTATTTTATATTTTTTTAATAGTATAAAAAGGGCGTTGTTCAAAATACTTTTCTCTCTCGCATTAATCGATACCTAGGGTACAGTTCCCTTATTTCCCCAGGCGGGGTCCAGACCAAAATTATTTATAAAGTGTTGATTTCATTGTTCTAAAGTCAAAGTGATTGTAAATAAAAACGACTCCATATTAAAAAGTGTTTTACAATATAAAAAGTCCACTACCCCGATGAAATGAAGTTATTGACAATAAGTTGGTATGGATATCAAATAAATTTATTTACAGTGTAGATTTTTTGTACTTATACTCTGGTATATAGAGTATATAGACAAGTAGTTTTATCCTTGATGCATTTGAATGAAAATATATTTTATATTTTGTTATTCGGCGGTACATCCTCTCTGCACACCTCTTCGGGACACTATTTTATGTAAGTAGGTATACCATATTTTCCCTAAATCGACTGCGTATTGTATATAAGTGTTCGAGGGGCCAACTGGAGGAATCAACAAATATCTAGTACAGATATAGCCGTTGAAAACAAAATCAATTTTTTCAAATTTGTGGTGTCATCTGCATAAAATGTGCTTATATAACATTAGTTATTTATTTATATTGTCAAACGGTTTAGTAGAATTCAACCTTCGCCTTACTTATCTCCTTCCCCTCCCCACACGCACTTCTTTCAACCTCAACACACATAGTAAAGCGACAATATATATTTTTTAAATCCAATGACATTCTTTCTATTATTTAATTAAATTGTATTATACATAACACTTTTGGAATGATTTGCGTTTTTGGAATTACAGATTGACATGCTTAACTTTGCAGGTGGCAAAAAAAAAAATTACGGCCAAAAGTATTAATTATTGTGTTTATTTTTGAGATATTATGTAATGTTGTGCTTCCTCCTTCTTTAGACAACATTTCGGACAGCATTAGTGTCCATCATCAGGGCAGATGTGTAATTGAAGATTGTTGTAAAGTGTGCGCATGTACATAGATATGATTTTGTGTTGATAATTTTTAATCATTTTAACACAATCTTCGATAACACATCTGCCCTGATGTTGGACACTGTAATGCTGTTCGAAATGTTGTCTGAACATGGCGTAATACCCCAAAAATAAATCACTAAAACACACTTATGTTTGCGATTCATAGATTTTTTCTGTTATACTGCAATAATAAGTTGTATGTGGATCTGCAGGTGTTATTAATCATTGATATATATGTATTTTTTAATAAAGGATATGGGCGAAAATTATTGAATTTTGGGACCACCCCTCAACAGTAATAGTTGACAAACCACTAGATAGATTTTTTAACCACTCGATATAGGCTTTTTTGAACAGCTTTCAAAGTTTAACCCATAGCTTGCGACAGTCCGAATGTTAAAAATCACCTCCCATAATTGTAACATCAGGTGTACCCCAGGGACCCAATCTTGGTCCACTGCTTTTTTTAATCATCAACCAATATTAATAGGCTAGAGACTGTACGGTTTAAATTTTAAAATCCGGCTAAGAATGCAACTCTGACGCCGCGCCGTACGCAAAACCGTTTCCGTACGTGGACTTATACAGGGTGTAACAGGACGTACCCGAGGGATTTTAACCATCGATTCCTGATATTATTTGGAGTAAAAAATGTAAATGAAATTTTGGTCACCGTGATATTTTTGAGGTTTTTTTAAAAAAAAATTTCTACAAAAACATTAAAAAATGGTAGGTGTTGGATAGTTGGAGGCGGGGTGAGGGGTTGGTTGGTTACTCGGCTGAGTGACCAATGACATCAAGTGGAAGAATTTTTTTTTGTTTGAATTTGAAGAAAAAAAATTAAAAAAAAAAAAATCTCGTCAAAAAAGTCACCGGAGACCAAAATTTCATTTATGTACATTTTTTACTCCAAATATGCTCAAGAATCACTGGTTAAAATCCCTCGGGTACGTCCTGTTACACCCTGTAAACAAATGTACTTTTGTAATAGAACCGAATTAAAGGAAAGCCAAAAGATGGCGCCACTTACGTTAACAGATCGCTTTGTTAGCATCCCCTGGCAGTGGCAGGTGTAAGTATTACAGATTTGTAATTATTATTGTAACGGCAGTCGAGAATAATAATATCACGCGGCTATACATTCGTCAAATAGTTTTAACCGGTCAAAGGCCACGCCATTTCACGAAAATTCACTAAAAAAGCACCACTTTGAATTTTGAATTGAATGTTTTGTTGATTAATTTTGAGCTATTGTATATTTCATTGACTGGAACACGTTCCTAGAACAATAAACTATCAACCAAAACAACATTACTTGCATTTATTACGTAAATTAATAGGTTTTACGATGTTTTAGTCGCGGAACACGCATCAATTGCAACGGTTAAATTCGCGCCAAAATCTGACAGGTCAATGTCATAGACGAAATCGTTTTAAAAATATTCTGGGGTTGCAAGGTGAATGAAACCGGCAAATCAGAGGTTAAACAAATCAGAGGTTGTACAAAGTCAAACCACAAAGGGTTGTTTGCTTTCTTCGATAATTATGTATTTACATTGAGGGGCGCCCAAAACTTCCCATTCTCCGTTGGATTTAAAATTTTCTATTCTATGTTACAAATGGCACCTCTAACTACTAATTATTTTTGTTACATTTAGTTATATTTATGAAATAAGTAATTATTCATTAAAGGGACAGCAACCTTGCTATTCAAACGCCGTTTCCTCTTTTATATTTACCAATTGGAATATACTTTCAGTATCGCCCTGGTGAAAGATCACCATTCAGAATCGAATGTTAGGTGACCATATCTGAATAGCCAGGTAAAAAACCTCAGACTATAAGTCCAAAAGGCTCCAGACCGTAGAATAAAAAAGAAAAAAGGACATTCTGAGTCAAGTTTCGCGATTCAAAAGTCTGACGATTCTCCACTTAACCATTCGAACCCGTAAGCTTGCTTTCAAGACAACATAACTTTGCCAGACATAAGTATGATGTATGAGGCGTACCTGAATTATTAAATTTAATATGCAGAACTGTGCTTCGTCGTTATGAAATTCAAATGGGTTGGCAAAACACGACGTCAGCCTCAGAACATAATACCCCAATTGGGGATGTCGTAAGGCTGAAGGAGGCAGTGGGGACGGGAAGGAGATGTGAAAGAGGAAGGTGTGGAAGTACCTGGCTATTCTGATCTGTCACCAAACATGGCTAAAGCCATTTCAAGTAACGTTTCAATTTTGAATGATGGTCTTACACCTGGGCGATATTGAGAGAACCTTCCACTCTGGAACGTACCGCAAATACACTAAATAAATTTTTAAATGAAATTGTGAAATAACTCAAATTAATCAAATAGAATTTATTTGCACACGCCGGGATTCGATCCCGCGACCTTCTGATTGCGAGTCAAGAGCCTTACCTTTCGACCACGGCCACAAACATGGTTTCCATTCAAATCTATTTGAAAGGCATTTCTCGTGTTCTTTTTTATTCTGTGCTCCATGTGGTCGAGAACAGTTGGGACTCTTGTGCGGAAATCACAATTTGGAATTGACCCAAAAAACACACAAAAACAGGATTATGTGCAGATATTGGTACATATTATGTACAATAAACTCTTCGGATAGTAATGTCCTTGCGAAACATCACTGAGAAACAGCTTTTTATACAATTTCGAGCAATAAAACAGGAAACGACGATTGCAGAGAAGATAAATCAGTGACTCAATTAAAAAAAAAATTAGCGTTGAAAAAAAAGGTGAAAATAAATTTCCCTTTTGTGCGAAAAATATCCGTCAAAGTGCGAAATTTATAATAAAAAATTAACACTAATCATATTATCAAATATTCATTAAAAATACAATATTCTATTCTAAAGATTATAATTTCACAATTGCCCAAAGCCCAATAATATCAATAGATTTCGATAGCTCCGTACGAGGCGTCCGGAAATTCGCAGTACAAGATGGAAACTGATAAATTTACATGTTGATTTCGTGGTATAACGGTGACCAGACAACTCGGAATGAAACCAACTCACAAGCACCTCAGAAAGGTCATTAAGAATGATGATTAAAAAAATATAAAAAATTGGTTAAATAGGTGAAGTTATGTTAGGGTTACCGGCTATTTTAAAATTATTTTTTCATAGCTTTTAATGACCTTTCTGAGGTGTTTCTGAGTTGGTTTCATTCTGAGTTGCCATGGAACCGGTATAACAAATGCAAACGTATGAAAAATCACAGCAGGATATTATAATATAAAAAAATTATTTTTCTGTGTAGCGACTTTAAAATGTGGCAAACCGACTATTTTCACAGTGGTATCATTATTTCTCCACACACTGGCCACACCATAGAAGTTCTCAAAGCTCCGAGAATCTCACAACGACATGATAACACATGTATTTTATCAATCTAAACCCTTCGGATTATTGTCGCGATTGATAATTTTTTATAGCCAAGTGTTATTATTGATAAATTCCCACAACCTTATCCAATGGAGCGCTTTTTGCCACAATATGGCACTATTTAAAATACCTCTGCTTGCTTTGCTGACAGTTTAGGCAAATTTTCCCTTATTTGTAAGTGATTAAGTAAAAGTTTACGATTTTATAATATTTTTTTTATAAATTCTACAAATATGTGATAATCGACAAAAGATTAGGTGAATTCGTTGGCTATATAGAACTATAATAAGTTTGTATATCTCCATAATAAAATTCGCAGGTATGATTTTTTTAATGTGGGCGGAAAATATTCAACCAAAAAATCTCAAACAATCTGAGAAAAAAGTTTTAAATTGCGCTGTCGCTCCAGTGGTTAACCTCTCAAAGGCCAGGCCATTTCACGAAAATTCACTAAAAAAGCACCACTTTCAATTTTGTATTGAATGTTTTGTGGATTAATTTTGAGCTATCGTATATTTTATTGACTGAAACACGTTCTTAGAACAATAAACTATGTACCAAAACAACATTACTTGCGTTAATTACTTAAATTAATAGGTTTTACAATGTTTTAGTCGAGGAACACGCATCAATTTTGAGATAAAATTCGAGGCAAAATGACATTTCTATGCCACAGATAAAATCATTTAAAAATATTCTGGGGTTGCAAGGTGAATGAAATTTTTACCCATCTTATGGGGTAATGTTGGCGCAAGCGATTCTGACCTTGTTCTTCATACAAATTCTGTACACAGAAGGGTCAAAATCGCAGACAAACATATTTTTATCGCAATATTTTTTAAGCTGCGCGCGCGCGCCCGCGCTTCTCCGGCAAATAAGAGGTTAAAGCAATGGTATATCCCTGGTAAGTTGTACCACCACATATAGCTACTACGCTTCACTACATTTGTTGAATTAGCAGTTGTGAATGGGTTTGTGGTGAGAGGATTGCCTAGGTCTTGACGCCAGATGTTTGGCGGGCCAGATTTGGAGAGACTGGTCGAGGTAGACCTTTTTTACCTCTCCTGCAGGACTCGCTCAACCCTCTCACTGAAGTGGGAGGGATGGATTCATACGTCCGTCACTCCTGGGTTTCTACCCATCGCTCATACCTTCTTTCTTCCCAGAACTTTCTATCTTTCCTTTCTTTAAAAAAAAACCCTCCACACAGCATCCCCAAAGATGTCAACGCCTCCTGTATGAAGCTAATGTAAAAAAAAAAATCTTCAATCAGTTCAAATTTAAAAATTGACAGAAATTCAAAGCAAAATTGAGTTCATTGAATGTGAATGTGTGAATAATTTCCCGCGGGAATAACGCACATCACAGACAACAGAAATTTGTATGTTTGATAACTTTTTTTGATTAGAGCTTTAATTTTTGGATAAATCGAGTCTGACTTTGAAATTCTTTAAGTTTGAAAATATTTGAAAAAAATTGGTTGCTAGCGTGTTCATTATCAGCTGTTAACCTGTCAATGGCCCGCAAATTCCAGGAAAAATACGGAAATTTCGTAACAAAACACGATTTTGAATTTAATGTTTTGTGGATTAACTTTGAGCTATCGTTTATTTCATTGACTGAAACATGTTCCTAGAACAATAAACTATGCACCAAAACAACATTACTTGCGTTAATTACGTAAATTAATAGGTTTTATGATGTTTTAGTCGAGGAACACGCGTCAATATTGACAGCTTCAATTTGCGCCAAAAATGACATTTCGATTCCACAGATAAAAATCATTTAAAAATAATCTGGTGTTGTCAGGTGAATGAAACTAGTGGCTATATCATCAATGATGTTGGCGCAAGCGATTCTGACCTTGTTTTCATACAAATTCTGTACATAGAAGGGTCAAAATCGCAGACAAACTTTTTTATTTCGAAATATTTTTTTCGCGCATGCGCAAAAGCTGCGCGGAAATGAGCGTTTCCGGCCGATTACAGGTTAATATCATTTAAAATGCAATGAATTTTTTAAACCCTTTACAGTTGACGAAAAAAATATTTAAAAAAAAAAAATCGAAACACTCATTCAATATATATATTTTATTTTTTTGGGTTCTTTACGTGATTTACCAGTTTTCCGCTTGTATCACTAGTTTCCGGACACCCTGTAGATATAAATTCACTAAACAAACATGATAAAGCATTGTCAGGGTGTTTCACAAAAATTCAAATGTACGAGGGCTGTCTGTAAAATAAGGTCTCCAAGATGCCTGCATTTTCATTCAATTAAAATTCTTGTAAAACACCGCAAACCAAAAAAAAAAACAATAGTAAAAAAAAAAAAAAAAATAATATTCAAGTCATAAAATAGCTCCCGTAAAAGCACAAAATTAAGATTATAAAATGTATAGAAAAAAAATTTACGTATTAGTTAGTTACGTAATCGTAATAAAAAAAATGCACACATATTTGCGCAGATTTACAAACATAATATATAGAAATATTTGTGTGACAATAAGCTTAGAATAAACTGACAATAATAATATAGTAATTTTAAAATGCGTTCTATCCTCGCTTGTAACTTGACGTAAGTTATAATTGGAGTTACCTCTAAATGGTTTTTATTATAATAGTACAATATCTTTTATGAAGGACGAAATGTGTTTATTTGTGTTAGTTTAGGTTAGTCAGTTGTTGGTCACAATGGTTGGGGTTACCTACATTGGTTATTCCTTTTGTTAGGTTAGGTTAGGTTGGGTTAACTCAGGTTTCAGCAGATCGTTGCTCTTTTGTATATAATTATCTTTTTGATTAAGACGGAAATTATCCCAAATTCCATCGCCCTCTATTGAACTCGTGGGTGATTGTCCAACAAGGAATTTGGGTTAGTTTCTATTACAGAATACACGGTGTATGAAAACTAGTGGCACAAACAAAAACTGGGGAATATTCATCACATTTGATTTTGTGGAATAACTTTTTTAAAATTTATTTTGGCATTAGTTTTTGAGTAAATCATGTTCATGTTCAAATGTCAATTTTTTTTCATAAGGGGTTAATATCAAGTGTTTATAACATTTTAAAATGGATATGTTTAAGTTTCCGAAAAAGAAAAAACGTTTATATTGAATATGTTAATATTGATATCTTTTTTTGGGAGCTCTTTTATTTGACATAAATTCACCGGGTTTGTACCAACTAGTTTTCGGACACTGTGTAAGTACCGTTAAACGCTGATTCTTGACAGTGAGGTTATGTGTATATTTGTCGGTGCTGTTGGTGTGATTGTCTGTCTGTCGGTGTGTCTGTCTGTCTGTCTGTGTAGTGTGGTGTGCCTACTCGGCCTCAATCTTGAGGTACTCTACCTTGGTGATCTTCTTGGGATCGGATGTGCCAGTCTCCAGCACCTCCACCTTCTGGTAGACGTTGGGAGAGTTGAGCCAGCGCGTGCGGTCTCCCGACTTGCGGCCCCCCTCCATTTTCTTCCACAGCCTGCAACATAATAGTACAAGCATTTGCAGAGGTCATTAATACAAGAGGCGCACCAAATTCAACAAGCCAATGTCTTTGGTTTGCTATACCAGCTGTAATAATCACCAGCGTTCAACGGAGGGCAATGGAATTTGGGATAATTTCTATGACTGCAGAGTTCACAGGAAGGCAATGGAATTTGGGATAATTTCTACTACTGCTGATATGACTACAGTTCAACGGAGGGCAATGGAATTTGAGATAATATCAATTACTGTTGACATGACGTTCAACGGAGGGCAATGAAATTTGAGATAATATCTTTGATTGCAGAGTTCAAAAAGAGGGCAATGGAATGAAAAATTTCTATTACTGCTGATATAAGTTCAATGGAGGGTAACGGAATTCGAGATAATTTCTATTACTACTGAAAAGTGTGCAGAATTCAACAGAGGACAATGGAATTTGAGATAATTTCTATTACTGCTGAAATATGTGCAGAATTCAACAGAAGGCAATGGAATTTGAGATAATTTCTATTACTGCTGAAATGTGTGCAGAATTCAACAGAAGGCAATGGAATTTGAGATAATTTCTATTACTGCTGAAATGTGTGCAGAATTCAACAGAAGGCAATGGAATTTGAGATAATTTCTATTACTGCTGAAGTGTGTGCAGAATTCAACAGAAGGCAATGGAATTTGAGATAATTTCTATTACTGCTGAAGTGTGTGCAGAATTCAACAGAAGGCAATGGAATTTGAGATAATTTCTATTACTGCTGAAGTGTGTGCAGAATTCAACAGAAGGCAATGGAATTTGAGATAATTTCTATTACTGCTGAAATGTGTGCAGAATTCAACAGAAGGCAATGGAATTTGAGATAATTTCTATTACTGCTGAAAAGAGTGCAGAATTCAACAGAAGGCAATGGAATTTGAGATAATTTCTATTACTGCTGAAATGTGTGCAGAATTCAACAGAAGGCAATGGAATTTGAGATAATTTCTATTACTGCTGAAAAGTCTGCAGAATTCAACAGAAGGCAATGGAATTTGAGATAATTTCTATTACTGCTGAAAAGAGTGCAGAATTCAACAGAAGGCAATGGAATTTGAGATAATATCTTTTACTGCTGAAAAGAGTGTAGAATTCAACAGAAGGCAATGGAATTTGAGATAATTTCTATTACTGCTGAAAAGAGTGCAGAATTCAACAGAAGGCAATGGAATTTCAGATAATTTCTATTACTGCTGAAAAGTCTGCAGAATTCAACAGAAGGCTATGGAATTTGGGATAATTTCTATTACCGCTGAAAAGAGTGCAGAATTCAACAGAAGGCAATGGAATTTGAGATAATTTCTATTACTGCTGAAATGTGTGCAGAATTCAACAGAAGGCAATGGAATTTGAGATAATTTCTATTACTGCTGAAAAGTCTGCAGAATTCAACAGAAGGCAATGGAATTTGAGATAATTTCTATTACTGCTGAAAAGAGTGCAGAATTCAACAGAAGGCAATGGAATTTGAGATAATATCTTTTACTGCTGAAAAGAGTGCAGAATTCAACAGAAGGCAATGGAATTTGAGATAATTTCTATTACTGCTGAAAAGAGTGCAGAATTCAACAGAAGGCAATGGAATTTGAGATAATTTCTATTACTGCTGAAATGTGTGCAGAATTCAACAGAAGGCAATGGAATTTGAGATAATTTCTATTACTGCTGAAAAGTCTGCAGAATTCAACAGAATGCAATGGAATTTGAGATAATTTCTATTACTGCTGAAAAGAGTGCAGAATTCAACAGAAGGCAATGGAATTTGAGATAATTTCTATTACTGCTGAAATGTGTGCAGAATTCAACATAGAGGTTAACTTAAGGTTCTGAATACTAGATAACTTGGCATTCAAGGGGTTAATGATGGTGACCGTCGAGAGTGAATGATTTATTTTATTTATTTACAGAGCCATGATAAATAAACAAATTATGGTGCAATGACTTACCCCTGCCTGTAAAGTTCTTCCTCTTCCAGGAGGTAACCCAGCGAGGACACCGCGGGAGGTACTTCAATGTCATTACGCGGCTTAGGCACATCTCCCTGGAAACAGACACGAATGCCGTAATATTAGTCAAGACCATTTTTTTTTAATGTAAATCCCTTCTGAAGCTAGTTAAGACTATGGCATCTCTACTTGGGGTATGTTGTGAGACTTAAGGCAGTTTTTTTTTTACAATAGCTCCACACTGGAGGCCCTGTGGAAAACAATTTCCCTTGGGGTTGCTGTCATCTTTGAGGATGCTGTTAGACGATTTTTTTTAAGGAAAGGCAGGAGAGGAAGTTCTGGAATGGCAAAATGTAATGAGGGGTGGGTAGGAATCTGGGAGTCAGTACAAACCTCACCTCATGAACCCGGGCACCACTGCTAAGTCACCAAATGTAACGAACCTCTTGGGGTGAGGGGTGGGTAGAAACCTAGGGGTCAATGACCTCGACAAACCTTACCCCACGAACCCGGGCACCGCTGCTAAGTCATCAAAGGTAGCAAACCTCTTGTGACCTGTGGCAGCGGTGCTGTTGGTCATCCAATAAATGGTTGATTGAGAGGGGAAGGAGATGAGGAAGAGGAAGGTGGGGAAGTACCCGACTATTCAGATCTGGTCACCAGACACTACTAAAGCTATTTAAAGCATCGTTTCAATTGAGATCAAACGATCTTTAAAATCAGTGAAAACTAAAATTGGGCCACCGTGGCTTCATAGATTTGACAAAAATGTATAAAAAAATAATGTTTTTGCTGATTACGAATTTTTGAAGGTTGGGCCACTCTTCCGCTGAGCACCTCAATTCTGAATTCTCAACACCAGGGCGACACTGAGAGTATCTCCCACTTTGAAACGAGCCGCATATATGCACAATTTATAGTTTTAAGAATACAAGGCGTATTTGGTTCAGAGAATAAACCGTAACATTTTTAGGGCCGACTAGCACACCCCTTTGATATGAACACAAAATGTAAAGAAATGTAGGTTATGTTTACCTTTACAAGAGGCTGGCGGTAGATATATCCGGTGCGGAAACCGGCATTGTCCAACATGCGCATGAGCGCCTCGAACTCCTCCCCTCCGACACGCCACTTGGGGCCTGAATCCTTGGGCGGGCGACGTGACTCGTCGTATATCTGCAACACACCAAACAACATGTACACGTTATTACTAGACTTGCAGACGGGACACCAAGCTCCCATGACTTACATTCATCATTAACTCATTCTTCATACATACTTGGTTCATCCTAGATACAAGAGACTGTAGATCTTCCATACTGTTAGAAATCAGCACCGCATCATCAGCATACAACAGGCAACATACTTTCAGATTACTCAATTTCACACCCAATCCTATCTCTTTCAATTCTAGCATACAATTATCTATGTATAGATTGAATAACCATGGTGACATTACACAGCCTTGCTTAACACCTTTTGTGATGTCAAATCACCGTTCACCCTAATACATGCAATGCATCCCTCACACATAGATACATAAGTATGTATGAGATCTGTATCTACTCCATACTTGGACCACACCTTCCATAGCTTTTTCCCTGTCTTTTTGAAGTACAATAAGGTGATGTTCATGGTCACCACTGTTCGTTAGATGACTGACTGACCTGTTTGCGCGCCTCGTCGGTGAGCGTGATGAGCTGGTCATGCGGCACAGCGGCCACCTTGAGCTGCGTGTCAGCGGCCGCGGCCAGACAGCGCGCGTGCAGCCATGCCTCCTCGGCCGTGGCTCCGCAGCACAGAGCTCCCCCGCCGCCACCTTGCAGCAGCAGGACCTGGACACAAACATAAACACATTAATACCATAGCCAAACTGGACAGTTAGTCTTGCTAGCGACATCTTGTCCACACTGCTTACAGACTATCAAAGATGCATATATGAAATTGTACAGTGCCCTTAATGTGATTTTTCACAAAAATGGCGCTCTACAAATTATCCAATCAAACCGTATTAAACGTTTGTTACGCTTTCATGCCTAAACCACTAAACCGATTTTAAAAATTCTTTCCCCAGTAAAAAGCTACATTATCAGCAAGTAAAATAGGCTGTATATAATGGTACACTCTGGCATTACGAAATTTGTATAAATGAAAATGTGTGTATTTCATATATTTTAGCGGCAGGGAGGAAAGGCAGGGGGTAGGCGGGTTTCGCGGAGGGAAGGGACGAGGGAAGGGGAAGGCGGGGAAGGTGGAAGGGAATGGGGATGTACGGGAAAGGACATGCAAGGAGAATCAATTTATTTGATTTTTTTATCGAAATGAAAATCTAGTCTCTTTCAACGGAAGCAATCTTCCGAACAGGCCCTCCATTGATATGCTTGGTGTAACTCTAAGTGACCAGCTCAGGTATGGGGGCTCCATCGAAGCCAGAGTAAAGTTAGCCTCCCAGAAACTGGGCATACTGTATAGGGCCCGCATATTGCCCGCGACGGATTGCAATCTTTAGAGCACAGACGTCGGGTGGGAATGCTATCCTTGTTCTACCGGTATTACAATGGAAGACGCTCCGAGGAACTAGCATCATTGATCCCTTCGGCACCGATGCATAGTCTGGAAACACGCCAAACGTTGACAGTTGACATTTGTCACATGAGAACGGGTCGTTTCTTCGACTCCTTATGTTCAACAGCTCGGCTGTGGAATGATTTGCCGGCCTCTGTGTTTCCTCCTTCCTACAACATGGGTCTCTTCAAGACCAATGTTCATTCCTTCCTCTCCTCAAAAAGACCCTCCACACAGCATCCCAGATGACATAGGCCCTGAGGGAAATTATTTTCCTCAAAGCCTCCTGTGTGGAGTTAATGTAAAAAAAAAAAAAAATTGGCATTGCAAGGCATGCCGGGTACCAGATTGTTTGGTACTGACCTTGGCGTGGGGTCCCAGCGAGCGCACCAGCTTCTCTCTCTCTTCGGGGTCCAGCAGTGCCCCCGAGGTGGTCAAATGGGCAGCTACGTCCCCCAGCAGGGCAGCCTCGCGCCCCAGCGGCAGGATACCCCCGCGCAGGGCAGCCGCGGCCACCACGGCCGGCGCGCGTGTGTGGATCACCACGCGGATGTCGGGACGCGCGGCGTGCACCCACGAGTGCAGCATAAAGCCTGGAACAGAAAGTTATTTTCATTATAGTCAAGGAGTATACAATAATACCATGCTGAATTAAAGTCCATACCATATGCTTGACTAGATAACATTTTTTATATATTATTAACTCCACACAGTAGGCCCTGAGGAAAATAATTTCTTTCCGGACTTTTGTCATCTTTGGGGATGCTGTGTGAAGGGACGTTTTGAGGACAGGAAGGAGTGAACCAGGTCTTGAAGAGACCCACGTTTTAGGAGGGGGGGTACACAGAGGTACACAGAGGTACCTCCAACCTTCCACAGCCGAGCTTTTGAACAAGAATAAGTTCAGAAAAAACAGATCTGATTTCGATCAGAAGAGTGATTCCTGTATCTTTTGTGGGATCGTTATCGAGATAACGGACGTGATCTCCTGTCAGATTTGTGTAATTTTTACATATTTACTGTCACATATTTAAGTTCAGATGGTTTTAACCTGTCAAGGGCCGGTTCCTAACAAGAAATTCCCTAACAAAGCACCACTTTGAATTTGAATTTAATGTTTTGTGGATTAATTTTGAGCTACCGTATATTTTATCGACCGAAACACATTCCTAGACAATAAACTATGCACTAAAACAACATTACTTGCGTTAATTGATAGGTTTTATGATGTTTTTGTCAAGTATTTCAAGACTTTGACAGATTTAATCGTGGCAAATTTGACATTTCGATGCCATAGATAAAATCATTTAAAAATATTCTGGTGTCACCGGGTGAATGAAACTAGTGGGTATAATATCATCAACGATGTTGGCGCAAGTGATAGTGACCTTGTCCTTCATACAAATTCTGTACACAGAATGGGTCAAAATCGTATTAAAAAAAAAAATCGAAATTTTTTCCGCGCGCGTCCGCACGTCTCCGGCAAATAAGAGGTTAAACACGAATTCCTCCAAGTATGCATGATTATTTATTCATTTAATGTACATTGTACACAAAAAAATCAAATAAATCACACACATCTGACAGGAGATCACGTCCGTTATCTCGACAACGATCCCACAAAAGATACAGGAATCACTCTCCTGTTCACCAACATGATGGCTAAAGCCATTTCGAGTAAAGTTCGATTCTGAATGGTGGTCTTTCACCAGGGTGATGCTGAGAGTATGTACAACACTGAAACGTGCCGTATATTATATTTAATTTTTTTTTTTTAAATAAAATAAATTACGAAATGGGTAGTTCTACGATAAAAGATAACTTGTGCGGCAATCAGTTTAAAACAGATTTTTTATTCTATATGTTGTTATTTTTTGCAATCAATCACATCATCTTAATGTACTTTATAAATAACATCACCATTAAATGCCCAATTAAAGCACATTTTTTCTGAAATTCCTTATAAAATCTAAAAAAGTTTCTACCCTGGACTGTCCCCTTGTCGGTTTCAGTTTAACTTGCAGTCAGGACATACCTTCTTTGTATCAGTTGTTAACCCTTCGAATAATAAGAAAATAATTTTCTGTCAAATTTTGCCTATCAAGGTTTGCGCGCAAAATTCCTGGTTCTTCCCATGCATTTTAAATGTTCCTATTTATTGGTTTTTTTAACGTTTTTGCAAAAACAAAAATTGTTCTAAAATCTAGATAAAATAATCTTTACGGTTTGTTTATTAGAAATCAACATTTTTGTTTCTAAATATTAAAATTTTAATATTGGAAATTTCAATTGGCTAAAAATGCATACCTGCGAATATTCTAATTAAAGTAATTAAAATAGAATAAACTTGAAATTTAAAATACAGACTCCTTTTCTAAATAAAATTTGTAATAAAACTGTCACCTCACTTTTTATCACTTTCGTACAATTTTATTTTAAAATTAAATGTGTGATATGTCACAAATTGGCGAAAAATTAAACCGTCACTTTTGATCGGGTTTGTAAAATATCTGAAAAACGTAGCTCATATAATTCTAAGACAATGAGAAGCATTATTTCATTCCGTTTCTAACATAAAAGAAATCACAAATATTCGCCTGACAGGAAGAGAGGTATCTAACTTTTAATAATGCGCTGTCGCTCTGGGACAATCTGGGTCTCCTGTTATTATAACGGCATATGATGTTTTGGGACAACTTGGGTCTCCTGTGATTAGACGGGTTAAACTAAAGAATGTTTAGCACGATTTTAAATAAATATACTTAAGTATTATTAAGCAAAAATACAACAAAATTTGTTTATTTTCAATAATTTTTAAACTTAACTTTTGTCCCGCTTTTTTGTGTATCTACACTGGCAAATTTCGTTCCTCTACTATAAACAAAAATATAAGATGGCCTTATTCCAAGTAGCGCTCAAAGTCATCTATCGACGTGTAGTTAGCAATACTAAACACACTAGCCGTTAAGAGTGCCACCATTTTTAAGTTGTTGCGACGCAACAGTGCGGTGTGATGGTTTCGCGAGGTGATTGTGTCCCTCCCCTGGTAAGTTATAAAAGTCGTAATATTCATTTAGTTTATTTGCATTTACTGCCCTAATTCAATACATAATAATACTTAAAGTGTGATATATAATTAACCCAAAAAATTTCTATGTCAATCAAAACAATTGAATTTGTCATGAAAATGTCTCCCCCCTGCCGTATTTCCCCTGGCAAGATATCTGGCAAGTTTATTTAATTTAACTAAATTTGTGCAAGTAAATTTAAACAAAATATGTATGGTGACTTGCCCTTACGTGAAAAGGTACAAGTGTTTAATGAAAAACACTCCAACTTTTCTCCTTGGCCGTATCCTCTATGGACTCTTATCGTAGAATTACCCATATAACAAATCAGTAATACTCACTGTTGACGTTGATGGGGAAGTTGGTGGTGCCACTGTCGATGACGGCTCCCTGCATGTCCACCTTCACCAGCGAGGAGGCGGAGACCTCGTGGCAGAGCAGACCTCGCGGGGCCGTCAGGAATACCTCCTCGTCCGCATTCAGACGCGCCGTTATTTGGTTGTCGTTGCCTGCAATACACAAATCAATTTTATTAACCTTTTTGTGACGATGTCATTAAAGAATTTGCAATGCCCGTGGATTGGGCATTGCAAATTCGGGCAGATTTTTCGTTTTAATTTAAAAATTACTTAAAAAATATTCAAACAGGTTAATGTAATCTTAACAGTTCAAAGATAACGAATCAAATTCAACAATCAAACATTTCGTTATCTAAACAATTATAATAATATAATGTTGCACACATAATATGAACCATATCAGCTTGAGTACATTCTGAGATGATCGATAAAAACTATTTAAAAAAATAACGAAAATAACAATTCTATCTATGGACAAACTAGGAAAAATATATATCATTCATTATATAAATATATTTATATAATGAATGATAATATATTTAATATATTCATAAATATTACACATTTTAAACATGTCTTCTTTAGAAAAACGTAGAAAGGACTCTGATCTAATTTGCATATTTAAAATTATCAACAGTATTACCGATACACCTGCATTGTTACAACTTATCCAGTTTAACATCCCTTCCCGTAGGCTTCGAAATAATGAATTGCTGTTCCTCAATCAACATTCTACTAATTACGGATACCATTCTCCCTTATCCAGAATGTCGAGACTTGTTAACGCAAGTCAAAGCATTGATTTTTTTGGTGTAAAACTAAATGACTTTCGGCAGTCGATACGCAATATTTAAATGCTTCTTCATGCTTTGACTTGTAGTGTCTCTATATGTACTTTTTATATTTTATATTGTCATTGCTATTAATTTTTATGTGCTCTCCCTTCACTGTCATCTCTGTTTTTTTTTTATTAGTGTTATTATTATGTTTTTAATGGACTGTTGTCCGTAAATTAATAAATAAATTATAAGTGTATCGAACGTGTCGAAGAAAGCATACGACACAACTGGAAATCTAAGAAATGGAATTTGCGCTCTCACACAGTACCATGCCGTCAGCACGTTGTCCCCTCCGTAACCCGCTAAACCATGGACTAACTAACTAACCATCATGCCGTTTCCCGCAGGGGTAGACAGAGAGGACGGACCGCCAAACAACACGGTCTTGGCACACACTCCTTGCCTCACTCACATTCATACATCGTCTCATGCATACTCTTCTGTTATTCTGACTTTTGACATGGCCCGATTCAGGTATCTGATTCACTTGATCGTGCCACTTATTCCTCGGGCGTCCCCGACTTCTCCTACCATTCACATTTGCATCATATATTCTTCTTAAACTACTTTCTTCGTCCATTCGCTCTACATGCCCAAAACATCATCCCTTTCTTAATCTTACTCATTACGCTTACATCAGCCTTACATTCTTTGCGGATATCCACATTTCTCACACGATCATGCATGGTTTTACCACGCATACACCTCAGGGATCTCTTTTCAACAGCATTCAGTTTACTTTCATCCTTCCTCTGCCAGTTCCATGCCTCAAGAACATACATCAGGGTAGGTGCCAGGACTCCATTGTGGATTGTTAGTTTTGCTTCTTTTGACAATTTTTTATTAGCGCCAACGGCATTCATTCCTCCATTAATGGAGTTACCGGCAATCACCCTTCTTTCAATATCTCTATCAGCCTTCACATCTCTCGTAAACACACTACCCAGATAGACTCATCCACCTGCTCCAAGTATTCATCATTCACAACTATATTGCACACTGTGATTGTACTCTCTCTGTCAAACACCATGACTTTAGACTTACTTACATTCATCATTAAATCATTCTTCATACATACTTGGTTCATCCTAGACACGAGAGACTGTAGATCTTCCATACTGTTAGAAATCAGCACCGCATCATCAGCATACAACAGGCAATACACTTTCCCAATACTCAATTTTGCACCCAATCTCAGAGGCAGACTGGGGGTATGTTATGTTGTCAGGATACCATTGGCTCATCCTAGACACGAGAGACTATATATCTTCCATACTGTTAGAAATCAGCACCGCGTCATCAGCATACAACACGCAATATACTTTCAGATTACACCCAATCTCACTATGTTATATTGACGGGGTACCTTGCGTCCAGCCGTAGAGGTCCATGAGGCGGTACAGGGCGGCCAGCTTGCAACGAAGGATCTTCTCTCCCTTCTCGTAACCCATTCCCTCCATACCGCGGATGTCGTTGATGGGTAACACGCAGTTGGAACTCTAAAACACACAACCAACAAAATGTTTAATGTCCGTCACCGAGTGGAAATATTTTTAGAGGTTGGTATTCAACTAGGTCACCTGGGTATGTGCCTTACTCAAAAACTTAATAAATAACTAGGGATGCCACGAATAGTGATTTTGCTGAATACCGTATATTCAGCTAGGCACGTAGCCGAAGCGCCGAATATTAGGCGGCCAAATATTCGGCGACACTTAGTACATTTCGCAAATAGTTTTTCCTAGATCGGACAGCAGACCCTTACGTGGTCAGCAGACGAAAACAGCATCCAACCCTAGCAGAATTTGCTAAGATTTATTTATCATCTCCCGGTAGCAGTGTATATAGTGAGCGGCTATTATCGGAAGCAGGTATAATTTATGAGGAAAAGCACAATCGTTTGCTAACAAATGCCGAAAAAATTGTTTTATTCGTCAAAACTTACCACAGATAGATTTTAAGTATTAAATATGCTGATTTTTTATTGAATTAAAAAATTTTGTACGTAATATTTTATGTAGTTTTTTTTGATGATTTGATATTCGGTATTCGGCCGAATGGTTCGCAATATTCGTCCGAATACCGAATAGTAAGAAAAGTAGCCGAATAGGCCCAATACCGAATAGTAGCCGAATATTCGTTGCATCTCTAATAATAACATCCTTAATATAAATACATTTAAATGCTTTATTTCCCATAACCTTTTCCATAATATCGTAAGAGGTTTTTCCAAAATTGTTAACTAACTAAAAAAAAGATTAAAAAATCTCCCATTTTGGAAATAATTGTCAAAAAATATAATCATACAAATATAAACTGATTTTATTATTTCTACACAAATCTGAATACATAACCAACATGAAAAAACACAATTCAAAGGAGTTTTCAAAGAAATAACGACCTTTATACTCATTTGAAAACATAAAATATCAATGTTTTCGCTGTTGACAGCTGCCGAACACCCGCAAATTTCATAGAAAGTTCTTTTACAATACCTATTAATGAAGAGTAGCTACAATAATCAAATAGAACATAGGTCCCAGATTGATATTGGCGCAGTAAGGTAAGTATAGAAGTAAGGAAAAAATTACCTTACTGCAGGCACAGGGACGTGTTCACCACGAACTTCTATTGGTTTTATTTATTTTCGATTTATTCATAGCGATTGAAAGATAATTTGCTAATTTTTTAACTCAGATAATGCAGCCATAACCCCCATGCTGTCATTTCGTAATCCGCTTGCTATCATTGCATGTAGTAATAACCTGCTAGCTATCATTACATGTAATAATAGTCTGCTAGCTACCTTTGCATATCATAACAATCTGTTTGCTATCTTCTGTTACATGTTATAATAGTCTGTTATCATTGCATGTTATAATAGTCTGCTTGCTATCATTGCATGTTATAATAAACTGTTTGCTATCATTGCATGTTATAATAGTCTGCTTGCTATCATTGCATGTCATAATAAACTGTTTGCTATCATGGGTTAAAATCGCATTTAAAAAAAAGCAAAGATTTTTTTAGAATAAAAACAAAGGCCAGCTACAGTTAGTTGACAGGTTAAGGGTCGAATTTGATGCTATAACTTTGGAAATGTATTCTTCACATGTAGAGGAAGGTTTTTGGATCGGATGTACCAGACTCCCCCTTTAATGTTAAAGGTGCCAGAACTGTGCAAGTTAAGCATGCTCTAATCTTTTGGTATGGAACTTCTGTAACCTTGGGGCATCAAAATCTTAGGTGTCAAAGGTGCTGTAACCTTGAAGGTGCCAGGGTTTTAAAAGTTAAACATGCTCTAATCTTTGGGTTTGGAATTTTCTGTAACCTTGGGGTGTCAGAAATGTTACAACCTTAAGGTGTCAAAGGTGCTGTAACCTTGAAGGTTCCTGAGCTGTAAATGTCAAGCATGCTCTACTCTTTGGGTATGGAACTTCTGTAACCTTCGGCCGTTAGAATTGTTACAACCTAAAGGTGTCAAAGATGCTGTAACTTTCGGATTCATACTGAAGAAATCTTGAAGGTGCCAGGCCTGTAAAAGTTAGGCATGCTCTGATATTTGGATTCAGAACTGCTGTAATCTTTTCAGACCTGTTACAACCTTAAAGTGTCGGTGCTGTAACCTCGAAGGTTCAGAAATGCTATAATCACGAAGGTGCCAGGGTTGCAAAAGTTAAGCATGTTCTTCTCTTTGGATACGGAACTTCTGTAACCTTGGGGCGTCAGAACTGTTACAACCTTAAGGTGTCAAAGGTGCTGTAACCTTGAAGGTGCCAGGGCTATAAATGTTAAGCATGCTCTTATCTTTGGGTATCAAACTTCTGTAACTTTGGGGTGTCGGATGACATACCTTGAAGGTTCCGGCGTGCACGCGCGACGCCGGCACGCCCATCATCTCGGAGATCTGCTGCAGCAGGCCGGTGCCGCCTCCCTCGCGCAGCTGCGTGTCCAGGATGCGCTCCAACTCTTCGCGGAAGATCTTGCTGGACATGATGATGTCCACGCGCTTGCGGCGCTCCATTTCCCGCACATCCTACAGACAGACAGACAAGGATTAGAAACAACAATACAATATTATATCAACCCCTTGGTCCTCGACCATATTCTGTAAGATGGTCTCAATTTGGGAGGCGGGTATGGGTACCGCCGCCCCAGGAACCATTTATTGGATAACCAACATCTCTGCCATGGGTCACACCAAGTGGTTCGCTATGTTTGGTAACTTGTGATGTGGTTCATGAGGTGAGGTTTGTCCATGTTGAAACGTATCATGTTCGTATAAAATGTAACCTTGCGGCAGAGCAGAGACCAGGGCTCAGGATAGTGGGCCAAGTAGTTATCTGTCATGTAGGTAGGGTTTTCAGTCAAATAAAAGAAGAGGAACTTTATAAAAATGTATTGAATCCAAACCAAAAAGCAACAAGGAAGTGTACAAACTTCGTACCAAGGTAACAAAAGAAAATATAAAAAATACACATACCAGATGGACTCCTAATGGACACGCTAAACTAACTATACGGAAATAACCCCGGTAGACGAACGCGATCTTGCTTCGCAGTGAGAAAACACGAGACGGGACGGGAACTCCAGTCTTCCCATATGGGAACGGCGCGGAATCCAGAGCACCAAGGTCGTCCTTCTAATTGGGCAGGAGGCCGCTATACCTCCAAGGAGCGCATTCAGCCACGGGCCATCTCGACGAACTCCAATCAAAAGGCACGTGGCCCCCAACAGTATCCAAGTCTGGCGTATTACGGTTAGCAGACCGTGACTTTGCGACGCGGGGTCGTGAAGGCATATTATAGTAGCCAACACCAGGAGCAATTCACTTCACGATTCCTTTTCCAGAAATAATTCCACAAAACGGCCAACCAGCCACATCGGAAAAAAGTGGGACTTTCACGTCATCCACTATAAATAACTCGTACACGAACCTCGCGTGTTACGTAAAAAACACCCCGCGTTCTTTTAGGTTTAAAATCGACTTAGATTCTCATGATTAAACGTAAATTTAAACACCAGGATGGTGAGTGACCAATTTCCGACCCAACTGCCCAAGTTGATCGGAAGGAAGTGCCCATAAACAAAAAGGAACTCTCTCTTTTCCAAAAATTACCAGTGTCCAAAAAAAAACACCATAGACAAAATAACCACCTAAGCAAGAACTGCATTAGTCACATAATTATTTATGTGACAATGTCTTGGCGGCGTATGCATCTGCTCACCAGCTGCATGGCAGGCCGAATCGGGAGAGAACAGTTCCCGGATTCCCTTTGATTTCTCCCGACGAACACTTTCGGAATATCGCCTTGCACAGCAGTGGAAGGGATGGATTCATACGTCCGTCACTCGTGGATACACTGACCCCTAGATTCCTACCCACCTCTAATACTCATTTCCTTCCCAGAACTTACTCTCCTTCCTTTCCTTAAAAAACTTCCACACAGCATCCCCAAATATTCTAAAGGGAAATTATTTTCCTTAGGGTCTTCTGTGTGGAGCGAAAGTAAAAAAAAAAGCTTAGGTAAAAAAAAAAACATTACACATTGGGGATGCTGTGAGGATCTTTTTTATAAGAGCAGTGAACATGGGTCTTGAAAATACCCATGCTACATGAGGGAGGAAACACAGAAGCCGGAAAATCATTTCACAGCCGAGCTGTTGAACTCAAGAGTGAGTTTAAATGTTGAACACGTGTTTGGCGTGTTTCCTGATTACGCATTAGTGTCAAAGGGATCAATGATGCAAGTTGCTCCGACCATCTTCCATTGAAATACCGGTAGAACAAGGACAAACTGCGCTCTAAAAATTTGCAATTCGTTTAATAAGATAAGGTTATCCATCAAACGTATCGCCCCTCTCTGCACAGAGTCAAAGGATTTTACAAGTAATTTGGAGCTCCAGCCCAGAGGTGGCCGCAAAATTCAACAGCGGACACGGTGTGACAATACTCACTGCGTCAATGTCCGCGGGCCGCTGCTTGAGCCGCTCCTCTTCCTCTTCTGTGGTGGAAATCCCGTTGGTGACAACTGGCGGCTGGACCGCCTCCGTGTCGGCCATGACGAAACCTAAAACAAACAAAATACAAAGTTAATAAAAATAGTTGACCAACCCTAACAAAGAACAAAAGCACATATACAGGGTGTTAAGGCGACGTACTTGAGTTACTGTAAACGCTCAGGCTAATTTGTTGCTTTTGGGAACAACTCATATAGGTCTCATAGAAATCGTTGTGTCTCCCTTACTATCATCATAGTGAGAAATATGATATAAATGGCATTGAAAAGAGAGAACACTACGTTTTATATTCATTCATGTCTAAAAGTTTTCAAACGCAATTTGAAAAAATAAAAATGAAACCCTACAGATTTTTATTAATCATTTTTATATATCGTCACTTCATTTGGATAGGGCTCTAACTGACATTTTTTTCAAAAATGACCTTTGAATGCCAAAACATTTCTTTTGCTTATTTCTATAACCAAAATAATTTCCAGAACCATCTGTGTTGTATTTTCGTAGATATAAGTATGACAAAGTTCTAACTTCAAGCTTTTTCAATAATAATTCATTTTACAAGGTTCTAACATCACTTACACTCTCTATTTTGTTTGTATCTGACAGTTGATCTTAAATACGAGGCGCATTATGGTCCGTCATTTCATTTGGATAGGGTTCTAACTACGTATTAACATTTTCTAAGGTTTCTAAGTTTCCAAAGACGAATTTTCGAAATCTATGTAAGAATTTTAGTTTATGTATTTTAATGGAAAATATTTGAATAGGGCTTGGCCCTAGCTAGGAATAGCATTAGGGTAATGTAATTAGAACCTTGTGCAATGAATTATTATGCTCTAGCTGGTTGCACAGGGTTCTATTTGTACATTTAGGTATATTCTAAAAGGGTAAGTTTACGTCCTCTTTAAATACTTTCTTTTAAAACATGTTCAATTAAAATACTTTACACAAGGTTCAACATCAAAATCGGAAATTTGTAAACAGATTATGAGAAATCATCTTTGCAAACTTTAACACCTAATATCTCAGAACAAGGTGAAGGGAAGTTAGAACCCTATCCAAATGAAGTGACGATGTAACGAAAAAAAGGTGAGCTGATGGTAATGTTTATAATACACTTATTTAAAAAAAGTGTAGGTGTTTTTATATATTTTTTGTTAACAGTAATATTAGTTAGATAAAAAAACATAAGGTGAAAAAATATTGGTTGCGCCAGTTTGGATTTAAATCATTTGTTGTCTATGATAGTATCTGAGTAACTGCTTTGTTCCCTTATTCCAACTCCTACCAATATGTATAAATTTCCAAAAACGAAGTGGGCTTTGTTCACTTTACTTGCACCAAAAGGTAGTGTTGTTACACAAAAACTCTAACCGCCTGTGATATACGCAAATTTTCTTATTGTATTTTGTTCCGCTGCCCGTGCTACATGTATTTTGACCCGCCGTCGCTACATGTATATTTTGCTCGTAAAACCGCCCGCCGATACATGTGTTGCTTTCGTGAAATTGCCCGCCGCTACATGATCCATCACAAGAGTGTTATATTACGCTCGATACGTGTAATGTTGAAGATACCCGCGTCAGTTCAACGTGGTGAAAACCTGAAATTTTGTGGAACATTTACGAGTACTCGTATATAAAGAAATGTTGTTTGTGTACTGATTAACAGTTATTATAAGTTATAAGGGAACGTACCCATACTACGTGACCAACTTTTTGCAACTAGTTGCAGACTATGTATGTGCTGCCAGAATCAAAGAGAAACCATTTTCATATTCTGAGCGTAGTTTTATGAATGAAAATGAATCTGTATTTAAAATTTTAAGTGTATTCTATTTTAGGTACTTTAATTCGAAAATTCGCAGGGGTGTATTTTTGAGCCAATCCACATTTCCAACGTCAAAATTTTAATATTTAGAAACAATAATGTTCTAATAAGCACGCCAGAAAAATTATTATATCTAAATTTTAGAACAATTTTGTTTTTTACAAAAGGATAAAAAAAACAATAAAAAGGAACATTTAAAATGCATGGGAAGAACCAGAAATTTTGTGCGCAAACGTTGACCGGCAAAAGTTTATAGATATTTTTTGTTATTGTTCGAAGGGTTAAACCAGTTTTCAGAATGTAAAATTCCATTTGAGGATTCATCAGCTGACACAATTCAAAGGAAAACATTATCTTTAATTCTAGTTGCAGACTCTATATCCTGTATGTGCTGCCAGAATCAAAGAAAAACCATTATCCTGTTCTGAATGTACTTTTAATTCGCCGCAGACAGACTTAATTCAAACCAATTTTGAGTTGAGAATGTAAATTTCCAGTTGTGGATTCATCTGTTCACATTTCAAAGGAAAATGTCCTCTTATTTGAAGTTTAGTTGTAATATTCTATTTGCAGACTATGTATGTGCTGCCAGAATCAAAGTAAAACCATTTTCATGTTCTGAGTATAGTTTTAATTCGCCAGGTACAGATTTAATTTAAACCAGTACAGAATGTAAAATTCCAGTGGGATTCATCTGCTGACACATTTCGAAGGAAAACATTCTGTTATTCGATGTGCAGTTATAAAATTCTAGTTGCAGAGTATTTATTTAATGCCAGAATCAAAGAAAAACCATTTTCATGTTCTGAGTGTAGTTTAAATTCACCGCATACAAACTGGTTTTGTGTTCAGAATACAACGATAAATTAAATAACGAGTTGCAGATTCATCGTGCGTCGAGTGAAGTTTTACATTTGATAATTCTGGTCTTGGGGGAGAAACACTCGGTCGGGTGGCACCCGGTGCGCTGTAAAATTCTGAGAAATTGATTGTTGCATGTGTAACTATTATTTGGGGACTCTAACGCAGTATCAATCAATCAACTTTGGAGTAGAATTTATAAACATTATTTTTGTTGAAAGAATACTCGTCAAATGTGATTATTAAAAAATCCGGCTCGCATATAAATGGGACGTAATAAAAAAACAGGATTTCCGAATAAACCCCCCAATAAAGTACCCAAATAAGGGGGCGGCGAAATTTTCCTCCGCCCCGATGTTCAGAGTGTAGTTTTAATTCACCATATAGATTTAATTAAAACCAGTTTTGTATACAGAATGTAAGTGCCGGCAGAATCAAAGAAAAACCCTTTTCATGTTCTGAGTGTAGTTTCAATTCACCGCATACAGATTTAATTAAAACTAGTTTTGTGTTCAGAATATAAGTGCCGCTAGAATCAAAGCAAAACCATTTTTTGTTTTCTGAGTAGTTTTAATACACCGCATATTTAGTTTAATTTAAACCAGTTTTGTGTTATCAATATAACAATAAGTTGCCAATTCATCGTGTACCGAGTGAAGCTTTGCATTTGAGTTGCATTCAATAAGTACGCGCGATGAAGATGCGAAATTCTATTACAGACATACCATTCTCGATTTCTGAGAGCAGTTATATATAAATTTGCAGTAGAATTTATGAGCATGATTTTATTGGAAGAGTACTCGACCCGGCCACACGTTGCTATGGCTAACGAAACACAACGCCATTACCCAACCTTTAAAAAATTAACACCACCCGCTTGCCAGCTGCCCGCTGCCTCAATTGAATATTTGAATTTATCGGTAATATTGTCTTTTTTGTTTTTTAATCCATTTTTTTTTATTTTGTGTCTGATATTATTTTTGTTTTCCTCAATTTTTGTTTCTGTTTCATATTTCGGTATAAAGCATATTTTGGTATAAAGCTTATTTCGGTATAAAGCATATTTCGACAGTTTTTAGTTTTCGGATGTGTTCAGAAATATTCAATTTATTTGGAGTTAAATATATAGAAATATTTTTATTTTCCAAGAAAATAAGCCTGAGACCTGAGGAGGGGGGATACGATATATTACAGACATATATCGTCGCATTAATTCGTAGACTGCGTAACTCAAATTTTTCGAAAATACGTTTTTAATGTCATCTGGTGTTAAAATTAGTCCCGCATCTAATAAAACTCGCAAATTTAAAAAAATATATCTTTTTAGATAAACACAAATTAGGAAACTGCGTAACAACCATGGTGCCATTTTTACTCGCGAATACTTCGAAACTCCTAACTCCAAATATTTTATTTTATTTACCATTTCAGGTCTTATTATTTAATATTTTTGAATGTAGCTATTACTTTGTGGTTATCCATTATAGAAAAATGAAACAATACAACTTTGTAAGCCAACATACACTGACATAGTAATGCATAAGACCTCCAACCACCCTGTCTCACAAAAACACTCCACCTTCCATTCCATGATACACCGCTTAGTAAATGTCCCAATGTCTAATAATAATTTCCTTTCTGAACTTTCTATAATAAAACAAATTGCTATAAATAACGGATATGAACCAAAATTAATTGATAACATCCTAAATAAAAAAACTTTGCAAAATTTCAAAAAATAAATATCTATACAATTCTAATAATATTAATGATAAAGAATGGCGTAAAATTTTGTATATTAATAATTTTTCAGTTCAATGTTGCAAAAATCTCCCTTCTAATATTAAACCAGCGTTTTATACAAGAAATAATATCGGTAATTTTTTGAGAAATACTAAAGATAAAGACCATAAATTGACTAATTCCGGAATATATAAACTCAAATGCAATGATTGTCCCTCATTTTATATTGGAAAAACAACTCGTAATTTTGAAATCAGAATCAAAGAACATTTAAGGTGTCTTAATAATTTTCTGAGTCCGCTAACCATATCATTGAAAATAACCATAGTTTTGAAAAAAACACAGGGATAAATATTCTTCATATTAATCATAAAGGAAAACGTTTAGATAACTTAGAAGCTTTGGAAATTAAAAATCCCTTAAAAATAATTAATCTATTATCAACAAACAAAAAATATTGTCATATAGCCCAATCATGGATTTGTTCCCCTACCCACCCACTCTACACTAATACCTACCCACCCAATCTACATTATTAACTAACAACGGCTCCACCCCTACCACAATAAAACATTGTTCTAAACTGTCAAATTAGTATAAGCTTTCCCTGACGAAGGAACGTTTGTTCCGAAACCGGTCGGATTTGCACATTATATAAGTGGTTTATACAAAGTTGTATTGTTTCATTTTTCTTATTATTTAACTTCAAAATTATTCGTAGTATTAGCATTATGCTGTTATGCTTTGTGTATTAAGTACTATTATATTTATCCTGTTATTCTTACAAACTGAGACTATATATGTATAAAAGTCAATTAGGATGTTACCGAGTAATTCATAAAATAAATATCGCAGTTCTGTATTGTTGTGTTTTATTTTTTTAATGTAAAATTCCTATCTCCCAAGTCCTCAGCTAGTTGTTCATAAAACTGTTCACAGAAAAGTACGTAGCTATCTTTGTAAAATACGTATCTCCATTCTCGGTTTTTATGTAAACTTCCCAACTCCGATTTGAAATAGAACGCCTTAACTTACAAAAGTTAAATGATTGAAAATAAATTTCGAAATATATTATATGTTCGGAAAATAAATAAAAACAATGACCCGTCTTTCATTTTTTTTTTACTACGAGGTTTTTTGTGCCTCCTGTAAAATTTGACATTTGGTGGTTAAGCATTCTACGAATTAATGCGACGATATGACACTAGGGGTGACCTAAGGCAGAGGTGTGTGGAGCTAATATAAAAAAAAATAGATCACAATTCTAGAGATAATCTGTTAAATCAGTGAAAGAAACAACACGCGCGAAGCCGGGTGCGAAATTAGCAAATTAAAAAGGAAAGTTGGCAGTAGGTTGGTTACCTGGTGTAGTGTAAAAAAGAGACAGATATGCAACAGATTGCTTTTTACCTTGGGCGATAACTGTGTGCTAATATTAATGATGTTTATACATATACACAGCGTCCGGAAAATGGTGGTACAAGTCGAAAACTGGAGAATCTACATCACAAAGAAAAACCGAAACAACAAAAAAAGGATGTGAGCACTTAATTTTTTTTATCGGTAATTAAATATCGGTAATTTTTGGGAGGCGGGTATGGGTACCGCCGCTCCGGAAACCATTTATTGGATAATCAACACCTCTGTCATAGGTCACCCCAAGTGGTTCGCTACGTTTGGTGACTTGGCAGGGGTGCCCGGGTTCATGGGGTGAGGTTTGTCCGTGTCTTGGTGGTGAATGCGTCTGCCCACCTGCTGCGTGGTGGGCCGGATCGAGAGACTAATTGAGGGAGGACTTTTGACCTTTCCAGCCGGACCCTCTCGACTCATCGCCTTGCACCGCAGTTGGAGGGATGGATGGTCACTTTGAATCGAGATTGTAAAATATCTATGCAAGATACTTTCATATTTCAAAGACAATAAGAAGCATTTATTTATTATTTATTTGATGCAATGTATTTACATTTTATACACAATTCAATGATGTTGGCCTCACTGGGTGGTTTACCCGTGCTGAGGCCTCCATTTCATATACAAAATTATACACAATACATCTAAATATATATATATATATATATATATATATATATATATATATATATATATATATATATATATATATATATAATATTGGTGAAAAAACGGAAAAAAGTAAATAAAAAACATACGATTAAGATAAATTAAACTTAAAAAGTAGAGATTTAAAATTAACGTAAATTTAAAAATAAATAATATTATATAAGGTTAAAAACGATATTATTATTATTTCGTTCTCTTTCTGGCTAAAAGAAAAAATACATATAATTGTATGATAGGAAGAGAGATATATAGCTTTTAAAATGTAAGGTCGCTCGGGACGTTTTTGGTCTTATGAAAGTATAATGCGATTACATGTTTTGGGATGTATTGATCCCTAAACAAGCAGACGGGTTAATTTTTATTTAGTATGTTGAATCATCTGTTTTAATAAAATAGGATTTATTAAATCGTATTTAAAATATTAAATGTACGACTACCACAACACGGGCATTAGCCTAGTGTGGTAGCCAAAAAAAAAACAAATATCTGTAATTAATAAAAAATTTATGAAATAAATAAAAAATAAAAATGTGAGAAAGAGAAAACACCACGTTTAAATTAAAACCTAAAAGTTAACTATAAAATAATTAAAATGTTACACCTTTACGAAACCAAAGTTTCCGACTGCAATTCGAAAAAAAAATTATGAAATCCTGGGAATTTTTAAATTTTATTTTTTTACATGAAATAACAAAAAGTGCGTTGACAGTAACATTTATAATACATTTTTCTAATAAAATATGTGTGTGTCATTATTTTTTCGTAATCTGTATTTTTAATAAGAAAAAACGAAAGGTGTGCCATTTTTAAAACTTTTATATTTGCAATAAAAAAATATATTTTTCAAAAATTATGTTGACTTATAATAAAAAAATTCAAAGCATATTTCATCACCTTTCAAAAAAATGTTTTTAGTTTACGGATGCATTCAGAAATATTCCATTTATTCGGATTTTATTGCAAAGCGAAAATACTGTGATCTTCTGTCAAAATAGACCGAGGCCTGAGGGGTTAATAGACAATAAACAAGTGATAGTAAAACTTCCAAATTAGGACTTAATTTACTCGAAAGCGAAAGCTAAAATCAGAAAATTTATAGCACAAAATCGGTTCCATCACAGTTGAACTCCCGATAGTTGGACCCCGGCATATTTATACACAATATGCAGTCGGTTTAGGGAAAATACGGTATACCTAATTACACAAAATGTAACTAAGTGTCCCAGAAGGGGTGTGCAGAGAGGATGTCAGAGCATCTAATCCGTATCTCAGCAGCATCTAAAGACCATACTAAAGGTCCCCACCATAAGGACGTCAACAACAGAAATTTTTAAACAGTTTGATGTTCCAAGCATACAGAAAATCTATGCCAAAAACATTCTAGTACATCACCACAAAAATGATTCAGAGGCAGACACCTCACATGCTCATAAAACCAGAGCCAAACAAACAGACGTACTTCATATACCAAAATGTAACTCTTCATTTGGACAAAGTTCTGAATTTTTAGCTGTAAAGTGATACAACAAACTCCGACTTTTAGTATCAAACAAATTAAAACAAAAAATAGCTACATTAAGGACATTAAATGTTGGCTGAAGGAACTCATCACTCACCGGAAAATCATCTCATTAGTATACTTAAAACATTGTCATAGAAGTTTCTGAAAAACCTTATCCAAACAATGAAGTTAAACCATAGAAGTCGCTGAAAACTTATCCAAAGCATAGTCACCCTCAGCACAGGATCTTTTTTTTATTTTTATATTATTTTTTAACGATTTTTCCATTTTTTCGGCAACTACAGGGTTAAAAAAAATTTCGAGTCTGGTTTACCATTTGGTGCATTTTAAAAGACATCTAATATTAACCCTCTAGTGACCGATTTTTTCAAATTTGACCAAAAAAATTCCAACTACGAACCCGATTTACTCGAAAACGAAAGCTCAAATCAAAAAAATTATATCACGAATCGACTCCGAATGTGATGTAGATTGACCAGTTTCTCGCTTGTACTACGAGTTTCCGGACACCGTGTATACTGTATATACCAGAGAAAAGTACAAAAAATCGACACTGTAAATAAATTCATTTGATATCCATACCAACTTATTATTAAAGATACATATTTTTTAAGTCGATTTTAGTTTTGAAATTCGTAAATAATGCACAAATATTATAATTTTATAAGAATTACAATTTCGATTAGGTCACCACAAAATTGAAAAACATCAAAAAGAGTGCAATACAGATTCACAAATTCCCCGCTTACATCACTAGATTCCAGGCACCATGTATATCAATATTATGTATAAATACCTCGCTACATATTCATATACAATATACAATACACATGGGTATGCTAGGCTGGAACAAAAATGCATGTATTTTTTAAGTAACTTCTTTACGCACGCTCGACTTGGGGATAAGCTGGTGTATGCGTTACGAAAAGTGGTGATTGTTACGAAAAATGTCATGCGAACGGTGATCTATTGCTAGGCGAACGGTCGGGCCTTAACGCACGCTTGACTTGGGGAGTGATAAGGATAAGGATGGTTGCCCCAAGGTCGTAAGTCACCCCAAGGTCGTAGGTCACCCCAAGATCGTAGGTCACCCCAAGGTATTAAGTCTCCCCTAGGTCGTAGGTCACCCCGTGGTCATATTTCACCCCAATGTCATAGGTCACCCCGTTCGCTACGTTTGGTAACTTGGCAGGGATACCTGGTTCATTGGGCCAAGTTTTTTATTGCAGTTTTACTTCGGTCGTGTGGTCTAAGGCACACTCGTTTTTTTTTTTAACATTTACTTCTCACAGAAATCCAAGAGGAAAATAAATTATCTGGGGGGTCTGTCGTCTTTGGGGATGCTGTGTGGAGGTTTTTTTTTAAGTTCTAGGAAGGTTAAGGAATGAGGGTGGATAGGAATCAGAGGGTCTGTGCGTCCAGGAGTGACGGATTATGAATCCATCCCTCTCATTGTGGTTCAAGGTGATCGGTCGAAAGAGTTCTGCTGGAGAGGACAAATGATTTGCCTCAAATGTTCTCTCCCGATTCGGCACACCAAGCAACTGATGGACAGACGCATCAGCCGGCAAGACCTGGACAAACATCATCAAACAATCAAGTCATCCGCCATAGCTTGCCGCTTGAGGTGGCCTGTTGCAGAGGTGTTGTTGGTTATCCAATAAATGGTTTCCGAGGCGGCGGTACCCTTGCCTTGCTTACTAAAAAAATATACAGATCTTTTGTTGTGTGGCAGTCCATGCAATCTGCTTATCTCTGCAGAAAGGACATCATGGTTAGATAGACAATAAGCTTTAGAAGTGTTTGTGACCAGATCTGAATAGCCAGGTACTTCTCCACCTTCCATCTCCCCATCTCCTTTCCTTTCCCATCACCTTAAGCCACACACCATACCCCAATTGGGAATGCCATAATATCGATGGCTCCAGACGGTTGAAATACATTAATATTAATACCGCACACAAGAGTCCCAACCGCCCGGAGCCATTTGGACTAAAGCAGCTGGGAAATACCTGGCTATTCAAACGTGGTCACCAAAAACGCGGCTAAAGTCATTTCTAGCAACGCAATGTTTCTAACCTAACCTAACCTAGTCTAGTCTAATCTAACCTAACCTAATTTATTTATTTTTACTGCGTTTTTACAGGTTGTTCACACACATGTGAGAACAACCCAGTTATAAAAACTCAGTTAATTATACAAATAAGATAAAGTAAAAATTTATATACAATCAATTAGCCAAATAATACAATAATTAATTTTGGAACAGTTAAAATAAAAATTAGATAAAATTAAACAAAAAACAGTTAGACATATAGAATTTAAAAAAATCAAAGTTACTCAAATAACAATTAAAGAGAGGCAAGATAAGAGACATAATTAGAGACAAAAATGATACTTAATAATTTGGCACATATACATATAATTTAACCTAACCTAACCTAATCTAATCTAACCTAACCTATCCTAACCTAATTCAACTCTCGAAGCCAATTGGAAAAAAGCATCCCTGATAAAAGAGTGACGAGGGTTGGAAGTACCTGACTATTCAGATCCGGTCACCAAACACGCCTAAAGCCATTTCAAACAACGCAACGTTTCTATTCTAGTCGACGGTACCAGGGCGATACTGACAGTATCCACCAACCTCGCTATTGAGAAGGCCCATCCTAATGAACGCAGACAGATAGAGTGGTCGTATTGCTGCTCGTATTGCCTAATTTACAGACTTACGTAACTGCAGTCTTACACAAACACACACACTCACGCGATGTACCGCAAAATGCCATTGCCTCTTAATAATATATACATACATACATAAAGTCATTATAAAACATACTTTATCATCATCTGACATGGCAGAGGTGTTCAACCAAAACCTTTAAGATTAAGAATTCCACGACAGTTGATCCTTCGGCAGTTGACCCCTCGGCGTACTTATGTACAACTAGCTGACCCGGCCACGCGTTGCTGTGGCTAATAAAACACAACGTCATCTACTGGATGGTTATCCAACCTTTATAACCACCGCCGTCTTTGAGTTTACCGCGAAGAGACAGACAGATGCCGCGGAGGACTTTAATT
This sequence comes from Limnephilus rhombicus, assembly GCA_929108145.2. Classification (NCBI taxonomy): domain Eukaryota; kingdom Metazoa; phylum Arthropoda; class Insecta; order Trichoptera; family Limnephilidae; genus Limnephilus; species Limnephilus rhombicus. Next base: position 7,308,255 of record OV815290.1, on the reverse strand, counting down.
TATAATACGTAGAGATGGTGTGAAAGATTATAATAATTTGCATGAAATGCTTGGGGTAACTAACGTATTTAAGTTAATAAGGATTAATACTGTATCCGTCTAAATAACTTTCCCATTGTACGTGACCATTTTTTTAGAAGATAGAGTGGATATAGTAAGCTATCCGTAAAAGATTGATGTATGCCATCACGGACTTTTTTGTAGAACTATAAAAGAGGAATATCTCAGCATGTATTGTTTTGTTATAACTCAAAGGGTAGGCAGCGTTTTCGATGAAAGCTACCAGGCGGCTTGACTTTTTCCGACACTTCTAACAATTATCGTTGTTTCAACCAATTTACACAAATCCTTGACAAATTACATACCTAAACCTATCTATTGGTGAAAACCGCATGAAAATCCGTTAAGTAGTTTTCGAGTTTATCGTGAACAGACAGACAGACGGCGCGGGGGACTTTAATTTATAATATACCAGAGTGTAAGTACAAAAAATCGATTCTATAAATAAATTCACTTAGGTATTTTTTTCATCAATTTGGCAAGTAGAATTAGGTACCTCCGGGAACCATTTATCAGATATAATCAACACCTCTGTCGTATGAGTTTTCCCACCAAAAAGTTTTTTTTTTGCGTGGCGGGCCGAATCGGGAGAGACCGGTTGATTGGGACCTTTTGACCTCTCCAGAAAGACTGATTTCTTGACACCCTGACCTCCAGATTCTATCAACCCTCATACTTTTTACATCCCAGAACATCTTCTACTTCCTTTATTTAAAAAGTCTACCTCTACACAGCATCCCCAAAGATGACAGAGGTCTTAAGAGAAATTATTTTCCTCAGGGCCTCCTGTGATAAAATTCATCACAAACATCTCTCAAACCGAGAGAGAATTGAGAGATGATTGTGAGTCATCGTGATATGTATGCCCACCATTATACCCGAGGGTAATGGGTTCGCTCATCACTGGGTCCCAATGTACCTACGTAAAACTTTCTCCTGGGAACTCCATTCTTCTCTCGGTTAGGGCTACCTATATATACGCCGAAAGCAGCAAACCCGAGAATGACAGGTAATCTGAAGCAGATGGCGCGGCGCTAATGTGGTCGGTGGTCATCTGCATTACATTTTTTTTTTAAATATGTTTATTCAGTTTTTAATTTTACAATACTTTATCTTACAAATCTTACAAAACTGATCAGTTTGATTGTAAGAAATCTCGGATCTCATGACAGCTATAAGGGAACGTACCCATACTACGTGACCTGTTTAGGGGGGGGGGGGGGGGTCTTCAAAATACCACGCTTGGTACAAATGAGCGACGGGTTGCTTAGGTTTTTGGTCACCGGGGGGGGGGGGGGGGTTAAAAATTGCTAAAAGTTGGTCACGTAGTATGGGTACGTTCCCTAATGTGAGATGTGTGTAGACAGTAGCACTTCATCACCCCTTTGAAGTTATTAAAAGTGACCAATAAAAATAACACATAACCTAACCTAATGTCACAAATTTAACCTACTTTTCACGTTTAACGACTTTTGAAAGGTGCGACTTTATTGTTTTTTTTTACATTAGCCCCACACAGACGTAGGCTTTGAGGAAATAATTTTCCTCAGGGCCTATGTCTTGTTTGGCGATGCTGTGTGGAGGGTTTTTTCAAGTAAAGGAAGGAGAGGAACTTCTGGGAAGGATAAGGTATGAAGGGTGGGCAAGAATCGGGGTCAGTGGGTCCAGGAGTGTCGGACGTATGAATCCATCCCTCCCACTGCGGTGCAAAGTGGTGTTCCAAAAGAGTTCTGTTTGAGAGGCCACAGGGTCTCCCTCAACCAGTCTCTCCCAATTCGGCCGGCGACGCAGCTGGTGAGCAGACACATCTGCCGCCAAGACCCGGACAAACCTCACCCCATGAGCCCGGGCACCCCCGGTAGCTAATCACTTGAACAACCTAAGGCAGAGGTGTTGGTTATCCAAAATATGATTCCCGGGGTGGCGGTAGCCATGCCCGCCTCCCAAATTTAAAATATACTGTTTAAAAGATATGTTTTTAAAGGAGATAAAGGAATTTAAAAAAAAAACAGATTGTGCAGAAAACTAAAGTTGACATGAGTGTGGGAGACTACGAAGCACCGCACAAAGGGGGAACCGATAGGCTACAAAGCCCCGCACAAAGAGGATACCGATTAAATTATATCATTCTCTAGCAGGCTAAATCCTATAAATACATTAAGTCGGGGACTCCCGAGGAAGACATGGCACGACCAAGTAAATCAGATACATGAGTCGGGCCATGTGAAGAGTCGGAATAATAGAAGAGCATGTATGAGACGATGTGAATTCGTGAACGAGGCAAGGAGTGTGTGCCAACATCTAGTTGTTTGGCGGTCCATCCTCTCTGCCTACCCCTGCGATGAAACGGCGTGACGGTTAGTTAGTTAGTTAGTCTCTTTTTAGTGTCGCTATTTTTCATTTAATCGAGTTCCAAATCACAGCGGCGCTAAAGAAGTTTTACACTTCAATAACACAAATCATATGCACACTTCGAATAATTGATTTATAATTAGCTGAATCTATTACAAGGAATGGAATTACCGCTTGGGGACTTTCCTGTAAAACAAATGTAAATCATGTTCAATCAGTTCAACATTCATTAGTTAAATTATTAGCTCATAAAAGTTTATACGAACAAAGGCATAATGTTCCGAACTTGTACCAAAATCTCAAAATTCTCTCAGTAAGAGCAATTCTGTGGTATAAAATTATATTTCAGCATATGAATGGCCATATATATTAGGTCCTTGCATATGAAATTGGCGTTTTGCCGTACTGGCAACTTTGATCTCAAATATCTTCTCTTTGGTTAGGAATTCCAAATTAAAATTAATACAGCTATTTACTCGTGTATTTGTGTTTCGAAAATTATTATTCATTTGTTTTTTCCTTAATTGTTTTTTTTTCTTTGCGTCACTTAGTTTACAAAATGGAAAACTTGAAACATCGCGTTATTTACGAGTACGAGTTCCACCGTGGCACCAGTGCTGCAGAAACGGCTCGAAGGATTTATGATGTGTATGGCGACGGTACCGCAAAAGAAAACACAGTGCGTTTTTGGTTCCAACGTTTTCGTTCTGGAAATTTCGACCTGCATAACAAGCCCCGTGGACGGCCGGAGACCAAAGTTGATAATGAAGAATTGAAGGCTATTGTGGAAGCGGATCCATCGCAAACCACGTCCGAGTTAGCTGCAGGCTGCGGTGTTAGTGATAAAACTGTTTTAATCCACTTGAAGCAAATTGGGAAGGTGAAAAAGCTTGAAAGGTGGGTACCTCACGAATTGAGTGAAGCAAATCAACAAACGCGCGTTGACCGCTAGACCACACACTGCACAACAGACGGCTACCAAATTAGAGGAGCTTCAATTGGAATGTCTAAGACATCCATCGTACTCTCCGGACCTTTCCCCAACAGATTACCATTTAACTTCTTGCAAGGGAAAAAATTCAACTCCGATGGGGCAGTCCAAACCGCCTTCAAAGATTTTATTGATTCCCGTCCGATTGGTTTTTTTAGTAAAGGGATCGATGAACTACCTATGAGATGGCAAAAGTGCATGGATGGCTATGGTACATACATTGATTAAATAAATATATTATATTTAAAAAAATCGACTTAATGGTTCTCCCATACAAAACGCCAATTTCATATGAAGGACCTAATATCTTCAAAGTAAAAGCACCCATTGGCAAACTACTTAAAAGTAGTTTATTGGGACTTTTCTTTTGTCTACAAAATATTTTTATTTTTCCTGTCATATTGTATTTTAATTTGTGTTTATAATAAAAAATAAAAAAGTCAAATAAAATAGACTTGCTCACGCCGGGATTTGAACCCGCGATCTTCGGGTCGCTAGTCGAGAGCCAACTGCCAGTTCTTTCAGTTTACTAACTAACTAACCATCACGCCGTTTCCCCGCAGGGGTAGGCAGAGAGGACGCACAGCCAAACAACTCTGTCTTGGCACACACTCCTTGCCTCATTCATATTCATACATCGTCTCATACATGCTCTTCTATTATTCTGACTCTTGACATGGCCCGACTCAAGTATCTGATTCACTTGGTCGTGCCGTGTCTTTCTCGGGCGTCCCCGATTTCTTCTACGATTCACATTTGCGTCATATATTCTCCTTACACTCCTTTCCTCTTTCATTCACTCTACATGCCCAAACTATCCGAGCGTTCCTTTCTTAAACTTACTCATTACGCTTACATCAGCCTTGCATTCTTTGCGGATCTCCACGTCTCTCACACGATCGTACATGGTTTTGCCACACAAACGCCTCAGGGATCTCATTTCTACAGCATTCAGTCTAATTTCATCCTTCCTCTGCCAGTTCCATGCCTCACTGCCATACATCAGGGTAGGTAGGTACCAGTACCCATTATGGACGGCTAGCTTCGCTTCTTTAAACAGTTTTTTTTTTATTGGCGCCAATGGCATTCAGTCCTTCATTAACAGTTACCTGCATTCACCCTTCTTTCAATATCTCCATCAGCCTTCCCATCTCTACTTCCCAAATATACGAATTCATTCACCTGCTCCAAGTATTCATCATTCACAACTATGTTGCACATTGTTTTCGTATTCTCTCTTTCAAATACCATGACTTTAGAATTACTTACATTCATCATTAAGGGCCCGCAACCCGGATTTCTACCGATTTATTACACATTTCCCTTAAACGCGGTAAGTTTTAAAGCTCTTAAAAAAATATATGTTATTCTTGAAGATAATATCTAGACATTGCCCGCGCCGAAACGCAAATTATATAAAATTCCCTCGATAGAAAAAATTCGCAAAGTATGCTCCAAAAATTATTATTCCTATCACGTTTGTTTCAGTTATTTTACAAGTTATATGTATGAAAAAATTCACAGTGTTTCTTTAAATGCTGTTTAAGATAATGCCCTCGAGATTTTTGCTCTATTTTAAACGAGTCGTGTTTTATTTAACATTTTCGCAATTTTCGCATCGATTTTGTCGCTGTAAATGTTAGCGCTCTCCTCTAACGTTCGTAATTTCTTATCTTTCCATCTTCTTTTTTTCGATCCCGGTTGCAGAGCCTCAACTCATTCTTCATACATACTTCGTTCATCCTAGACACGAGAGACTGTAGATCTTCCATATTGTTGAAAATTAGCACCGCATCGTCAGCATACAACAGGCAACATACTTCCAGATTACTCAATTTCGCCCCCAATCCCACCTCTTTCAATTCTTGCATATTCAGTTTATCAACAATAAAATGGGTAAGCAGGGTGTTTAGAAACTCATCATCTTAATTATTTGAACGCCTCTATTTCCGAGCACCGTGTACTCAGCCTACATGTACAGATCCACGATTCTCGATTGCTCATCCGCTAATATTATAATAAAAACGTGTTGTTGTAAAAGCCGTAATAATCCAACAGCTGGCCATTTGCCAATCCGTCCAGTCACCCAGCCGGCCGGCGCGATCGGTTGCGGAATACACACTTTTACTGTAACACACTACTGCTAGCTCGGAGGTCAGAGATATGCTAAACTAAACGATAAATAATAATATTGATCATTTTTAAATGCGAACAACGCGACTAATTTGTTTGGTTTCTGAACATCTCGTGTAGGTCTCATGGAAATCGTTGAGTCTCCCTTACTATTTATCATTGTTCGAAAGATGATCGAAACCAATACGACAACAGTAGTTGTCAACCTTTTTGAGCATGCGTACCCTTTGTTTTGTTGTACCCCGTACCCTCTATGTACATTGTAGACCACTTTGTACACCACTTTCCCAACGGCGTTATAAGGAAACATATGGTTGCCGCCTTCACCGCACACGCCAAGGCTCTACTTTTTTTTTAACGAAGCTACATTCATTTGAACGACTCTAAACCCTCCAATGTCCATGCATTCAGGGTTAGTAAGCAGTATGCAAGTACTTAAATACGTAACATCAAAAAGAGATAATGTGTTAAAGAAAAAGAAAAATAACGGCTACAACCAGTCGAAGAAACCTTCTGAAAATAAAATAAGTAATGAGGAAAAAGGTTATATGATTATGTTATAATGTAAGTAATTACTATAATAGCAGAAAGAAAATAAGATATATAAAAAGAAAAGCCAGAGAAAGTATTCCACAGACCACCGGGCAGTCCCAATCCCTCTATGCATCGCGTTCATTGGTCAAAATATTGTACATATATGTTCGTATCGGTGATCAATGAACCGGTGTATGCAATTTTTAGCCATACATAAGTTGTTTATAATTGTTTGCCTAGCTTGTAGTTTTTTAGATTTTAGAAATGTGTTATAAGTTTGTACAGCGCCCTTGAGGTGATTTTTCACAAAAACGGCGCAATATAAATCATCCAAATATTATTATTATTATTATTATTATTACACATGTATTGAAAGACATGTTTCATTTGTAATTTATAACTCTCATAAAACTAACTAAATATCACACAGTTTCCTGCGAAGAAACATGGACCACCAAACAACTCGGTCTTGGCACACACTCCTTGCCTCGTTCACATTCATAAATCGTCTCTCACACTCTTCTATTATTCTGACTTTTGACATGGCCCGTCTCAAGTATCTGATTTTTTTTTTTTTTTTTTACAGTGAATACCGCACAAGAATCTCAACTGCTCCCGTCTGGAGCCAGTGAGACTATGGCATCCCCTATTGGGGTATGTTGTGAGGCTGAAGGTAGTGGGGAGGGGAAGGAGGTGGGGGAGAGGTAGGTTGGGATTCACTTGATCGTGCCATGTTTTCCTCGGGCGTCCCCGGCTTCTTCTACCATTCACATTTACGTCATATATTCTTAGCACACTACTTTCTCCGTTCATTCGCTCTACATGCCCAAATCATCTGAGGGTCCCTTTCTTAATCTTGCTCATTATGCTTACATCAGCCTTATATTTTTTGCGGATATCCACGATATACATGATTTTACCACACATACGTCACAGGGATCTCATTTCAACAGCATTCTGTTTACTTTCATCCTTCCTCTACCAGTTCCATGTCTCACTGCCATACATCAGGGTAAATACCAGGACTCCATAGTGGACTGCTAGCTTCGCTTCTTTTGACAGTTTTTTTATTAGCGCCAACGGCATTCAGTCCTACATTAATGGAGTTACCGGCATTTACCCTTCTGTCAATATATCTATCAGCTTTCCCTTCTCTGGTAAACATACTACCCAGACACACAAACTCATCCACCTGCTCCAAGTATTCATCATTCACAACTGTATTGCACACTGTGTTTGTACTCTCTCTTTCAAACACCATGACTTTAAACTTACTTACATTCATCATTAACTCATTCTTCATACATACTTGGTTCATCCTAGACACGAGAGACTGTAGATCTTCCATACTGTTAGATATCAGCACCGCATCATCAGCATACAACAGGCAACATACTTTCAGACTACTCTAATTATTACATAAATTTAACAATCAAGTCGCACAAATACAATTAACGCAATTGACTGTTTTTAATGAGTAAATTGTGAAATAACATAAATTAATCAAATAAAATTTACTAGCGCACGCTGGGATTTAAACCAGCGACCTCTGTGTTTATACTCAATGGTCTTACCTCTCACCACGGAGGCCGTCACTATCAAACACGGCTACCACCTTGACAGGACACGGAATGCACAAACAAATCTACAAAACAGGACTTCGCTCTGTTCAGTCAACAATTTATGAGGCCCGATTCACACGGGTGACATACCTGTGACGAGTTGTAGTTTACACTCGGAGACGAGTGGCTTGACCTCTGGGGTCAAATGTGACACATTCCTTGTCCCAATCACTCAAAAATACATCTATTAACACTACATATACCACGACACCGCTGAGCTTCACCCGCATAACCCGGCATGTACAAACGCCAGGGTTACTTTGGTGAAGATATATTGATAGTAGATGAAGGTATGTAGCTAAAAACTTATTTCTGATATTATGGGTAAAAGCTAGTTATATTTGGGGATGCTGTGTGAAGGACCTTGAGAAAGGAAGGAGAGGAAGTTCTGGGAAGGAAAAGAGTATATAGGAGGGTAGGAATCTGCTGTCTAGAAGTGATGGACGTATGAATCCATCCCTCCCACTGCGGTACAAGGCGATAGGTCTCCCTCAACCAGTCTCTCCCGATCCGACCCGCCACGCAATAGGTGGGAAAACGAATTAGCCACCAAGACCTAGACAAACCTCACCCCATGAACTCCGGGCATCCCTGCTTAATCACCAAACATAGCGAACTACTTGGGGTTACCTGTGGCACGGGTGTTGGTTATACACTAAGCGGTACCCGCCTCCCAAATTGGATGTACAAACGACAGGGTTACAGGAACATGCGACTTTAAAAAAATGATATACTGAGCAACGGCCAGAACTTTCAATCCCGGGAGTACGAGAACCGGAATCCCGGGACCTTTGTCGGAACCACAATTCTGGTGTTGTAGGAGAATATTTTTTTTTTTTTACGACATAGTTATTTGGTATTTCTATATAAAATTCTAAATGATTTTGTTGATAGTTCGGTATTGCTTGAATTGATAAGCTTCCGGATTCCACTACGTAATACTTCTAGAAGTCAGGATATATTTCATTATAGAAATTCTGGGAATAACTACCATATGTATTCCTCTTTGCCCAGAATACTGATGGAGGGAAATAATTATACCAAGTCGGTGGACATCTTCAATTTATCTTTAAATAAACATAAAATATTGGCACTGAGACAGTTCAGTTAAGTAAAATGAATACTGGATATTTCTTACCACTCATATGTAAAAGCCCCGAAAAAGGGCGTTAATCAATCTATCTTGTATAAATATCTTGCCTTGTGTATAAATAAAAATGAATCGCCGAAATGTATGTACGCGCATAACTTCCGAACGACTGCACCAAATAGGATAATTTTTTGTTGTTGTGTTCGTTATTGTCAAGACAAGGTTTATATAAAACTACTGGCGAGCTCTGGCATTATTAAATGTGTATAAAAATGAATCGCCGAAATGTATTTACGCGCATAATTTCCGAACGAATGCACCAAATTGGATAATTCTTTTTTTGTTGTGTTCTTTATTATCTGGTGAGCTCTGGCATTATGAAATTTGTATAAAAAATTGCAATAGGTGGTACGCGAGTTGTTTGAAAACTAAATGTACCGGAAATTAATTTATGGAACGCGGGAGGGGGGGAGGGGACCCAGAGAGGGAGAGGGGGATCTGGGAGGGGGGAGGGGGAAGATGGAGGAGGCGGAGTGGAAACGCGGGAGAGGAATGGGGGGGAGGGGCGGAATGGGAACGGGACGAATGGGAAAGGACACGCAGGGAGAAACAATTTCTTTATTAAATGGCATAGCAAAGCATGCCGGGTACTAGCTAAAGAAAATATAAATAGTTTCGCGATCTAATTTTCACACCAATACCAATTTGATTTGGCATTGCTTAGTGTTTAGTAGTGCATCATCTTAATCTATGCTACTAAAATATTTTTTTTATGAAACTTTTAAAATTATATTTCAATAAACGCTTGTACCACCAATTTCAGGACACTATGTATAGACGAAATGGCAAAATACGGAGAAATTGGTTTACTCACTTTTGGCATTCTCAGTAAATGAACAAACCCTTTTATCAAGTTCTAGTCGTAGTCTAGTCGTCTCGTGTCTCGTAGCAAGGGAGTAGCACCGAGTTATCATGAAGAGGAAAGGCGGGCGGCGATTTGTCCATACATAAGTTTTACACTATTATTTTTTTGTTTTGTCACGCTAAGTTGGATCTCGGTGGGTTTGTTCTGTTTCACATGGAAAAGGCCAGAATTCAAACCTATCGGAGGAATTCGCACTTGGGTGCCTACACTGGCTGATAACTGTCCGCTGACAGCCGTTGTCAAGGAGATGAAAAGTGTTTTTAGCTTCTCATCGTAACGCTTCTGTCAAAATATTACCATTTTTATCGCGACAGACTCGCAAAGTGAAATTGCCGCCGGTGATTCATTTAAATCATTTTAAAACTGACTGTACGTAAGCATAATGAGTAAGATTAAGAAAGGGACCCTCAGATGGTTTGGGCATGTAGAGCGAATGAACGAAGGAAGTAGTGTAAGAAGAATATACGACGCGAATGTGAATGGTAGGAGAAGTCGGGGACGCCCGAGGAAGACATGGCACGATCAAGTGAATCAGATACTTGAGTCGGGTCATGTCAAAAGTCAGAATAATAGAAGAGAATGTATGAGACGATGTATGAATGTGAGTGAGGCAAAGAGTGTGTGCCAAGACCGAGTTGTTTGGCGGTCCGTCCTCTCTGCCTACCCCTGCGGGGAAACGGCGTGATGGCTAGTTAGTTAGTTAAAACTGACTTGCAAATGCCTGTGGTTCATCCAGACAATAGCCGAATCGACCATGAGGGATCCCCAAACCAAATTGCCAAATTATCATCAGTACCCTTGTGAAATTACCTTTGCTATTTGTTTCAGTAAACGTACCACATCGAGATCCACAGGCATACGAGTAGCTCGTATAGAGTGAACAACTGAACATTCAGCTTCACTCTAACCCATGTAAAGTGGTGCCATCATCTCGCTTAACTTTTTCCACGCGATCGTAACAACAGTTGATACGGCAAAAGCCATGCCTCACACGCGCCCGTATCATTTTTTCCTTTCTGGATTTTGACACAAGTGCAAATATTTTTTTAATAAAGTATTAATAAAAATTCCTTTATTATTTATTTACAGTTTTTTATATTTTTAAATTAAGTCCCGTTAAACTGATTGATATCAGTTTGTCAACGGGTTCTTTTGACATTTACTTTTTTTTAAATTGAGACAGGTACATAAAATATACACATTTTTACATTTTATACATTAAAAAAAACATGTAGATATTTTGGAAAAAAAAATTGTTAATAAAATTTATAAGAAATACAGAATAGAGAAAATGAAAGAAATAAAAAAGAAAAGGGAAGAGCAAATAATAATGGAAAAAACATTAAAACGAAAAGCGGAAAAACAGAGATTAGTGCAAAAAAGTTCTTTCACTTAACCATTTTTTAGCGTACATTTTCTTCTGAAACTCAATTCACAGCTTTTTATTGCGTTGGGTAACATATTTTAAATTATTGGAACAAGGTATTCTAGAGTTCTTTCACCGTATTTATTTAGGTATCTGGGAATTATAAGTCCATCGTTTGCAGTCAGTCTTGTATTATGAACATGAACCACTAATTTATTATATTCAGATTGAGATGTATGCCGACTCGCAATTTTAAGCCACAATATAGCACGAACAGATAATAAATTTACAGAGTTGTATAGTAACGATTTTGGTATATCATGTCATTGTTTGTATTCATTTTATTTTAAAATAATTATACCAAAGAATATTGTACGTTTTGCACTGAAAGAAGGTTTGTTTTTGCTGAATGTCCCCATGTGGTTATTCCATATCTTATTAGGGATTCCGCCAATGACAGATATACTAATTTAAGAGTATTTAGTGGAACAAAAAACTTCAGTCTATAAAGTTTGCTCACTATTGCTCTAAGCCGTGTGCAAACTTTTTTTGTATATGTATATCCCATTTAAAATTACAATCAATTTGAAAACTGGATAAATATTTTTTATAATGTAGATCTTAATATAATATATTTAGCTTTTTTATAAGTAACTTCTTTACAGGAAATAAATAATTTGATAAATTTGCGTAGTTTGAACGCAATCAACAGATTTAAAGTATACAGGAGTGAGGAGGACTAAGAAATACAATATTTTGTACTTAATTTTACATTGCATTTTGTATGTAAATTTTTTTTATATAGTCGCTATAATAAAAAAAAAATAAATAAAAAAAAAAAAATACAAATTTGACCATGTATTTTTGAAAAAGCAAAACGTACAAACATAGAATATTGGTTTCTAATACAGTTGGTAAAAAAACTTTAAAATCGGTCCAGTTTTGTACACCCAAATCAGGGGAATAAAAAACCTTGATAATTATTTAGATATAATCAACCATTTTTTAAATTATCTCCACACAGTAGGACCTGAGGAAAAAAATCCCTCAGGACCTGTGCTATCTTTGAAAATGCCGTGTGGAGGGAATTTTTAGACAAAGGAAGGAGATGAATTTCGAGAAAGAAAAACGTATGCGGGGTGGGTAGAGATCTGGTGGTCAATGATGTGTTTACGAGTGACGAACAAATTAATGCATCCCTCCCATTATTGTGCGAGGCGATGGGTCTAGCTAGAGAGCCTTGCTGGAAAGTTCAAAATGTCTCCCTTAACTCCAAGTGTCTCCCGATCCAGCCCGCTACGCAATAGGTGGGCAAACGCATCCTACGCCAAGACCTAAACAAATCTCCCCCCTTGAACATGGGCACACCTGCTAATTCACCAACGTAGCTTGTCACTTGGGGTTTATGGCGGGGTTTTACCTTTACCCGCCTCGCAAATTGGTACAGTTGTCCCTTTCTCTCAGCATGTGGGAGGCGGGTACGGGTACCACCGCCCCGGGAACCATTTATTGGATAACCAACACCTCTGCCATAAGTCACCCTGGGTTCGTTGGGCAGAATCGTGAGAGACGGTTGAGGGAGGTCTTTTATCCTCTCCAGCCGGAATCTCTCGACCCATCGCCTTGCACCGCGGTTGGAGGGATGGATTCATATGTCCGTCACTCCTGGACACACTGACCCCCAGATTCCAACTCACCTCTCATACCTATTTCCTCCCCAGAACTTCCTTTCCTTAAAAAAAACCCTCTACACAGCATCCCCTAAGACGTAATTTTCCTCAGGGCACCCTGTGTGGAGCTAATGTAAAGAAAAACAAATCTTGAGGGAAGTGGGGGGGGGGGGTAACAACAACATTGACTTGTAATATAACTACAATTCAAATGTCTCGACGATCGCGTTTCCTCTTAAGCAATATCCACCCACTAGGCAGTAAAGGCGAGGCGAGCTACCGCCCGAATGTCTATAGAATGCCATGAAAAAAGCATTAACAGTAATGCGGGGGGTGGAAATAGTCGGGGACGGGCGCCGGACTGGCGGCTAAGGAAGGAATCGATAGCCGATGCACGTAAAACTACAGGTTTGTAATTCACTTATCGAACTAAATTACATTAGGAATACTAAATCAGTTGACGGCTGGCGTAGTGCAGCGGTAAGGCGCTTGACTCGCATTCCGAAGGTCGTGGGATCGAATCCCGGCGTGGCAAATAAATTTTATTTGATTAATTTGTGTATTTCACAATTTATTCATTTAAAATAATATATAGTATATTTGCGGCACGTTCCAGAGTGGAAGACACTCTCAGTATGGCTTTGGTGTCCAACGTTTCAATTCAGAATTGAAACGTTGGTTGCCTGAAGTGGCTTTCGCCGTGTTTGGTGACCAGATCTGAATATCCAGGTACTTCCCCACCTTATTCTTCCCTATCTCCTTCCCTCCCCACTCCCTTCAGCCTTACAACATACCCCAATTGGGGATGCCATAGTCTCACTGTCTCCAGACGGGAGCAGTTGGGACTCTTGTGCGGTATTCATGTAAAAAAAAGTTGACTTTGTTCATAAAGAATTTAAGGATTTATAACAAGGTGTGTGCATACTCTTACAGACACTATATCTATGGTCTCAGTATGTGGCACCTTCAATATTTACTCATTGTAGAATTGTGCATTGGTCAGATTGCCAGCCCTGGAATTTGAATCCTGGATTGCAATCCTTAGAGCGCAGACATCAGGTGGGAATGCTGTCCTTGTTCTACCAGTATTGCAATGTAAGATGCTCCTAGGAATTAGAGTCGTTGATCCCCTCGGCACCTGTACATCGTCGGAAGGCACGCGCCCAATATATGTACACGGTTGACATTAAATTTGTCACACGAGGACAGGACGTTTTTACGACACGTTCGTGAGTTCAACAGTTCGACTGTAGAACGATGTGCCTATGATCTTTTCAAGACCCATGTTCACTCCTTCCTCTCCTCTTAAAGAACCTCCACACAGCATCCACAAACATGACATGTCCTGAGGGAAATTCCTCAAGGCCTCCTGTGTGCACTTAATGTAATAAATAAAAATAATAAAAACTAGTGTGCGTTAGACCACACGACTGAAGGAAAACTTCTTTAGCTGCATCTATATGATAGGAAAAGAGAAAGAAAATGTGCGCGCGCACTGCTCTTGCTCCTACAGTGTGATACAGACAATAAGCCTGCACCGTGTCTTAGGTATACGAAACGTAACTTTTTTTTTTTTTACATTAACTCCACACAGGAGGCCCTGAGGAAAACAATTTCCCTCAGGGCCTATGTCATCTGGGATGCTGTGTGGAGGGTCTTTTTGAGGAGAGGAAGGAATGAACATTGGTCTTGAAGAGACCCATGTTGTAGGAAGGAGGAAACACAGAGGCCGGCAAATCATTCCACAACCGAGCTGTTGAACACAAGAACGAGTCGAAGAAACGACCCGTTCTCATGTGACAAATGTCAACCGTGTACAAATGTTGGGCACGCGTTTGGCGTGTTTCCCGACTATGCACCGGTGCCGAAGGAATCAATGATGCTAGTTCCTCGGAGCATCTTCCATTGTAATACCGGTAGAACAAGGATAGCATTCCCACCCGACGCCTGTGCTCTAAAGATTGCAATCCGTCTGTTAAGATGGGAGAATCTATCAAACGGACCGCCCGTTTCTGCACAGAGTCTAGGGTATTTTTCAGGTATTTTGGAGCTCCAGACCAGAGATGGCTGCCAAATTCAACCGTGGGGCGTACTTGTGATTTGTACAAGGTTAGCAGTTGTGTACTATTAAAGTATCTGCGGGCCCTGTACAGTACGCCCAGCTTTTGGGAGGCTAACTTTACTCTGGCTTCGATGGAGCCCCCATACCTGAGCTGGTGGTCACTTAGGGTTACACCAAGCATATCAATGGAGGGCCTGTTCGGAAGATTGCTGACTATGAGAGAAAGAAAATGTGTGCTCGCACCTCTCTCTCTTGCCGCTACAGTAATATACAAAACATAACTCTCTCTCTTTTTCTATCTTCACTAACTTATACCTCCTTTACCTCAAAAAACGAGTGTGCTTTAGACTTTGAACCACACGAATGAAGCAAAACTTCACTAACTTGTGTCTCCCTTTCAACTTCCGTTCGCCTCGCCCGATCACACTTTTCATAACGCTCTCGTCACGCATTCACCAGCTTACTCCCCAAGTCAAGCGTGCGTAAAGGCCCGACCGTTCACCTCGCGCGATCACACTTTTCATAACGCTCTCGTCACGCATTCACCAGCTTACTTCCCAAGTCAAGCGTGCGTAAAGGCCCGACCGTTCGCCTCGCCCGATCACACTTTTCATAACGCTCTCGTCACGCATTCACCAGCTTACTTCCCAAGTCAAGCGTGCGTAAAGGCCCGACCGTTCGCCTCGCCCGATCACACTTTTCATAACGCTCTCGTCACGCATTCACCAGCTTACTTCCCAAGTCAAGCGTGCGTAAAGGCCCGACCGTTCGCCTCGCCCGATCACACTTTTCATAACGCTCTCGTCACGCATTCACCAGCTTACTCCCCAAGTCAAGCGTGCGTAAAGGCCCGACCGTTCACCTCGCGCGATCACACTTTTCATAACGCTCTCGTCACGCATTCACCAGCTTACTCCCTAAGTCAAGCGTGCGTAAAGGCCCGACCGTTCACCTCGCGCGATCACACTTTTCTTAACGCTTTCGTCACGCATTCACCAGCTTACTCTCCAAGTCAAGCGTACGCAAAGAACTTTTACCTCAAAAATCAAGCATACGGCAACACTGCCTACCACATACAACAAGTGAAAAGCTAGCTAATAAGAGTGAGAATAGAAGACACAGGTGGCACCTAGCGGCTGCGGCTGCGGCTGTTAGGTTTAGTTTAACAATCACTAGTAGTTATTTATTTAGTAAAGGTTACTTGCAAGCGTGACCTTTCAAACATAGTAAAACTGTTGCACAGCAGATATACTGTGGAATAGTGGTACGCAACCCGCGAAACTAATTATTATTGCTAAATTAAATATTTTAAACTTAAGGCTCTGCAACCGGGCTCGAAAAGAAGAAGATGGAGAGATACGAAATTACGAATGTTAGAGGAGAGCGCTAACATTTACAGCGATAAAATCGATGCGAAAATTGCGAAATTGAATAAAACACGAGTTTAAAATAGAGCAAAAATCTCGCGGGCATTGTCTTAAACAGCATTTAAAGAAACACTGTGATTTTTACTGGTAAAATAACTGAAACAAACGTTTTTATAATAATTTTTGAAGCATTTTTTGCGATTTTTTTCTATCGGGAGAATTTTTATATAATTTGCGTTTCGGCGCGGGGAATGTCTAGATATTATCTTCAAGAATTACATATATATTTTTTAAGGGCTTAAAAACTTACCGTGTTTAAGGGAGATATGTAAGAAATCGGTAGAAATTCGGGTAGCGGGCCCTTAAGGCCTCGGAAATATTCTGTCAGAAGGTAAAAAAATTTCGCGCTCGCATTAAATCCAAATAAATGGAATACTTCTGAATGTATGTCATTGAAAGGTAAATAACCATATAATTATTTTAAATATTAAAATTTTGAATGCAAACATAAAAGTTATAAAAATAGCTTTCCTTACTTTATTTTTCTATGGTTAACTTCTAAAAGCGTGAGGTTTTCTCTTTCTAACACCGTTTGGATCGTATTTTTCACCATGACAGTAAGTTAGATACAACGATTTCCATGAGACCTATGTGGGCTGTTCCCAAAAGCAAAGAAATTAGCCTGAGGGGTTAAAAGTCTTTTATTTTTTATTATTGTATAAAAGTTACATGACAAAAGACGGCCGTAGGCCGACGGCTGACGGCCGGCGTAGTGCAGCGGTAAGGCGCTTGACTAGCATTCCGAAGGTCGCGGGATCGAATCCCGACGTGGCAAATAAATTTTATTTGATTAATTTGTGTATTTCACAATTTATTCATTTAAAATAATATATAGTATATTTGCGGCACGTTCCAGAGTGGAAGATACTCTCAGTATCGCCCTGGTGTAAGACCACCATTCAGAATTGAAACGTTGCTTGAAATGGCTTCTGACCACGGACATATGAATATACATGGACCTGCCCTAAGTGATAAAAACGTATTGTTTCCCCCTCCACATGGCGCCGGCTGGAGCTCCTCCTTGGAACCGGCTCGCTCCATGGGGAGGGGATAGAGCCTCGCTTGAATCTAAAATGTGTGACGTCATCATTCTTGCCGTGAACAGCTAGAAGGTAACATCCATACATTTAACGAAATACAACGCCAAAACGGTAGCGTATTCTATACAATATATCTACATATCAATGTGCACATAGCGAATGTGGGCGGTTCTCCAGTGTGATCGTCGCTGGTTACAGGGGTAAGTAAATTATGAAACATTTGTAATAGTGTTTTAACTAAACACGGCAACAAAATATTGCTATGTGTATTGGGGCGAGTCTTTTTGGGGCGAGCATTGGCCTTAGCAAATATGTTATTATCGTGGCAAGCAATTCGCGCTCCCATGTAAAAAGGTCTATTCATTCAAAGCAGATTTTGCTTTTAAGAACTAAATGGTGATATTGTAATGCGAGATGCCTATTTACTGTCAGATTGATTGTATAACGAATCACAGTCATCTTTCCCCTCTTCGCCCTCCATGGTTTGGTTTGACCCCTCACCTGTAACTGCTTGTCTAGTCATTTGGATGTCTATGCTTCTGACGTATTTGGTGACAAGATCTGAATAGCCAGGTACTTCCCCACCTTCCTCTTCCCTATCTCTTCCCCTCCCCACTACCTTCAGCCTCACAACATACCCCAATTGGGGATGCCCACTGGCTCCGGACGGGAGCAGTTGGGACTCTAGTGCGGTATATATGTTAAAAAAAAAAAAAAAATACAATGGGAATTTATACCCGCTAAGCTTTTTAAGTTGGTCAATATATTTTCGCTTTACAATAAAATGCAAATATCTGGAATATTTCTGAGCACAATCAAAAACCAACAACTGTTTTAGAAAGGTGAATACGCTTTCAAATTATAGAATTCGAAATAAACATAATTTTTTTTATTATAAAAATTTTGCATACAAACATAAAAAAGTTTTCAAAATGGCTCACCTTACGTTTTTTTTTTTAACTAAAGTTACTAATAATAAAAAAATAAAAACACATACATATTTTATTAGATAAATGTACAACCAACACATATTGTAACATGTACTTTTTTGTAGCTCTATGTAAAAATAATTTCTAAAAAATTAAAAAAAAAAAATTCAATTTGCGATTCAAAACTTTGTGTATATAAAAATGTACATTTTACTTTTTGGTGGCTATTTTTAGATTGGAATATAAAGCGTGGTGTTTTTCCTTTCTAACAACGATTAGAACATTTTTCTAACTATGATAGTAAGGGAGTTACAGCGTTTTATATGAGACCTAAATGCGTTGGGACAAATATGGTCACTTGTGATTAAACGAGTTTTAAGGGCACAAGCCTTGATGTAAGCAAAGGGTCCTGAGTTCGAGTCCCAGAGGTGCCAGTATCTTTTTCTGATTTTTCTGTCTCCAGATTTTCGATTAAGTTTCGCTAATGAGATTTTACTCATAAAGTTAAAAATAAAAATAAATATAATAATAGAGTTTCCGAAAAGGTTCAGCACCACCGTTGTTGACTTTAAAACCCAATATGCAAAAGTTCAACGTCTCGCCTTGTAACAGACAGAAAGAGGGCACACCTTTTTAAATACATCATTTTAATTTCACTTTCGTATTCCTGATTGAATGAAGTGGGATCTTGAAAGAGGATATTAACCCGCTTCCCGACATGCGATTGAGCTGAAACTCGGCAGATAGACTCGTTGTCGATAACAACGTATTCTATTAATTACTCACACGTGCGGACGTCACGCATTTCTCTGAAGTTCGATCACATTACAGCACTTATACACGAAATAAAGGTCGGTTGTAACCATAGACATCCAAATGACTAGACAAGCAGTTACGGGTGAGGGGTCAAACCAAACCATGGAGGGCGAAGAGGGGAAAGATGACTGTGATTCGTTATACAATCAATCTGACAGTAAATAGGCATCTCGCATTACAATATCACCATTTAGTTCTTAAAAGCAAAATCTGCTTTGAATGAATAGACCTTTTTACATGGGAGCGCGAATTGCTTGCCACGATAATAACATATTTGCTAAGGTCAAATGCTCGCCCCAAAAAGACTCGCCTCAATACACATAGCAATATTTTGTTGCCGTGTTTAGTTAAAACACTATTACAAATGTTTCATAATTTACTTACCCCTGTAACCACCGATGAGCACACTGGAGAACCGCCCACATTCGCTATGTGCACATTGATATGTAGATATATTGTATAGAATACGCTACTGTTTTGGCGTTGTATTTCGTTAAATGTATGGATGTTACCTTCTAGCTGTTCACGGCAAGAATGATGACGTCACACATTTTAGATTCAAGCGAGGCTCTATCCCCTCCCCATGGAGCGAGCCGGTTCCAAGGAGGTGCTTCAGCCGGCGCCATGTGGAGGGGGAAATAATACGTTTTTATCACTTAGGGCAGGTCCATGTATATTCATATGTCCGTGGTTGTAACCGATCGGCATTTGGCTCAGTTGGAGGCGTGGTTGGTGGATAGGAAGGTTCAATCTTCAGTCAAACCAATTTTTTTATAGAAATTGAAAATAGGTGTAATTTAGTAAAAAAAAACTTTGTTTTTACATGTTAATTTTTTAATATTTGAAGAAGTTTGGACTCTTGAAGTAAATTGAAAATCTTTACATAGTATAAAATACTTTACATGAATGTGCGCTTAGATCTTTTAAACTAACGGATTTTCGTGCAGTTTTCACCAATAGATGGAGTGATTCAAGAGGAAGATTTATATGTATAATACATGCATATTATATTAGAGAAAAGTCGAGAAATTCAAAGATTCAATCGGGCGGTGTGAACTTGATATGTGTGCAAATTAACAGATGGCGTTGGTTATAAAGGTTGGGTAAGCCACAGCAACGTGTTGCCGGCTCTGCAAGTACAAAATAAACGAAATATCAGATATTTCCTTTCCTTCTTCACTTATTCATTTCCAGGCAGGTACTTTGTAACCTTCCTCTTCCCATCCAGCCTGAGAACTCACCCAAAGTTTGGGATGCCATTTGCTCACTGGTTCCGGATAGTTTTTTTAACGGATAGTGTTAAGAATAGCGCACAAGAGTCCCAAATGCTCCTGACCGAAGAAAAATGGGGAATACAAAACCTTCATTTTGATCATTTTATTTAGGGATGATCAGTCTGAGGCGCGGATGTCCATTTAGCTCAGTATTCGGGGTGTAACAACGACAGTGACAGCAACAGTTTGATAAAATACCTATTATTCAAATATGTCATCTCAAATGTCCTCCCAGGTAAGTATGGTCCTGTATATTTTCTGCCTTCACAGAATATAAATAAAACAATATACACATACTAGCAGTAAGAACCGGCTCCGCAAGTTTTTGCTGCTAGGCCCTGCGGGCGGCTTTTGATTCGGCTTCGCCTGTTTTGAGTGTTGGTGACCGTTTTATAAATCCGATAGGAACTGGTTCCAAAAACAGCCCGGTCTTCGGATCCACTCTTGTAATCCAGAGACAGCTAGTCACCGGGACAAAGTAACCGCGACAGTCAATGACGTCATACGTAATTTATAGCCGCGTGGTACTATTATTCACAACTGCAAGTTACAATAACAATAACATTATCGGCAATCTCTCCATATCCGGAGAGATACTCAAAATTACAAATCCGTAGCCCTTGCAATCTGTTAACGTAATTGGCGCCATGCTTTGGCATTATTGGCTACTTACTTGAATTCGGTTCTATTACAAAAGCAGCTTTTTAACAAACTTCAAGTACGAAGATGGTTTTGCGTACGGCGCGGCATCAGAGTTGCATTCTTAGCCGGATTTTTAAATTTCAGCCGTACAGTCTTTTTTTTACATGAGCTCCACCCAGGAGGCCATGAGGAAAATAATTTCCCTGAAAGCCTATGTTATGTTTGGGGATGCTGTGTGGAGGGTTTTTTTTAGGGAAAGGAAGGAGAGGAGAGTTCTGGGAAGGAAAAGGGGTGGGTAGGAACCTGGGATTCAGTGTGTCCTGGTCATCCACCTCCAATACCTAGACAAACCTCATCCCATGAATCCGGGCACCCCTGTTAAATCACCAAACGTAGCGAACCACTTGGGGTGACCTATGGCAGAGGTGTTGGTTATCCAATAAAGGTTCCCGGGGCGGTGGTACCCATTCCCGCCTTCCAAATTTAAAATAGTCTCTGGCCTATTATTAATAACGTCCGGTATTATATTAAATGTGCATTTTTACGCGGCATCACGTTCATTGGTCGAATGCATTGTACATTAGCTTGTGTCGCTCTTCATAGAGAGAAAAAAAAATGGCCTTATATTTAAACGCCCGGGGTCTCAAAAGTTTCGTATGATCTGTTGCTATTCGAAAACGTAAAAATGAATGAAATTATTGTTCACTATTAGCTCGCTAAAATGGCCGGAAGTTTTTAAATAAAATAGATTTCGTGATTTGGAAAAAAAAATAAAACAAAGGGTTCATATTTTATATTTTGTACCAAACTTATTTTTTATTCCATGAACTGCAGTTCAAAGAACCAAAAAAAAATTTTTTTTTAATATCGTCACTTCATTTGGATAGGGTTCTAACTTCGCTTCACCTTGTTCTGAGATATGAGGTGTAAAAGTTTGCAAAGATGATTTCTCATAATCTGTTTACAAATTTCCGATTTTGATGTTGAACCTTGTGTAAAGTATTTTAATTGAACATGTTTTAAATTAAAGTATTTAAAGAGGACGTAAACCCACCCTTTTAGAACATACCTAAATGTACAAATAGAACCTGTGCAACCAGCTAGGGCATAATAATTCATTGCACAAGGTTCTAATTACATTACCCTAATGCTATTCCTAGCTAGGGCCAAGCCCTATTCAAATATTTTCCATTAAAATACAATAAAGTAAAATACATAAATTAAAATTCTTACATAGATTTCGAAAATTCGTCTTTGGAAACTTAGAAACGTTAGAAAATCGTAAGACGTAGTTAGAACCCCATCCAAATGAAATGACGGACCATAATGCGCCTCGTATTTAAGATCAACTGTCAGATACAAACAAAATAGAGAGTGTAAGTGATGTTAGAACCTTGTGAAATGAATTATTATTGTAAAAGCTTGAAGTTAGAACTTTGTCATACTTATATCTACGAAAATACAACACATGGTTCTGAAAATTATTTTGGTTATAGAAATAAGCAAAAGAAATGGTTTGGCATTCAAAGGTCATTTTTGAAAAAAAATGTCAGTTAGAACCCTATCCAAATGAAGTGACGATATGTGATGTGTTGGTTAAAAATATAAAAGGGGAAAATAACACTTTTTCTGGATAAAATCAGAATTCTTGTTGATTTATTTGTATTCATAAATTTTAACTTTTTTTTCCATTTTTGTCAGTAATACGCATTTT
The DNA here is from genome assembly GCA_929108145.2 of Limnephilus rhombicus. NCBI lineage: Eukaryota > Metazoa > Arthropoda > Insecta > Trichoptera > Limnephilidae > Limnephilus > Limnephilus rhombicus. Next base: position 7,285,608 of record OV815290.1, on the reverse strand, counting down.
TTAATAATAAACAAACGTTATAAGGTTAAATTACTGATTTTTTTTTTTTATTAAAAATTAAAAAAAATAATGGTTTTAGGTTTGTTTTCTGATTTTCAATGCATTTTAGCGGGCTAACAACCATTTAAAAAAATAAAATTAAATGCAGTTCTCACTTCCTTTGTAAGACACAATTTATGAGACCCCGGGCGTTTCTGAATTCAAAAGTTGAAATAATTGACACACCCTATTGTACATGTACATAAATATAGTTTTGTATTAGTGATCGACGAACCGGTGGATGCATTCTGTTCTGATTCTCAGTGACCGTATTTCCTCTTGGCGAAATACTTGTCAAAACGAACTGGCGAATTCTCGCGGGTGATTATTCCGGAAAGGGCGCTATATAAATACTAACAATTTGTAATTTAAATATGTAAAATGTTTGAATATTGGTAGTGTCAACGACCTTCGCGTAGTACTAAATGTGGGTAATGTTAATAGCCAATAGTAAACTAACACAGGTACACAGGAACACACACACTGTACCTAACGCAGGGTTGTCAAAACAAGGCATGCAAAATTAAAATTGATAAAACCGCAAATCTTAATATTTTATTAATAGAGACAATATTACAGACACTTAAGAGGGCATTACCAGAGAAAACCAGAAATATTCATTTTCATTTTCAAATCAGATTTTAGACGTATTGACTCTTTTCCACAAAAAATTATAAATGGATTTCGAAAGATTGTTCTTTTATCTAGCATTCGCATGTAATCAATTTTTTTAAATTTTTAGTATAATAAGGTTATTCCATAGGTCGTTGGCAGATTTGTAAAATTTTCAAAAAAGATTTTGTATTATACCACACCCATTTCAAATAATATAATCATGCAGTAAAATAAATCAATACATTATCTAGCAAACGCATGTTTTAGAATTTTCATTTTAGTTTCAATAAAATCATTAAAAAATATGTACACGTACATGTGTTTCTTGACGAAAATTGGTATTTATTTGCGCACTTACAAACTAATATATTTCAGATATCTTTAACATTCTTAATAAATTTAGACATTATTGAAAAATGATAAATACTTATAATCAAAAAATAACTACAAAAAGTACATTATTTTAATAGTTTTATCATCACGCCTTTCAGCATTTTTGGATGAAGGTATAAATTAAAGCTAATTTGGATTGAAATAAATTCGATATTGAATTATAATTTTAAAAAGCGGGTACGGAGAATAATTAATCTTTCTTATTGTAACCGCCCTGCACGATCGTAAGAACAACTTTCGACGAAATGTGGATTTTCGTCCGCTGGCTGGTTAAACGCTCTTAAGGCGGTACACAATCCTAATAATTTTTGTATGCTCAAAACTCACATTTTAATCATTTCCGGCGAATCCGTAACTACAATAACGTTTTTATTTCCATGCCGCACAAGAAATGCGAGTTTTTTAATATATTAGATTAATAAAAACAGTGCCTTACAATTAATATATTTTACGTACAACGATTTCAAAACTATATAACCCGTTTTTCAACTATAAGGTTAGCGGTAAGCACCAGATTTTATTTTTCTAGACGATGAATTAATAATTTCGGGAGGACAACATGAAGACACATTTTAAATATTTGTAGCACGTTCTTCAGAATTAATTAAAATGAACGCGGCAGAGAGGTCTTATCTCCAGGCCTGCCAGAATGAATTCGACCGCACGTTCGTACAATACGCCGTGCCGCGGCGTATATTTGATTACACGCTTTCTTCACTTACGTCGTTAAGGCTCTGCAACCGGGTTCGAAAAGAAGAAGATGGAGAGATACGAAATTACGAATGTTAGAGGAGAGCGCTAACATTTACAGCGACAAAATCGATGCGAAAATGCTTAATAAAACACGACTCGTTTAAAATAGAGCAAAAATCTCGCGGGCATTATCTTAAATAGTATTTAAAGAAACACTGTGAATTTTTTCATACATATAACTTGTAAAATAGAAATTGCAAGACTGCAAAGAAATGCAAATATTTTGAGTATTGGTATTCGTCACCAACACGAGGCGACACTCTTTGAAGGGTGAAAACGCAGAAAAATTTCATGTGCTAAACATCATGTTGTTCAATTTTGATAATTAAAACTATTTAAAACAAATTATCATTAGATTCTTAAATATACTAGGTATATTATGCAAAAATAGCGTTTTTTTTCTCAATTTATGTCTTCTCGGTCTCGGCCGAGATTATAATTCATTCTCGGTCTCGGTCTCGGCCGATAACGGAAAACCTGTTTAAGTCGACTCTTGGTAATGAGTAAGATAAAAAAATGATGTTTTGGGCATGTAGAGCGAATGAACGAAGAAAGTAGTGTAGGAAGAATATATGGCGAATGGTAGAAGAAGTCGGGGACGCCCTAGGAAGGCATGGCACGATCAAGTGAATCAGATACTTGAGTCGGGCCATGTCAAGAGTTACAATAATAGAATAGTATGCATAAGACATTGTATAAATGTGAATGAACGGCGTGATGGTTAATTAATAAGTAGAAAATTATTTTGTTGTTTTTTTTCCCTCTTAGAGCCTATTTTGTACAGCCCTGTTTATGTAACAGTTGTCCTTGTGTAGTTTGAATCTGTATAGGTATAAATACACAAAGAAGAGGTATGACTCATCGAAAGGCCAAATTAGAGCAGGATACCTACTCAGAGGCGGTACACAAAACACAGCGCCTAGTATTAGTACCTACACAGTCACACAGTGCGTGATTACCATTATCTGCTGACCAATTTGGCTCATTGGCTCGTGACCGGGCACGACCGACCACTGTCTTGTAGTGAATATAGAAAATATGAATTTACAAATGCAAAGGAGTTGGTATTTTCTGTATAAGGCGGTTTAAGGGAACATTTATTGGATAACCAACACCTCTGCCATAAAGTGGTTAGCTACCCAAGTGGTTAGCTACGTTTGGTAACTTAGTAGGGGTGGCCGGGTTCATGGAGTGAGGTTTGTCCGGGTCTTGTTAGAAGTGATTCCTGACATTTGGAATAAAAATGTAAATGAAATTTTGGCCTGCGGCGACATTTTGATGTTTCTTTACAAAACAAAAAAAAATAGGTGTTGGACAGTTGAGGGAGGGTTAAGAGGTTGGGCGGTTACTCGGCAGAGTGACCAGTGACGACATGAGGAAGATTTTTTTGTTTGTTTGATTTTGACGGAAAAAAAATGAAAAAACAAGTCGAAAAAGTCAAGGGAGGAATCACTAGTTTAAGTCAAATACATAAATAACACCCTGTATCAATCAGGTACAATGTGCGTGCCGCTAAAACTTGTTACGATCAAGGGAGTTATATGGTGTGGTAGCCCTCTATCCCCCATCCATGAAGAAGGTTCACGTTTTTACCTGAAGGGCGTGCTTTTTCGGATATAAGGGCTGGAAGTTTCGCCCTATAGAAATTTCTAGAACAGTCTAGAACATTCGAGATAATTCCACAACATCCCGGAACGTTCTGGAATATTCGGGAATAGTCTGGAACGTTCGGGAATATCCAGAACACTCTCGAATGTTGTGGAATGTTCATTGTGGACCATTCGAAGCCTTTTGGTGTATGGGTGGGGCTACCCATTGGTAGGGGTATATGTATAGAGCAAGATCCGTCGTGGGTTGGAACTTCAGTTCTATCTCATATCTACCCCCTGAGCGAAGCCGGGTACCCCAGCTAGAATTATTTTATACTAGCTGACCCGGATACATGTTGCTGTGGCTAACGAAACACAACGCCATCTACTGAATGGTTACCCAACCTTTTAACTCACACCGCCATCTGTTAATTTGCATTCAAATCAAATCCACACCACCCGCTTGCCAGCCTACTTTCCAGTCCGCTCGTCCACCACATACAGACATTTTCCTTTAATTATATATTTCAACCAATTTACACAAAACCTTCACAAATTATATATCTAAACCTTCCTCATGAATCACTCTATCTATATTGGTGAAAACCGCATGAAAATCCGTTCAGTAGTTTCTGAGTTTATCGCGACAGACAGACGCGTCCGAGGACTTTAAATATATAAAATGTAGAGATTTAGAAGATTATATACGTCATAATTGGGGCTTGACAAACAAAAAGCCATCATAGACCGTACTGTCACTTATGCAAGAAAGTATCGAAGCGTACAAAAATGCGAATAATTTCATGCAAATGAATGTAATTAACATTAATATGTACGGAGTGAACGTGTGGCCACCCTGTGTGCGTGTGCCCAATTACCGGCACAAGTGAGGCAAGGGGGACCCGTTTTGGGCCACCGCAGTCATTACATGCCCAAAACTAAAAAACTCGAATACTTGGCGGTCTAGACGTATTGGAGCGACTGGTACTTATTATAGTATGCAGATCTGATTCATTGCTCGGAATTGGCATGGATAAAATGATAATCAAAATCATTAATATTTTATAAAATTGGATTTGAAGATTGAAGATAAAAAGAGGAAGGTCATTCACTGTCTAATGTCTATATGAATTTTTGAAATACTTGTGCGAAAAGCCAGGGTAACGCTGGGGACATCATCTATTCCATTTCTAACTTAAGGGGGTTTTCTAGTCTAGAAAAAATACAAATTCTTCATATTTCGATAGTTTAGATATTCAAGAATATCTCCTTAAAAGGATTTCTCAAAATTCAAATTATTTTAAAAGTTATACCCATTTCAGTTCGACCGGTTAAGACGGAATCTAACTAGAAACTAAATGGTATGGGGGCTCCATCGAAGCCAGAGTAAAGTTAGCTTCCCAAAAACTGGGCGTACTGTACAGGGCCCGCAGATACTTTAATAGTACACAACTGTTAACCCTGTACAAATCGCAAGTGCGCCCCACGGTTGAATTTGGCAGCCACCTCTGGTCTGGAGCTCCAAAATACCTGAAAAATACCCTTGACTCTGTGCAGAAACGGGCGGTCCGTTTGATAGATTCTCCCATCTTAACAGACGGATTGCAATCTTTAGAGCACAGGCGTCGGGTGGGAATGCTATCCTTGTTCTACAGGTATTACAATGGAAGATGCTCCGAGGAACTAGCATCATTGATCCCTTCGGCATCTGTGCATAGTCGGGAAACACGCCAAACGCGTGCCCAACATTTGTACACGGTTGACATTTGTCACATGAGAACGGGTCGTTTCTTCGACTCGTTCTTGTGTTCAACAGCTCGGCTGTGGAATGATTTGCCGGCCTCTGTGTTTCCTCCTTCCTACAACATGGGTCTCTTCAAGACCAATGTTCATTCCTTCCTCTCCTCAAAAAGACCCTTCACACAGCATCCCAGATGACATAGGCCCTGAGGGAAATTATTTTCCTCAGGGCCTCCTGTGTGGAGTTAATGTAAAAAAAAAAAAAAAAATGGAGCAAACTTTTCTTAGTTCGGGCCATAGCTGCATTTGTTTGGATTGAATAATTTAGTTTTTTTTTCAGATTACTAGGAGCGTTGCAATCGTGCAACCAGCCAGGAAATTCTATATCTTTTGTGAGATCGAGATCTCCTGTCAGATTTGTGTGATTTTCTATGGGCCGATGTCAGATTTCAACTGTGAGCTGTCACATATTTTAGTTTAGAACGTCTTAAATTGGCGAAGCTGGCCTGACACCCATAGAAAAAGTAAATAACATCCATAGAAAATCACACAAATCCGACAGGATATCTCGATCTCACAAAAGATATTAGAATCGCTCGGCAGGGCGTGCAATTTTTTTGAGACCCCCCACTTCAACACTCTGTAACTTTTTGGATGTTAAATTTTTTTTTATTATTAATTTTTATTTCTACCGCTTATTTATTGCACACTCTGATTTTTTATTTTATTTTACGTTTCTTGATCAGTTTCATGTTTCGTTTAGATTTATTAGAATTATCTCCTTTTTTATTATTAAGTTAAAAGAAATATAATATTTCGCTTTCCGTAAGTACAGAGCATATATAGTATAGTAGTATATGTATAGTAGTAATATTTTTAGTTTTGTTCCAACATCTTAAGTTTAAATAGTTTTTTTTTTTAAGTTTTTTATATTCTTTTCCGCTTTAAGGTTATCTGGAAGGAGATTATATATGTGAACTCCCTCGTGGCCAATACTTCTCTTGCCACTTTCAGTCTTGACAGTATTTGTATACAATTTATTGTGTTGTCTAGTATAATGTTCGTGTACTTGTGATGTTTTTATAAATGTTGTGTTTGTGTGTATAAGTCCATTTTGTATTTTGTAGATTAAAAGACATATGTTATATTCGTACAATATTCTTATTTTCAAAAGGTTCATTTCCTGGTATAGTTTTTTTTGTGGGAGTGTCTGGGTTATAGTTGAAGAGTTGTTTAATAACTTTGTTCTGTATTATTTGTAAGTCGTTTAAGTACGTAATGTATGTGTTTCCCCATATTTGTATTTCCTTCGATGATGATAGCCTATAATATTGTAAATGTCTAGCTCTTCCAGAATGGCTTTCTTAAATCTGTCACAGATTCCTGACAGATTGTGCAACTAAACGGTATTCAGAAAAACTGCTTCACGGAACAAAGACCGTACTGGCCACGTGGTTCAGTGACGTCAGCTGGATGGCGAGGGAAAGTGGAGGGGGCTTACGTCACCGTGACAGGGGGTCAACAACCCCTGGGGGGGTCGATAGCGGACGGCGCCGGGCGGGGGAGATCCGACCCCCCTGTGGGGGACGGGGGAAATAACGGCAGTGGGGTGTTGCACGCGAGGGTGGAGCTGACTTCTTGTGATTCTGTCGTAGGTGAATTTTTATTTCTTTTGAAAAGAAAACTTCTTTAGCACCGCTGTGATTTAAAAGTCGATGAAACGAAAAACAGCTAAACTAAAAGGAGAAAAGACGTACATCTACGAGTATATCTATAGGATTCAGTATGCGGTCTCCTCTTTGTGCGGTGCTTCCTAGCCTCTCCACTCTTGTCTACTTTAGTTTTCGGAAGGTTTCTCTTGTACCGCGTGTGATTTGCACACTCTGATATTTTTTAAACTTCTTCAACACGTCGTGATTTGAAACTCGGTGAAACGGAAACGAGTGTCACTAAAACAGATATACACATACATCTATAATAATCGGTCTCCTCTTTGTGCGGTGCTTCTTAGCCTCCCCACTCTTGTCTACTTTAGTTTTTGGAAGGTTTGTCTTCTACCGCGTATGAATTGCACACTCTGATTTTTTAAGTAAAATTTCTTCAACACCGTCGTGATTTGAAACTCGATGAAACGGAAATGAGTGACACTAAAAACAGACATACACATACATCTATAGGATTTAACCTGCGAGAGAGTGAGACAGAATGAAACCTTAAGCGCGCATTGGCCGCTTTGATTATGAGCTTATTTTTCAAGGCTATTGGTTGAAATTGTGTGGGTGAAGGTTTCACGTCTGCCGCGTGTGAACTGTACTCAAATTTATTTTTAATTAACTCCTCACAAAACTGAACATGGGCACGAAGCAAGAGGGAAGAAATATTTTTGATTTGGGAGGCGGGTACGGTACATTTATTGGATAACCAACACCCCTGCCACAGATTCGCTACGGTTGGTGACTTAGCAAGGGTGACGACGACCGGTGTGGTCTAGAGGTGAGGCTCTTGACTCCCGATCCAAAGGTCGCAGAATCGAATCCCGGCGTGGGCAAATAAATTCTATTTGATTAATTTGTGTTATTTTGCAATTAATTCATTTAAAATTGAAATGTTTGCGTGTTTGGTGACTCAGATGTGAATAGTCAGGTACTTTCCTACCTTCCTCTTCCCCGTCTGCTTCCCCTCCCACTACCCTCAGCCTCACAAAATACCTCAATTGGGGATGCAATATTCTCACTGGCTCCAGACGGGAGCAGCTGAGACTATGTGAGGTATTCACATAAAAAATAAGTGCCCGGGTTCATCGGGTGAGGTACGTCTAGGTCTTGGCCATAGTTGAGCACCGGACAGTAAGAGCGACAGTGACAGCGACAATTTGGTAAAACACCTATTGTTTAAATTTCTCGACGAACGGTTTCCACTTTAGACATGTTTTTGTTTGCGTTGATGACACCGATCGAGTGACAGCTCAGTTTGTAGGACAGTAATACTAAATAGAAACGCTCGTTTAGTAATAGATTGAGTAGCAGTGAGCACGGAACAATGGGCAATGGGCAATGGGCAATGGGCAATGGGCAGACACACCACACCACTAGAGGTAGAAAGAGACTCAAAGGTCATACACACGCACGGGAGACAACAAAAGGTTGAGCGGAAGTCAGTTCGTCCGTTGCCCATCATTGGGACTATTGTACCAGCGCTCCATCAGTGGCCGGTGCAGGTGAGATCATGGCCTATTCATATTTATACAAATCAAATATTCACTCATCAATCATTTATTCACAGCGGGAATTTAAAAGGCGGCGGGTATGGGTACCGCACATTTATTGGACAACCAACACCTTGACGGCGGCGTAGTTTAGCAATTCTTGACTAGCATTCCGAAAGTCGCGGGATCGAATCCCGGCGTGGCAAATAAATTTTATTTGATTAATTTGTGTTATTTCACAATTTAATCAAGTTCTAAAGTGTAAGATATTCTCAGTATCACCCTGGTGTAAGACCACCATTCAGAATTGAAACGTTACTTGAAATGGCATTAGCCGTGTTTGGTGACCAGATCTGAATAGCCAGGTACTTCCCCACCTTCCTCTTCCCTATCTCCTTCCCCTCCCCACTACCTTCAGCCTCACAACATACCCCAATTGGGAATGCCATAGTCTCACTGTGGCTCCAGACGGGAGCAGCTGAGGACTCTTGTGAGGTATCATTATAAAAAAATTTAAAAAACCTCTGCCATAGGTCACCCCAAGACGTACGCTGGGGTGGGGTTTGTCCGCATCTTGGCGGCGGATACGTCTGCCCGCCGACTGCGTGGCATGCCGGATCAAGAGAGACTGGTTAAGGAAGACCTTTGGACTTCTCCAGAAGAACTCTTTTGTAACATCGCCTTGCACCATCCCAGTGGGAGGGATAAATTAATAATTCTGTCACTCCTGCACACACAACCCCGGATTCCTATTCACCCCATACCCTTTTCCTTCCCAGAACTTTCTCTACTGCCTTTCCTAAAAAGACCCTCCACACAGCATCCCCAAAGATAACAGGCCCTGAGGAGAATTAATTTCCTCGGGGCCTCTTTTGTGGAGCTAAGGTAACTAAAAAAAGGCAGAAAAAATATCAAAATAAGGCTCGACCATCCGAACGGAAAAACTTGTTGCAATGAAAATTTGTATTACATAGTATAAAAGTTGCTCCCTACGCATCGGATTTTCATGCGGTTTTCACCAATAGATAGAGTGATTTAAGAGGAAGGTTTATATGTATAATTCATGCATATTATAGTAGAGAAAAGCCGATAAATTCAAAGATTCAATTGAGGCAGCGGGAAGCGGGGCTGGCAAGCGGGCGGTGTGGATTTGATATGTATGCAAATTAACAGATGGCGTTGGTTATAAAGGTTGGATAATGTTTCATTAGCCACAGCAACGTGTGGCCGGGTCTGCTAGTAGTAAATAAATAAAATAAAAACTGGCAAGCAGACCAAGAAATTCTTCAATGGGGTGATCTAGACTAGTTATTCGTTGGTTTCATTCGTGTGTAAAATTTACCAATTTTTAACTAATTAACCATCATGCCGTTTCCCCGCAGGGGTGGGCAGAAAGGACGGACCGCCAAACAAGTCAATTTTGACACACTCTCCCTGCCTCACTCACATTCGTACATAGCCTGTAGCGTTGACATAGTAACATATGCAGTCTCAAGTATTCGATTCATTTGATTCAGCGCTCTTCAGGCGATTTTTTGCAAAAACAGCGCTGTATAAGTTGTCCAAATTTATTATTATTTATTATTGATTGTGCCATGTCTTCCTCGGGCGTCCCCGACTTTCTCTACGATTCACATTCACCATTTCTTACACTCATTCCTTCGTTCATTCGCTTTACATGCCCAAACCATCTAAAGGTACCTTTCTTAATTTTACTCGTTACGCTTACACCAGCTTTGCATTATTTGCGAATTTCCACATTTCTCACACATTTGCCACACATACGCCTCGGGGAACTCATTTCTACAACATTCAGTCTTATTTTTTATCTGAAAAATTACATAATTATAAATTACCTATCCAAGGTTCATGCACCGTATTGACTTACTTGAGGAAACTGATTCTGTGAGTCTAGAAACTAGACGGAAAGCAAGTCTTGCTATTCTGTCTTTCAAAATTTGAAACAATTTCATCGATAGCCCATTTCTCTTGGGATGCTATGATTTATATATGTACCAGACCACTACAGCCGAAGTCGACATCATGACTTATTTAAAGTACCAAACGGCAGAACAGACGTCTTGGCAAAGCATAGCATGACGAGGGGAGTGGTGCTGTTAAATGAAATTGCAAACCATTCGGATGTAAGTGACTGTTCTTTATATGCCTTAAAAATATTATTGGAGATTCACTTGCCTAAATGCTGATAGGGTGACTAAATTGTACTGTAATTGGAATTATTCTATTGTACAATAATAATAAAATATAAACTCAATCTTGACACACTCTCCCTGCCTCACTCACATTTGTACATAGCCTGTAGCGATGACATTGTGACATAAGTATTTGATTCATTTGATTGTGCCATGTCTTCCTCGGGCGTCCCCGACTTCATCTGCGATTCACATTCACAATTTGTTACTCATTTCTTCGTTCATTCGCTTTACATGCCCAAACCATCTAAGGGTTCCTTTCTTAATTTTACTAGTTACGTTTACACCAGCTTTGCATTCTTTGCGAATTTCGACATTTCTCACACATTTTCCACACATCCGCCTCGGGGAACCCATTTCGACAGCATTCAGTCTTATTTTTTATCTGAAAAATTACATAACTCAATTCTTGTATTTGAAACTGTATTTACTGTAAAGGCCATAAGACGTGAATTAAGGCTCTGCAACCGGGCCCGAAAAGAATAAGATGGAGAGACACGAAATTACGAATGTTAGAGGAGAGCGCTAACATTTACTGCGACAAAATCGATGCGAAAATTGCGAAAATGTTTAATAAAACACGACTCGTTTAAAATAGAGCAAAAATCTCGAGGGCATTATCTTAAACAGCATTTAAAGAAACACTGTGAATTTTTTCATACATATAACTTGTAAAATAACTGAAACAAACGTGTTAATAATAATTTTTGGAGCATACTTTCCGATTTTTTTCTATCGAGGGAATTTTATATAATTTGCGTTTCGGCGTGGGCAAAGTCTAGATATTATCTTCAAGAATAACATATATATATTTTTAAGAGCTTTAAAACTTGCCGTGTTTAAGGGAAATATGTAATAAATTGGTACAAATCCGGGTTGCGGGCCCTTAAGCACGTAAAACATTGACCGCGTACTTAATTTTTTTATAGCTGTGTTTTAAATGAGTCCATGGGGAAATTGAACTTGCTATGAAGCCGTAAAAAAACCTCAACGCACGTTCAATTTATTGTTGTTACGGAACATCGCATCCGAGATAGCCAATCAGAGGTGAGTAACTAATTCAAAACTAAATTATTAGAGTTTTTGAAGTAAAAACTCCTTTGGCACCGTTGTCATTTGAAACTCGATGAAACGAAAGCGAGCGACACTAAAAAGAGACCAACACATACTTCTGTAGGATTTAGCCTGGGAGGCGTTCGAGATGTGGATCTACAGAAGAATACAGAGTTAAGGTTTTTTATTCTGTGTACCTAAATATATTGTGTACATGTGTGAGGAAGAAGAATATATGTTATTTTTAATTTTTAACTTTATGAGTAAAACCTCAAATTGTAATATTTAAATAAATGAAGACAATATAAGCGAAACTCAATCGAAAATCTGGAAACAGAAAAATCAGAAAAACATATTGACACCTCTGGGACTCGAACCCAGGACCTCTTGCTTTCCGGGCAAACGCGCTAACCACTGCGCCACGGTGTCGATATGAAATTCGGTCATGTTTAACTGTACCATACTTCAACTAAGAACCACCTACATTATCTTCATTTTCAGGAGGAGAGATTTTAAGGAGGTAGTGCAACACGGCATATTAACCAAAAATAAATAACGATAAGACTTTTTCCCACCCGATGCCCGTGCTCTAGGGATTGCAATCCGTTTGCTGTTTGGGTAACCTATCAAACGGACTGCCCGTTTCTGCACTGCAGTCCAGGTACTTTGGGGCACCTGACCAGAGGTGGCTGTCAAATTCAACAGTGGAGTGCAATTGCGCTTTTACTGGGTGAGGTCATGTATTAATTCCCCTCAGGGCCTATGTCATCTTTGGGGATGCTGTGTTTTTTTTTACATGAGCCCCATACAGGAGGCCCTGACGAAAATAATTTCCCTCAGAGCCTATGTCATCTTTGGGGATGCTGTGAGGAGGGTTTTTTTTTAAGGAAAGAAAGGAGAGGAGAGTTCTGGGAAGGAAAAGGGTTTAAGGGGCGGGTAGGAATCTGGGGTTCAGTGTCTCCTGGTCATGCGCCTCCAAGAACTAGACAAACCTCACCCCATGAACCCGGGCATCCCTGCTAAATCACCAAACCACTTGGGGTGACCTATGGCAGAGGTGTTGGTTATCCAATAAAGGTTCCCGGGGCGGCGGTACCCATTCCCGCCTCCCAAAATGAAAGGTCTTTTAAGATAAAGATATGAGGAGGGTAGGAATACAGGAACAAAAAACTGTCCAAAGACGCGAAACTAGCCGTCCATAATGGAGTACTGGTACCTACCCTGATGTATGGCAGTGAGGCAGAGGAAGGATGAAAGTATACTGAACGCTGTAGAAATGAGATCCCTGAGGCGTATGTGTGGTAAAACCATATATGATCGTGTGAGAAACGTGGAAATTCGCAAAGAATGCAAGGCTGATGTAAGCGTAATGAGTAAGATCAAGAAAGGAACGCTCCGATGATTTGGGCATGAAGAGCGAATGAACGAGGAAAGGAGTGTAAGGAGAATATATGACGCAAATGTGAATGGTAGAAGAAGTCCGGACGCCCGAGGAAGACATGGCACGATCAAGTGAATCAGATACTTAAGAAAATTACATTTTCACTCATTTAACTAGAAATAATTATACACATTAAGATAAAATAAATATTTCAATACAGCGCTATTCTATTTCATTATTTTGTTTATTAAGAATAAATAAAAATAATTGTTTTTTAAATTTACCCAGCTTCTTTTCGTTTTTAATGTCATTTGGGAGGCAATTATATAAGTTGCCCCCCTCGTAACCAATGGATTGTTTATCATAGTTAGTGTGGATGGTATTTAAATGTATGTTATCGCTTTGTCGTGTAAAGTGTTTATGTATTTGGGACGTTTTAATGAATTCTGTGTTTGGGTGTACGAGATTATTTTGTATATAAGGAGACATGTATTGTATTCAGATACTTGAGTCGGGCCATGTCAAAAGTCAGAATAATAGAGGAGTATGTATGAGACGATGTATGAATGTGAGTGAGGCAAAGAGTGTGTGCCAAGACCGAGTTGTTTGGCGGTCCGTCCCCTCTGCCTACCCCTACGGGGAAACGGCGTGTTGGTTAGTTAGTTAGTTAATTATTAAAATTGTCACTGTTGAAGGAGGCCAATAATATCACGCTTAATAACGGCTTATTGACTCGAAGCATCGGCTATCTGCTAATCTTATCGATAAGGAGTTCACCATAATGTGATAAGGCAAGATTAAATACACCTCCACTGTGTTGACTTATTCACTAGACTAGGGTACCTGCAGCCACTGAATAAATCTACCGATAGAAAGGTGTCCCTGTGCCCGAAGTGAGGCCTATTCTTACTTACTTCGGGAAAAATTATTGGTCTAAATTTAACGGTTATGGACAACTCAGAATCATTTATTATTTATTTATTTATTATGAATTAACGCCGATTAACGGCTTTTACATAGGAATTGCAATAATTTGAAAGAATGTAGGTACATAGTTAAGAAAAAAAATTAATATGACAACAAATTAAAAAGCACATATTGAAGTGACAGTATAAAGTAAAAATAGTAAGCTATTATAAATACAAACATGAAGAAAAAGAAAACCTCATATACATGATTGTGTACAAGATATTATGAACTAAAAAATTACTACGTAAAGTACGTAGTAATGAATTTAAACATTCCAGAAATAAACATTGATGAACAATATAAACATTCAAAGTATATTAGATTATAATCTAACTGAGAAGCGCTGACAAACAGCTTTAATTATATAATGTTTGTATGTTGATAATCTTTCAATATTTATCACATCATCAACAACATATTTGTAACCAAGCATATGCAGGCGATTTATTATGGCATATAATTCAGCATTAGATCCTGTATTATTACAATGGTAAGGTAATTTGTGGCTACTCGGTACATGAAAACATATTAACAAAAGAAGTTCAGGAGAGTTCAACAAGTTATTAACAATTTTAAATAAATAAAATAAATCAGATCAAATTCTTCTTTCTTTTAATGTATCAAGTCCCAGTAGATGTAACAGGGAGAAGTAATTAATGTTTTCAATAATTGATATTCCCAATTTAAAATTAATGTGACGTAAGAATTTATGTTGGACACGCTCAAGTGAAAATTCATGTGTACTGTAATATGGATTCCAAATTGTGGAATTATATTCTAGTTGGCTTCTAACAAGAGAAGTGTAAGCATGCAATCATCCTCGTTTAAAAATCATTAAAAGTGATAAAAATATATATGTATTTAAAAAAAAATCATTTGCGCAGTTCACAGAAGTTCCGTAGAAGTGAAACATTCAGAAAACTAAACTTGGAGAGAAAGAGACGAATACAGAGTATCAGAAGAGTGGGATAATTGTAGGGTTTATTTATTAAAAATTATTTTATTTTGTATTATACGAAGCACCGTACAAAGAGAACACCGATTAGTCAATCTCGTCCTCTCGTATGTTAAATCCTCGTTTTGTGTCACTCGTTTTCGTTTCATCGAGTATCAAATCACAACGGTGCTAAAGAAGTTTTCACTTGAAAATTGGTTAAATAGGTTACGTTAGGTTAGGTTATGGGCTATTTTTAATTTTTTTAAGTGAATAATATAATCGGTCTCCTCTTTGTGCGGTGCTTCATAGCCTCCCCACACTAGTCTACTTTTGTTTTACGAAGGTTTCATTTCTACCGCGTGCGAACTACACGCTGTATTTTTAATTTTTAATGACTTTTCAAAGCGGTATTGAGATTGCATAATTCTGAGTTGTCACGGAACCAAAACAAACATCTTCAAATATCAATATTCTTCGTTCAGAAAATCTCTGCGGCCGAGGGGTAAGGCACTCGACCAGCAGATTCAAAAGTCATGAGTTTAAATCCCGGCGGGCGCAAAAAGATTTTAGATAATTAATTTGTGTTTCGCAATAAATTAATAGTTTAAGACGACAATATGCCCTAAAATATATTCAGAATCTTAACGGCGTAAGTAAATAAGCCGTAGATACAAATTGCAACTCGCGACCCGTATATTGGACGGACCTACTGTCGAATTTGCCCCATGAAAGAAAAGAAGAAGAAGGCGATTAATGCGGGAATCGTCTTCTTCATACCTCGCATTCCTTGTGCGAACATGGAAATAAAAAGTTGTTATAGTAACGAATTCGCCGGAAATTATTAAAATGTGAGTTTTGAGCAAACAAAATTGTTAGGATTGTGTACCGCCTTTGTGATGCTCTCAGTATCGCCCTGGTGAAAGACCACAATTCAGAATTGAGTCTTTGCTTAAAATAGCTTTAGCCGTGTTTGTTAGCCAAATCTGAATAGCCAGATATTATCCACCTTCTCTTACACTATCTGCCTTTTCTTCCCACTACTCTCAGCCTCAAAACATACCCCAATAGGGTATACTATAATCTCTAAAAATAAGCAGTATAGAAAGCTGGTGAAATTAAACTGTTTAGAAATTGTTACCCACAGTAAAACGCTTACAAATACCCACAGTATCAAGACAAAATACACCATTCTACTGCAGCATTCATAAACGTAACTACTTAGCCGAATCTCCGATAAACGGTTTTATCCATGATTCCAATACTTTATTTACAAGGAAGTGTTTGTTAGGATTGGATGCAAAGGGTGAATTAGGTATCAAAATTATAAAGCTGATAACTCTAAGGATAGTAAAGATACTGTTTATTTACTTAAGGTCTCAAATTAAAAAAGAAAGGCACTCCGTTTCAAGTAAGTATTCGATAATATATTCACAATTTTCTTACTTGCATTATTCTTACACGAAAGCTCGGTCCCGGGGATCTAAGTCACCCTTAGGTCGTTGGTTGCTTCAGTTAAAAAAAAAAAAAAGATGAATAAAAGCGTACATTTATTTATGAAATGCTAGAGAACGAAACATACACAATCAAAAACGTGCAACGTCACCACAATCACCACGTAACTGTCAACGAGACATCAACAGCTGGGTTAGGTATCTATTTTACCAACTGATGATTGGCTACTAGAATACACAGCAGGGGTTCAGCCAAGCGCCGAACCATTTTTATACAATATTATATTTATTGTACAATATTATATTTATTGTAGTCATTTTTTAGTTTTTTTTTTAGATGCGGTTCGAGGTGGGTAGGTTGAGAGAGTCCGACTAGAGAAGTTTAGGTCAGGTCTCCCTCAACCAATCTCTACCGATCCGACCTACTAAGCAATAAGGGACCTCGGAATAACCTTTACTAATAAAGCTATGAAAATGCTGGGTTTCATTCTAAGACTATGTAAAGATTTCAAAAACATTCATACATTTAAATTACTATATACAACTCTGGTTAGGAGTCATTTAGAATATAATTCGCCCATATGGAACCCTCTCTACAAAAGCCACGCAAACTCCATTGAATAAATCCAACGCAAATTTCTCAGATCAATTAATTTCAAATTCGGAATTCCCGCGGATAACATAAACTATGATTCTCTATTACAAAAAATGCGACTCTTATCGTTAAAAGATAGAAGAATACTCAATGATCTTATTTTTTTATTTAAAATAAACAATAACTGGTTTGACTCCCCTGAATTGGTATCGTTAATAAATTATCATGTACCTAGTAGAACAACTCGACTCAAAACACCGTATTATTGCAACAACACTCTCAGTAATGCAGAACAAAATTCAATAATACATCGTTTACACACTTTAGGTAATGAATTTGCTCATATCGATCATGCCGAAAGTCTGTCATCATACAAAAGATGCATTAGACAAAATTTATCTGCTAGTACTACCACGTAATCTAAATAAATAATCATGTAACCATAATATTATGTCTTACCAGTATGCACTCTAATACCTATGGCTTAGAAACATATCATAGTTACCTACTTTTCATATCGCTTTGTATACTCCGTAATACCTTCCTTTTATTTATTATATATTTTTTTTTAATTTTTGGTTATCTTCAATATTTGGCTCCTAAGAGCATTTCTTACTGTTTACTTGTCATACTTTTTTATATTTATAACTTTTGTAATTTATATTATTTACAAAGGTAACTTATAGTTTATATTATTTCCTGCCTTTCAACTTTTTATCTTAACTTTTTACTTTTACATTATACTTTATATTTTATAGTTTACACTTTTACTTTATACTTTCATTTTATACATCATAATTCTATTTACTACTCATTACCTTAACTCCTTTCTTTTACCTTTTGTTTTTTATATTTAACTTTACATTTATATGTCACTTTCTTATGTTATTGTATTATAATATATATAAATATAATTATGTCAATGGCACATGTTGTGCCGTATGTTTTTGAAATAAATAAATAAATAAATAGGTAGGCGAACGCATTCGCTGTCCAGACCTCGAAAAACCGCTGCTAAGTCACCGTGGGGTGACCTATTGCAGGGGTGTTGGTTATCCAAAAAAAGGCGGTAACCAAATCCGCCTCCTAAATTATTATCTACATAATTAATGTCGAAGAATTACAAAAAAATTATAATAAGATGACATTTCTAGAAAGTGCTTATTCAGTGGAGTGGAGATCCACTGACTGAGATAAGCAATACCTATCAGCCAAGATAAGCAAGGGAACCAGTGTCGCCATCTCTGATAAAGCCATATTTGATTGAAGCGACCGATTTCAACTTAGATTTGGTTATAAATTAAATTACGAATGTACCAAATTGATTTATTAAAATTTATGGAACTGTATCAGCTATTTTTTATGCGTGTTGCAAATTTATGTTTATTACTTTTTTACATTAGCTCCACACAGGAGACCCTGAGGAAAATAATTTTCCTCGGGACCTATGTCATCTGAGAAGCTGTGTGGGGGGTCTTTTTGAGGAGAGGAAGCAATGAACATTGGTCTCGATGATACCCATTTTGTAGGAAGGAGGAAACACAAAGGCCGGCAAATCGTTCCACAGCCGAGCTGTTGAACACAAGAACGAGTTAAATAAGCGACCCGTTGTCATGTGACAAATTTCAACCGTATACATATGTTGGGCAAGCGTTTGGCGTGTTTCTCGACTACGCACCGGTGCCGAAGGGATCAATGACGCTAGTTCCTCGGAGCATCTTCCATTGTAATTCTGGTAGAACAAGGATAGCATTCCCACCCGACGCCTGTGCTCTAAAGATTGCAATCCGTCCGATTAAGGTGGGAGAATCTATCAAACGGACCGCCGTTTCTGCAGAGTCGATGGTAGTTTTAGTATTTTTGGGCTCCAGACCATAGGTGGCTGCCAAATTCAACCGTGGGGCGCACTTGAGATTAGTACAGGGTTAGCAGTTATGTACTACCTGCAGTATCTGCGGGCCCTGTACAGTGCGCCCAGTTTTTGAGAGGCTAACTTAACTTTGGCTTCGATGGAGCCCCCATATACAGGGTGTTAAGGGACGTACTTGACTTACTTTAACCAGTGATTCCTGACATTATTTGGAGTAAAAAATGTAAATGAAATTTTGGTCTCCGGTGACATTTTTGATGTTTTTTTTTTTTTCTACAAAAACATAAAAAATGGTACTTGTTGAACAGTTGGAGGTGGGGTAAGGGGTTCGTCGGACAACCGGCTGAGTGACCAGTGACGACATGACGAAGAATTTTTTTTTGTTTGATTTTGAAGAAAAAATATTTGAAAAAAAAAAAAATCCTCAAAAAAAGTCACCGGAAACCAAAATTTCATTTACATTTTTTACTCCAAATAATGTCAGGAATCACTGGTTAAAGTAAGTAAAGTAAGTCAAGTACGTCCCTTAACACCCTGTATGTATGGGGGTATACCGGGTATGGGTACCGCCGCCCCAGGAACCATTTATTGGATAACCAACACCTCTGTCATAGGTCACCCCCAGTGGTGACTTAACAGGAGTGCCCAAGTTCATGGGGGTGAGGTTTGTCCGGATCTTAGCGGCAGCTGCGTGGCAGGCCAGATCGCGAGACTGGTTGAGGAAGACTTTTTGACCTCTCCAACAAGACTCTCTCGGAGCATCCTTTCTATTGCCTTGCACCGCAGTAGGAGGGATAGATTCATACATCCGTCACTGGATACACTGACCCCTCGATTTCTATCTACCTCTCATACCTTTTTTCCTTGTCAGTACTTCTTCACTTTCCATTCCTAAAAATACCCTCCACACAGCATCCCCAAAGACGACATAGGCCCTGGTGGGAATTATTTTCAATAACATAGACAGAAATAACAATGTACGTTATTTCTGTCTAAAGTTAAAGCCTCGATGACATTGGGCGAGTTTACAAGCTGCTATCTGGAAAATTCATTATCTATTAGTAAACTCGCTCGGTGTCATCATAATACCAGCTAACTAGCAGATTGTTGACTATCTACGAAAAAAATTGAAAGGTCGTCAACTTTACTCACTCAAGATGGCGGCCCACCAACAGCTGATTTCGTAACTGCCAGAATTAGTTCGCGCGGGAGTCGTAATTCTCGCTACTGGTTAGCGTGTGGCGCTAGGTGCGAGCTAAGTTTTCTACAAAATGTCGATAGAATTTGTTCGCGGGGGAGTCGTTATTTTAGCTGCTACTGTCGCTACTGAGCGAGTAGACAGTTTTGTCAGAGATTGTCATCATGACAATCTATCTCACTCGCCGATTCACCCGCTTTTAAACTTATCGGTTAGCTTGTAAACTCGCTCAATGTAATCAAGGATTAACCCAAATAAAATAAGATAATAGAATTCTGTCAAATCTAATAGATAATAATCTACATGGATTTACTACATCTCTCCCTACACTTATAAGATAACTCTCTTTATGGGATTTACCCACTGTTCTGTTTTAATTGTGTTCAAATTAATATGTCATCATCATCATCACTCTTGGCTCTACAACCCCTGGTGGGTCTTGGCCTCCTCAAGAGTGTTCCTACACTCATCACCCATCACGGTTTTGTGCCAACTCTCTCCAGTTTACAATCTCCAAGGTGGATATATCTTTGTCGCTCCAACTTAATCTCGGTCTTCCCAGGCTCCTTCGCCCTATCGGTCTTGAGTTCAGCAGGGACTTTGGTGCTTGATGCTCGGTCATTCTCTCTACACGACCCAGCCACCGAAGTCTTCCCAGTTTTATACATTTTGTAATTGTTGTTTTGTAATCCAATTAATATGTTCTCGTTGTTTGTTTTTGGGGTGTTATGCCGTGTTGCGCTACCTCCTTCTTTAGCCGTGGTGATTGTTTAGATGTGGTGTGATTTCTACCGGATCTGCCCTGATGATGGACACTGCAACGCTGTCCGAAACGTTGGCTAAAGAAGGAGGTAGCGCAACACGGCATAACACCCCAAAAACAAATATCGAAAATACTTTTGACCGTGAAAATCTTAAAACATATCTAAATTAATATGTATTTAACCTTAAATATTCGTGTAACCATGATATTCATTTATGTACCTCTACGCCTGTCTCGACACAGGTATATCCTAGTGAGACAGGCATCGAAAAAATCCCATGTAAACATACTTTATATAGAAAAATAAGAATAATATTACCTTGTAATCTTTTTATACGACTCGCTGTCTTTCTTCTAAACGATCCGCCTAACGCAAGAAAGATTGTGTACTAATGCATAGTGACAGCTAAAGGAATATACTAGTGATACAAGGTACGGCAGGAAGGGATGAAACCAGGTCAGGGGTCGCGACCCCGTGTGTCTGTGCGTCCGTGTGTGTGTGCTGGTCCGCAGCGGTGCGAGCAGTATCGATCTAACATTTACACTCACATCAGTTTGTCTGTGCCTAAACCTGTTGTACAGCGGGTATAGTCTATGTTATTTTAGACAGGGAGGATTTTATACTATACGGGCCAGGTAAAACTAACATCTGAGGATTAATATATATAAAACAAATACAAAACTGAACTAGAACAACGACGACCTCTGTAGTCCAGTGGGTAAGACTCTTGACTCACAATCCGGAGGTCGCGGGTTCGAACCCGGCATGCGCAAATAAATTTTATTTGATTAATTTGTGTTATTTCACAATTAATTCATTTAAAAAATAATATATAGTATATTTGCGGCATGTTCCAGAGTGGAAGATACTATCAGTATCGCCCTGGTGTAAGACCACCATTCAGAATTGAAACGTTGCTTGAAAATGGCTTTAGCCGTGTTTGGTGACCAGATCTGAATAGCCAGGTACTTCCCAACCTTCCTCTTCCCCACCTCCTTCCCCTCCCCATTACCTTCAGCCTCACAACATACCCCAATTGGGGATGCCATAGTCTCACTGGCTCCAGACGGGAGCAGTTGAGATTCTTGTGCGGTATTCACTGAAAAAAAAAAAAAAAAAAAAAAAACGACGTTCACCAATATAATATACGACAACAAATTACATATTATATCAAAAATACACACAACAAAGTTCGGACTGAAATTATTAGAATACATTGCCTACACTAACTATAACAAATTGCCTGAAGAATTAAGACAGGTATATGCCTCTAATCTCGAAAACGATATATTGAAATCCTATTTTTTCAAATGTTATTTAGAAAACGGGTCATAAGTAGGTACAGATTCTGTTCTGATAGCTATCCTGATTATCTCCAAGTACCAAACTTTGTACATCCAGATATGATGGACGCAGTTTATATATTTTTTAAATCTTGTCATGTGTTTTGTATGTAAACATCGTGTGTTAGGTCTGTATATTTTTAAGCCGGCACCTTTTATTGTATTTTCCTGTTTTTGCTTTTTTTATGCATTTCTATGGTCCATCATGAAGGATACTTTATTTTAACTTTTTGACACCAACAGTACATAAATCAAATGAGTGGTTATAATAAATCATAAAATTTTATAAGACATGTTTCTGTGAAATATTTGTAAAGTGATTCTTCATATGTTGTGTATGTATGTTGCTTCTGTGAAATGTTTTGTAAATTTTTTCTTCATTTATTGTACCTGCATATTGGATTGGGTTGGGTTTAACTTTTCAAAAGTACCAATTGGCGATCCCTTAATGAGTTTTGATAACTCATGGGAATGCAACTTCGTTGTATGTTTTATTGAAATAAATATATATATTATATATATAATCTCGTGTCACAGTGTTTGTGGTCGCACTCCTCCAAAACAGCTCGACCGATTTTTATGAATTTACGATGTATATTTGGTAGGTACGAGAATAGGTCGTTAAGAACATATTTCATACCGATAAGTGATTAGGGTTCCCCTATCCAGAAAAAAATATTCAATTTTTGTATTTTTTTAAATTTAGCATAAAAAAATACGTATAACTCCAAATTTTTACCCTCCTACCCTCACCCTCCCATTTTTTAATCGCGATTTTAGTATTTTTGTATGAACAAATATAAGTGGTTCGTATTTCAAACAGAACGAAATTATTTATGTTGTTGAATGACAGATGGCGTTACGTCCGCCTCATCGAAATTTCATTCACACATAGAAATAATTTGTATGGCAGAACAACGTTTGCAGGGTCAGCTAGTTGTTTTATAATATTGTAAGTCAACATGTTATATTGTCAGATTCCAAGAGACAAACCCATACATCTATAGAATTTAGCCTGCAAGAGAATGATAAGACTAATCGGTTTCCTCTCTGTGCGGTTCTTTGAAGCTTTTTCAAAATCAAGAAAGCTTTAGTTACGAATTAACTAGAATTACCGTCATAATATCCCGTGATTTATCTTAATACTGTGACAATATACGCAATAGGATAACAAAGAGATCGGGAAAGACCCAAATCCTTTGTCCCGGAAACGTACGGCGTCCTCTCTCTACCACCCTACCCCACCATCAACTAGACCAGAGGTTCCCAACCTTGTTGGACCCACTGTTGAACTTTTCTAATATACAGGATGTTGACGATTGTTGTGATTCCTGACATTAATTGGAGTAAAAAATGTAAATGAAACTTTAGTCTTCGGTGGCAATTTAATATTTTTTAAAAGCATTAAAAATTACTAATTCAATCATATTACACTTATATACCAATATGTTAGAAAAATCCACTAAAACACGATAAAAAGCTCGCATTTTACATTGAGGCATTTTGACAGACGAAGATTCTAGAGAAATCTACGAAACACGAATTTTCGAATTACCATATTTCGTAAATAAGTGGAGTACACTGCCATCTGTTGAATTTAATATAAGTTGTATCTTTCCACCTACTAAAAAACGTCAAAATTGAACCGCGGGCGTATTTTAAAATATAAAAAAAAAATTGCGCATCTAGGGAAAATTTGCCGAAATTCAACAGCTAAGCTATCCCTGATGTTTTAGGTGGTGCTGAAATTCGGCAAAAAGCGCTCCAGTGATTAAGAACGTTCTTTAATACCCAGTATTTCTTCCTGTTTTACAGTTTACAGTCAACACTAAACAATGGAGACCGTCAAGTTAGAGAATAATGAGTAACTTACCCGTAAGGATACGCAGTTAGGTTAGGTTGGTACTTTTGAATATATCTGAAACAGGAGAAAACATGTCGATATTAGAATGACAACATTGTTGCAAAACATGTAATAATAATTATCGAAAACAAAGTTTTATATTGCTATAATAGAGGACGCCTACGAAAAATTAACTCCTCACGCCTAGGGCCTATTTTGTCGGAAGGCAAAATATTTCCGCTTTGCAATAAAATCCAAATAAAAGGAATATTTCTGAACGGATCCAAAAACTAAACACTGTTTATGAAAGGTAATGGAAATACGTTTTCAAATATCTTTACATATTATAAAACAAAGTCCTCCGCCGCGTCTGTTTGTCTGTCTATTCACGATAAACTCAAAAACTACTAAGCGGGTTTTCATGCGCTTTTCACCAATAGGTAGAGCGATTCATGAGGAAGGTTTAGGTGTATAATTTTGTCAAGGTTTTGTGTAAATTGGTTGAAATATATAATATTTAAAGGAATGAGAGAATGTCTGTATGTGGTGAACGAGCGGACTGGTAAGCGGGTGGTGTGGATTTGATATGTATGCAAATCTACTCTTGGTAGAGGTTATCGAGGAATTTTGCACATGTGACCTTCAAAACAAGAAGAAGGTCACTGTCCACTTGATTTCGAAAACTCTATGTAAAGCCCGGGCATCTCCGGGGACTTCAGATAGTTCGATAATAAAAATTTGTAATGCAAACGTAAGAAAGTTTTCCAAATGGCTCCACTTTACGTTTTTTCTAACTTTAAAGTATTAATAAAGAAAAAAATAGAAGAGCACACACATATTTCATTAGGTAAATGTATCATCAACTCCTTTTATTCTGGTGTAAAAATCTATTATTTGTATACATAAAAATGAATCGCCGAAATGTACGTACGCGAATAACTTCCGAACGACTGCACCAAATTGGATAATTCTTTTTTTGTGTGTGCTATTGTCAGGGTCATTGAGTTAATTGTTTATGGGTCATGGTCAGGGAGGCGGGAATGGGTACCGCCGCCCCAGGAACCTTTATTGGATAACCAACACCTCTGCCATAGGTCACCTCAAGTGGTTCGATACGTTTGGTGATTTAGCAGGCGTGCCCGGGTTCATGGGGTGAGGTTTGTCTAGGTTTTGGAGGCGGATGACCAAGACACACTGAACCCCAGATTCCTATCCTGTGCTATTGTCAGGGTCATTGAGTTAATTGTTTATGGGTCATGGTCAGGGAGGCGGGAATGGGTACCGCCGCCTCAGGAACCTTTATTGGATAACCAACACCTCTGCCATAGGTCACCCCAAGTGGTTCGCTACGTTTGGTGATTTAGCAGGGGTGCCCAGGTTCATGGGGTGAGGTTTGTCTAGGTTTTGGAGGCGGATGACCAAGATACACTGAACCCCAGATTCCTATCCACCCCTTAAACCCTTTTCCTTCCCAGAACTCTCTCCTTCCTTTGGGACGAATGGGAAAGGACACGCAGGGAGAAACCATTTATTTATTAAATGGCGTAGCAACGCATGCCAGGTACCAGCTAGTAAATAATAAAAAATATCCATAGATTCATTTTTTTTTTTAAATCCCTGTCGTAAACTTTGATTTCATGAAGGCTTATTACATCTTAAATATTTTTTGGTTAATTTTTAGATTTAATATAAAACGTGGTGTTTTATTCTTTCTAACTTCGTTTAAATCATATTTTAACTACGATGATAGCAAGTGAGACACGACGATTTCTATGAGACATACGGTGTTCCAAAAACCGAACAATTTAGCTAGAGGGTGTTTTGCATGGAACTAAGATAATATCCATACTCTTAGGTTTAAATCATATTTTAACTACGATGATAGCAAGTGAGACACGACGATTTCTATGAGACATACGGTGTTCCAAAAACCGAACAATTTAGATAGAGGGTATTTTGCTATTATGCAAGTTTTTTTTATAAACGAACAGTATCAGATTTATAAAAGCTTTGTATTATTTCCGCACTGCAATTAAAGCTCTATAAATGAAATATTTCTAAATGTAGCCGAATACTAAAACTTTTGTTATAATACATTACAATTGTTATATTAAAAGTAAATATTAACGTTTGTAAATATTAAAAATTAGAATGCAAACATAAAAAATAGTATATTAAAATATAAGTGGATAAACAGGTCTTTAAAACACGCGCGATTTTTCGAGCACGACGGCGTAGCCGAGTGCTCGAAATAAAGCAAGTGTTTTAAAGACCAGTTATCCACGAATACTTTACGCTATTTTTTTTTATTGGTACACTTTGAAAACATAAATATTGATATTATTATTAAAAAATTGGAAATAAGAACTATTAATGAATCCGATAAGTGACATCACAATATCTTGTTGTCATGGAAATGAAAAACACAAACATTAATTTGCAATCTGTCACATAAGATTAATAGTTGACATCACAGTTTTTACTAGTTATTGTGTGTTGTAAAATGAGTTCTAACATTGATAATTTTAATACCAAAGCAGAATCGCGGTTAATACCTGAAAAATCCAAAGACGTTTATAAAAAAGAATATGAAAGGTTCATAACATGGATGGAGGAGTACAACGTAGTAGATGTAGATGAACGAGTTGTGCTTGCTTACCTTCAGAAAATGTCGGAACAGTACAAAGCATCGACTATGTGGGCCATACATTCGAAATTGCAATATCTGTTGAGGATAAATAAAGGGGTTGATTTAAAATCATTTGTGAAAGTGCATGCATTCATGAAGGCAATTAGCAAGGATGACGTTGCTAAGAAGGCGTATGTATTCAAAGAAGATGATTTGCGGAAGTTTTTCACGGAAGCACCGGACATTACGTACTTATTTATAGTTAAAAGTTGACATTTAGACTTCACATTTTGTTGATTTGTTGATGTTGCCATGGTAACTTTAAAAAACGCGCGTTCCATAAAGTGAGATTTAAACACGCTAGAGCGTACTTTAAATGAGTAAAAAAGGGCACCAATAAAAAAAAATTGTAAAAATGACTCAAGTGATGTTTTTTTATGAGAAAACTGTACTAAAATTACGGATTACGAGCAGACCCGACCACGCGTTGCTGTGGCTAACAAAACACAACGCCATACACTGGATGGTTATCCAACCTTTATAACTACCGCCGTCTTTGAGTGTATCGCGTAGAGACAGGCAGATGCCGCGGAAGACTTTAATTTATAATACGTAGAGATGGTGTGAAAGATTGTAATAATGGGCGTGAAATGCTTGGGGTAACTAACGTATTTAAGATAATAAGGATAAATACTGTATCAGTGTAAATAACTTACCAATTACCGCAATGTATGTGACCATTTTTTGGAAGATGGAATAGGTATAGTAAGCTATCCGCAAAAGACAGATATATGCCATAGTGGACTTTTTTGTAGTATAAAAGAGGAATATCCCACCATGCATTGTTTTGTTATATCTCAAAGGGATTAGGCAGTGTTTCTCGATGAAAGCTACCAGGCGGCTTTACTTTCTCGGACACTTCTAACAATTGACGTCATGTTTCAACCAATTTACACAAATCCTTGATAAATTACTAACCTAAACCTTCCTCACGAAACACTCCATCTATTGGTGAAAACCGCATGAAAATCCGTTCAGTAGTTTTTTTTTAATTTATCGCGAACAGACAGACAGACGACGCGGAGGACTTTAATTTATAATATGCATATTATTTTATATAAATGTATAATAAACAATTTTTTCACCACACTTTTTTACCATTTCATGCAAGAATAATTAATAAAAAATTAACAATGTCTAACGGCGCGTAGGCGATTTGCCGGTGTAAACTGTATCTACAAAGTAAGTTTTTTTTAAATGTATTTCTATGGACAACTTTAAATAGAGATATAAAGCTTGATTTAATATGGATCTTCTACTTTTTGTTTTAGTAACTGGAACAATAACCGAGTAATAACGATTTATTTGCGAACACACGCGTTAGCTTGAAAACAAGCTAATTGTACTTCACTGCTATTGTTATATTATCGTGTAAATACGTTTAGGGGTCGGAGTGGTTAAGGGCAAACCACCACCGCTCTATGCTCCAGTTCCGAACAACCACCGCTGTCTATCCCAGTTAACCTTGCCTATAAAACTGCCCTTATCAATAATATTTGTATCGTCTTTCTTGTCTCTTGTGTCACGAGGAACACGTGGCACAGTGCGGCACATGGCACTGTATGACACTCCGGAGTCACTGGTAAAAACAGACTTGGTCCGTCCGTCTCGGCGTCAGAGGAATTCCAAGCACGCACTAAATATAGACAACTACTGTGTGCAGGGGGACTGGTATTCGATGCTAAAGCTTTCAAGGGCCCCTGCAGGGCGGGCACTGATTAACTAATAATACTTTGATAGATTCTCATCTTAACAAACGGATTGCTATCTTTACAGTAAAGGCATCAGACGGGAATGCTGTTCTTGTTCTGCCGGTATTACAATGGAAGATGCTTCGAGGAACTAGCGTCACTGATACCCTCGGCGCAGGTGTATAGTCGGGTACCACGACAACGCGCGCCTAGCATAAGTATCACATGAAAACGGATTGTTTCTACGACATTCGAAAAAATTGCAATGAAATTCGTATAAAAAATTGCAATAGGTGGCACGCGAGCTGTTTGAAAACTGAATGTATGGAATGCGGGAGGGGGGAGGGGAACTCGAGTGGGGGGGTTCGCGAGAGGAGGGGTTATCCCGGGAAGAGGGAAGGGAACGTGCGAGGGGGAAGGGAACTCGGGAGGGGGGTTCGCGGGACGGGGAAAGGGGAGAGTGGAGTGGGGAGAGGGAAAGTGGAGGAGGCGGAGTGAGAACGCGAGAGGGGAAGGGGACGCGGGAGAGGATGGGGAGGCGGAAGGGGAACGGGACGAATGGGAAAGGACACGCGGGGAAAAACAATTTATTTATTAAATGGCGGAGCAACGCATGCCTGGAACCAGCTTTATATAATTTGCTTTTTGGCGTGGGGAATGTGTAGATATTATCTTCAGAAAAAACATATGTTTTTTTAAGATTTTTAAAACTTAAATTGTTTAAGAAAAATATGTAATAAATCGGTAAAAATGCGAGACGCCGGGCATTAATCAAACTTAGATTTAAAAGACTGATTACCATCTTATAATTGGTGACCAGACAACTCAGAATGAAACCAACTCAGAAGCACCTCAGAAAGGTCATTAAGAGTGGTGATAAAAAAATATAAAAAAATTGTTAAATAGGTTAAGTTGGGTTAGGGTTACTGTCTATTTTAAAATTATTTTTTCATAGCTTTTAATGACCTTTCTGAGGTGTTTTTGAGTTGATTTCATTCTGAGATGCCATGGAACCCTTATAATTCAATTTCTTAACAAAGCTTATTTCAGAATTACTTAATTGTAGTAATTAATACCCACGATATATTTGCAACGGGTCCCTCTTCTCGGCCAAACCGACGGCGACGCATGCGTTTGGTTCAGAAGTTGTATGTAATTAAAGGACGTTCGTTCATCGGGAGTTCCAATTGGCCGACAGCCAATAAACACACTCTCGTGCGAAATGCGATCAGATACTCTTATATCTTCTTCCAATTCCAGCTGGCCTTCCAGATCTAGTCTGCGCTCCACCACTGCCACTAACTAATTAAACGATCATGTCGTTTCCCGCAGCGGTAGGCAGATAGGATGTACTGTCACACAACAGAGCTGTTGTCGTCACACTGGGTGTTCTCAATAAAAATGCTAACTTATTTGTTTTTTTTTTTACTAGAGCGTTTTTTGCCACAAAATGGCACCATTTAAAAGACTCCAGATACTAATATCTACAGCCTGTATGTCGGACGAATATCTACAGCTCATATGTTGGACTAATATCTACGAACTTCAGAGTGTTAACTAATTTCTGCAGAGCTAAGGTCGGACGAATATCTATGACGGTCCCAGTGTTGACTAATATCTACAGAGCGTAGATTGGACTAATATCTACAGAGGGCAGCTGAGTAGAGGTTGTACGGAAAAGCATAAATTAAGTAATTACTAATTACGTAAAGGCTTAAACGTTTAAAGTACATGAATTTTTTGCATAATATTACGTATTTTGCTGTTTACGAGGACAATAATTTATTGAACAAACATGGAGGTCATAATACAAAGATATTTATTTATTTCGAAATACACGGCACCACAACTTAACCTAACCTAACCTAACTGACATAGAAATGGTCATGGTAACAGACTAAATAATTTAGAAGCACTCGAAATAAAGAAAGCTGTTAAAACAAAAACCCAAATCCTTAATAATCAGCTAAATGTGTCCAATAGTCCGATATTAGGGATTTTTTCATACATAAATAAATTAAGTTTTTTAAACTGCATACGCAATATTACGTTATTCCAATATGCTATACATAATTGCAAATCCGACCTCTGCCAGTGCTGTAGATATTCGTCAACACTTTGGTTCTCACAGATATTATTCAGCAGTTTGAGCTGTAGATATTCGTACGCACTTTGGTTCTCATAGATATTAGTTCGATTTTTTTCAGTTATTGGAATTCCTGTAGATATTAGTAGACGCCGCCCATTTAAAGTACCTCAGATTGCCTTGCTTGCCAGTTTTATGCAAATTTTCCTTAGACGCATTAATATTTTTTTTTCAATTTTACCATATTAAAATTCGAAGATATGATTTTTTTTAATGTCGGCGGAAAAGATTCAAAATGGTCACCAAAAAATCACGAGCAACCGGAGGAAAAAGTTAAATAATAATAATAATAATGTTTATTCCAGGATGTGGGGAGGATAGTGCAATCCCACACGTCCCATAAAGTTGTACATATTTACACAACAGATAAAGTAAAAAAAAGCAAATAGAACAAACAAATATAAAAGACATAAGCGATAATAGAAATAAAATAAATGATCAATTATAATGTAGGACGTGGTCTGGAGTGAGCTAGGGCCCAGCGCTCGCTCAGGAGTGGCGCTTGGTGCTGGAAGGCTGCGATCACCACTTTGTTGTCGGAAGCCATTAGCCGCATCCTGGCTCCAGTGACCCGGTGTCTCATCAGACCGGCGAATCCGTGTAGTCCTAGCTCCGTAAACATTGAAGATGCGCTGCTGTATCCAAATATAATTCTGCAAGCATCATTATATTGGATCCGCAGTCGTTCTATTGAGCTGGTACGGTAGTGACACCATGTTTCACATGTATATAGGTTAGTGCAAAATGCATTGAACAATGTTTTTTTTACATTGTTACTGCATTTGAAGAATCTTCGGGCAATCATATTAGACAGTATACTGATACTTCTCCGCTGTCGTTCAATATCACCGTCATCCGAGAGGTCTTCAGTAATAATGTGTCCCAAGTATTTTACAATCTTAGATGCGTTTATATTTTCCTCATTAAGTTTTACAGGGAGCATTTTCTCGGGATTTTTTCCATGGTGGAATGCGATTAGTTCCGTCTTCTTGGGGTTGTACATCATGTTGTGGTCATTTGCATATTCTTCACAGATTTTTAATAATGTTCTCAACCCCTTGATCGACGGAGCTAGGAGAATCATGTCGTCCGCATAACTTATGTGATTTAGGCATAAATTATTAATACGACAGCCCGCCCTGGTGTCCAGGCGATTTGATAATTCGTCCATGTATACATTGAACAGGATTGGGGACATACACCCTCCTTGCCTTACTCCTGATCGCAAATATATCGGTTGGGAGTACGTACTTGCCCACCGTACAACGTTTTCCTGCTGAGAGTGCCATCGGGATAGTGTGTTGATATACATAGTAGGTATATTTCTAGCTTTCAATTTCTCCCATAAGGTTTTATGACAGACCCTGTCGAACGCTTTGCTCAGATCTAAGAAGCATCCGTATACAGTAGTTTTTCGTTTCTTGTAATATTCTATTATTTGCTTAGCGGAGTATATTGCCATATTAGTGGATAATCTGTACTTAAAAATCGCGCTGTCGCTCCAGTGGTTAATCTCCAAAATAATTTCAATATGGAGTGATATGGAGTCCTGGTACCTACCCTGATATATGGTAGTGAGGCATGGAACTGGCAGAGGAAGGATGAAAGTAAACTGAATGCTGTTGAAATGGGATCCTTGAGGCGTATCATCACTACATAGTATAAAATGAAGTCGCTCAAAATGTATGTGCGCATAGATCTTTTAAACTACGCAACGGATTTT
This sequence comes from Limnephilus rhombicus, assembly GCA_929108145.2. Taxonomy (NCBI): domain Eukaryota; kingdom Metazoa; phylum Arthropoda; class Insecta; order Trichoptera; family Limnephilidae; genus Limnephilus; species Limnephilus rhombicus. The sequence continues at coordinate 7,253,408 of OV815290.1, read as the reverse complement.
CATGCGGTTTTCACCAATGGATAGAGTGATTCAAGAGAAAGGTTTATATGTATAATACATGCTTATTATAGTAGAGAAAAGCCAAGAAATTCAAGGTGGGTATTTTATAAAGGTTGGGTAATGGCGTTGTGTTTCGTTAGCGACAGCAACGTGTGGCCGGGTCTGCTAGTGTGTGATAAAACCATACATATATAATCGTGCGAGAAATGTGGATATCCGCAAAGAATGCAAGGCTGATATAAGCATAATGAGTAAGATTAAGAAAGGGACCCTCAGATGGTTTGGGTATGTAGACCGAATGAAAAAAGAAAATAGTGTGAGAAGAATATATGAAGCAAATGTGAATGGTAGAAGTCGGGGACGCCCTAGGAAGACAGGGCACGATCAAGTGAATCAGATACTTGAGTCGGGCCATGTCAAAAGTTAGAATAATAGAAGAGTATGTATGAGACGATGTATGAATGTGAGTGCAAGACCGAGTTGTTTGGCCGTCCGTCCTCTCTGCCTACCCCTGCGGGGAAACGGCGTGATGGTTATTTAGTTACAAGCCTACTGCACCGTGCAGTTTCAATTTAGGTCACAAGTCAATATTACTTGTTACGGCGCGTCCTTCTAGGCGTGTATAATGTCTGTTTACAATACACGGCAGGCGCACTAGCTGTCTACTCTAAAGACAGGTGGGAAAAATTAATCTAACCTAAATCTTACATATAAAAATCTCGTGTCACGGTGTTTGTGATCACACTCCTCCGAAACAGCTCCACCGATTTGAATGAATTTTTTTACGTATATTTGGTAGGTATGAGAATAGGTTTTAAACACGGACATATGAATATATCTGGACCTGCCCTAAGTGATAAAAACGTATTATTTCCCCCTCCCCATGGAGCCAGCTGGAGCTCCTCCTTGGACCCAGCTGGGCTTTACGAGAGCCTCGCTTGAATCAAAAAAATGTGATGTCATCATTCTTGTCCTGACTAGCGCACAGGTAACATCATACATTTTACGAAATAACACGGCAAAATATGAGAGCTTGTGCTATAGACCTACCTAGAACATAGCGAATGTGGGCGTTTCTCTAGTGAGCTCGTCGCAGGTTACAGGGGTAAGTAAATTATGAAACATTTGTAAAAGTGTCTTAACTAAACACGGCAACAAAATATTGCTATGAGAATACTAGCGAACCTTTTCGGGGCAAGCATTTGTCCTTCGCAAATATGTTATTAACGTGGCAAGCAATTCGCGCTCCCATGTAAAAAAGTCTATTCATTCAAAGCAGATTTTGCTTTTAAGAACTATATGGTGATATTATAATGCGAGATGCCTATATACTGTCAGATTGATTTTTTAACGAATCACAGTATCTTTCCCCTCTTCGCCCCCCATAGTTTGGTTTTACCCCTTATCTGTATCTACTGGTCTATTGAATTTGGATGTCTATGGTTTTAAAGTACATTTCATGCCGCTAGGTGATTAGGATGTTCCTATCCAGAAAAAAATCTATTTTTTTGACAAAATTTTTGTTTAGTATTTTTTTTTTAATCGCAATTTTAGTATTTTTGTATGAACAAATTTAACCGTCTTTCGTATTTCAAACAGAACGAAATTATTTATGTTGTTGAATGACAGATGGCGCTATGTCCGCCTGATCGAGCTTTTATCCACACATGCGCAAGACATTCACGAGAAGCGTCGCGTTATTTTGATACTTCATCGGAATCATGTTCTCGCGTGGGCAAACCATCGAGCTTATTTGTGTTGGCTAAAGACGGACTAACAAAAAATATCGTATACTCAATTGCTTTTGAAATTAATATTGATTTTCTTTATTTCATTTTCTTTTGTCAGGGTTTTTTTGTTTTTATCAATGGTGCAATTCTCACGCGGTAGAAGTGAAACCTTCAGAACACTAAAGGTGGTAAAGAAGATTTTACTTCAAAAAAGGACAAACACATACATCTATAGAATTTAGCCTGCGAGAGAATGGGGTAGTATAATCCGAATTTGGAATTCCTCAAGGGACAGTTCTAGGTCCAATATTGTTTATCATTTACGTGAATGAAATGCTTACAGTACCAAAAATTGGAAAAATCATATCCTTCGCCGACGACACAGTTTTAATCATAGAAAAAAAAAACTTGGGAAGAAGCCTATCGAACTGCGAATGTAGAAATAAACAACCTAAAACAATGGTTGGATGACAACTACTTTTCCTTAAACTCTGACAAAACCTATTTCATGACTTTTACATTATCAGAAAAAATCCATCCAACAATAAATTCCAATATTACTATTCATAACTCTTATAATAATTATACGGACAACTGCAATTCACCTAAATGCTCAAAAATCTCAAAAAAAAGTTATATTAAATATTAATTCTACCGCGTGTGAATTGCACACTATGATTTTTGAAGTTGGAGGGATGGATTCACTCATGGATTTCCGTCACTCCTGGACAATAACACTGACTCCCAGATTCCTACCCACCCCTCATATCTTTTTCCTTTCCAGAACTTCCTCTCCTTTCTTTCCTTAAAAAGACTCCCCTCCACACAGCATCCCCTAAGATGACAAATATGATTTTTTTTCCGCGGCCTCCTGTGGTGTGGAGTTATTGTAAAAAAAAAAACAAAGTGTGCAATTCACACGGCGTAAGAAGGGAAACCTTCCGAAAACAAAAGTAGACAAATTGGAGTGGCTACAAAGCACCGCACAAGGAGGAGATCGATTATACTATATTATTCTCTGGCAGGCTAAATCCTATCCACTAGAGAAATCAATTTGCCTCGATTGCTCGAGATTTCCCAGAAGATCATTTATTTTTATTTTTCGCCTACATTAAAAAAATCATACATTCGAATTTTAACATGGAGACATAAAAACTTATTATAGTGCTATATAGCCGATGAATTAACCTGTATTTTACCGTTTATCTCACATTTGTAGGATTTATTAAAAAAATGTATAAAAAAAAATCGTAAAGGTTATAATCGCGCAAATGTTTTTTTTTACTTGAAACTGCCGTGAGGGTTACTTATTCGAGTCATGATAGAATATTTTCGATTTCTGTATGTTGTCTGTGGTGTAATTTATAATGAAAGGTACTTAATTTTATCCGTAAACAGCTGATCAAAAATATATATATATTTTTAAATATATTTTTAACATCGTTCTAAAATTTGCGACATCTATGGTCATAATAGATAAAGCATTTCAATAGCTTCGTTTTAAAATAAATGGCTGGCCAAGGAAATGTTTTTAATAATTACAATAAATGTTTTACGGATGGTAGGAAAATGTGGTCCAATTTTGGACCGCTATCAATCGCAGAAAAATAAAAGTGGTACATTTTTCGACCAAAATCCCTCCAGTGGTACAGATGTGTCACTATGTCTGTTTTGAGTGTCGATTTTTTTCGTTTCATCGAGTTTCAAATCACAACGACGCTAAAGAAGTTTCCACTTAAAAACAAATCGGTCTTATCTATAATATAAAAATTAATCGCTGAATGTGTTGCTAAGCGCATAACTTTCGAGCGACTGCACCAAATTGGACAATTCTTTTTTTGTGTGTTCGTTATTGTCAGGATAAGGTTTGTATAAAACTTCAGGTGAGCTCTGGCATTATGAAATTTGTATAAAAAAATTGCTATTGGTGGTACGCGAGGTTTGAAAACTGAATGTATGGAAAGCGAAAGGGGGGAGGGGGACCTGGGAGGGGGGAGGGGAACTCGGGATGGGAGTTCGCGGGACAGGGGAAGGGGGGGGGGAATGGAGTTGGGAGAGGGAAAGTGGAGGTGACGGAGTGGGAACACAAGAGGGGAAGAGGACGCAGGAGAAGAAGGGGAGGCGGAAGGGGAACAGGACGAATGGGAAAGGACACTCAGGGAGAAACAATTTCTTTATTAAATGGCGTAGCAACGCATGCCGGTTTCTGTTAAAAATGCGAGATGACATCACTGCACTCAACACGAAACCCTGATTACATGCATCTGGTTCTGGTTACATGGGTCTGGTATGGTTCTGGTTGACGACAGATTACCGACAGATTTCACTGTGAAGTGCAAAGTGCAGCTAGCACACTGGACGGAGCTAATGTGTTGGTTACTTCAGCATAATATGCTATTTACAAGGTGTCTGGTAATGAGTAGTATAAACGGGAAACTGGTGAACCCACATCTTAACCTTATCGCATTTTCAATATTTTTTTAATAACACCTCGCAACCGAGTAGTCCGGTATCAATAGCCATTATAGCCGAGCGGGTCAAGAAATAAGCATTCTGTCTCTTTCCGGCAGCACGGTCCGGAGAAAACCGCAAGAGAGCTGGAAAGGTAGGTCAGAAGGTCTACTTCAACAATTTTCTCCCGATCCAGCCTGGCCTTGGTGGGAAAGCGCATCCGACGCCAAGATCCATACACACCTCACCTAATGAACCCGGGCGCCCCTGCTAAGTCACCAAACGTAGGAGACCACTTGGGGTGACCTACGGCAAAGGTGTTGGTAATCCAATACATGGTTTCCGGTGCGGCAAGTTGCCCAGGTGGTTCGCTACATTTGGTGACTTAGCAGGGGTTCCCTGGTTCATGGTGTGAGGTTTGTCTAGGTCTTTGGGATTGACTCGCCGGATTGGGAGACTGGTTGAGGGGAACCTAACTAAGATTTCTCCGGCCGGACTCTCCCGACCCATCACCTCGCATCACAATGGGGGGGGGATCGATTCTCACGCATGTTACTTCTGGACACATTGACCCGCAGATTCCTACCAAACCTCCACACAGCATACCCAAAGACGACTTAGGCCTTGGGGACCTTTTTTCCTGTCGAGCATTAGCATTATTATTGTTTTACATTAGTAAAAAAAAGACTCGATTTTCTCGAAAACGAAAGCTCAAATAATCAATAATAATTTTCGTTTTTGTTTTTTGCCCTGATGATGGACACTGCAACGCTGTCCGAAACGTTGGCTCAAGAAGGAGGTAGCGCAACACGGCATAACACCCCAAAAACAAATAACGAAAATACTTTTGGCCGTGAAAATCCTAAAATGTATCCAATCAATAATAAGTTTATATCACAAAATCGTTCACAAATAGTCTAAATGTGTTAACTAATTAACCAGTTTCCCGCTTGTACCACTAGTTTCCGGACACCGTGCATATGATGCACACATCTGGCAGAACTGTCAATGGGAACAATTGTTTATTGCACATGCTGACAGATACAAGTGACGTCATGCATGCTACATGATATTGCACTGTAATCGAAAAGCCTATGTCCAAATGTATAGGTACATTTAAATTTACGTATTATTTCAAATTTAATTGTTCCAGAAGATACTCTCAGTATAGCCCTGGTGTAACACCACCATTCAGAATTGAAACGTTGCTTGAAATAGCTTTATCCGTGTTTGGTGACCAGATCTGAATAGTACTTCCCCACCTTCCTTTCCCCATCTTCTTCCCCTCTCACTAACGTCAGCCTCACAAAATACCCCAATTGGGAAAGCCATAGTCTCACTGGCTCCAGACGGGAGCAGCTGATGCTCTCGTGAGGTATTCACATAAAGAAAATTAAAAAAAAAAACAAATGGGATGGGTGGGGAGGTGGAAGGGGAACGGGACGAATGGGAAAGGACACGCAGGGAGAAACAATTTCTTTATCAAGTGGCATTGCAATGCATGCCGGGAACTCCATGATAGTCTTATATGTATATAAAAATCAGTATTTGTCTGTTTGTTCGTATTTTATGCGTGGCCAAACCGTTCATCCGATTGCTATGAAACTTTGCTGATATGTTGCGCGCATGGTTATGGGTTATATATAATAGTAAGCTCTGGCGTTATGAAATGTAGAGATTAAAATGTGTGTATTTCATATATTTTAGCAGCAGGGAGAAAAGGTAGGAGGGTGAAGGGAGAGGTGGGGTTCGGGGGAGGGGTGACAAGGGAGGGGGCAGGCGGGGAAGGTGGAAGGGGAAGGTGGAATGGGAACGCGGGAGGGGAAGGAGACTCGGGAGGTGAACGGGGACGTACGGGAAAGGATATGCAGGGAGGAACAATTTCTTTATTTAATGATATTGCACTAGTATTGAATAAAAACGAACCGTTCTCACCTGGAAAACTTCAATGGTAGCAAAGCAGTCAATGACGTCATAACATGGCGCGTAATTTGAATGGATTTGAACAAAAAACAGCGTTAAATCAATAACTCAAATGTAATAATTATTGGCAATCGCGGAAAACACATTGACCGTAATGCAAAACGTGCATTTGTTATACAACGGGGTACGGACACGTGCTCTAAACCCCAAACACGTTGAAATATTTACATAACTACATAATCAAAGAAATCTCATAATTAGAATTAGTAATCGGTGCAATTAATGGATGAGATGCTACACGCGTGGGCGGTGGGCGGTGATGTGCTCACAGTAGTACTGTATTAAAATATAACTAGCCGTTGGAAACAATAGTTATATTATTTCAACGTCCAACGCTGTTGAAAATAATTAGCGCCAACAGTTGAAATATAATACCTACATGCGAATATTATTCAACGCAGTCAACTGCCTAATAAATAAAAAGGGTTAACCCGTCTAATCACAGGAGACCCAAGTTGTCCCAAAACATCATATATGCCGTTATGATAACAGGAGACCCAGATTGTCCCAGAGCGACAGTGCATTATTAAAAGTTAGATATCTCTCTTCCTGTCATGCGAATATTTGTGATTTCTTTTATGTTAGAAACGGAATGAAATAATGCTTCTCATTGTCTTAGAATTATATGAGCTAGGTTTTTCAGATATTTTACAAACCCGATCAAAAGTGACGGTTTAATTTTTCGCCAATTTGTGACGTATCACACATTTAATTTTAAAATAAAATTGTATGAAAGTGATAAAAAGTGAGGTGACAGTTTTATTACAAATTTTATTTAGAAAAGGAGTCTGTATTTTAAATTATAAGTTTATTCTATTTTAATTACTTTAATTCGAATATTCGCAGGTATGCATTTTTTAGCCAATTTAAATCTCCAATATTAAAATTTTAATATTTAGAAACAAAAATTTTGATTTCTAATAAACACACCGGAAAGATTATTTTATCTAGATTTTAGAACAATTTTTGTTTTTGCAAAAGCGTTAAAAAAAACAATAAATAGGAACATTTAAAATGCATGGGAAGAACCAGGAATTTTGCGCGCAAACCTTGATAGGCAAAATTTGACAGAAAATTATTTTCTTATTATTCGAAGGGTTAAGAGTTTGTACTTCGTGAACAACATTACTCGATGTTTTAAACGGTCTTTTGGTTATGTACGTACCTACTGCACGTTTTTTTTATTTTCCCATCCAATACGGCCGATATGCAGCGCCATGGAACAATCAAATTTATCAACGACAAGCAAAAAAATAACCTATTGATAATTGTCAATGTTTTGTACCTATTGTTTTCAACGGTGTTGGAATGATTAAGTCAAAAGGGTCAAGAGATCACACTTCGTGAACGATATTATACCCAATTACACAAGGTCTTTTGGTAATGTACATACCTACTGCACGTTTTTTTTTTTATTTTCCCGTCCAATACGGCCGATACGTAGCGCCAAGCAACAAGCGAATTTATCAGTGACAAGCAAAATATATCTTCAACAGGATAATATTTTCAACACCGAAACTAACGTCTTCCAACAGTTTCAACTTTCAACGTTATTATAGGATTATTATTACGTGTGTGTCGCGTGGGGCATAGAGATAATAATAATTAATAATACATCAATGATTCGGGGAACCACCCGTTAAAAGGGATTCCTTAATACGATTTTGATATATTGTTTGTTAGTATCGTGTCGATCTCCTATTATAGTTGCGTCAACGTCGACGTTATTTTCAACAGTTGAAAATTGCTAACGATAACGACGTTGGCGTTGGATAGAATTATCGTCAACGCCCAGTACTAGCTCACAGCCGTGACCGACATCAAGTAACCCTTAAGTGGAAACCCGGTCGACAAATTGCAACAATAGGTATTATATTATTATTTATTTATTTATTGTTTCTTTACACTGCAGGTAAAAATGTTTACAATACAATTTGTTACCTCACTAGGACAAGACTGTGTTGAGGTTAACAATAATTATACAAGTTAACAAAATAACACAAAATTATACAGATTTTGAAAGAACAATATTGTTGTATTTATATATCAAATTGTTGCTGTTGCTCTTGCTCCCTCGAATATTGAGCGAAAGGGACAGCTGCTGATAATACCTATATAATAAATAATCTTATATATTAAAATCTCGTGTCGAAACGGCTTGACCAATTTTAATGATTTTTTTTATGTATATTTGGTAGGTATGAGAATAGGTTTTAAAGTATAATATTTCATACCGCTAGGTGGTTAGGATGTCCCTACCCAGAAAATATGTTTCTATTTTTTTTTTTTTTTATTTGGCATCAAAAAATACCTACAACTCCAAATTTTAACCCTCCTACCCCACCCTGCCATTTTGTAATCGCGATTTTAAAATTTTTGTATGAACAAATTTAACCGTCTTTCGTATTTCAAGCAGAACGAAATTATTTATGTTGTTGAATGACAGATGGCGCTACGTCTGCCTCATCGAACTTTCATCCACACATGCGCAAGACATTCACAGAGTCCCAACTCGTATAAAAAGTAGCCTATCAAAAAAAAAGCTAAACGTACTGACATACTAATATCGATATCTAAATTATATTAAAAACTAGCAGACCCGGCGCAACACGTTGCTGTGGCTAACGAAACCTTTATAACTAACGCCACCTGTTAAATCAAATCAACATCGCCTGTTTTTCAGCCCACTGTCATCTGCCCGCTGCCGCTTGGCCAAATATATTATGTTTCAATAAATTTACGCAAAACCTTGACAAATTATATACTTAAAATCCTTCCGCGTGAATCACTCTATCTATTAGTGAGAACCGCATGAAAATCAGTTGCGTAGTTTAAAAGATCCAAGCGCACATACAGCGTAAGCGATTTCATTTTGTACTTAGTAATAATAATAAGACAAATTAGAACACTAGATTCACGCGCAACGACGGGTTAATAGTTCCGAAATTTAACAATAAGTACGGACAGAGAACGTTTGAATACATTATACCGATATTTAATTTATTACCTGACACTATAAAGCAATGTAATTCTATGAATAAGGTTATAAATGGTGAAAAATTGGCTATCGGAAAAAAATATTTATATTGATATTGATATGTATAAATAAATGTTGAATCTGTAAATATAAGACGTAAATTTTAAATGTAAAAAACCTATATGTAACTAAAATATAAGCACCTGTTGACAAGCCAATTCAATTGGCTTAGCAGGACTTGTTTGTTGATTTTATTATGTATTATCTATTATTTTAATAAAAAAAATAAAGATATTTGCACTAGTGCATAGACATATGAATATTAGTAGACCAGAACATATGGGTGAGGGGAGAAACCAACTACAGCGGGACACTGAGCGGGAAGATGGCTTTACTGATATGTGATTCGTCAATAACTCAATCGACAGTACATAGGCATCTTGCATTATAATTTCACCATTTAGTATATATAAGTAAACTCTGTATATAAAAGTTAACTCTGCTTTTAAATGAATAGACCTTTTTACATGGGAGCGCGAATTGCTCGTCGCGTAGTGAACAAATTCGCGAAGTCCTAAAGCCGTCAAAATAAAGTTCGCCTATTTTGAGGGTCCAATATTTTGTTGCCGTATTTAGTTAACCCATTGGCCACATAATTAAAGAGCTAAGAAATTGGCCTTCACCACTGAATTAATTTTATACCAAAAATTGAAAACCTGCATTGGTGTACTAAATGTATTGTTACTTTTGAACCGTATATTCAAATAAATTATTTAAAAAATTTTTGTTTACATATTGGATTAAGGTGAAGAAAAAAATAAAAATTTGAAAAATATTAAAATCTGTATAAATAAGGATACAAATATAACCTTCTCTTTTTTCGTAAGTTTTTTTTTCACATTTTAATTCAAAAAGTTACAAAAAAACGTAATATTCATAAATCGAATAATAATAATTTTTATTTTTTATTGTATACATGTGAACTAAAAACTAATAAAATAATTTGGTATGATAGTCCTCAAAGCACAGGGACGTTCAGGGTCACTACTACCAAAAGCCTAGAACCACTCGCAATTTTGAAGAAATTAAATGGCGGCTGGCAGCATTCAAAACTTGGAACACAAATATCAGGGAAAAAAATGAAATTAATGATTTATTACCAACAGAGCGTTCGGCATTTAAAATTTTATTCAAAAATGTCACTATCGTGCTCGTTTTCCGTTTTATGGCGGACCTACTCTAGCCCGTCAGCGTGCCGGGGTTTGTGGTTAAGTACCTGAGTTGCACGCCCGGCAGGCTGCCGGGATTTGTGGCCAATGGGTTAAGACACTTTAATAAATGTTTCATAATTTACTTACCCCAGTAAACATCGATGAGCACACGCCATGTATCTCGAGTGATAGTATATATTTACACGTTTTAAAAACACAAACTATGTTTTTTGCGGTGTTATTTCGTAAAATACACCATCGACGCTGGCTCGCAGAAGAATGATTACGTCACATTTTTTAGATTCACGAGAAGCCATACTCAATCCCAGCCGGTTCCATGGACCTGGTATGAGGGAGGGGGAAATAATATGCTTTTATCACTTAGGGCAGGTCACTAATATTCATATGTCTATGCACTAGTGTCAAAATCCAGAGAGGAAATTGGTGAATACTTTTGCATGCACAAAACGCCACCCAGTTTCCTCTTAACGCTCGTCTGACATGGATTGCGATGAGATGTTTCATTAGCATAATGCGGCACAATGTAATGGCCGGGCAGTTCCGGGCGTTCAAGTCACGCCTTGCGAGTGTATTAACAATATGTTAATCAGGTACCCACACTGACCCCTGCTTTTATTACAGTTAAATAATAGTGACTCATCATTTCCGTACGATTTTAGCGAAACTTTGCATGGTGAACTCTGCAGGCCGGAGCCAGTGGGACTTTGACATCCCCAAAGTCCACTCCCTTCACTAGGTGTGACATTGATGCAATTGACAATATGTATTGTTAATTGAAAATAATTCGGGAGGCGTGTATGGGTACCGCCGCCACGGGAACCATATATTGGATAACTAACACCTCAGGATTGACAGGATAACTTTCGATAACATCTCATCGTTCCCTAGCACGACTACAGATCGCCAACGAATTAGTAACAGTTCCCAATGACTAAGTGTTTTAAATATATTAGACGTCAACTCTTTGTGCGTTTTAGTACGTTTACGATCTGCAGTCATGCTAGGAAACGAAGAAAAGTTACCGAAAGTTATCCTATAAATCCTTATCGATCAACATTTTTTTAAATTAGCTGCACACAGGAGTCCCTGAGGAAAAAATCCTCTCAGGGCCTGTGCGATCCTAGGGGATGCTGTTTGGAGGGTCTTTCTATGGAAAGTAAGGAAAAATGATTGAGGGGTGGGTAGGAATCAGGGGGTCGGGGTCCATCCCTCCCACTGCGGTAAGGCGATGTTCCAAGGGAGTTCTGCTGGAGAGATTAAAGTGTCTCCCTCAACCAGTCTCTCCAGATCCGGCCTACCACACAGTAGGTGGACAGACGCATCCACCATCAAAATCCGGACAAATCTCACCCCATGAACCCGGACACCCCCGCTAAGTCACCAGAAGTAGCGAACCACTTGGGGTCCAATAAATGGTTCCCGGGGCGGCGTACCCATACGAGCCTCCCCTAGCGCAGACGATTAGGATAACTTTCGGCAACTTATCATCGTTCGCTAGCATGACTGCAGAACGCTAACGAATAAGTAACAGTTCATAATGATTAAGTTTTCTTAATATATTCGACGTGAACTGTTGTTGTCTGTACGTTAGCGACCAGTTTTCTTAGAGAACGGAAGATAAGTTACCGAAAGTTATTCTATCAATCCTTATTGTTCGACTGTGCTAGGGGCCCAGGGCGATACTGAGAGTAGTTACGCAGTCGGTCTTTGAACTTGCTATTCCTGCCCTACCCAGCAGCCAGTTAGATTACGCGCCACTGTGTAAACATTTACACAACCGATGCACACTGATATTTACGTTAGGTTTATTGCTTCTCCAGCAAGGCCGACCAATTGTTTATCAAATTTGCCAGTTTGGATCATAATATATAATACAAAGTCGGGTTAGTTACACTATTTATAACTCAAGAACGGCCGGACCGATTTGTGTCCGCCACGAATAGCAGAATAGCTTTTAAAACATCGAAAAATTCACGAAAAAAAATTATGAAGAAAATTCTTTTCCTCATACATATTGTATGGAACGAATTCTCATATTTTGAAAGAGCTGCAACAATATTGTGATAAATATAATATTGAATAGTGAGTGAATTCCAAAAACGTCAAATGTCAATGCGATGATTGTTTTGCTTTTGTTTTTAAAACATATAATGCTACCCCTCTTTCTTACACACCAAATATCAACAGTCGAAAATGAGACAAAACGTGAACGTATGTCTGCACCCCTCCAAAGGAAAAATACAATAATTATAATAAAGCTACCTCACACGTTTAAAGAAAATAAAACGCAATTACCCTAAGTAGGTGGAAAAGTAAGAAAATCACAAAAAATTTAAACCGGTACACACAATCCGTACATCCCTGATACTGACAAAAAGAAAACAAGTACAGTTGCGCATCGATAATAATAATTGCTTCATTGTGAAATTTTTTTTTTTTTTTAGATTAGCTCCTCACAAGAGGCAGTGAGGAAAATAATTCCCCTTAGGGTCCATGTCCACTTTGGGGATGCTGTGTGGAGGGTATTTTTAGGAAAGGAAGGCGAGGAAGTTCTGGGAAGGAACTTAATAAAAAACTGAATTTAATTCAGCTAATAAGTTAACATAACAGTTATTGATTCTGAGGCGGTACGAAGTTGCCCGAGTCAGCTAGTCAGAATATACATTTAATACAAATCATTTTATAATTATTATAGTAAAAAAATCACCGGGAATTAAAATCTTCCAAGTTGGCAATCCTTTTCGTTCTCGAAATCCCTAGTTTTATTTATTACCGCAAATGCGATTAAAACAAGAAAAAAGGTTTTTTTAAGCGACTTTCCAGTACTTTGCGCAACTTAATTGTGACTTTCAGGTAAAAATTGTCACTTGGGCGTTACGTATCGTTTAGGGGGGGGGGGGGTGTCAAAAATCTTAAAAAATTGCGTTACGTAATACTTGAACGCCCCCTAAAGCTGTTTATTTTTTCATATGTATAACTTAAAAAATAATAAAAAATGTGTTTATAATAATTTTCGGAGCATAAAAATTAGCATTTTTTTTCTATCAGGGGAATTTCATATAATTATTGTTTCGGATCTCCAATGTTGAAAAGCTCGTTCGAAACCGGTTTGCAACCGCTAGTTACGTGGAAACAGCTTTTGGCGTGCAATCATTTTAAATAAAAAACGAAATTACAATAGAAAAAAGTAAAAACAATGGTGAGAATGCAATTTGAATTATTAAAATCGAATCAGTATATTTGTGGCTACCTATATTACTGTCCTATCTACGGTAGCTCAGAGCATAGCACGCTTCCCACGGCTAAGGAACGGTTCGGATTGTCCATTGTTGGTTCGGCGCAGACTACCGTTACAAAATGGAAAGTCAAATAAAAGTTGTGGCGTGTGAACTCAACGCTATAATCATGAACGGATAAAAAAATGCGCGCATAAATTCAGAGTTGAGTCCATAGACATATGAATATTAGTAGACCAGAACCTAAAGGTGAGGGAGGAAACTAAATACAGCGGGAAGATGACTTTGGAGATATGTGATTCGTCGATAACTCAATATGACAGTATGTAGGCATCTCGCATTATAATATCACCATTTAGTTCTTAAATGTAAACTCTGCTTTTAAATGAATAGACCTTTTTACATGGGAGCGCGAATTGCTCGCCGCGTATTGAACAAAGTCTAAATACGGCAAAGTAAAGTTCGTTTATTTTCAGTCTCCAATATTTTGTTGCCGTATAGACACTTTAACAAATGTTTCATAATTTACTTACCCTGTAAACATCGACGAGCACACGCCATGTATCTCGAGTGATGGTATATATTTACACGTTCTCAAAACACAAACCATGTTTGTTTTTTGCGGTGTTATTTCGTAAAATGCACCAATGAGCGCTCGACGCTGGCTCGCAGAAGAATGATGACGTCACATATTTTAGATTCATGCGAAGTCATACTCAATTCTAAGGAACCGGTATGGGGAGGGGGAAATAATAGGTACGCTTTTATCACTTAGGGTCTACTAATATTCATATGTCGATGGTTGAGTCGCTTTTTTAACGATAACTTGCTTTCTAATAAAACTTAGATCAGATGTTCCAAAACTGGACCCATTGCCAATTTTAACCTGTTTAATCACAGGAGATCAAATTTGTCCCAGCTCACATAGGTCTCGTAGAAATCGTTGTCTCCCTTACTATCATAGTGAAAAGAATGATCTAAGCGGTATTGGAAAGAGAAAACAACACGCTTTATATTCAAATCTAAAAGCAAACCACAACTAATTCAATTGTACGCATTTATGAAACTAAAGTTCTCGACGGCATTTTTTTCAATTTTTTAGTAAACATTTTTACATGAAACAACAAAAAAAACAACTTCAATTCATTAGGCCTTGTGCGCACTAGCGGCTAGCCGCGTAGGCAGTCAACCGCGCGGCCAGCCGCATTTTCATTTTAGTATGAAATTTTTCGGCGGTTGGGTGCGTCTGAGCGGTTGCATACTAAAATAAAAACGCGGCTGGCCGCGCGGTTGACCGCCTACGCGGCTAGCCGCTAGTGCGCACATAGCCTAAGTCTTAAAAACTACCGCACCAGTCCCAAATGTTCCCAACCATCTGGAGCCAGTGAGACTATGGCATTCCCAATTATTGGGGTGTGTTGTGAGGTTTAAAGTAATGGGGAGGGGAAGGATATAGGAAGATGAGGGTGGGGAAGTGCTCAGCTGTTCAGATCTGGTCTCAAATAAGACTAAAAGACATTTGGTTTATTTTATTATTTTAAATTAGCTCCACAGACCTTTAAGAAAATAATTCCCTTCAGGGCCTAATTCATTATTGGGGATGCCGTGTGGAGATTCTTTTGAGGAGAGGAAGGAGACGAAATTCTGAGAAGGAAAAAGTGAACGTTGGAAATATGGGGGTCAGAGTCTCCAGGAGTGACGGGGCGTATGGATCCGTACCTCCCATACTTTGATTTGTACACACTCGAGAAGGTTTCCATACTTAATGGTGAGCTCTGGCGTTATGAAATAAAAAAATTATAATAGGTGGCTTGCGTGTAGTTTGAAAAATAGATTAGCGGCAGGGATGGAAGGCGGGAGAGAATGAAGGAGGGGGGGGGGGGGTTAGCGGGACGAGAGTACGCATGAGGAGGGAAAAGCGGGGAAGGTGGAAGGAGAACGAGGGAGGAAAGGGGAGTGTAGGAGGGGAACGAAGTACATGGAAAAGGACACACAGAGAAAAACATAAACATACTTTTAGTAGCATTTATCAACTGATAAAAATGTGTTTTTTTCATTACAAATGTGTAGACGACGCATATAAAAATACCACTTTTAAAAAGTATTATTGTATGGCTAAAGTTATCTGTGACAGTAAATTTAAAAAGTATTATTGTACGGCTAAAGTTATCTGTGACAGTAAATTTAAAAAGTATTATTGTATGGCTAAAGTTATCTGTGACAGTAAATTTAAAAAGTATTATTGTATGGCTAAAGTTATCTGTGACAGTAAATTTAAAAAGTATTATTGTATGGCTAAAGTTATCTGTGACAGTAAATTTAATAAAAAGTATTATTGTATGGCTAAAGTTATCTGTGACAGAAAATTTCCGATGTTTCCTTTCTTTTGAAATTATTGACCGAATAAATAAAAAAACGAGTGTGCTTTAGACCAAACAACTCAAGTAAAACTTCTGCTCCACCTATATTCTATATGATATGAAGAGAAAAAGAAAAAGTGCGCGCGCACTGCTCTCTCTTGCTCCTACAGTGTGATACAGACAATGGGCCTGCAGTGTGTAACGTAACTGGCTACAACAGAAAGCGAGAAAGAAAATGTGTGTTCGCACTTCGCATCTCTCTTTTTTGCCCCTACAGTAACATGCGAAGCGTTCGCCTCGCTTTTCGTAACGCTCTCGTCACGCATTCGCCAGCTTACTCCCCAAGACAAGCGTGCGTAAAGAAGTATTACTTCAAAAACCACCTTTGCGCTTTGAAAATGTGATCTTTAGACTCCGTTTGCCAAGCGATTTGTTTGCATATTGTCTATATTCGTGGAGTTGTAAAAAGCACACCAAGAATACATACAGAATTTTTGGTTTTGTGACTTTCTTATAAGACAAAATGTCTCACATCAAAACATCTTCCAAAATTATTATATATTCCTCCTTATTATTATAAACTAAATCTCACTGTAAACAAAACTGACTACATTCAAGTTTATAGATGCGCTAGAATTAAAAAAAAAATGCTTTGATCGAGGAGATGAAGTAAAAAAAATCACATTTGCAAAAAAGTCCAACTTTAAACTAGCTAAAAAAAAACAAAACACAGTTTGATAGAATGTTCGGATTTACCTTTTTTACATTACGTACATAAATTACACGTACGGCGTTGAATAATGGATATACAAGTCATTTGTAATTCAAATTACGATATGAATTGCATTATAAAAACGTGTAATTCCTGTGGTACGTTGTGTAATCTTGGTGTATAATCATTTCACTTTCTATTTATAATACAAATAATCTACTAACTGAATAAACATCGCGCCGTTTCCCCGCAGGGTTAGGCAGAGAATGGATTGGCAAACAACTCGGTCAGGCGCACACTCCTTGCTAATTCGCATTCAATTTGGGAGGCGGGGATATTGATATTAATAAATGCCACCAAAAGTCCCGGAATCGCTGAACGTCTTCGTTTCGCGATTATTTTCCATTACCCGACAAAAATAAAAATAGGATACTAGACCCTTTCAACACAGATATTACTGGCTTGAAAACGGCACAAGAAACCCAAATATTAGAAAAATCTTGTGATTCAGCTTTAAAACGCAATTTTTAAGAATCCTCTTTGTCAAGTTTTGGGTGAATGTAAAAAGATTATAAGGAATATCAGAAGACGCACTGAAATACTTACAGCTTTCTCAATCACACACTTCTGTGAAAAGGCATCATCTGCTCTTGTATATCGTTTCTGTATTGAATTTAGTATAAACCACGGACATATGAATATATCTGGACCTGCCCTAAGTGATAAAAACGTAATATTTCCCCCTCCCCATGGAACCGGCTATAAGCTCCGCCTTGGCGCCAGCTCGCTCCATGGGGAGGGGAGAGAATCTAAAATATGTGACGTCATCATTTTTGTTGTGACCAGCGCGAAAGTAACGTCTATACGTTTTACGAAATATCACGCCAAAAACGGCAGCTTGCGCTATACATTATAGGTACATATTATTTAGACATAGCGAATGTGGGCGGTTCTCCAGTGTTCGCGTCGGTGGTTACAGGGGTAAGTAAATTATGAAACATTTGTAATAGTGTTTTAACTAAACACGGCAACAAAATATTGCTATGTGTATTGGGGCGAGTCTTTTTGCGGCGAGCATTTGGCCTTAGCAAATATGTTATTATCGTGGCAAGCAATTCGCGCTCCCATGTAAAAAGGTCTATTCATTCAAAGCAGATTTTGCTTTTAAGAACTAAATGGTGATATTGTAATGCGAGATGCCTATTTACTGTCAGATTGATTGTATAACGAATCACAGTCATCTTTCCCCTCTTCCCCCTTCATAGTTTGGTTTTACCCCCTCGTCTGTATCTTCTGGTCTATTGAATTCTGATGTCTATGGTATAAACTAAAAACAAATACAGCAGCATTTTTTTGTTGTATTTGTTTTTAGTTTTTAGTTTTTAGCAGCAATTAACACGTGGAATCCATTTTGAGATCACAACTTAGGGAACGTACCCATACTAAGTGACCTGTTCAGGGGGGGGGGGTCTTCAAAATACCACGCTTGGTACAAATGAGCGGCGCGCGGGTTGCTTAGGTTTTTGGTCACCGGGGGGGTTAAAATTTGCAAAAAGTTGGTCACGCAATTTTATTTTATTAGCGTTATAAACAGTCTGTACAAAATTCATAAATGACAGTGATAAAAATAAGTATGTATATAAAATAACGACAAATTTCAATTTAGAACCATAATTCAAAAATATACAATACCTACACCTGATATAAACAATTATGATAATATCTTCTTACTTAAATCTACAAAAAGTAATTAACTGAAAATTTTCAAGGGATTACAGTTAAATTTTGATGCATATCAATAATATATTTCAGGAAGTGATTTCAATAAAAATAATAAAGAGTTATTGTAAGTTCCAAAACCTGATCCTATGATTATGAAGCATATTAAAAGCACATATCTACGTAAATGAAAAATTAACAGTAAAAATGGTAATATTATGATGGTTATGTTTTGAATTTTTTTTTATGGTAATATTTTAATATTTTGGTGGTAATATTTTGAGGTTTTATACAATTTTGTTTAAATCCTCATTTTTGAGGATTGCTCTTATATGCGAGCCTTCTTTTTTCCTAATAAGGATTCTACAATTCCGGACCCAGACAAACCGATAGTGGTTAAGCTTGGCCGCTTCCTTCGTCAGGTGTAGCAGCCGTTTAGATGCGCTCGTCAGGTGGTCATTGGCGTAAACACGGGAATCACCGCCGCAACCGATGTCACTGCTGATTAAGTTTCGCTTCGATCGGATTGAGGCCAAGAAATCATCTTTTCGGTACCTCGCTTGCATCTTGATGATTATTGATTTATGTTGCTCTTTCTTAGACTCCTTCGGTGCCACCCGGGTGACAAAATCAATATCCATTTTTGGATCGAGGTCGAAACCAGTTTTTTTGGCAAGGCTGGTTATTATGATTATTAAATTTTCATCCTTCTTCTCAGGAATGCCGACTAATTCAATATTTGAGCGGCGTGCCCACTGGTCCCGCTGCTCCATGTCTTCCTGAATGTTGGCGATGCAGGCCTTCAGGGAATCCACTTCATTTTTCAGTAGGTCGACCATCTTAAGCTTGTTCTCCAATGTTGAAATTTTTTTGTCAATATCCTCAACTATTTTGCTACTGAAGTCTATTGAGAGTTTCACTTCACTGACCTCGTCCCGCAATTCCTTAACGGCGGCCGGCAAGTAGGAAAGCGCAGCCAGCTGGTCGCTGATCTTCATAAGTTGCTCCATAACGGAGCTGGACGAATCACCCGCTGAAGGGTTGGATCTTGTTTGGCGATTTGATGTGGCCATTATAATGTGTGGATGCGTACGTTTGGCTTGGCTACTGCAACGTTATATTTTGTGGAACAAATAATGAAAGTAATACTGTCACTTATTATTGTTGTATGTTCCAGTAAGTATTTTGCAACTAGGATTTAGATTTTTGTTTAATGTTTTTTATAGTTAGGTGCACTCATACACACAAATAAATTATTTCAATAAATGCACCGGGAATCACTGCTGCGATTTTGCCACTTTTGAAGAAGTATGGTTCAATTTTAATTTAATTTTTTTATGGGTACGTTCCCTTAGCAGTAACATCAACCCGAATATCACTAATTTAGCAGCAAGTGTTGCAAGAAAGCAACACCAACCTTCACATTAATTAACCGTTAATTAATGTGAATGTTGATGTTGCTGTTGTACATTAATTATTATTAACATATTTTTTTATAAAAGTATTTTGTTGTATTTGTAGTTAAAAAAAAACTAAAATAAATGGTCTGAAATTTATTGCTGTTTTTTTTTTATTAAGGGGGTCCTTAAAAATTGTGCTTGATTTCCTAGGGGTCCGTGGCTGAAAAGGGTTAGGAAACGCTGCTATCGATATTATTTTGCTTATTCATAAATGATATAGTTAATATTTTTAGTAATGTCAAAGTCCTATTATTTGCTGATGATCTGAAGATTTACAGAACAATTAGAAACGACGACGATCGCGCCATTCTGCAGTTAAACCTGAACAAACTATGCGCGTGGTGTTCTGTCAATGATTTACAACTAAATATTGGTAAATGCCAGATCATTAGTTTTTACAGAGGTAAAAATCCTTTTAAATTTTCTTATGATATGAATGGTGTTAATCTTCTTCGTGTATCGCAGATTCGTGATCTTGGTGTTATATTCCACGAGAGTCTACAGTTCAATGTACACATCGATGAAATAACAAGCGATGCAATGAGAATACTAGGTTTTATCTTGAGAATGGGGGCAAATTTTAAAAGTATGTTAACATTAAAACATCTATTGCTCACTAGTACGAAGCAGATTAGAATACAATTCCTCTGTATGGTCACCATACTACAATGTTCATTCTCAATCATTGGAAAAGGTACAAAACAAATTTCTCCGGTACATCAATTTTAAAATGAAAATACCAATCGAATTTATAAATTATAATTACTTACGCGCTGAAACCAGACTTCTTAAATTATCAGATAGAAGAGTGTTAATTGATTTATTATTTTTATACAAAATTATAAAATCTTTAATTGACAGCCCTAATTTGTTGGAACTAATTTGCATTAGCATACCCGCTAGACAAACTCGTAGTAAAGATACTTTTAAATGCAACAATAAACTCAACACTAATTACTCTATATACTCACCAATACCGAGAATCCATAACCTTGCGAATAAATACTGCGAATATATAGATATATTTAGTATTGACAGTTTTGAATGTTTCAAAAATCAACTAATCTCGATTCTATCTGCTAATAATTAGCTTTTATTATTTTTTTTTTTGTTTTTCTCACAAAATATTTTCTCATCTAAACCTCACCAGTAAAATGTATACTTACTTTATAATATTTTTGCAGTTCTATTTACACTTTGTTCTATGTCAGGTCTTATTATTATTGTTAATAATATGTATAAATATTTAAAGCTGAATTGTTTTAGTTTTTTGTAAGTACAACTTGTACTATCTCATTTAATTTCTTTTTTATGTTGTAATATTCTCTACCTAACGAGTCGATTGCATTCATATTTATTCTGTTTTATTGTTTATGTAATACATGTAATTAATATTGTTTATTATATATTTGCTTATTTTCTTGTAAAAGCCCACTAGGGCGTTAATAAAATATAAAATAAAAAAATAAAATAAATGTGTTTGTCTCGTTTTCGTTTCATCGAGTTTCAAATCACAACGGTGCCTAAAGAAGTTTTCGCTTCAATAATAAATACTCCATAAAAGAGTAACGAGAAATCTAGTATCGCTCGGGACAATGTCTAACAGCGTCTTGTCGACTCATTCTTCAAACACAAGATAAAAATATAATTCCTTATCTCGGCTTGTTAGGTAAACAATATGCCATAATAATAAATTATATACAGCGAGGAGTTATTATAAGAAATGACGAACGCAACGAAATAGAGATCGACCGAACAGTTCGTTCACTTGTGCACCGCAATAAAATCCAAATAAATGGAACATTTCTGCATGTATCCGACAACTAAAAACTGTTATCGAAAGGTGTAGTGATGAAATGCACTTTAAAATTGTATAATTAGAATAACCATATAATTGTTTAAATATAATTTTTTTTAAATGCAAACAAAGTTTTAAAAATGGCTTTTTTCTAACTGAAATTACTGAAAAAAAAATAAAAACACATATTTTATTATGTGTATTTTTAAATGATTTAATTTTTAAACGATTGGCTAATAAAAAATATATTAACAATACATATTAATAAAACCGGTTACATGATCTTAAGCTCACCTGAAAGAATAATACCATCGCATAAACCATTACAAATAGAAGAAAGAGACCTACATATTCTAGATAGCGAAAAATACCTGGGCTGATATATTGATAAACATTTGACATTTAAACAACACGTAGAAAAACTAAAAACAAATATCATCCCATTAATTGGTGTATTTGGTAGAATTGCTCATCTTCTACCAACAAAGGTAAAGAGGGGCTTATACTTTAGCTTAATCCAGTCCCACCTAAATTATTTAATAGAAATATGGGGAAACACATACATTACGTACTTAAACGACTAATACAGAAAAAAGTTATTAAAAAACTCTTCAACTATAACCCAGACACTCCCACAAAAAAACTATACCAGGAAATGAACCTTTTGAAAATAAGAACATTGTACGAATATAACATATGTCTTTTAATCTACAAAATACAAAATGGACTTATACACACAAACACAACATTTATAGAAACATCACAAGTACACGAACATTATACTAGACAACACAATGAATTGTACACAAATACTGTCAAGACCGAAAGTGGCAAGAGAAGTATTGGCCACGAGGGAGTTCACATATATAATCTCCTTCCAGATAACCTTAAAGCGGAAAAGAATATAAAAACCTTTAAAAAAAACTATTTAAACTTAAGATGTTGGAACAAGATAAAAAATATTACTTCTATACCTGTACTACTATACTGTATATGCTCTGTATTTAAGTTAAGAAAGTGAAATATTATATTTCTTTTAACTTAATAATAATAAAAAAATGACAAAAATTTTATTTTTACAGCGGTTTGGTGCCTTATATTTAATAATAAGTTGGTATGAATATTAGTGACCGACCGACCGAAGGTTCGGTTTCGGTTTCGGCAGAAAATCTGCTTTTCGGCAGCACCGAAACTCTGCGTTCGTGAATTATCGCCCGTCGTCCGGCTGACTTCGGGTGAGTTCGTGGCTGGTGTGTCACCCGCCATCATCATTTAAGTTCGCCGGTCTGTCCGGCGTGATTGTGTTGCGATTTTAAGTTTGAAATATAAATATAATTTTTGTTTGTTTCATAGCAGTTCTATCAAAAAAAATTAAAAATTATTTTTTCACATACTTAAATTATTGTTTTTAATTTCATTTTACACGTGTGATTGTGATTGTAAATATAGAATATTGTGATTGTAAACGCAATTAAAATTAACATAATTAATGAGGTCCTTCCTTTATAATGTAACTTATGATTTATTGACAAATTTTTGTTCAATAGTTCGTTGAATATGTTAATTTTTTGTAATTTTTGTTCGTTTTCTAGCAGTTATATATAAAAAAATGTTTTTTTTTCAAATACTTCAATTATTGCTTTTCATTTCATTTAATATTTGTTAACTGTCTGTATAAGCATAAAAAATAAGCCAAATTTCAGTATCTAAACAATAGATTTTTAACATGTCTGAAAAAGTTTCGGTTTCGGCCGAAACTGAGACAGATACCGAAGAGTCGGTTTAGGTAGAAAGTCCAGTTTCGGTCGGACACTAATGAATATCAAACAACTTTATACTATAATATCGACTTTTGTGTATTTACGCACTGATACATTCAGTATATAGAGAAGCAGATTTTTCCTGGAAGCATTTAAATGAAAATATGTTTTATACTTTGTCATTCGGCAGTACATCCTCTCTGCACATCCTTTCGGGGATAATTAGTTATATTTTGGGTAGTTGGGTACCTACACCGTAATTTCCCTAAACCGACAGCACATTGTATATTAATAAGTCTGGGGGGAAATTGTCAGCGGATCAACTGTCAAGGAACCGCTTTAACATTTACTCATCGCTAGTTTGTATGGAACATTTGTAGCACATCTTGCGTGAGATCTGAACACGGCACAGAGAATTGAAAAGGGCAAATTCGGTCGATCTCTACAGTCGAGATTCTCAATAAAACGTTGTTCATTTATCGGGTCTTATCAACAAATAATAGTGTGTACAAAAAAAAACTCCGCTGCAACCAATACACCACAATATGCACATTATCTCATATACCCTACCAGTTATCTTCTGATAAGAGAGTAAGAAATACACCAATATTAATGATAGGCTGGTATTTTAACCACACCAGAATAAAAACCCTTCAATATTCGGGCGCATTTTGTCAGTAGGTAAAAATACTTCCGCTTTGCAATAAAATCGAAATAAATGGAATATTTGTGAACGTATCCGAAAACTAACATCTGTTTTCGAAAGGTGATGAAATACGCTTTCAAATTGTATTATTAGAAATAACCATGTAATTTTTTAAATATAAATTTTTTTAATGCAAACATAAAAAAGTTGAAAAAATGGCTCACCTTGCGTTTTTTTCAAAACAAAAAAAAATTAAAACACATACATATTTTATTAGACGAACGTTTTATAAATAACTCACTTTTTATAGTTTCATGTCAAAATAATTAATAAAATATTTGGATAAGTTTCAAGATATTCACGGCCAAAAGCATTTTCGTTATTAGTTTTTGGGGTGTTGCGCTACCTCCTTCTTTAGCCAACGTTTCGAACATCGTTGCAGTGTCCATCCATCATTAGGGCAGATCCGGTAGATGTGAAACGTTACCTAAAGAAGGAGGTAGCGCAACACGGCTAACACCCCAAAAACAAATAACGAAAATAAAATATTTCATAATTTTTTTTAATTGCAACCATAAAACTTTGTTTTCATAAAGGTGTACATTTTACACTTTTAGATTTGACATAAAGAGTGGTGTTTTCTCATTCTAACACCGTACATATCATATTTTCTAACTAACTAACTAACCATCATGCCGTTTCTCCGCAGGGGTAGGCAGAGAGGACGGACCGCCAAACAACTCGGTCTTGGCACACACTCTTTGCCTCACCCTCATTCATACATCGTCTCATACATACTCTTCTATTATTCTGACTTTTGACATGGCCCGTCTCAAGTATCTGATTCACTTGGTCGTGCCATGTCTTCCTCGGGCGTCCCCGACTTTTTCTACCATTCACATTAGCGTCGTATATTCTTATTACACTACTTTCTTCGTTCATTCGCTCTACATGCCCAAACCATCTTAGGGTCCCTTTCTTAATCTTACTGATTATGCTTACATCAGCCTTACATTATTTGCGGATATCCATATTTCTCACACGATCATAATACATTGTTTTACCACACATACCACGTCTCAGGGATCTCATTTCAACAGCATTCAGTTTACTTTCATCCTTCTGCCAGTTCCATGCCTCACTGCCATACATCAGGGTAGGTACCAGGACTCCATCGTAGACTGCTAGCTTCGCTTCTTTTGACAGATTTTTATTAGCGTCAACGGCATTCAGTCCATCATTAATGGAGTTACCGGCATTCTCCCTTTTATCAAATATCTCTATCAGCCTTCCCATCTCTCGTAATTTTCACTGTGATAATAAGGGAGATACGAGGATTTCAGTGAGACCTATATGAGTTGTTACGAAAAGCGAATAAATCAGCCTGAGAGGTTAAAAACACGTGCAAATTTTTAATTATTTTTTATACGTATTCAGAAGCAAAATTGAAATAAGAATAGGTTAGGTTAGGTTTGCGTAACGTTAGGTTAGGTTAGATTTGTTTTATTTATTCACTTCAATGTTCTCTTGTGCTGTGTTCACATTTAAACATTAAAAAAGAACCCGTTTTTACGATTCTACACCCCCCAGGAACATTCAAATCTTTGAATGAAGCAAAACGAGGTCAAACAGAGAGTAGAACCATTTGACTTACAGCAGTGGTTCCCAACCATTTTCTGACCCGGGACGGTAGCGAATATGACAGTATATAGGCATCTCGCATTATATATAATATCACCATTTAGTTCTTAAAAGCAAAATCTGCTTTTGAATGAATAGACCTTTTTACATGGGAGCGCGAATTGCTCGCCACGTTATTAACATATTTGCGAAGTCCAAATGCGGCAAAGTAAAGTTCGCCGATTTTCACTGAGGAATATTTTGTTGCCGTATTTAGTTAAGACACTTTTACAAATGTTTCGTAATTTACTTACCCCTGTAACCAGCGACGAGCTCACTAGAGAACCGCCCACATTCGCTATGTCCACATATTTTAGGGTATAGCATGTATAGCACAAGCTCTCATTATTGGCGTGTTATTTCGTAAAATGTAGGATGTGAGCTCGGCACTGGTCAGGACAAGAATGATGACGTCACATTTTCTCCATGGAACCGGCATGGGGAGGGGGAAATAATATGCTTTTATCACTAAGGGCAGGTCCAGATATATTCATGTCCATGGGGGAGGTGACACCACGTTATCCGCCCTATCCGTTTCAGGTGCCACCCATGCTAGCCTAAGACACTTCTTATTGCCAGTGGCTAGCACGGGTGGCACCCGGGACGGATGGCACAACGGGAGGGGCGTAATGGGATAGGGTAGGACGGGTTCTAGCTGAATATTTACCACAAAGGAGGGGGCGGAATGGGATAGGGTGGGACGGGTTCTAGCAGAATATTTACCACAACGGAGGGGGTAGAACGGGGTAGGATGAGGTGGGGCGAAACGGAATACCATTATGGCCACTGACCACAAGTTACAATAATGATAAACTGAATATTGTCCCGATTTTTTTATACAGCCTTCTCGACCAGGGACCCGCGCGCTGGCTCATTTATTGACCGGCGGACCATCTTCTACCCTCTTGCGGACCACTGGTTGGGAAACCCTGACTTACAGACTATAAACTAGAGTGGTTTCTACAAAAAAGGAAGAGATTCCAGTGAAAACTAGGCGCCTAAGGCGAATTCTTTTGTGGCGATAAATTGTCTTTTAACTATTAACAAACCGACTGGCACACCAAACACAGGCGGTGAGAGAGTCATCACACAACACTGTGAAATGGTACGGTACGGGAACCGCCGTCCCCGGAACCAATCATCAGGTCAACCTAAGTGCAAGCTACGGCCAGTGACTTAACAGAGGGATTTGTCTAGGTATTAGTGGCGGATTCGTCTGCCCACCAGCTGCATGGCGGGTCGGATCAGGAGACCCTGGCACCTCTCAACCCGTCGCCTTGCACCGCAATAGGAAGGATGGATTCATACGTCCGTCACTCATTGACACATTGACAACCAGATTCCTACCTACCCCTCATAACTTTTCCTAAAAAGACCCTCCACACAGTAACCCCAAAGATAACATAGGCCCCGAGGGAAACTATGTGAAGCTATTGCAAATATTAATTTTTATGAATATTAATTTTTATTATTAATATTAATTTTAGTGCGGTTCAAGTCGGTAGTGCGTATTTTTGTGTGTAATCAACTTCGCTATGTATTCAACACATATAAATTACACATATATTGAACCCATTTATTATTTGTAATGCATATATGTATTATGCTATCCGCAGCTCTAAAACTGATTTTTTTCTCTTTATTGAATAATGCTATATTTTTTACTTACCAGCTTTACTTATATGTGAAAAGTTTTCTTTGTCATCTAAACACACCTGTATGTACTAAAATAAAATAAAAATGTAAATGTATGTAAAAACCCATAAGGGTGTTAATGATTAATAAATAATAAAAAATAAAATAAAGAATTGTAAAAAAATGGGGTGAGGTTTGTCCAGGTCTTGGTGGCGGATGCGACTCCCCGCCAGGTGCGTGGCGGGCCGAGTTGGGAGAGAACGGTTGAGGGAGACCCTTTCATCTCTCCAGCCAAAATTTGGAAGCATATTTCACCACCTTTCAAAACTAGTTCTTAGTTTACGGAAGCATTTAGAACTCATCCATTTATTTGAATTTTATGGCGAAGCGGAAATGTTTCCAACTTCCACTTCCAACCGGCAAGACAGATTCTCCTGAAGATTTCATCCAAACTGCTTGTGATCGGTAATTTTAATACAATCTTTATAATTAGTTTCGTTAGTTCCTCCCCAGGCTATAATACCATACTCGATTAAAGATTGACATATTGCATAGTAAATTGTTTTGAGTTGACTCAAGTTTAGAAAGTGGCGAGTTTGTCTAAAGTATTCAATGCATATTTTTGATATTCTTAATATAAACCGATTCTTAGTAAAGTTTTATTAATGAAATTGTATATTATACTAGCTTTTTCCCGCGACTTCGCTCGCATGGTGTAAGGGGGGTTCCCGGTCAGCCTCCTCCACCACCCCCCCCCCTCCCACAACACTCACTCCCTCCCTCTTTCCATACATTCAGTTTTCAAACCTCGCGTGCCACCAATAGCATTTTTTTATACAAATTTCATAATGCCAGAGCTCACCGGAAGTTTTATAAAAATCTTGTACTGACAATAACGAACACACAAAAAAAAGGATTATCCAATTTGATGCAGTCGTTCGAAAGTTATGCGCTTAGCAACACATTCAGCGATTCATTTTTATATTAACTAGCTGACCCGACGAACTTCGTACCGCCTGAGAATCAATAGCTGTTGAATTAAATTCAGTTTTTTTATTAAGTTAAAAATTACGCAATGAAGCCATTATCCTCCACACAGCATCCCCTAAGATGACATAGGTCCTGAGAGAAATTATTTTCCTCAGGGCCTCCCTGTGTGGAGCTTATGTAAATAATGCGTTTCATTTCAGAGATTTATTGTAATTATTGTATTTTTCCTTTGGAGGTGCGCAGACATACGTTCACCATTTGTCTCATTTTCGATTATTGACATTGAGTGTGTAAGAAAGAAGGGCAGCATTATATGATTAAAAACAAATGCACAACAATCAACGCATTGACATTTAACGTTTTTGAATGTTTGGAATTCACACAAAGTTCAATATTATACCTCTCACAATATTGCTGCAGTTCTTTCAAAATATGAGAATTCGTTCCGTACAAAATGTATGGGGTAAATAATTTTCTTTATAACTATTTATTTCGTTAACTTTTGTGATGTTTTAATAGTTATTATCCTATCCGGGGCGGAGACAAATCTAACAAATTAAAGATCATCAAAATCAGCCCAGCCGTTCTCGAGTTATAAATAGTGTAACTAATAAAAACGCCGTACCGATGTTTTCGTATGGAGCATTTACGCTATAAGCGAGTGTACACATTAAACAGAATACGGAAGCCATACAAATGGTCAACAAAGCGTCGTATCAGGTTACAATCCGTTCGTTTTGAGTTAAATCCCCACTTAACCCCTAGAGTGCCAATAAATTCAACGCTTGCCTTGATTAAGCTATTTTGAACCTAAAAAAAATGCTCCTAGCGCACTAAAATATATTTTATTCGGTTGGCAAAAAAATTATAGAATCACGATTTAAATTCAGTTTTTTATTAAGTTCCTTCCCAGAATTTCCTCGCCTTCCTTTCCTACAAAGAACGTCCACACAGCATCCCTAAAGATGACGTAGGCCCTGAGGGAAATTATTTTCCTCAGGGCCTCCTGTGTGGAGCTCATGTAAAAACAAATTACCCTTTGTGCTATGCATAAAAATCTTGTCTCAAAACGTTAGTTTATCAATTAAAAATAATATGTTTTTTAATAAATATATAATTACATTATCTGGCAAGACGGTACAATTTACAAAAATATAATTTAGCAAAAAACAAGTAAGTTATTACGAAAATAGTGTCAGCCGGAGTACGGCAAGTGATTTGCATTCCACCTCTGGCGTTCCGAGGGTTATGCTGTAATAGCTTGGACTTATCCACACAAACAACTAACTCCTGTGAAGTGGAACCTTAAATGATTTTAAGTCCAGATATACGCTCATATTTAATAATAGAAATATAACGAGGTTTGCAACAAGGTCGGCTGTATTATGGAACTCCTTAACTAACTAATTCTTATATCACGCCGTTTCCCCGAAGAGGTAGGCAGATAGGACGGATCGCCAAACAACTCGGTCTTGGAACACACTCCTTGCCTCATTCATATTCATACATCGTCTCATACATGCTCTTCTATTATTCCGACTCTTGACATGGCCCGACTCAGTATCTGATTCACTTTATCGTGCCACGACGTCTTCTACCATTCACATTTGCTCATATATTCAACCATCTGAGGGTCCCTTACATTATTTTACCACAATATTGCCTTGCATTATTTTACCACACATACGCCTCAGGGATCTCATTTCAATAGCATTCAGTCTACTTTCATCTTGCCTCTGCCAGTTCCTCTGACGGCCGGCGTGGTCTGGGGGTAACTAATTAATAATTAATAATAATTGGTAATTGACTCGCAATCCGAAGGTTGCGGGATCGAATCCCGGCTTGGCAAATAAATTTTATTTGATGATTTGTGTTATTTCACAATTAATTCCTTTAAAATAATATAGAGTGGAACTGAATAGCCAGGTACTTCCCCATCTCCTTCCCCTCTCCACTGCTTTCAGCCTCACAACATACCCCAATCGGGGATGCCATAGTCTCACTGGCTCCAGACGGAAGCAGTTGGGACTCCTGTGCGGTGTTCATATAAAATAAAAATAAAGTTCCATGCCTCACTGCCATACATCAGGGTGGGTACCAGCACTCCACTGTGGACTGCTAGCTTCGCTTCTTTTGACAGTTTTTTTATTAGCGCCAACGGTATTCAGTCCTCCATTAATGGAATTACCTGCATTTACCCTTCTTTCAATATCTCTTTCAGCCTTTCCTTTTCTCTTAAATATACTACCCAAATACACAAACCCATCCACCTGCTCCAAGTATTCATCATTCACAATAACTATATTGCACACTGTGTAAGCGACGTTTCCCGCCACTCACATAGACTGTAAAATAGGGGTGCTGGGTAGTCCTGGGTAGCCGCCAAGATGCTCGTCAATAACGCCCCGGTAATGGCCCACAAGAGGAAGAGGCAGCGTCCAAAAGGGGGGGCAGAAATGAAATCCAAGTTTTCAAGTCAAGTCCGGGGAGGGGTCCTTAGGTCAGGCAGAAGAGGCGGAGAAGTGCTTGAGACGGTACCAGATCGAGTTTGTCAAGTGCGTGTGTGCGTTGGAAACGCTTCTTGTCGAATGCTCGATGTTCCCGGGGTACCGCTGTATTTATAGCCGGCCCCTTGCCCTTGCCGCCGGCGCGGGTGGGCTCGAACCTTTTGCCCATTTTTCCGGCGGTTCGAGTTTTGGCGGGCTATAACCTCTGCTGCGGGCTACACAGCAGAGTTCTCTGTTGTCTCAGCTCTTCCCCTTATCCTTCTCTTATGTCTGACCCCCACGACCTCTCCCCTAGTAATTTATTTAATTTTATTATGGCATGTCAAATAACTTTCAATGGGGTCCCTGCACCCACATTTTGTCAGGGAAACTTAAATATCTAAATCATTATTAATTATACATTCATCAGAGATATTTATTAACATAGAGGAGAGTCCGGTCTATCTGTCCATATCATTTATTCGGTGACAGATTAGACCGAACTCCCATAATTTGACAAAACATTCGGAGCCTTTCGTGTATTTCCGATTCAAAAATACCTACTCCCCCAGACGGAGCGTTCCTATTGGTCAGCCCGGTGGGTAGGTGAGGGGAAGGGTAGGAAGCCGTGCCTGCCCGTCCACGCGGGGGGATTTCACCCCCGGCCAAGACGACCAGGAGGAGCCCGTTCTTGGGGCAAAGGGAACTGGTCTTTATTCAAACAGGGTACATTTTAATTGTGAACATAATTATTAGCATATTATTTGCCTCTAACCCTTAATCCTACGTTATTTAAAGAGACGAGGACGGCCTGTGAGGGAACTCATCCTCGTCTTCGTCTACAAAATATATTTAATCTTTCTTAAAAATAAAGGAAGAAGATGTCCGGAAGGGAATCTTCTTTCCCTCGTCGACACGTCCGGTACACACTGTTTTCATACTCTCTCTTTCAAACACCATGACTTTAGGCTTACTTACATCCATCATTAACTCATTCTTCATACATACTTTGTGCATCCTAGACACGAGAGACTGTAGATCTTCCATACTGTTGGAAATCAGCACCGCATCATCAGCACACAACAGGCAACACACTTACATAAAAGGCCGTTCTCAGTAGAGACAAGCAGTGAGGTTTTTTAAAGAGGGAATAACCAGACACAACCATAAACATGTCATTTTTAAGGGGTGTTATTCTTAGCGGCCTGATTCCAAATGTTACACGACGTGGTGCATCGCCAAGGGCCTTTAACCAGCCAGCGGCAGAAAATCCAAATTTCGTCGAAATATGTTCTTACGATCGTACAGGGCGGTTCCAATGAGAATTATTGAACAAAGATGAATTATTCTGCATAACAGCTTTTAAAAATAATAACTCAATATCGATTTTATTTCATTCAAAATTTGCTCTAATTTATACCTACATAGAAAAATGCTGAAAGGCGTGATGATAAAACTATTAAAATTATGTACTTTTTGTAATTAGTTTTTGATCATAAGTATTTATATTTTTAAATAATGTCTAAGCAAATAAGAATGCAAAAAAAATCTTAAATACTTATATGTATTAATTTGTAAGACCGTAAATAGATTGACAAAATAGAGAAATTTTCGTCATAAATAAGTGTTAGGATATATTTTTTAACGATTTTATTTGAACTATAATTAAAATTCTGAAACATGCGTTTATAGATAACATATTGATTTACAATAATGTAAGATTGCATGGTATGAAATATGTTGCAAAATAAGATTTTTCGTTCGAAAATTTAACATTTTTTCTCAAAATTTAAAACATGCTTTTACAAGATTTATTTATCTATATAAGGTATGTTTGCATTACATTATTTGATGTCTGTCTCACTAGGGTATACCTGTGTTGAGACAGGCGTAGAGGTACATAAATGATATATTATACATATAGGATTTTACTATTTTAAGTTTTTTAATAACGTCACTTCATTTGGATAGGGTTCTAACTGACATTTTTTTCAAAAATGACCTTTGAATGCCAAAGCATTTCTTTTGCTTATTTCTATAACCTTAATAATTTTCAGAACCATCTGTGTTGTATTTTCGTAGATATAAGTATGACAAAGTTCTAACTTCAAGCTTTATCAATAATAATTCATTTCACAAGGTTCTAACACTTACACTCTCTATTTTGTTTGTATCTGACAGTTGATCTTAAATACGAGGCACATTATTTATTAATTTATTTATTAATTTTCAACGCCCTGATGGGCTTTTACATGACAAGTTTATGATACAGAGACAGTTTTTTTTTTTTTTTAATAAAAAAGATAAACTATAAAAACATAACAAGTAAACATCATATGAAAGGTAGGTATACAGATAAATTTAAGGAAAGATAGTGCATTACAATAAAAGAGAAATTATCTTAGTTGTGAATGGCATAGAAAATAAATTAGTTGGTATGTTAGTAAATACAAAATTTACAGGTGACTTATTAAATGTTATAAATAATACATGACAAAATGCAAGATACATAAAAAGAAAACGTTAACAAGTTTTTACAGGTCAATCATTTCATTTGGATAGGGTTCTAACTACGTCTTACCATTTTCTAAGGTTTCTAAGTTTCCGAAGACGAATTTTCGAAATCTATGTAAGAATTTTAATTTATGTATTTTAGTTTATCGTATTTTAATGAAAAATATTTGAATAGGGCTTGGCCCTAGCTAGGAATAGCATTAGGGTAATGTAATTAGGACCTTGTGCAATGAATTATTATGCTCTAGCTGGTTGCACAGGGTTCTATTTGTATGTTTAGGTATGTTCTAAAAGGGTAAGTTTACGTCCATGTAAAATATGTTCAATTAAAATACTTTACACAAGGTTCAACATCAAAATCTGAAATTTGTAAACAGATTATGAGAAATCATCTTTGCAAACTTTGACACCTAATATCTCAGAACAAGGTGAATCGAAGTTAGAACCCTATCCAAATGAAGTGACGATAAGGGTAAGGACATACGTGAGATGGTAATTCTGTCTATTTGTAATCTATTTTACAGATGTTAGCAGTAGTGCGACGACCAATACACATAATCCATTTCTTTATGTCTTGTTTGTATTGTAGATAAAAGAACAATCTTTCGAAATCAATTTATAATTTTTTGAGGAAAAGAGTCAATACGTCTAAAATTAGATTTAAAAATGACATATTTCCGGTTTTCTCTGGTTTATACCCTCTTAAACGCTCCTCCCAAAAAAAAGCTAACAAAAAACACTGATAAATAAATAAAGATCTATGTAAGTTTGTTTTTTTCCAATCACCTTACTAAAAATTATCGAACTAATAAAAATTTCTATATGTAGTTTTTATCTCACAATTCTTTATCTTACGACAATAACAGTTCGAGTAATATTCGAGTGGTTCGGCTTGGCTGGTTGCCGGGCCGTTATCGCTTCGATAAGACGCCGGACAACGCCCTGAACGTAGATACTCTC
Organism: Limnephilus rhombicus; assembly: GCA_929108145.2. Classification (NCBI taxonomy): domain Eukaryota; kingdom Metazoa; phylum Arthropoda; class Insecta; order Trichoptera; family Limnephilidae; genus Limnephilus; species Limnephilus rhombicus. Next base: position 7,219,079 of record OV815290.1, on the reverse strand, counting down.
AGTATCGGCCTGGTACAAGAACAATATTCAGAATGGAACTATCTAACTAACCATCACGCCGTTTCCCGCAGTGGTAGGCAGAAGACGGACCGCCAAACTCGGTCTTGGCACACACTCTTTGCCTCACTCACATTCATACATCGTCTCATACATTAAAAAAACTCTTCTATTGTTCTAACTATAATCTGATTCACTAGGTCATGACATGCGTTCCTCATGCGTCCCCGACTTCTTCTACCATTCTTCACCTACCGCTTTTTGTGTTTTCTTTTGCCTGTTCATTTTGGAGTGGTTTGAAGATTGGATATTGATTTCACAAAAATATATATTTTTTTATTGGATTTCGTAAGATTCGATCTATGGTCCCATGAATGGCTGGCCGCTAAGGTTCGTCAGGCGTTTTATACCATTGGACTAAATGAGACATGAATAGATCCATGGATTTATCGTATTATGGTAAATATATTAATAAAAGAAAAAAATTGTGTACATTTTTATATTAATTTACTTCATTTTTCCTTTCTATTGTGTATTTTCTACTTTTCCTACTTTCTACTTTTTATTATAATTTTTCCAATTTTTAGCATCATTTATACTAAATCCATATGTTTACACTAGACTTTACATTTCATACATAGTAACTACACTCCATTGGTCACAATGAAACAGGCAGCCGCCTAGTATGGTGATTTAATATATCTACTTTGTGTAAATGCCACAATTATGTGATATGTATTATATAAATTGGGCGTACTGTACAGGGCCCGCAGATACTTTAATAGTAGTACACAACTGCTAACCCTGTACAAATCGCAAGTGCGCCCCACGGTTGAATTTGGCAGCCACCTCTGGTCTGGAGCTCCAAAATACCTGAAAAATACCCTCGACTCTGTGCAGAAACGGGCGGTCCGTTTGATAGATTCTCCCATCTTAACAGACGGATTGCAATCTTTAGAGCACAGGCGTCGGGTGGGAATGCTATCCTTGTTCTACCGGTATTACAATGGAAGATGCTCCGAGGAACTAGCATCATTGATCCCTTCGGCACCGGTGCATAGTCGGGAAACACGCCAAACACGTGCCCAACATTTGTACACAGTTGACATTTGTACATGAGAACGGGTCGTTTCTTCGACTCGTTCTTGTGTTCAACAGCTCGGCTGTGGAATGATTTGCCGGCCTCTGTGTTTCCTCCTTCCTACAACATGGGTCTCTTCAAGACCAATGTTCATTCCTTCCTCTCCTCAAAAAGACCCTCCACACAGCATCCCAGATGACATAGGCCCTGAGGGAAATTATTTTCCTCAGGGCCTCCTGTGTGGAGTTAATGTAAAAAAAAAAAAAAAATAAAAAATAAATGGTGGAACCGAGAACCCGTAAAATAAATCAATATTTTATTGCTATCTCATTCTCTTGCATGCTAAATCGCATAGATGTATGTGATTATCTCTTTTTAGTGTCGCTCGCTTCCGTTTCATCGAGTTTCAAATCACAACGGTGCTAGAGAAGTTTTCACTTCAAAAAAATAATAATGTTAAAGCAGTCAAAACAGAGTCAAAGTTCAAAATCATATCGCAAATAAAGTCTAAAATTAAATATTATGTCAATTAATTGGTGTTACCGTTTTTCTAGAAACTACATTACAATATATTTATTACATAATGATTATAAATGTATTAATTATTATTTTTAATTTATAAACTAACGTTTAGACAAGATTTTTATGCATAGCACAAAGGGTAACAATTATTATAAGCAATAATTATCAGCCTGAAACACTCATCAACATTGAAAAATCTTCCGAGAAAAGATACTTGCCGCCAACGGGACTTGAACCCGTGTCCTTCTGATTGCCGGTCAGCTGCTCTTGACCACTGAGCTATGGGGGCTTATCAAATACCCGCCAAATAATTCAATATATACTAGTGTTTCATTCAACAATTACTGCTTATTACTGGTCAAGAGCAGCTGACCGGCAATCAGAAGGACACGGGTTCAAGTCCCGTTGGCGGCAAGTATCTTTTCTCGGAAGATTTTTCAATGTTGATGAGTGTTTCAGGCTGATAATTATTGCTTATAATAAATGTATTATATTATTTACTACCTGAAGTCCCCTTAGGGCTTTACACAGAGTTTTCGAAATCAAATGTAGACAGTGACCTTTCTCTTGCTTTGAAGGTCACATGTGCAAAATTTCATTAACCTCGGTATAAAACTGTAGATTTGCATACAAATCAAATCCACACAGCGCGCTCGTTCACCACATACAGACATTCTCCTTTGTATATTATATATTTCAACCAATTTACTCAAAACCTTGACAAATTATACAATATACCTAAACCTTCCTCATGAATCACTCATGTCATAGGTCACCCTAAGTGGTTCGCTACTTTTGGTGACTTAGCAGAGATTTCACAATTTATTCATTATAAAATAATATATAGTATATTTGCGGCACGTTCCAGAGTGGAAGATACTCTCAGTATCGCCCTGGTGTAAGACCACCATTCAGAATTGAAACGTTGCTTGAAATGGCTTCTGCCGTGTTTGGTGACCAGATCTGAATAGCCAGGTACTTCCCCACCTTCCTCCTCCCTAACTCCTTCCCCTCCCCACTGCCTTCAGCCTCACAACATACCCCAATTGGGGATTCCATAGTCCCACTGGCTCCAGACGGGAGCAGTTGGGACTCTTGTGCGGTATTCATGTAAAAAAAAAAAAAGAAGGTGCCCGGGTTCATGGGGTAAGGTTTGTCTGGGTCTTGGCGACCAATGCGTTTGCCCACCTCCTACTGCATAGCGTGTCGGATCGGGAGAGTTTGGTTGAGGGAGATCTCACCAGCCGGACTCTATCGACCCATCGCCTTGCAATGCAGTGGGAGAGATGAATTCGTATGTCTATTACTCCCAGACACATTGACCCCCAGATTCCTGACCACCTCTCATACCTTTTTCCTTCCCAGAATTTCCTCTTCTTCCTTTCCTTAAAATAAAACCTCCACGCAGCATCCCTAAAGATGACATAGGCCCTGAGGGAAATATTTTTCCTAAGGCCTCCTGTGTGGATCTAATGTAAAAAAACTATCTATGGGTGAAAGCTGCATAAAAATCTGTTCAGTAGTTTTTGAGTGCATCGCGAACAGACAGACAGACGCGGCGGAGGACTTTAATCTACCTTCTATCTACCTATATTCATATAATCATCATTACATAGTATAAAATGAAGTCGCTCAAAATGTATGTGCGCGTTAATCTTTTAAACTACGCAACGGATTTTCATACGGTTTTCACCAATAGATAGAGTGATTGAAGTGGAATGTTTATATGTATAATACATGTAAATTATATTAGAGAAAAGCCGAGAAATTCAAAGAAAACATATTTTTGTGCGATTTAAAACGGCTGGCGGGCCGTACTATAGTCACTTTTGAAATTCGTTCTAAGGAAGAAATTGGAAAATAGATGTCCTAGAGTAAGTAGGTATTTGATTTTCCCTTTTCAAATATCCAGTGTTGCATTGCAAGCATTGTATAATTAGTGGCGATCGCTCGAAATGCTGTACATAGTATAAAATGAAGTCGCTCAAAATGTATGTGCGCATAGATCTTTTAAACTACGAAACAGATTTTCATGAGATTTTTACCAACAGATAGAGTGATTCAAGGGGAAGGTTTATATGTATAATACATGCTTATTATAGTAGAGAAAATCCGGGCATCGGGCAGCTGGCAAGCGGGTGGTGTGGATTTTATAAAGGTTGCGTAATGGCATTGTTTCGTTAGCCACAGCAACGTGTGGCCGGGTCTGCTAGTTATACGTGTAAATAAAAATGAATCGCCGAAATGTATGTACGCGCATAATTTCAGAACGACTGCACCTAATTGGATAATTCTTTTTTTTTCTGTTCGTTATTGGCAGAACAAGGTTGTATAAAACTACTGGTGAGCTCTGGTATTATGAAATTTGTATAAAAAATTGTAGTAGGTGGCACGCGAGCTGCTTGAAAACTGATTGTACCGAGACTGAATGCATGGAATATGGGAGGGGAGGGGACGCGGGAGATGAAGGGGAGACGGAAGGGGAATGGGACGAATGGGATAGGACACGCAGGGAAAAACATTTTTTTTTATTAAATGCCATAGCAACGCATGCCGGGAACCAGCTAGTTTATAATATGTAGAGATTTGTGGTAACGATACTTCGAACGCCCATTGTAGCTTAATGGAAAAGATGCCTGATTTGGTATTGTATGGTGGAAGAACAAGTCGTACAAATAACCCATTCTCTAGTTTAAAATGTTCGGCATGCCACCCGTCTATGCAACGGTGCCGAAGGTATCATTATTATACCAGTTCCTTGGAGCATCTTCCATTGAAATACCGGTAGAAAAAGTACAGCAATGATAACCGAGTTGAATGACCAATTCCAACCTTTCATCTCCCATTTCCTTCCCCTCCCCTCTACCTTCAGCCTCACAACTTCACCAATTATTGGGGATGCCATAGTCACACTGCCTCCATACGGTTAGAAACAATTGGCCTATTTTTTCGAAAGGTCCGCTTTGCACAAAAATCCACAAAAACAGAATATTTTAGAACGTATTCGAAAACTAAAACCTGTTTTTGAAATACGGTTGGAAATGAAAATATATTTTTCTTTAATTCAAACACAAAAGTTTTAAAAATGGCTCGTTTTACGTTTTTTTCCAAATAAAATTACTTATAACGAAAAAATAAAAACACAAACAAATTTTATTAGGCAAATGTATTATACCTAACCGTTCTCGTCAACTTCCTTTTTCGTCGTTTTATGCAAAAAAAAGTCTATATCTCAACATATTATAAATTAAAGTCATCTGCCGCGTATGTCTGTATGTTCGCGATGAACTCAAAAGTACTGAACGGATTTTAATGCAGTTTTCACCAATAGATAGAGTGATTCATGAGAAAGGTTTAGGCATATAGTTTGTCAAGATTTTGTGTAAATTGGTTGAAATATATAATATATAAAAGAGAATGTCTGTATGTGGTGGACAAGAGGGCGGTGTAGATTTGATTTGTATGCAAATCTACAGTTTTATGCCGAGATTGATGAAATTTTGCACATGTGACCTTCAAAAAAAAAAAAAAAAAACAAAAAATTTGGTTAACTTTTTACCTAAAATATTGAATTCGAAATTGGATAGGTCCGATGGTTTCGAACTCCTGCGACTCCATAGAGAGGTACAGGAGGTCGGTACCATCAATACATCGCATCGGCTTGACACAGCGAAACATACTTATAGGTGTAAAAGACACGGTTAATGTTGCAATTTTGCAAACCTTGGATCACTTTTAAATTTGTTGGTTGGATTTTTATATTATGTACGTATTTTTTTTTAAATCGTAACATATTGATATTATATATCTCACTGTACAAAATTTTTGTTGCCTATTTTTTTTATTTAATTTATATACTTTTTATTCACATCGTAACTTTATCTAAACTATTTGTTTTCTCATGTTAAAGATGGAGGTACTGCCTTTATTATTTATTATTTATGTAAAAGCCCTCTGCGCGTAAAATAAAAGAAATAAATAAACAACTAAATAAATTAATGTTCTCCAAAACGAGCTTGAAAAATCATTTGTCATATATTTGGATTATAATTGTGTAATTTCTACTATTTAAGAAATTCTAAGAATTATAGTACTTTAAAATTAAACAGTTATAAATACATTGTGAATTCATATGTCAAATATTGGTTTATAAATGTGTAAATTCTGACTATGCAATTGTAAATGTTCTCTAAAATGGCCTGGAAAGAATCTCCTACTTGTGATCTCACTAAAGAAAACACTCATAGAACATTAATAAATGCATTCACTCTGAATGCATTTATTTACGTTCTCCAAATTGACCATGAAAAAAATCACATCTTTGCGATTCTTTTAAAGACACAAAAAAACCATCCCTTAATTATATACAATTCTTAGTGTTCTCAAAAGTTGTCTTGACAGAAGCAAATTCCCTTGATATCTTGAACGAAACTATTCCTTTGTTAAGAATATTATGAACTAAATATACAATTTGGCTGTCCTGAAACGGGTATTCTGCCCAGTTGGACAGACAAATGATCACATTGCAATGTATTGTTAATATCTATGCATATGTAAATAAATAAAAATAAATAATAAAAAAACAAGAGGAAGGTCACTGTCTCCATTTGATTTCGAAAACTTTGTGTAAAACCCGGGCATCGCCGGGGACTTCAGCTAGTAATTAATAAAAATTGCCTAAGTTTTAAAAAGTAACGATTTTGTGGTTATTTTTTAGATTTTCAAATAAAGCGTTGGGTTTTCTCTTTCTAAAACCGTTTATATCATATTTCTCACTATTATAACAAGGGAGACACAACGATTTCTATGAGACCTGTAGGAGTTGTTGCGAAAATCAAACGAAGACCGAGGATTTATAGAATTCAGATTTTTCCACTTGTTTTGTTTTGAAAATGCATTAAATTATGCATCCATCAGCTCGCGGGCCGGATTTAAACAAGCCATGGGACAGATATGGTCCGCAGGCCATAGTTTGACGACCTCTGCATTAGCTCATCCGAGAATTGTGACATAAATTGATAACATCCGTTGTGCATTAGTTTGCAAACCGAGCGAACAACTCGATTAGTTTCGTAATATGCAAATATCAAAATGCAGACATTTCAAAGCTTCATATCTCTGGATTGATATGACGCAGCAAGCCGAAAATAGATGCAATTGACTTGGAAAATCAAGACAGGAAATCTGTGCAAATTTCACGGCGCCAGAGCTCATCGTTTCAGAGTTTTTGCTACTTTTCATATCCTTGCTATTCATTTTTTTCTGCCGGATTAAACGGATATTTCAAAGCATCACAACTCGGTACTGCGGGGACGCAAGAAGCTGAAAATAATTTCATCGTGACAGAAATGAAAGGCAGAAATATATGTGTGAATTTCACGGCGCCAGAGCTTATCGTTTGAGAGTTTTTTCTACTTTTCATATCCCTGCTATTAATTTTTTTCTGCCGGACTAAACGGATATTTCAAAGCTTCACAACTCGGGATTGCGAGGACGCAATAAGCTGAAAATAATTGCATCGGCACAGAAATGAAAGGCAGAAACATGTGCTCAAATTTCACTATTCCAGAGCTTACCGTTTGAGAGTTCTCGCTAGTTTTTTAATTGTTTTTTTTTTACGTGAATACCGCACGATTGAATCTCAACTACTCAACCGTCTGGAGTCGGTGATAATATGTTGGTATTCCCAATTTGGGTATGTTGAAGTTGTGAGATGAGAAGGAGATGGGGAAGAGAAAAGTGGGGAAGTACCTGGCTATTCATATTTGGTCACCAAACACTGCTAATGCCATTTTAAGCAACGTTTCAATTCTGAATGGTGGTCTTACACCAGAGTAATACTGAAAGGAAAGATAAAAAGTTCTAGGAAGTAAAAGGAAAGAGTGGGTAGGAATCTGGAGGTAAATGTGTCCAGGAGTGACGGACGTATGAATCCCTCTCTCACTGCGGTGCAAGGCGATGGGTCTAGAGAGTTCGCCTGAAGAGGTCTAGGTTAAGTCTCCCTCAACCATTATCTTCTGATCCGGCCCGCCACACAGTAGATCACACCTGCACAAACCTCACTCTATGAACCAGTTACTGTAGTTTTATTTTACAAATACTGTCTTGTCCTGTTGAACAATACGGAGCAAATCTTACTTTGATAATTAAATGGATATTTCAAAGAATCACAGCTCACGAATGGAAAGATTATTTAATAACCCGGCTTCGCACGAGATATAATAATATGTATTGTTTTTTTTTAATCATAATCTATTACTATTTTTTTTACATTTAAATGGACAACTTCACAACACGGGACGGATATTGCGCAAATTTCATGACGTCAGAGCTCACCGTTTGAGTATTTTCTGACGACAGAGAGCGGACTGTCAAATTTGTCTTGTGACACACTTCCCTGCTTCAGTCACATTCAATTAACTTGATCGTACCATGTCTTTGTGGGCGCCCCCGACTTCTACCGTCCACATTCGCGTCATGTATTCTTCCTTACACTGGGTACCTACCTAGTTGCTTCGTTCATTCCCTCTACATGCCCAAACCGTCTAAGCGACCCTTTCTTCATCTTAATCATAGACATCCAAATTCAATAGACCAGAAGATGCAGGTAAGGGGTAAAAGCAAACTATGGGGGGCGAAGAGGGGAAAGATACTGTGATTCGTTAAAAAATCAATCTGACAGTATATAGTAGGTATATAGGGCATCTCGCATTATAATATCACCATTTAGTTCTTAAAAGCAAAATCTGCTTTGAATGACATGGGAGCGCGAATTGCTTGCCACGTTAATAACATATTTGCGAAGGACAAATGCTTGCCCCGAAAAGGTTCGCTAATATTCACACAGCAATATTTTGTTGCCGTGTTTAGTTAAGACACTTTTACAAATGTTTCATAATTTACTTACCCCTGTAACCTGCGACGAGCACACTAGAGAAACGCCCACATTCGCTATGTTCTAGGTAGGTCTATAGCACAAGCTCTCATATTTTGCCGTGTTATTTCGTAAAATGTATGATGTTACCTCTGCGCTGGTCAAGACAAGAATGATGACATCACATTTTTTTGATTCAAGCGAGGCTCTCCTAAAGCCCAGCTGGGTCCAAGGAGGAGCTCCAGCTGGCTCCATGGGGAGGGGGAAAAAATACGTTTTTATCACCTAGGGCAGGTCCAGATATATTCATATGTCCGTGATCTTAATCATTACTCTTACATCAACCTTGATTGAATCTTCACATATCTCGCACGTTTTACCACAGATACACCTCAGTAATCTCATTTGTACAGCAATCAGTGTACTTTCATCCTTCCTCTGCCAGTTCCATGCCTCTCTGCCATACATCAGGGTTGGTACCAGCACTCCATTGTGGGAAGATAGCTTCGTTTATTTAAAATAAAGCAATAAAATTTCAAATACAGAATTGCACAATTTGTCCAAAGAAACGTCACTATCTCAATGAGAATTGGACCTAGTCTTATAGAAATCGTTGTCTCCCTTACTATCGTGTTGAGAAATAGATAAACGGTGTTAGAAAGAGAAAACACTAGGCTTTATATTAAAACCTAAAAGTTAACCGCAAAATAATTAAAATGTACATAGGTACCTACCCCTTTATGAAACCAAAGTTTCCGACATCAATTAAAAAAAGTTATAAAACTTTGCGAATTTTTCGATAAGTATTTTTACATTAAACGATATAAAATGAGGTACCTACCTAACTAAAACGTTTATAATACAATAATTGTCTAATAAAATATGTGTGTTGTTAGTTTTTTCAGTTAGAAATAACGTAATCTGAGCCATTTTTAAACATTTTTATGTTTGCATTATATTTAAAAAATTATATGCTAATTTTGAATTATATAATTTTAGACCAAGACTAAGATGGAGCGACAACGTCCTCAAAGACATATCTTGGAGCTTCTAAACTGGAGAGAGCTGGCACAAAACCGAGATGAGTGGAGGAAGATTCTTGAGGAGGCTAAGACCCACCAGGGGTTGTAGAGCCAATAGTGATGATGATAGTTTTAACACCTTTCAAAAACAATTTTTGGTATTCGGATATGTTCAGAAATATTCAAGTTATTTGAATTTTATTGCAAGCAGAAATATTTTACAAATATGCCTTGAACGGAACAAATTTGCAAACAGAAGAAAAGCAAAAAAGTCGAGTTAAAACACGGCTCCGCTACATTGGTCAATTGGTCTGTTAGTTTGATTCAATAAATTGATATAATGTTGAATGACACACTTAAATTTGCAGTCGGGCGTGTCGTCAGTGTAGATATTTTTGATACAAAGGGTTTCAAAAATAGTGCGTTCGTTTCCTTCATGTAAATAATAAATAACACACAAGAGTCCCAAATGTTCAGGATCAGTGGAACTACGGTAACACTGGGAGTGGAGAGGAGATAACGAAAAGATGGAGGTTAGATATTTATACCCAGTCAAAACGTTACTAAATCTTAAAACCATCAAAGTTACTAGGTTAACAAGTTTGGTAAATAGTAAATTTATGCACTCGTATCAAAATACTAAAGAATAGCGTTTGTTTGACTAAATAAATAACAATATTAAGTCTGTCCTTCTGGCGAACTTTCCTATCGGATGTTGCCCAACATCAGGACAAACTTCACCCCGCTGAATGCAGCGATAATTGCACTAATACCAGTAAAGTTTAAGTTCGCTTTAGTTTAGCGTGAATATATAATAACGTATGTCGGTTGAACTAAATAACAGGTCGCCGGCAGAATGTCCTTCAATCGCCTGTCATCGTCTAAAAATGGTTCTAGTCGACACACCCACCGCCCAATTTAACTAATTCAACCAATTCAACCGCTCCACAGCTCACATCCTCGCCCCAAACACACCTTACAACCACACACAACACTTAAACACAAACGATAACGCCATTATCCGATATTAAAACAACATTTTAAAACTACTCACCGACAAATCCAAAAATCCAAACCGCACAAAACTTCACTGGACGAATATTATTCTTTTATGTCGAACTTTGAGTCGCTTGTTTATATGGAAAAACTTCACAGAATCTAGTGAAAATTAGCACAAAACACTCGTTGGACCTTCGCGCGTGTTTTTCGGTTTATTATTCGTGATTTCGTCGGGTTTTAGAGGAACTTGAGACATAAAACGGTATCGGTCCCTTTTCACTGTGAGGAGCGTCTCTAGTTCTGGCAGGCGATGGTGGCTTCACCCGTTTCCGCTGCCGCAGATGCGTGCGCAACGAGCTAGGGATGTGCATTGTGCGCGCTATCGAAACTCTCGATTATTATTGTAAATAAACCGATTTTAATTTATTCATTATGTTAATCAGGGGAATTACTGGATAATAACTTTCTTTCTTTTAAAAGGATTATAAATAAGTCGGAATAGTGTGCAGTTCACACGCGGTAGAAGTGAAACCTTCAGAAATCTATACTTAGAGGATGAAACGAACGCAGAATATCAGGAGTAGGATATTTGTTGATTTTATTTATTATAATATTCCTACCAAGTAAATAATTTTACCTTTTATTCTACGAAGCACCGCACCGAGAAGACCGGTAGGCTACGAAGCACCACACAAAAAGGACATCGATAAGTCTATCTCATTCTCTCACAAGCTAAATCCTGTAGATGTATGTGTTTGTCTATTTTTAGTGTCGTTCGTTTCCTTTTCATTGAGTTTCAAATCACATCGGTGCTAAATAAGTTTTCACTTCAAAAACTTGAGTGAGGCTAGTGAAACCTGGCGTAACGTGGTTTAATTATGCCTTTGCTAAACCGATGAGAACCGAACCGAACTCGTTCTTATTCGGTAATTTCTTTCACCAGGGCGATACTATTACTCTGAAATGTGTCGCAAATATCCCATACTATCTTAGTTATATGAATAAATTATTTTGAAATAACACAAATCGATTAAATAAAATTTAATTGCACACGCTGGTATGTGAATGCTCGTACCCGAGACCCTCCGATTCATAGCTGAGAATTGTAACCAATCAACCACGGAGGTTGTCAAGGATGAAGCAATGAATGACAGAAGATGCAGAAGAAGTCATGGCACGATCAAGTCGGGTGTCTAGAATCAGAAGTACTAAAAGGAATGAGTATTCATGGGACAATGGAAGAAGCAGTGGCCGTGGAGCAGTTTATCCGCTTACCTTTTGCTTACCTTTAATTAATACTATTAGCAATTCCTACCAGTAATCTAGTAAGTAATTACTACCAGTAAACCAGTAAATGGCAACAATTATTTCATGGCAGATAATTTTTCACAAAAATATTGAAATATAATGTAAAAAACAATTAATAAACATTGTTTTATTTAAAAGCCACTTTTAAATAAATTGTGATTTTAGACAAATTTAAGTGTTTAAGTGAACTAACTGGATAATTATTTATTTACGCCACAAACATTTGTTTTATTTAAAGGCCACTTTTAAATAAAACGAATGTTTGTGGCGTAAATAAATAATTATTCAGCTACTTCACTTAAACACTTAAATTTGTCTAAAATCACAAAACATTATTTTAAAACAGATTTTCACAAAATTATACAATCTCGATTATAAAACAGTCAATCATCTCAAACCCTCGATTAAATACACCATCACTAAAACGCATCGCTCCAAATCGCGAAAAAACACTCCATTCAAATTCATCCATTGCTCAACAAAATCTATTAGTTAATTTACGCAACATTTTCAGTACAAATCAGTTGGCATTATTGATAACATTTTAACTACACTTATTAAAAAAAATGAGACGTAATGAAAATGCATTTAAAGTCCTCTAATAGTTATTTAAAAATTGTTTCTAACATTCTCGGAGTAAATAAACCACTCACTGATTCTCAGGTAGATTTTTTCGAGTTAGTAGTGACATCTAGCGGAAGAAAAGTGAAGTAACCTATTGATGAAATAGGAAACTTCTTTTAGTAGGAATATTTTTACGGCCTCTTTGGTTGAAGGTCTCGCCTACAGATTTGCAAGTCACTGGTTCAAATCCTGGCTTGCGCACAAAATTTTATTGTGATTTTAAATAATTACTTCATTAATGAAAATGTACATTTATAGTTTAAATGTACTTACTTACATGCATATGCGGCATGTTTCAGAGAGGAAGATATTCTTAGTATAGTTCTGGTATTAGACCACCATTAGCCGTGTTTGATAACCAGATTTGAATAGCCAGGCACTTTCCCACCTTCCTCTTTCCTCTCCCCACTATCTTCAGCCTCCCAATTCTTACCCCGATCGGGGATGCCACAGTTCACTGGCTGTGGACGGTTGGGAGCAGTTGGAACTCTTGTGCAGTATCGGTATATTAATATGTGAAGCAAAAACTTTGTAAGTACCGCTTTTTACGAAAAATTGCGCAGACGGAGGAGTATGAAATTTCGCACACTTTAGTTTATATAGAGAAGGAGTGCAGAATGCTAATATTTTTTAAAAATTATGCATAAAAAATCAATAAAAAAAACATTACACACACTATAAAATTTAAATTAATTATTGTCGAATTTCGACCATTGGGCGACCACTAGTTCACTATGATATCTATTTAAATTATATGAAGAAGAGTGATATAAATCGTTATAACTCGGTTATTGTTGTAGTGACAACCCTAAAACAAAAAGTAGAAGATCCATATTGAATCAAGCTTCGTATCTTTATTCAAAGTTGTCCATAGAAGTACATAAAAAATACTTATTTTGTAGAAATCGCCTACGTGCCGTAAGATATTGTTAATTTTTAATGAAATATTATTGTACAAAAAAAAGTAATAATAAAATTGTAACATGTATAATATTGTTTATTATACATTTATTTATTTTTTTTATTTTTATTTATTTTATGTGCATCTATATATTTATACAAAAGAATAAGTTTTTTTTTTTACATAATCTCTGATTTTAGTACCTCTTTTACATAAAAACATCACGTGAGTCATTTTTACAATTTTTTATGTATGCATTCTAAATTTTAATATTTATTTGTAATAATACAATATGAAAGCTTATTTCATAAACTTTCAAAAACAGTTTTTACTATTCGGCTACGTTCAGATATGTTTCATTTACAGAGCTTTAATTGCGAAGCGGAAATAACACAAAGTTTTTATATGTCTGACAGTTCGTTAGACAAATACCTGACTGGAACGTATGTTTATTGCCGTCACGATACCGTAACCGTTAAAGATCAAGGTAATTATAAAAGCGCACATTAACAGGCATAGACAAGCCATTGATCACCCTTCATTTCCCTCTTGCTCCATTACTTTCCAAAAACCATGCACGAATATATTTCAAGGAGTAAATAACGACAATATAAACAATTTAAAAATAATTTAATGACATAAACAACTACATAATTCTAAACAATTCATTAACATCATTGTAATATACAATATTATATACAAACAAAAATTTAAACAAAAGTGGATTTAATTATGCAAACCCCTCAGGAAAATTTGTTTGTTTTCGGGAACAATTCGTACAGGTCTCATAGAAATCATTGTGTCTCACTTACTATCATAGTGAGATCTATTTTGTAAATGGTGTTAGAAAGAGAAAACACTATGCATTATATTAAAATATAAAAGTTAACCACAATAGAAATAAAATGTACAAGTTTTTGATGCAGACTTGAAGTAAATATGTTTATCAGTGGCAGAAAGATACAAGTCCTATCATGAAGAAAAATAGGATTTTCAAAAATGTATACGGATGCAACTACTTTTGATGCAACAACTATCTTAGAAGCAGAAAGATGTACATGGACTTGAATCTTTATGATTTAGTTGCATTTTAAGTATTTTGACTCAAATCCATTTGCATCCTTCTGCCTCTAACATTACTACGCTTTCTATGGAAGTAAACAATTTTCAAACATTGATCCTTTTATAATACACCACATGTCGTAACAAAATATTCCATTTCATTTTGAAGCAGAAGGACTCAAGTCCGTGTTTTTTTGTAGCATTTTTTTTAAACAATATTTTTAACCCTAGATCACTAACCTTCGTTGAATCGACGACGCAGGATTAAAAAAACCGCGATAACTTTCGCGACCGTAATTCTTTCACACTCTGGCTAATCTCAATCGGCCCTGTTACTTCTGCTATTGACGGTAGTGCGGATGATGGGGGGAGTCCACGAGCGCCAATTCAGCAACCATGGCTCGTCGCATCGACGAAGGTTAGTGATAACGTGACTTTTTATTTTTGTTAGATTTTCACCAAAATTTTTATTTTATTAGATTCAAGTCTTTGTTTTTGACATTTGAATTGTTTTTTTTTTCAAAATTTAGTTATAACTAATTCAAATACCAACTTTAAAAATGTTACTATTGTTGATTTTGCACGAAAACTATGGTCTCATTCTTAAGGCTTTTGATTAATAAATTTGATATTTTTGTTTTTCTAAATATGAGAAATAATACAAATAAACACTGTTTATTAATAATAAAAAGAAATATGTACATATTTTGTTTTAATAAAACCTTTAAATCCCCTTTCTTAGTACCGTAGTCGAAACGATGAAGTAATAATAAGCGTCGAAAAATAAGGTTAGTGATCTAGGGTTAAAGGCTTCATTACATAGTATAAAATGAAGTCGCTCAAAATTTATGTGCGCATAAATCTTTTAAACTATGCAACGGATTTTCATACAGTTTTCAACAATAGATAGAGTGATTCAAGGGGAATGTTTATATGTATAATACATGCTTAGTAGAGAAAAGCCGAAAAATTCAAATATTCAATTCAGGCAGCGGGCAGCGGGCAGCTGGCAAGCGGGTGGTGTGGATTTTATAAAGATTGGGTAATGGCGTTGTGTTTCGTTAGCCACAGCAACGTGTGCCGGGACTGCTAGTTACATTTAAATTTTTCGTTTTATTTGTTCGTTTTTAAAAGAAAACTAATTGATTTATAATGACTTTTTTTGTTATCTATCAGCATGGATATCTGAAGAAGTTATGAGACCATAGTTATAGAGCAAATAGGTTTTTGACTCTCCTGAACATTTATCTTTTTGGACTTGCATCCGTATGCTTCCTGGGTACAGATATTACATTTGTCAAATAAAATATGTATGAATGTTTTGTTTGCAAGCAAAATTTTTATACCCCAAAAATTATATTTTCATTTTTATTTATCTACTGGAGCGACAGCGCAATTTAAAACTTTTTTCCCCGATTGTTCGAGATTTTTTGGTAATCATTTTGAATATTTTCCGCTCACATTAAAAAAAATCATACCTCCGAATTTTAATATGGAGACATACAAACTGATTTTAGTTTTATATAGCCAATGAATTCACCTATCTTTTGTCAATTATCACATATTCGTAGGGTTTATAAAACAAAATCGTCAACTTCTACTTAATTAGCCAGAGTAAAGTTAGCCTCCCAAAAGCTGGGCGCACTGTACAGGGCCCGCAGATACCTTAATAGTACACAACTGCTAACCTTGTACAAATCACAAGTACGCCCCACGGTTGAATTTGGCAGCCATCTCTGGTCTGGAGCTCCAAAATACCTGAAAAATACCCTCGACTCTGTGCTGAAACGGGCGGACCGTTTGATAGATTCTCCCATCTTAACAGACGGATTGCAATCTTTAGAGCACAGGCGTCGGGTGGGAATGCTATCCTTGTTCTACCGGTATTACAATGGAAGATGCTCCAAAGAACTAGCATCATTGATTCCTTCGGCACCGGTGCATAGTCAGGAAACACGACAAACGCGTGCCCAACATTTGTACACGGTTGACATTTCGTCGCCCGAGTTCTTAATTGTGCAAACTACCATTTTATCGAAAATGAGTTTTAAATGCAATCATGTTAAGGATAAAATTTCGCATCGTTAGATAAATAAAAAATAGTTTTACGAGCCATATACAATTAATTACAAGCTTTTTAAAATGTCAATGTCCACAACAATATTCTAAAAGTGAGTTCTTAATTAGTTAAACTCCTTCTTAGTTCAATCTCAGTTGCCGCGAAATAAAATTTGCGGGCTAGATTAGTCAAACTCCACCAATCGACCAATCACAGCACACCGATCCACGATACCGCGCCGCCATGTTGTTTGTTTACTTCACATTGTTTTTGTTATTGTGGTGTGTTACGAGGAAGCAAAAGGCATTTAATTGTATTACAAGTGAGTTTTTGAATAACGAAATTACAACAAAATGTCTAAAACTATTGACAAAAGATCATACATACGCAGCAGTGCTGAAATAGAGCGGTTAGTATTAGTTTTAAGTATCTTTATCAATGACGTTTCAGTTTTGTTTTATAAATGGCAAGGAACTTTGTAATACAGCGTGTTCATTTTTCGGTTTTAACACAGTTCTCCTTTCCGAGAGTTTTTATTGTCGAAATCAGTTTTGTTGATTATCATTTCATATTAAAGTTAGAAGTTCGATTTGAAATTGTCAGTTTATCCGTATTTGTATGAAGCCTTTGTTTGACATTTAAGAATAAGTCCCGTCATTAGGCAGTTTGTTGATATAAATTCTGGTGCAGTTCTGATTTTTTCCTCATTTATGTGTTGTGGGGTGATCCGAGTTTCGCCAACAAAATATGGTTGGGATTTGAGTTTTAGCTAAAGAACATGAAAAAAAAGTTTTTCCAGGATTTTAATTATAACTCAATAACTATTGACTCTGTGAAAAATATTTTATTATTTATGAATTACGCCGCTTTTTTTTACATGAATACCGCACAAGAGTCCCAACTGCTCCCGTCTGGAGCCAGTGGGACTATGGCATCCCCAATTGGGGTATGTTGTGAAGCTGTAGGTGTAGGTAGTGAGGAGGGGAAGGAGATAGGGAATAGGAAGGTGGGGAAGTACCTGGGTATTCAGATCTGGTCACCAAACACGGCAGAAGCCATTTCAAGCAACGTTTCAATTCTGAATGGTGGTCTTACACCAGGGCGATACTGAGAGTATCTGGTGGTCTTACACCAGGGCGATACTGAGAGTATCTTCCACTCTGGAACGTGCCGCAAATATACTATATATTATTTTAAATGAATAAATTGTGAATTACACAAATTAATCAAATAAAATTTATTTGCCACGCCGGGATTCGATCCCGCGACCTTCGGAATGCTAGTCAGGCGCCTTACCGCTGCACTACGCCGGCCGTCTGGTAATACGCAATATTTCTTATTCAAACAGTTAGATTTATCTTTATTATCACGCAAAGTGAGTATTTATGTCGGGGGAGACAAAAAACATGCAAAAAATAGGCATTCAAC
This sequence comes from Limnephilus rhombicus, assembly GCA_929108145.2. Lineage (NCBI taxonomy): Eukaryota > Metazoa > Arthropoda > Insecta > Trichoptera > Limnephilidae > Limnephilus > Limnephilus rhombicus. The sequence continues at coordinate 7,201,202 of OV815290.1, read as the reverse complement.
ATATTAATTATGTTTAAATTAATTCATTTACGCGGTAACGCCATTTTCATATGTATTCAAGATTAAGATTATTGAAATCGGTATAAAAATGTTTTAATTCATTATTCTCATATGGTTTTTATTTTCCTCACAAAAAAAAATTCAAAAAATATTTTAATGTGTTTCAATTATAGTTTTATTATTTTTTTTTAATTATCTTTGCATGACCTTTTCAAAGCGTTCCCGTTCCCGCTCTGTTCCCCTCAGGCGTCCCCTCTGCCTTATTCTCAGATTGTTTGTATTTTTCTCACGAAAACGCATTTCAATAAATTTTTAACAAATTTTAATGTGTTTCAATTATAGCTATGGTATTTTTAAAAATAATTATCGCTGCACGTCCATTCCCATGCGTTCCCGTTCCCGCCCCTTCCACGGTCCCTTTCGCGTTCCCCTTTCACCTTCCAACCCCTCCCCCCTCCCGCTTCCACTTTCCCCGTCGCCCCTCCCTTGTTTCACTCCCGCGACTCCCTCGGCTTCGTTCCTTCCTTCCTCCCTCCCAGATTCCCCACCCCCCCTTCCCCCCTACCGCTTAACTTTGTAAAATACACACATTTTTCAAACAACTCGCGAGCCGCCTAATGTATTTAAAAAAAAATAAATATCATTAAGTCAGAGCTCACCATTATACATAGAAACCTTCGCGGTTTCAGCACAACAACTGACCAAAGTTTCACCACAATCGGTTAAATTGTGTAGGAAATAATAAGATAATTTTAAGCAAATTTCATAACCCCAGATCTGACCATTACATATGTTCAGGATCTCAACTTCCGCTCTCCTGACAGAGCAATCCGGCGTGACACCTGATTCCGAAAGGAAGTGTGGCTGGAGTAACTCTTCAATAATAACTCCAGCTCTTGAATATTGGTCTTTATTCAAACAATAAAAAGACCCGTAGGGTAGCTCATGTACGGTGAGCCCAATAATGCTATCTCTAATAAAAACGACCCGCCCAAGACGGATGGTAACAAGAGAAGAAGAAATTAAAAAATCCGTGGCAATACGAAATCGCCCTGGCAATCGCCAACACAAAAAAATGTTGCCACAACCATTAGGGTGACAATCACAAAAAATTAATATTTCAGTACCTGAAATCTTAACAGAGACCTTCGCTGCCGTTCGTAAAAAAACTCACCAAAGTTTCACCGGAAGTGCAGAAAATAATAAGGTAATTTTTATGAAAATTACATAATGCCAGAGCTCATCATTATATATAGAAATTTTCGCAGGCGTGCGCACAATACCTCACCAAAGTTTCATCGCAATCGGATGAATAGTTTAGGAAATAATGAAGGAAAATTTAATAACACCAGAACTCACTTAATTGCAAATTTGATAACACCAGAACTCACCATTATGTATTGAAACCTTCGCGGGCATGCATAAAACATCTCACGAAAGTATCATTCGAATCGGATGAATGGTACAGAAAATAATAAGGGAATATGTGTGCAAATTTCATAAAGTCAGAGCTCACCATTATACATAGAAGTTTTAGCGTGCAAGCGCACAATAACTACCTAAAGTTTCATCACAACCGGTTAAATGGAAGAGAAAATAATGACGGACAGACAAGCTACATAATTAATAAGTTTTTATATATATCCCACCACAATTGTCGATATCACAAAGAGATATATTGAAAATAACTCATCCTGTATATAACTTGAGATGGTCGTTTGCACAATTAAGCACGGAAAATATTTATGCAGAATTTGCTCTATCTCCATTTTAGGGTGGTCAATCTCCTTAAGAATAATTTTGATTTTGCATTCTTGCTCAATCTCCATTTTAAAATTAAAAATAAAGTATCAAAAACGATAATAAGTCACCTTATTAAGAATTATTTCAACTTATGAGACCTTTACCTTTACGTAAATAGCTTCGTTTTACACACCTATCATAATGTTTCATTGAAATAATCAAAGAAAACCTCCTCCTGTAAAATACGCAAATGGTAGTTTGGACAATTAAGAACTCGGGCGACGATTTGTCACATGAGAACGGGTCGTTTCTTCGACTCGTTCTTGTGTTCAACAGCCCGGCTGTGGAATGATTTGCCGGTCTCTGTGTTTCCTCCTTCCTACAACATGGGTCTCTTCAAGACCAATGTTCATTCCTTCCTCTCCTAAAAAAGACCCTCCACACAGCATCCTAGATGACATAGGCCCTGAGGGAAATTATTTTCCTCAGGGCCTCCTGTGTGGAGTTAATGTAAAAAAAAAAAAAAATTAATTACAAATAAGGGAAAATTTGCCAAAATTGGTAGCAAAGCAATCCGAGCAAGGGCGTCTGGTCGCAGTGTGTCTGTGTGCAGCACTGGCAAATTATATTGTCTAAATTTACTTTATTTACTTACTGAAGACTATACACATCTCTAATTTAATTTCTCTAATTTAAAGCTATAGAATCTCTAATTTAATCATTTAAAAATATTAGTTACCAATATAATGCTACGAATATTATCAGGGAGAATGCTTTTAATCTCCCACAGCGCGGCCGCCGGGCGTCCTCGTATCGGCCGCATTGGTGTGCATTCGGTTTGCAAACTAACGAAATCATGTTTTTGTATGGAATATTTAAAACATCAAAAGCGCGTCGATTTCGCCATTTTGACAACCAGGTTTGTGTAAAATATTGCAAATGTCTTCTATTTGCAGATGACCTCAAACTTTTGATGGAAATAATCTGTTACTATGACTGCTTAAAAATGCAATCTGACCTTGATGCTATTGCAGAATGGTCAGTAAAAAACAAATTAGAATTCAAAATAAAAAAATGTGTAACTATGACGTATACCCGTTCCCAGAAGCCCATAGTTTTTGAATACAACATTAAAGGGAAAACATTATGCCGAGTCAATAGCTTTAAAGATCTCGGTCCCAAACTGACATTCTCGGATCATATATCACGGCTCACTCCAGCATGCTACAAACTCCTGGGTTTCATCATCAGAATATGTAAGCAATTTGATGACCCAGATGCAATGATAGCCATGTTTGATGGAGTCATAAGAAGTAAGCTGGAGTATGCCAGTGGTGTGTGGACTCCGCACCAAGCGAAGTATATTAATATGCTAGAACAAATTCAGAAAAAGTTCCTTAAGTATGTCTATATGCGGATGAATGGAACGTACCCGAGATTCATGCACCATATGGAATTACTTGAGGCAACAAATAGATTTAGCTTGGAAACTAGACATTATGCAAATCTTGCAATTCTTAGTTTTAACATAATCCATAATCGTATTGACAGCCCATTCCTCTTGGAATGTTATGGCTTATACGTACCTGAAAATTTCGGCCGTAGTCGTCGACACGACTTGTTCAAATACCATATGGCAGAACAGATGTTCTAGCACAGCATAGCATGACAAGAGGAATGGTGCTGTTGAACGAAATATCGGAAACACTAGATATATATAACTCTTCTTTATCTAAAGAAGACTAAGAGTAGCCTTAAGATTTTTTTGTATAATAATCATCTTCGTAGGTGTTAAGACTGTCAAAATGAGAAAATTGTACAGTAATTGGATAAAAATCTGTTGTACAATTTAAAAAAAAAAATAATAATTTGTACCAGAATTTGGCTTCAATCGGTGCGTCACCCACCCAACATATTCCGATCCTTCCCGAAGTTTACCGATTGGCGATGAACCATGACCCGATGTGACACGAATACAATCAAATTTCGGCGACTATTATACATAGATCAGTTGGCCTCTAGCGCAGTATAGCGGTGCGCACTTTACCCGTGACGTGATAATTGTCATTGTTTTGTATTGATTACATTAAATACCAATAACCTGATTTATTGATATTTAATTTTATTACAAAAATGAGTGCAACCAGTGTTGAATATATAAGAGAAAATAACAGTTTGTTTGAAAATAAATTAATTATTAAAAATTCCTAATTAAAATTATTTATTGTCATAAGTAGGCACGGATTGTCAGTGAACCACCACATTATCAGGGCAGCGGTCGCCACTGAGTCCGAGGTATTTTAAAAAGTGCAATATTGTGGCAAAAAGCGCTTCAGTCGTTGGTTATAAGCGTATTTCATCATTTTCAAAAACAATTTTTCGGATATGTTCATAAATGTTCCATCTATCTGGATTTTATTGCAAAGTGGAAATATTTTGACCCTCTGACAAAATATGGTTGAGGTCTGAGAGGTTAATAATCATTAAATTACTTGCCTATTACGTTTGCATATACTTGGCAATAATGTATGATCGTGTGAGAAATGTGGATATCCGCAAAGAATGTAAGGCTGATGTCAGCATAATGAGTAAGATTAAGAAAGGGACCCTTAGATGATTGACGGCCGGCATGCAGCGGAAAGGCGCTTGACTTGCATTCCGAAGGTCGCGGGATCGAATCCCGGCGCGGCAAATAAATTTTATTGGATTAATTTGTATATTTCACAATTTACTCATTTAAAATAATATATAGTATATTTGCGGCACGTTCCAGAGTGGAAGATACTCTCAGTATCGCCCTGGTGTAAGACCACCATTCAGAATTGAAACGTTGCTTGAAATGGCTTCTGCCGTGCTTCCCTATCTCCTTCCCCTCCCCACTGCCTTCAGCCTCACAACATACCCCAATTGGGGATGCCATAGTCCCACTGGTTCCAGACGGGAGCAGTTGGGACCCTTGTACGGTATTCGTGTAAAAAAAGTAGAGCGAATGAACGAAGAAAGTAGTGTAAGAAGAATATACAACGCGAATGTGAATGGTAGAAGAAGTCGGGGACGCCCGAGGAAGACATGGCACGATCAAGTGAATCAGATACTTGGTCGGGCCATGTCGAAAGTCAGAATAATACAAGAGAATGTATGAGACGATGTATGAATGTGAGCGAGGCAAAGAGCGTGTGCCAAGACTGAGTTGTTTGGCGGTCCGTCCTCTCTGCCTACCCCTGCAGAGAAACGGCGTGATAGTTAGTTAGTTAACAACTCAAATTCGATTTTGATACAATACTCTCATTAATACGCCGCCCAGGCAAATGTCGGATTATAGTGCTGTACGCACAAAACATATGTTACCAATTAAAACAGGTACTATGTGTGTAGACGCAACTATCCCCTGAAGCGATTATGATAAAAAAAATAGACCACTTTTATTTTTCTGCGATTGAAAGCGGTCCAAAATTGGACCACTTTTTCCTACCATTCGTAAATGATTTATTGTAATTATTTAAAACATTTGCCCGGCCAGCCATTTATTTTAAAACAAAGCTATTGAAATGCTTTATCTATTATGACCATAGATGTCGCAAATCCGATCTTTGTAGATTATTTTAGAACAATGCTAATAATAAATAAATTTTTAAAATATTTTTTACACATCGAATTTTTGATCAGCAGTTTACGGTTAAAATTAAGTCCTTATTCCATAGATATGCACTTTTCATTATTAAGTATACCACAGAAAATATACAGAAATATTCGTTGTTGACTGGAATAAGTACCCCACACGGCAGTTTCAAAGTAACAACACGCAGGATTCGCGCGGTGATAAACTTTATGATTTTTTTAATAAATCCTGCAAATATGAGATAAACGGTAAAATACAGGTTAATTCATTGTCTATATAGCACTATAATAAGTTTTTATGTTTCCATGTTAAAAGTCGAAGGTACGATTTTTTTTAATGTCGAAATGAAATCGTGAGATATCGAGGCAAATTTATTTATTTTCGTGATCGCTTCAGTGGTTATATACATCTCCCTTCTTCCGCTAAAACTGCTATCCAAATATCTATCCCTATATGACAGTGTGTAATCTGTTACAATATTAGGTAGTATTCTATTCCCTGGGTTTGCCAGAGTGACTGTATTCCTCTCCGTACTTAGGGTATGAGTATCTCCCCTTCTGGTCGGGGGCTGGTGCCTCCCCCCGTTCGATACGCTCGTTCAGGGCGCGCTGTTCCACCGCTGCCCCGTTGACGCGTTTCATCTCCATGATGGCTCGGTTCTTCTCAAGTTCTTCTTGGCCCGGGGGCTCGGTTCTGTAATCAGATGGGCGGATGGTTGCAGTTGTTATTATTTATTATAAGATTACACTTGAGAGGGATTTGATGGGATCTGAAGGGATGTGAAGGGGAAGTGTAGGGGATGTGAAGGCGAAGTGTAAGAAAAGTGTAGAATAAGTGAAGGCAACTGATGGGAAAGTTTAGAGGCAGGGATAGTGGGAGAAACATAGGAGGAAAGTTGAAAGGCAGGGGAAGTGGAGAAGGGAAAGTAAAGGGAGAGTCTGCGGTAAGTGAAGGGAAAGTGAAGGGGAAGTGGGAGGAAAGTGAAGAGTGTGTGGTAAGTGAAGGGAGGGTGAAGGGGAAGTGGGAGAAAAGTGAAGGGAAAGTGAAGGAGAAGGGTGTGGTAAGTGAAGGGAACTGATGGGAAAGTTGAGAGGCAGAGGAAGTAGAGGAGATATGCAGGGAAAGTGAAGGGAGTGAAGGTGAAGTGGAGGGAAAGTGAAGGGAATGTGTGTGGTAAGTGAAGGGAACTGATGTAAAAGTTGAGAGGCAGGGGAAGTAGAGGAGATATGGAGGGAAAGTAAAGGGAGAGTGTGGTAAGTGAATGGAAGTAAGGGGATCTGATGGGAAAATTAAGAGGCAGGGGAAGTAGTGGAGATATGGAGGGAAAGTAAAGGGGAAGTGGGGGGAAAGTGAAGGGAGAGTGTGCAGATTAAGTGAAGGGAAAGTAAGAGGAACTGATGGGAAAGTTGAGAGGCAGGGGAAGTAGTGAAGGTATGGAGGGAAAGTGAAGGGGAAGTGGAGGGGAAAGTGAAGGGAACTGATGGGAAAGTTGAGAGGCAAGGGAATTCGAGGGTAAGTGGGGAAAGTGAAGGGAGAGTGTGTGTGGTAAATGAAGGGAACTATGTAATCAGAAAGTTGAGAGGTGTAGGAAGTGGAGGAGATGTGGATGGAGAGTGAAGAGGTAGTCCAGAAAAGACGTGATGCGAAAATGTATAGGAGTGAGGAGAAAGTAAAGGGAAAATTCCTCCCTCTTTATTCAAAGAGGTTCAATAAACAAAAACATCATTTTGCAAAAAAAGTAAGTTAATATATATAAATAGTGTCAGTCAGTGCATAGTGAGCCACTCGGCATTTTAACTGGTATAGTAAAGGTTAATGATGAGGAATAATATGACATGAGCAGTGTGGTACCTTCTGTACCGCAGCCAGGCCTCCCACTCGGCAGGCAAGTCCTGCTGGAAGTCTCCTGATCGCGCCAGGAACCAGCGCTGGGCTCTCCGCTTGCCTATTGCCGGATTGGGGGGAATCTCAAAGTACTTGGTGCCCAGGTGGTCCTCACCTGCAACGAGTAGGGGACAACTTCTTAATAACCTGTTATATAAACAGTCGATTCGGTTTAATTGGGACACATTGAACCCAAACATTTTGTCTCACATAAGCGGCTGTCCCAAATAAACCAAGTTAGGAGGTAGTTTATTTATATATAGAGGTAGGTTAATTATTGAGCGTTTTATATGTGTACATATTACATTTATTCAAGTTCTCTCAAATGTGTTGGTAAACTTTATTAAATTATTATTAAATGTATTCGAGTTAATGTAAACTTTATTAAAGTTATTCGAGTTCTCTCGAATGTGTCTGTAAACTTAATTAAATTTATTCAAGTTTACTTTAATGTGTCTGTAAACTTAATTAAGTTTATTTGAGTTCTCTGGAATGTATCTGTAAACTTTATTAAATTTATTCAAGATCTCTTGAATGTGTTTGTAAACTTGAGTATATTTGGTATATTTGTGTTCTCTGGAATGTGTCTGTAAACTTAATTAAGTTTATTCGAGTTCTCTGGAATGTGTCTGTAAACTTAATTAAGTTTACTCGAGTTCTCTGGAATGTGTCTGTAAACTTAATTAAATTTATTCGAGTTCTTTGGAATGTGTCTGTAAACTTAATTAAATTTATTCGAGTTCTCTGGAATGTGTCTGTAAACTTAATTAAGTTTATTCGAGTTCTCTGGAATGTGTCTGTAAACTTAATTAAGTTTATTCGAGTTCTCTGGAATGTGTCTGTAAACTTAATTAAGTTTATTCGAGTTCTCTGGAATGTGTCTGTAAACTTAATTAAATTTATTCAAGTTCTCTTGAATGTGTTTTTAAATTTTATTAAATTTAATCACTAAGAATCTAAACGAAAATATGAATGAGAACAAGACAGAGAAAAATAGAAAAAGATAATGGTCGCAACTGGGACATGAACCCAGAATCTCTCGTCTAAACGGGACGTGCACTTTTACCAATTCAGCCGTTGCCACCTTCCATCAAACCGTCATAATTGTCAATCTCATATTTTCAAACTTTAGAATTAACAATATTATCTGTGCGCTCTAAAGATTGCAATCCATTCAATCCAATCCCTTAAAACTGAAGAACCAATCAAACGGACACCCGTTTCTGCACAGAGTTGAGGGTTTTTTCAGGTATTTTGGAGCTCCAGATCAGAGGTGGCCGCCAAATTCTACTGGGGCGCACTTGCGACTTGTACAGGGTTAGCAGTTACGTACTATTAAAGTATCTGTAGGCCCTGTACAGTACATCCAGTTTTTGAGAGGCTGGTTTCGATGGTGCCCCCATACCTGAGCTGGTCACTTAGAGTTACACCAAGCATATCAATGGAGGGCCTGTTCGGTAGATTGTTTCCGTTGAAGGAGACTAGATTTCCATTTCGATTCCTTTTAGACGTAATCAGACATGATTGGGTCTATGCAACATTAAATTCAATGAGATTATTTTTACCCCAAGAGAAAACACTCTCGAGGTAACCGTCCATTCTTTGCTTCAAAGCTCTCTGAGCCGTTGGAGTTTGTGGTATTGTCAAACACTGGACTGTTCTGTTATCCGCGTAATAATGAATTGGTGCACACGACAAAAGGACAGAAAATAAAAATCAAATAATACATGAAAAAGTTTACAATAGGGTCCTCTCTGCTTGCCCCTACAAAACACTGAACTAGCGACATGAAAAACATTGAAAAAATCATAAATAAAACCACTAGAATACCCACCCATCAGATTTCCTTTGGTCTGCCTCGGTTTGAAGGAATCGCGAAAGTTGTTCCAGACATTCCGCCAAAGGTAAGGTGTTCTTTTGGCCATTTTAACTTTAAATTAATTAATTCCAAACACCGACGCAGCTTGCTAATTGCGCAATTTGTTTTTATATGTTGTTTATATAATGCATTTAACTATTTTGCCGAAGTGTTTTGACGCAGAGCCAAAGTCGACAAAGATAACCTATAAATGTACAAACGTCAAAATTAAAATTACTAATGGCGCATCCACAAAGTATAGGGTTGAGACAAAATATAAGAGAGTTTTCTTCTTCTTCTTAGGTTCTTACTTGCAAACATTTAAAATAATCGAAATATTATTAGGATAGAATAAAACTTGATATACCTTTAGGTATTTTAATGTCAAAAAATTCACGGAACGAACAAATGTGCACCATCTACAATAAGGTCGCCAGCATGGGAGTAGGCGGTAAACACAAAGAGCTTAGTCAGTCAAGGTACCGGAAATAGTCATATGGTTTTAGAAAGCAACGAAGGATGAGCTAAAATCATTTTTACGAACGCAGGATAATATAATAATAACATTTGTACCTAGCGGCGAACACAGAGCGGCGAAAGCAAAGCTGGACCGCAATAAAAATTGGAAAGCCAGGATATTTTCGGCAAGGATAAAATAAAACCCAATATCGCCGCGTCGGGCGAAGGCAATAAACCTTTTCCTTTGGCTCACGAAGCCGCGGCGGCCGATGGGAATGTTTCAAGGCTGCCTTAGGTTCAATCCTCGAGGCGATGGGAGAATCCTCAACACGAAGGCAGTCACCATTTGCCCGGCCTAGGGGTTGGTACTCCACTTCGCCAACGGAGTGTCCCGACCAGGGATAAAAAATTAAGAGTGTTCTGCAACCCGGCCAGGGTTCTGCAAACGCTCTCCAAACTACCCGCGATCGCGCGCAATTTCCCGACCAAGGAATTTAACAGACACGCTCGCGGATTTCGACCAGGAACCGCCGATACGTTCGTGAACTTCCGCCAGAAAGTCCAACCAAGTGACCGTGAAATATTCCGACCAGGAATTTGCGCAAGTTCCACTGTGCACAAATTTTCACAACAAAGAACTCTCGCGACTCTACCTGTGCAATAACAAGTGAAAAAAATAGAACTTAAGTTTAAAGTGCCTAGTGACTGTGTGCTTACGCGGAGACTCCATCACCAGCAATCAAAGGGAAGTGACTGAACATTTTCTTTATTTTAACCACCGAAGTGATTAGATTCTGAACAATTGCATAAAGACTTTACCGTAGAATTAAGCAAACAGACTTTCTAAATTTAAGACGAATTAATTAAGTAGTTTTAAGACTAACACTAGATTAATAATTAACACCCGCCTTTTGTATCCTAATGTAATAAATGTGTCGTTTCTTAAACCAGTAGCTTTTTTAATTGTTCCTCCTTAATTTTAAGTTGATAGTTTTAGTTTGAACCCGCCGTAAGGCGCGGGTGTATCAATTGGCGGCCCAAACGTGGGGCCTACCGGCAATTTTTGTCTGGTAGAAATCCGAGTGTGGATTTCCGACCCATGAACCCTGAGATTAGAATAGTTACGTCCAAAGGAGGAACAATAGTTGTTATCAATAATTATTAATGAAATAATTAAAAACAATTTAATTAAATTTGAAGAAGCAATAATTATTAGTTAAATTCACACATAGCCACAAACTCGGTGGAATCTAAATGGATGCCGATAGGTTAGCTTTTCACGATACGCGTTAATAGTAATTGTTCTAAATTAATGATAGGTATTTTTTTTGGCAATTTTTCTTTTTTTTTTTTTTAATTAATAATTTATGTATGTGGGTTTAATGCTTCCCGCCTCAAAGAGTATTTGGCGCCCAAATTAGTTTAGGTATAGTTTTAAAAATAGATTTAAAAATTAATTATACATGGCATCGGCAAACACAACGCGAACCACGCGACAAACCACGGCGGATGCATTGCAGGCAACCGTAGACGTCGGTAACCTCATACCAGCGAAGGAAAAGATGGAAAACAGGGGGCAGACCTCGTGCCATTATAGGGTTCTGGAAGATCGATTCGAAGGTTTGCCGGAGGAAGAACCCGAAGAGTTTATCGTCGCGTGCGAAGAATTCTTCAGTGCGACAGGCTGTTCGTCAGCACTTAAAGTGGAAAAGGCTGCGAAACAATTGCAAGGAGAAGCAAGAAGGTGGTGGCAGCCTCATTCACGCGGGCGATGGAGCTGGGAGGACTTCGTTGCGCAACTACGGAAGCGTTACGGCGTAGTGGGAGCGAGGACCTCTCTATTAGTCACGCTGTACGGAGACCCGCAGAAAAGCGATGAAAGCGGCGTTGCTTTCTTACAGCGTAAGCGAGCAATCCACAAACGTATATTCGGACAAACAGGCTTGGACGAATTCTGCCCAGATCTGATAGGGCTGATGATGCCTCGTTATCGAGAGCTGCTGGAGGCGGGCCTAATCTTCGGCACGTACACCATGGAAACACTTACCGCACGAGTAAACGCCATCGATTTCCCGAAGGAAATACTCTTCCGTGCACCGCCGCCCCGACACCAGGAAAGGGCGGATAGTCGTAAAAACGATGCAAGGCGACCGCGTGACCAATTGCCCTGGTGTCATAACTGCCCAGGAAGACATTGGAATGCAGATTGCCCAGAACTGCACCGCCGCAGGGTGGAAAACTAGCATGGCCCGGGCGCCGACCAGGTCGGACAACGTCGCGTCCAGGGCCCCCATACATAGGTTCGTATGAGTACCAGCATTCACAACGAGAAGATCAGACTGGACCGCATCAAGCTCAAGAACCTCCACAACTCGCCTTCGCGTACGCGTCTGTCGTGGAAACACCACGGTATACGCGTGGCCCAGTTACACCGGATATCGCCTCCATTATCGAGCACAATATGCTCCCATTTCAAAAGCCCCCGCAATGTTCTTTTTCTTACTCACCAGTTGTAGACCCATCATATCACCGGCGCGCAACTGTAACACCGGATATTGCCTCCGCTTTTACGCAAAATATATCCATACTTCAAAAGCCGTACGCCGGGCCTAGCGGCCATAATATTTCCCCCCTAGCAACTACGTTGGACGGAGCACCCACGCTAGAAAGCGCTCAACACACACCTTCAACAAATATCTGGCAAAACGTTATTAACGACGTGCCACTACCTGTAGATACTTACTATCCAGGTGGATCTATACAAGCGGGCGAAGATACCTTCACCTGTACGCCAGCCGTAGAACCGACTAAAACAAGCAATCCCATTATACCGGATGTCGAGAAGATTCCAGCAATCAACCCCATTGCGCAACATGCAATCGATCTGCAGCAATCGTTCCCCAGTAATTCGCCTACAATCGCTTCTACAACGGAGATGATTTCTCCACCCACTGCATCATTGCGCAATGCTACAGATGAACACGATGATGCTCCACAGCCACCCCCCGGCTCCAGTGGCCACAATACGCCGACGGAACCTGCATCAGGTAACCACAGCAGACCACGCCTGTCAACTATTCCTGAAGAAGAAACTCTTTCAGAAAATCACGATACGCCGTACACTCCGGCATTATCTGAGGACCTTCCGACTAGGTATAAAATAGCTAATGTTTGGCCCAAATTCCCACCGAGGACGTATGAACCAATTGATTCCAGGAAAGTGCATAACCGAGGCTCTTATGACGCCAGGAAACCACCCGGTATAACATGAAAGCAGACAATCTCATACCGATAATGAGACCATTGTATGATGTAACTGGATAGATGCCTACATAGATCGTTATGTAATATGAAGTTGTTGTCGTTTCTTAAACCAGTAGCTTTTTTAATTGTTCCTCCTTAATTTTAAGTTGATAGTTTTAGTTTGAACCCGCCGTAAGGCGCGGGTGTATCAAACTGGTTTTATTCAAAATTGAATTTTAATGCCAGGGTAATAAAAAATTACCATAACTTAAATGCCAGGCTTCAAATTAAAATACACGTTGGTAAATGGCAAAGATATATATTTTTTACAACGCCGGACACAGAAGGCCCGGAGGAAAACAATATCCCTCGTGCTCGATGTCATCTTCGGGGATGCTGTGTGAAGGGTATTTTTAGGAAAAGGAAGGAGAGGAAGTTTCAGATCCGGCCCGCCACACAGAAGGTGGGCAAAAGTACCCGTCGCCAAGACCTAGACCTAGACAAACCTTACTCCATGCACCCGGACACCCCTGCTAAGTCAATAAATAAAGAGAACCACTTGGAGTGACCTTAAAGCAGGGATGTTGGTTATCCAATAAATGGTTCCCGGTGCGGCGGCATCCATAGCTGCCTCTAAAATTAAATTTAATGTAAGTATGTGCAGATAATATTTTGCGTTTAAAATTATTATTCTTTACAATTTTTTATAATATATGCTCAGAAGATGTCACAAAAATGGTTACGCAACTACTAGGTAGTTATAATTTATGGTAGATATACTGAAAATAGGGGTACGCTTAATGCGCACATTTTATTAAAAAAAAAAAAAACACTTCGCATCAGTTAGATAATAATGAGAAGTAAGTATTTCAGTTTCCGGAAATGAAAAATAAAGCATTTTAATAGCTACTTCGTTTAAAAACGAATATTTGACTATTTTCTTCACGTCGTGTTTTGACATATCAAATTTTTTGTTTGTTTAGTTTTATATATAAGTAATTTTTTTAATAAAACCCAAACATAGATCCGAAAAACCTCTTTTAAAATCATGGGTTAATATTTTGGTTAAAATAAGAGTAAAAACCAACCTTATAGCTTTGATATCAATAACAATGTCCACCAAGTAATAAATCGATTTAATTTGAATGTCTGTTTAAAGCGAGAAAAACCATAAAATTTTAACGAGTTTTGGTGGTTCCTAACTCCTATAAGAAATAACTTATCAAAGAAATTCGAGTGCAGTTTACACGTGGTAGAAGCGAAACTTTACAAAAAAATCTCAATATATACTTGAAAAGTGAGGTCATAATCAAATCGACCAAAGAGCGCAGACCAGCGTAATTTCGGTTTCATATCTCAACCAATAGGAGCCTTTAAAAGTGACATCATATTCAAAGCTGTCAATGAGCGCAGTTGATGCGTCGCAGGTGCATTTCCGTCAGTTCCGTTTCATCCGAAATCCAAATCATAGCGGGGCTATAGAAGTTTCACTTCAAAAGCAAAACTTACCGAAACGCTAATGGTCGATATCTGTACTATAAAAAATAATTTGCACTAGTGTTAAAATCCTTTCCACTAGAGCTTTATGCTATTTGCACTAGTGTTACAAATTTCCATAACTTTTGTTTTATGAAACACTGAAAAAAGATTTCTCCCGATGATAGAATAAAAATCGAAAGTTCGAGTATTTTTCACAGTCGATTATTCAGTATTGCAATCTCCACTATCAGCTGTCAAACGCAAATGTCAAAATACAAGAAGTTTACATATATAATTATTGTCAACCGGTATTTTAATTAATTAATATTACCTTCCAAGAAGCGACTTTTGGTGATTACATCACAACCTGGGGAGACGGTTTTGTGAGACGGTGCATCTTTTCAGTTAAATAAATTGGTTAGTGATATTTATATATATTTTTGTAATAATAATTGAAAGAGAGAGTACGAATACAATGTGAAATATAGTTGTTATTGATGAATACTTGGAGCAGGTGGATGAGTTTGTGTATCCGGTAGTATGTTTACGAGAGATGGGAAGGCTGATAGAGATATTGAAAGAAGGGTAAATGCAGGTAACTCCATTAATGGAGGACTGAATGCCGTTGGCGCCAACAAAAAATTGTCCAAAGAAGCGAAGATAGTAGTCCACAATGGAGTGCTGGTACCTACCCTGATATATGGCAGTGAGGCATAAAACTGGCAGAGAATGATCGTGTGAGAAACGCGGAGATCCGCAAAGAATGCAAGGCTGATGTAAATGTAATGAGTAAGATTAAGAAAGGGACGCTCAGATGTATTGGGCATGTAGAGCGAATGAACAAAGCAAGGAGTGTAAGGAGAATATATGACGCAAATGTGAATGGTAGAAGAAGTCGGGGATGCCCGAGGAAGACATGGCATGACCAGGTGAATCAGATACTTGAGTCGGGCCATGTCAAGAGTCAGAATAATAGAAGAGCATGTATGAGACGATGTATGAATGTAAACGAGGCAAGGAGTGTGTGCCAAGACTGAGTTGTTTGGCGGTCTGTCCTCTCTACCTACCTCTGCGGAGAAACGGCGTGATGGTTAGTTAGTTTTTTTTATTCGAAACTCAGGAATGTCTCAAGTTTCTTTATATATAAAAAAAAAATATATATATATATTTTTTTATTTTAAGCATTTAGATTGGAGATGTCCTCCACTTTACATCCCCTGCTGCAGCCCATCTCCTGGCTGGAGGGCAGCTGGCTATCCAGTTCTGGTCACGGTCAGTTCCCCACCATCAAACCCTTCTCCTACAGGGAAAGACTGCAGTTTAAATGCGTCGGTAAGGAACAATCTTCAATACTTCTAACAAAAAAAAACCTCTCGATTCTGTGCAGAAACGGGCGGTCCGTTTGATAGATTCTCCTAACTTAACAAACGGATTGCAATCTTTAGAGCACAGGCGTCGGGTGGGAATATTTTTTTTTATTATTATTTTTTTTTTAAATTTATTTATTTTTGTACATACAATAATGACATTACATTTTTCAGATACATTTTTTATATAACGTGATTCATCTTTTTTTAGAGCATGCTCGTGTAAAAAAGGTGGAGCAGCGTGTGTGAAAAACTATTTAACATATTTTTTTAGAATTATAATATATGTATATTTTTATATATATATATACATATATGTACATATATATATACATATATATAATACATATACATATTCAAAACAAGATATATGAAATAGAATAGAAAAAAAGAAAACAGTATAAAAAAGAAGAAGAAGAGAAAGAGGAAGAGAGAAAAGAGAAAAGAATATAAAAGTAAATGGATTTCCAAAGTCAATTGTCGAGAGACATTCTATTGTATTATTAAATTGAATTATTGTAATATGCTAATGATTTAGTGTTTTTATAGAACTTTTGAATTTTTTATAATTAATTTCCAATCTTAAGTTAAGGGGTAACTGGTTAAACCACTTGACTCCAATATATTTATAAAAATGTTGGGCTGTAGTGGTATTACAACGCGGTATAGTTATAGAGCCAAGAATACTTGGTCTTTTGCTGTTTAAAATAGATAATGAGTTATCATTGTTGAAACAATCTTTGTGGATTTGTAAAAGTGTAATTTTTTTATAAATATTGTGTAGTGAAAGGACTTTAAACTCTTGAAATAATCTTATGGTGGGGAAGTCATATGGTTTTTTTAGAATTATTTTTATTAATAATTTTTGGATGATTTCTAAAGGCATGAGAGAAGTTTTGAATGCACCACCCCAACCAAGAATTCCATATTGTAATACAGATTGGATCAGTGAGAAATAGATACAGTGAAACCCTCTTAAGAAGTTTTCCACGGGACCGGAAAAAAACAAACTTCTTAAGCAGGAAAACCTTATATGAGTGAAAAATTGGGCCAATTTTGGACCGAGGGACCGAAAAAACCAAACTTCTTAAGCCACGAAACTTCTTAACACGCTCCCGGACGAGCATGCTATAGCATTCGCATTGGATAGTTTAATTATGTCGCGGATGCTATAGCATTCGAAGTTTATTGAGTTTTTTTTGTCAGATATGCTTGAGCAGTTGCTTTATCCCTATAAAATATAGGTAGTCTATTTCTTACTGTCACTGCTGACACAACCACAGATCGCTTACTGTCACATGAGACCTTTTCTGCACACAAAGATAAAACAGTGTTGACCCCTTCCCCTACAGCTCGCCCGGCGTACCCCGCGTGGCGGCGTATGCTATAGCATGCGTCAAATGTATTGAGATTCGTCTGCTAGAGCATTCGCGTCGCACTTGATGGTGTTGGTTGGTACGTATCATGACGGAAATGCTAGAGCAATCGCAAAAATCTAATACAAAAAAATAGTGCCAAAGTAGGGTGACTCACTGCCCGTGAACGTGTTAAGCGGGAACTTCTTAAGAGGGTTTCACTGTAGTTCTTAATAGTTTAAAATTTAAAATGTTTCGTATTCTAAGAAAAATGTACATTAATTTTCTTAATCTTTCTACTGTTGCATTGATTTGTATTTTCCACTTTAAATTGCTATCTATAATTACACCGAGGTATTTTATATTAGTTTTAACAGTGAGTACAGAGCAGTCAAGTTTACATAAATTTGTGTTTCTATTGCAATTGTATGAATGTATACTTATCTTTAAATTTTCAGGGAATGCATGTTTATTAATGGTGAACGGTATTACAAAGGTTTTTTCCGTATTAAGTGACAGCAAGTTTGAGTCGAACCATTTTTTTAGGATGTTTAAGTCTAATTCTGCTGTTTTCTGGGTTTCATTCCAAGTTAAACCCTCAGTTAGAATTGCTGTGTCGTCTGCATATGAAATGAGTTTAGATTTGATGTTACGTTTAAACATATCGTTGACATAAATGATAAAAAGAATTGGCCCCAGTACAGTTCCCTGCGGGATGCCAAAATTCGTGGTCTGAGAATCGCTCATTAGGCCCTTTAATTTAACAAATTGCTCTCTATTAAATAGATAATTTTCGATCCAAGTTAAAGCATTGTCAGTTATACCAATTTTCGTTAGTTTAGAGATAAGGTTAGAGTGCGATATACTGTCAAATGCTTTTCTTAAGTCAACAAATGTTCCAATACATTTTTTTTTACTATCTAAAGATTTATAAATTTTAGATGTTAAATTAACGATAGCATCTTGAGTGCTCAAATTTTCTCTAAAACCATATTGATGTGCATTTAATATATTATTTTCGTTCACAAATTTAAATATTTGTTTTTTTACAACTTTTTCAAATATTTTTGCAATGTTTGAAGTAAGAGAAACTGGCCTATAGTTACTGCTTAGACAGGGGTCCCCAGATTTAAAAATTGGGGTAATAATAGTTTTTTTGTAATTTAAGGGAAAGTTGCCATTAACAAAACTTGTATTTATGATGTGTGCCAAAGGTTTGCAAAGTGAGTCAGAATTACTTTTAAGTATTTCTACAGAAATATTGTCATAACCAGGGGAAGAATTTCCTTTTAATTCATTAATAGTATCTTTGATTTCATCAGAGTTAGTTCGTTGAAATTGTGTTAGTGTGTTACAAGGAATGAAAGGTGTTGGTAGATTATAATTATCATTATCTCTGTTTTTTATTTTAATTGCTAATTTTTCACCAACTGACCCAAAATAATTGTTTAAGATATTTGCACATTTCAATGAATCTGTGTTGACATTGTAAATTGTGTTATCAATATCTGAGATTTTATTTATATTTGAATTTTTAGGTTTTTTATTGATCATTTCATTAATAGTTTGCCACACCTTTTTATTGTTATTACCAGCAATATTGATTTTATCTTTATAGAAATCTTCTTTTGTTTTCCGGATTATGTAACATAATTTATTTCTAAAATTTTTAAAATATTCGCGTAGTTTATTGTTTTCAGGAAACTTTTTTAGCTCTTTATAAATTTTTTCTTTATGCCTAATTGATATGATAATTCCTTGTGTAATCCACGGTTTTAATTTTTTAAATTTAGTCTTTGGGAAGTTTGTTACAATGGAAGAGGAGGATTGGATATGCTTATTCAATGTCAATTCAAAATTCCGTGAACATAAATCAGTATTGTTAGACGATAGTACAGTTTCCCAATTTTCATTTTCAAGATGTTGTTGTAATTTTTCATAATTAATTAGAGTTTTTGGTAAGTTATAGCGACAATAATAATTCTTATTTATTTTATCAGTTTTAATAGCTACAATGCATGTATGATGGTCAGTAATATTATTTTTCCAAATAACAGATTTTATTTTATCTGTTTCATTATTATTGCACCAAATATGGTCAATACAGGATGGCCTTTGTCCAAAACATTCTCTTGTATATTTTTTTATACATGGTTTGAAATTGAGTTCTGATAAAGTGTTAATATATTCAGTTTTTTCCTTATTACTGTTGTTTTCTAAATCATCAGATATGTCGATATCTAATCTAGCATATGTCGAATGCTATCCTTGTCCTACCGGTATTTTAATGGAAGATGCTCTGAGGAACTAGCGTCATTGATCTCTTCGGTACCGGTGCATAGTCGGGAAACACACCAAACGCGTGCCCAATATATGAGTCATATAATTTCAATTTCAATATTTATCAAAGAATGTATCAAAGTAATTGCTCTTCCATTAACCTAACTTTTTAATTTATCTTTATCCAGTGGAATTTTTCCCGATATATGGAAAACTAGTTATTTGACTCCAATTTTCAAAAAGGGCGATAAAAGTGATGTTTGTAATTATAGACCAATATGCATTCAATCCACCATACCAAAACTATTTGAAAGCCTAATACTTGACAAACTTTTTGCCCAAGTAAAACCTGTAATATCACCTTACCAGTTTGGATTTATGCCAGGTAGAAGTACACTTTCTAACTTGATTATATATGAAAATTTTATAACCAATGCTTTTAAAGAAAAAAAAACAAGTAGACTCTGTCTATACTGATTGTAGTAAAGCCTTTGATTCAGTTTCCCATAAAATTCTCATTTTGAAATTAGAAAAGCTTGGTATACGTGGCAGTATATTAGCCTGGGTTGAAAGCTATCTTACTGGAAGACAACAAATTGTTAGAATAAAATCCTCTTTGTCGGAAAAAATTTATGCAACAAGTGGAGTTCCACAGGGTTCACACCTTGGCCCAATATTATTTATCTTGTTTATAAATGATCTTTCAAAAATATTTCATGATGTATTTATCTTACTTTTTGCTGATGACCTCAAAATTTTTAGAATAATTCAAAATATTTACCATTGCAACATTCTTCAAGATAATATCAACAAATTGTTAATTTGGTGTAATGAAAATAGACTTTACTTAAATATCTCAAAATGTCATATAGTTAGATTTTCTCGAATAAAAAATCCAGTGATCTTCAATTACAACATTGATAACAATACTCTGGAGACATTAACACAAATTAAAGACTTGGGCATCACTTTTCAATCTAATCTTTCATTTGTTAACCACATAACAGAAATCTCTAATAAGGCCTTAAAAATGTTGGGATTTATTACTAGGCTAACTAGAAATTTTAACAATATTAAGTGTATAAAACTGTTATATTTTGCATATGTTAGAAGTCAACTTGAATACAATTCTCCCGTCTGGAACCCATATTACAATATACATGTACAAGCTGTTGAAAGAATACAAAACAAATTCTTACGTTTTCTTAATTTTAAAATGGGTATTCCAGCAATTATGTTGAACTACAATACTATTTTGAATGATATGAATATGCTCAAATTGTCAGACAGAAGAACTTTCACTGACTTGGTATTTCTGTATAAAATTCTAAATGATTTAGTTGACAGTCCGGTATTGCTCGAATTGATAAGCTTCCGGATTCCACTACGTAATACTAGAAGTCAGGATTTATTTCAGTGCAGTAATTCTAGAACTAACTACCATATGTATTCCTCTTTACCCAGAATACTAATGGAGGGAAACAATTATACCAAGTCAGTGGACATCTTCAATTTATCTTTAAACAAATATAAAATATTGTTACGAAGGCAGTTCAGTTATTTACAATAAATACTGTATATTTCTTACTATTCATATGTAAAAGCCCCGAAAAAGGGCGTTAATAAATAAATAAATAAATACCCGCTATATCCGATTTTTTGACAAAATGATCTGAGTATGACATCTTGTTCACATTTTAGCGAGGAACAAGACTAATCTAAAATTGAGTTTCAAAACCTCCTTTATCGACCAAAAAGAGTGAGAAACAAAACCCGCTATATCATTCAAGAAGTTACTATCAAAACCCACTATATCGGAATTCAACCAATCACAAGCAGTTATTTTGCCAAGATGTCGGGTGTAGAAACACGCCCCTTAGGTCAGTTGAGTTTCAAAAGCCTCTATATTCCATACAAATCACGAAGTGAGTATCAAAATCCGCTATATCCATTTTATTTATCCAAATTACTTAAATATTTCTAGACATACTTTGAAAAATGAACACTTTTCGAATGTATATTACTCCAATTCATTATATAAAAATATAAAAAGCAATTTTTTATTTACGCTAGAGATGTGACAGTTTTTTGCGGTTTTCTCCAAATCACTGAAGTTGATATAGCAGATATAGAAATTGAACGACTCATATGTACAAGTTTGACATTTGTCACATGAGAATGGGTCGCTTCTTCGACTCGTTCTTGTGCTCAACAGCTCGGCTATGGAATGATTTGCCGGCCTCTGTGTTTTCTCCTTCCTACAACATTAGTCTTTTCAAGACCAATATTCTTTTCTTCCTCTCCTCAAAAAGACCCTCACAAATCTCCGCAGAAAAGGCCCTGAGGGAAATTATTTTCCTTGAATGGATTCATACGTCTATCACTCCTGGACATAGTGATTCCCATATTCTTACTCACTCTATATCGAACGTGAAATCTATCCAATACGCAGCAAACAGCTTTATCTGCACGGCCGTCCGAGAATGAATGAGGACGCGTTCCAAATGCTGCGGGTATTTACGTTACCCCCTTCCTGACCATCCGAGACCAACCGAGGGCCCGTTCTGAACGCTGTATGTTTTACTTCACCCCCCTCCCCCGCCCCTCTACTTCAATGGCGTACGGACAGCCAATCAACGAGCTTCTTCTCAAATGCTAGCTAATTATCTGTTTGTAAACATTTTTAGTGTGTAATTAATATTAAATTTATGCGAGTCCTGCTAGAGCTACTTTAAATAAAAATATATAGTTTAAAAGGCTGGACTCGCATCCATACAGTTGACATAAAATTAAATATGTGAAAGTTTTCATTAAATAGATATAAGGGTTTTTTCATACTGATGTCGGGCTAAATACCCACTGGTTAACATTGTACAATTTTTTCTGAAGTTAATAAAAATGCTAGAAAGAAGTGGTTTACACGAGAGGGAGCGGAAAAAAGAGTGATGTTGCGTATATAATTCAAAATTATCATTTAATCCTTAGAGTACACGAAGCTGCAAAGAAATGCACTAACGTTCGAGGGGTAGTTCTGTCAAGCGCGAACCTATATTGCACACGGTCACGCGGCAGCATATATATGGAACGTCAAACTCTGTTCAAATCAGTCTCATCCGAACCTCAATCGTCGCAACATCCTACTCTGACCGCCTCTATCTTCTTGCACCACTTCTTACTACCTGAAAACTGCAATCGCCTTTGACTTTCGACCTTGCACTTCCTTGGACTGCTGAATAGACTGGAAACCCAGCACCCGTATTTTACAGTCAATATAGAGGACATCAGTCCGATATACACTCTATCATACCTTTTTATTTCCCAAAACTTCCTATCTTTCCTTTCCCTAAAAAGACCCTCCACACAGCATCTCCAAAGGTGAAATAGGCCCTGAGGGAAAATATCTTCCTCAGGGTTTACCGTGTGGTTAAGTAAAATTTTAACTGAATGTCTTTTAGGACTATCGTCGATGACGTGGATACGACTCCCTCTAGGACTAGTATAGCCTATTGTAGATGCCCAGCTCTTCCATAATTTTTTTTCCATACACGAAGACCTCATGTAAGAATTTAGAATAAAACTATACCGTGTTTCGTTCTAGGTCAGCCAATGTTTGAGTTCTCCTCCGACTCGTGGAATCTGGAGAGCGGCAAGCCCATGCACAAAGAGCGCGGATTCCTGCGCGTCCAGACACCTTCATCATCCCCATCTCCCTCTCTGTCTCTCTCCATGATGGTCGCGCACAACTTTGGAGTCACAAGCCTGGAGGAAGGTTAGTCAAAATCAGACAATCAGATTGCCAAGTGCATAACCCAACCTCACGCAATCCAACTCTCATATAACCTAACCTAACCTCCATTGATATGCTTACTTACATATATACTCCAATAGCTCGGAGGGCTTTGAAGCAAAGAATGGACGGTTACCTCGAGAGTGTTTTCTCTTGGGGTAAGAATAACTTCGTTGAATTTAATGTTTTAAAGACCCAATCATGTTTGATAACATCTAAAAGGGATCGAAATGAAAATCTAGTCTCCTTCAACGGAAGCAATCTTCCGAACAGGCCCTCCATTGATATGCTTGGTGTAACTCAAGTGAACAGTTCAGGTATGGGGGCTCCATCGAAACCAGACATAAGTTAGCCTCTCAGAAACTGGGAGTACTGTATAGGGCCCGCAGATACTTTAATAGTACACAACTGCTAAACCTGTACAAATCGCAAGTGCGCCCCACGGTTCAATTTGGCAGCCACCTCCGCTCTGGATCCTCAAAATATCTGAAAAAAATTCTCTACTATTTACAGAAACGGGCGGTCCGTTTAATAGATTCTCGTTAATAGAGTTGTTAATTCATTCGGCACTGATGCACAGTCGGGAAAAACGCCAAACGCGCACCCAACATTTATACATTGTTGTTGACATTTATCACACAAGAAAAGTTCGTTTCTACGACTTGTTCTTGAGTTCAACAATCGATTGCAAACCTCTTTATTTCCTCCCTCCAACAACACGGGTTTGTCCTTCCTTTCCACACAGCATCTCCAAAGACGACACAGTCCGTGAGGGCATAATTTCTCTTGTACAAATTTGATATAATTTATTTTATTTCAGGCGATTATTCTGACGGCGTCCTATCTCTGAAGTCGAAACAGTTCTCCCGGATGACTGGAGCCAAGGATCCGGCCGCGTCGCAGCTCGAGAGGACCTTCCGACTCCTGGAGGACGGATCCCTGGAGCTGGTCATCTTCATGGAGACGGCAAACACTCCGCTCACCGAGCATTTGAGAGCTGTTTACACCAAGGAAACATGAATACCAGATCCTCTTGTAATTTCTGTGATCTTTGTAGATTATATATTTTATGTACCATTAATTGTATATACTTTTTATTATTTTTTTATGTGGAAAACTGCACAAGTGTAACCAATTTGGGAGGCGGGTATGGGTACCACTGCCCCGGGAACCATTTATTGGATAACCAATTGTTCATCTGATGCATGGCAGGGCGGATCGGGAGAGACTGGTTGAGGGAGACTAACCTTGACCTCTCTTGCCGTACTCTCTCGACCCTTCACCTCGTATCGCAGTGGCAGGGATGGATTCATACGTCTGTCACTCCTGGACACATTGATCCCCAGATTCCTACCCACCCCTCATTCCTTTTTCTTTCCCTGAAATGGGGGGAAAACGACCTTTGGGAAGTACCTGCTTCGTCAGATCCGGTTGAAATGATTTTAACTGTGTTTGGTGACTAGACTTGAATAGCCAGGTACATCGCCATCTTCATTTTAGCCCCATAACAAACCAATTGGGGATACCATAGTCCACTGGCCCTGGACAGTTGGGACTCTTGTGCGGTATTCACATAAAAATAATTAAATACGTATTACACAATTTATTTATACACAGTGTCCGGAAACTCAAAGCACAAGCGGAAAATTGTTTTTTTTTTATTTCTCATTAGCTGGTTGCCGGCATGCGTTGCTATGTCATTTAGTAAATAAATTGTTTCTCCCTGCGTGTCCTTTCCCATTCGTCGCGTTCGCACTCCGCCTCCTCCACCTTCCCTCTCCCCACTCCACTCCCCCCCTTCCACCGTCCCGCAACACCCCTCCTGAGTTCCGCTCCCCCCTCCCAGGTTCCCCTCCCCCCTCCCGAGTTCCCCTCCCCGCTCCCGCATTCCATACATTCAGTCCCGGTACATTCAGTTTTCAAACAGCTCGCGTGCTACCTATTGCAATTTTTTTATACAAATTTTGTAATGCCAGAGCACAGCAGTAATTTTATACAAAACTTGTCCTGACAAAAACGAACACAAAAAAAAAAAAAAATTATCCAATTTGGTGCAGTCGTTCAGAAGTTATGCGCGTACATACATTTCGGCGATTCATTTTTATTTATAGAAAAGATAGATTATGTTCAACAACTGAAGGTAAAAAAAAACAGGTTAAGTACTTTATACGTATTGTTATTAACTTTGTTAACTTTATATGTATTGTTATTTGTTATTTAAGTATAAATATTTTCAATAAACTTATTAAAAATATATTAAAAGTATTTTATTTGTACATATTCCCTTTGATCGAAAACATTTTTGATTTGAAAACATTTTTCTGTTGAAATTCATAAAAAGTTTTCAAGTATCAAAAATCTTACTTGGGAAGATTAAGGTAATGCACCACTTCTTGTAATATTAGATATCGGGCCGCTAGCAATAACAAGCCTTATGTAGATGGCGATAGGGTTGAAATTCCCGCTTATTACCAGTTGTCCATTTTGATTTTTGTAAGAAAAAAGCATTGCCTAAAAGCGTGCTTATTTATTTTGCTAAGTTCAGGTTGAAACATTAAATTTTTTTTACGAATTTTCTAAAGAACTTAATATGCCACGTTATAAATTAAAGTCATAACCAAAAATTGGTTCGTTAGTACGAGATTTTGAACATTAAAACAATTTTTTGAGAGAATATTCGATATATAAATAAATATTCGATAATGTCAAAGGCCACAAACATTTTTTTACATTAGATCCCGAGGAAAATAATTTCCCTCAGGGCCTGTGTCATCTTAGGGGTTGCTGTGTAGAGGGTTTTTTAAGGAAAAAAGATAGTAAGTTCTGGGAAGGAAATAGGTATGAGAGGTGGGTAGGAATCTGGGGCTCAGTGTGTCCATTTTTTCCTTTACAGCTTGAAATGCTGTAAAGGAAAAAAATGTTAATTATTCAGGAGAGCAAAAGGAAAGATTTATATTTTTTTCAAAAAATTAAATCTCCTGTTTTTGTAGAACTATTATAAATTAATTTTAAATTTCTTTAATGACAATATTTAACCACTCGAGTGACAGACTGACTTAAAACTTTTTCCTATGATTGCTCGTGATTTTTTTGAATATTTTCTGCCCACATTAAAAAAATCATACCTCTGAATTTTAATACGGAGACATACAAACTGATCATAATTTTATGTAGTCAATGAATTCATCTATCTTTTGTCCATTTATATTTGCAGGATTTATTAAAAAAATATTATAAAATCGTAAACTTTGGTAAAAAAAAATGTGATCTAATTTTGGACTGTCGCAGAAATGTGTGGTCAATCGCAGAAAAATAACAGCGATCTATATTTTGACCTTTGTCGCTACAGTGGTTTATTCTTAATTTTTCAGAAAAAAGACACTTATATTCCTAGAAATATTTCGAAGACGCAGATCGACAAAGAAAAAAAAGAAGAATAATTACATAATGAGTAACAGATCACTTATCACTGTATAAACCACTATGTATATTATAAACAATATCTACATGTTTCGATAACAATGTTATCTTCATCAGGATATGTTAATATAAAGAAAATAAATGACAAACAAGTATAGACAAATTAGAATAAACTATAGCATAGACAAAATATTAAAAAGTAGAGGTGATTAATTACTTACAAATCATAAAAATAGTTATACAAAATTAAATATTGTGGCGGGGTATTAATATAAGAGATAGTCGACATTCACAATGGCAATTTATTTCACTTATACAGGGTTCATAACTTATAATTTTAGTAAAGAGTAGGTACAGAACAGTAGGTACACACTCCAACATAGGACCCGCGGTCTCTTAGTTGGGCAAACGGTGCCCGGTAAGTAATGTCCACTAGGGCACTGTTACTGTGATTCCCAAGGAGGACCCAGCGGGATCTCTCGACTTGGTACCGGTTGGTTAACTTAGCACTGACCACTAGGATGCTGTTGCTTGGTTTACCCGGAGTCCGGCTACACTGACTTGAGATCGGTCAGTACGCCCTTATATACCCCTTAGTGCCGGGGCTGCAGCGTCCGGCTGGCGGGGGGATGGGGTGGCTACGGCCGATGGGGTGTCCTTTCGGTTAGGTAGCTCGGCGAAAGTTGCAAAGCGAAACGGCGCTATGCGTGTGAGGGAGAAAGTATTCGGATCCGTACGTCGGACAAAATACTGGGCGCTACAATATAAAAATTATTTAAGGAAAAATAAAATTGCATTTAGATAATAAAAAACTTTTAAGAACAAATAATTAGTCTAAATCAAAAAATCAATAATTATAATTAATTGTAAGTATTAATAAGAAAATAAATTTAATAGATGGCTATTTTAAAAAAATGTTTGGTTATTTATAATATTTAATTTACTATTAATGCTTTTTCTAATTTCTAAAATTTCTAAATTATCCTTATTATTAATAACATTGTTATCGAAACATGTAGATATTGTTTATAATATAGTGGTTTATGCAAAATGATCTGTTATTCATTATATAGTTAATGATGCCACAAAGTAATTTTGCGAAGTTTGAAGAATAATTACATATTTAACTAAAAATGTAGCTGTAACAGACGTATCAGCGTCTTCACAAGACTGTAAAAAAGTACCGGGTTTTTAGTGCACGTTCAGGATGATGGAATGATAAAAATAATAATAAAGGCTGACCTCCCTAGCACCCAGTGCCGGATGTGTAAAGGACACTGGATGTGCCGATGCTTCTGCCTGAGCCTGGCGCCTGGCGGTTGCCTAAGTAGGGCCGGCTGTTCTGGAGGAGGTAGGCACCAGGACTGAAGACAGGCAGAAGTCGGCGGGAGGCAGCTGGTTGATAAGAAACTTCCGAAGAATAAAAAACGAGTTATCAAGTAGAGATGTGAACTGATTTATTTGGAGAAATGTGGGTCCTTTTATACCCAAATTTGGGGTAAAAGGTGCCCACGTGGTACATTTTTGTGGTGGGAGGTTAAACCTTGCCCGTATGTATAAATAGGGCGGCGTTTTCGTCATACCTTATTTTGGCGGTGCCGCTCGTAAAAGTGGTCGCTTAAAATTGCGTTTTATACATAATTATGTAGGTTACATTTATAATATATGTGTACATGTTTTAGTGTTTACATATTTGGGGGGGTAATCTTTATCCCTAGATTTTTAGTTTGGTGAGTTTAGGGTAATTTTACAGTTTATTCTAGGTTTTTTTGTTTTGGTTAATTGTGAGAAGTTTGTATAAGGAATCTACTATTTTTCCCAGGTCCCTCGCAAGACTAGCTACTGAAACCTGTTTGTTTCATCGTCTTGCGAGGTCCCTGGATTTTTAAAATGGGAAAAAAACGGATTCTGTAAGGAATTTTTCTAAGTCCTTTGTTTGACCTAAAAAATGCCCTAGTGTTGAGAGTTTAAGGGTTAGAGGCTTAAAATCTCTTTCCCTGAATGCCCGGCAGGACTCTGGAATGAAATGTGTTGATTTCATCGTCCTGCGGGTTGTGAGAGTATAATTAAATGAAAAAAACATATTTTGCTCGCTAGCCTCCTGCAGGGCCATAATCGCCGAGCACAGAAAAATAGCACGTATGTAAATAATACGAGTTTAAAATGTCTCCTGCAGGGCCACAACCGCCGAACACAGAAAAATAGCACGTATGTAAATAATACGAGTTTAAAATGTCTCCTGCAGGGCCATAACCGCCGAACACAGAAAAATAGCACGTATGTAAATAATACGAGTTTAAAATGTCTCCCGGTGGCAACCTTAGCATGTAAGCATTTATTTGTTGCACCGGGGCATTGTACATAATAAAAAGGGAAATAAATGATAATATTTTACATAAATATTTCCGGCGAAAGATCGTCGCTGGCGGCATGGTACTAACGAGCTTAGTGGCCAGAAATTTCGGAGGAAATTCCCAAGAAATGACCACTAAATGTAGAGGATGCCGCCAGCGATGACTTTTGCCGAAAAAACAAATGAGGGTATGTAACACGTCGGTTACAGTAGCATTGCAAATTTCCGCTATTAATAAAAATAATATATTAATATAATATTATGTTGATAGGTTAAATTCATTTTTATTAATTTCTAAATAAAACACTTGTGTTGCAAAGTTTTTTTTAACCAAGAAACGACATTTATGTTTATTTATATCACTTTGAATGTTTTTTTTCTAACAATCAAATAATAGAATAACAAAACAAATGACAATCGATGATTGCATTCTAATTGACATTATAGGATTCAAATTTAAAGGGAATATATTTCCTTTACATTAATAATATGTGATATAAGCTATCTTTGTGTGCGAGAATATTTTATCAAAAGTAAACTTAAACTTGGACACTGGAGAAATGCAAATTGTTTTTTTTTTGTAGTGATTTGTGTTGAATTTAAATAAAATTACTTGCTATTTTCAAGAACTCCCCATAATCTATGACTTACTCGATAATATTACAACACAATTAATGTCCTCTTTTGGAAAATCAACTTTTTCCATGTTCATACCAAAGTGAGCATTAACTGATCACTTTCTATTTTATCAAGAATACCAGTTACTTACCTTAAATGGCTTCAACTTGAGTAGATTTGAACAATCAGGTACTTACCGCCTTTTAAAAAATCTATCATTGAATCTATCCAACACAATTGCACTCTTTTACTTATGTTACCAGTATTTCAATTGATACAGAAATTTATATGTAACTAGCTGGTTCCCGGCATGTGTTGCTATGCCATTTAATAAAGAAGTTGTTTCTCCCTGAGTGTCCTTTCCCATTCGTCCCATTCCCCTTCCGCCTCCCCTTCCGCCTCCCCTTCCTCTCCTGCGTTCTCTTCCCCTCTCGCGTTCCCACTCCGTCATCTCCACCTTCCCTCTCCCCACTCCACTCCCCCCCCGTCCCGCGAACCCCCTCCCGAGTTCCCCTCCCCCCTCCTAGGTCCCCCTCCCAAGTTCCCCTCCCCATCTCTCCCTCCCTCCTGCTTTCCATAGCAATAGCGGCTTCCTCGCATGCCATCAGTAGCAATTTTTTTATACAAATTTCATTATGCCAGAGCTCACCTGAAGTTTTATAAAAACCTTGTACTGACAATAATGAACACAAAAAAAAAGAATTATCCAATTTGGTGCAGTCGTTCGGAAGTTATGCGCTTAGCAACACATTCAGCGATTCATTTTTATATTATAGATAAGTTGTTTTTTTACCAGTCTTGTATCGAATGTTATTAATACCGTAGCATAGTGAATTTAAGAATCCTGTCGCGCCATATAAACATCCGTGTTCGTGGATTTTCAGACAAAGCTACCGCTGTAATTCGGTTTCTAATTCAAGAATTCGTCACAAGATGTCGCCACTTTCGTCGGCAAGATGCAAAGGGACATGCTCTTCCTAGGTATAAGCTTTACAAATTTGTGAACCCGGAGTATCTCCCGGATTTCGAAAGATTGACGGTAATACTCAGTTGTATCAAACGGCTGTATATTACATATTATGACAACATCGCCCGTCCCGGTTACTTTTTCGCGGCGACTTGCTGACACATCACTGGTTGACACGTTGACAGTGTGGATACGGGGAACGGGCTAATTTTGGAACCAGTTCCTATTGGATTTACAAAATGATCACCAATACTAACTGGGCGAAGCCGAACCAAAAGCCGCCTGCAGGGCCTAGCAGTAAAAACCTGCAGAGCGGGTTTTTAACTGCTGGCATTATTGATTATGTGAAAACATCTTTAGAGTGACAACTGCTGAGAGCCAGTGAGACTAGGGCATCCTCAATTGGGGTACGTTGTGAGATTTGGGAGTGTGGTAGTACCTACCTATACCAATCCAGCCGAGCGATTCCGTATTTTTTGTGAGATCGTTGTTGGATAACGGACGTAATCTCCTGTCAGATTTGTGTGATTTTTATGGCTGTTATTTGCGTTTCTTATGTACAACGTACATTAAACAAGTAATTAATCATGCGTACTTGGAATGTAAATAATCATGCGTACTTGGTACTAGGAATTCACGTTTAAATTGATCCAAACAAAAATATGTGATATAAAAATCACACAAATGTGACAGAAGATAACATCTGTTATCCAATAACGATCTCACAAAAAATACGGAATCGCTCGGCAGATCTGGGTTTACAGCATAGTAAATTGAGAGGCAGATAATTAGGCTACCACCACACCTGGAATCATTTATCGAATAACCAACAACTCTGCCATAGGTTCAAGTGGTTCACTATGTTTAGTGACTAAGCAGGGGTGCCCGGGTTCAAGGGGTGAGGTTTGTCAGGGTCTTGGTTGCAGTTGCGCCTGCCTGGTGTGGCGGGCCGGATCGGGAGACCTTTGATCTCTCCAGCAGAACATCCTCTTACAATGTAGTGGGAGGCAGCAGCATAGCGAGAGAGGGGCGGACCGCCCCGGGTGCCACCCGACGGTGGAAAAAAATTTACGAAGGATATTGTCACAAAAATATTGAATACAGTGTTATTTATATTTTCGTAGCTCTATGGCTCCCCGTGGAATGTCCAGAAACGGGGAGAATTTTGTGCCTGACGGTCTTTCGGGATGGATTCATACATACGTTATTCCTGGAGACACTGAGCGCCAGTTTCATACCCCCTTCATACTTTTTTCCTTCCCAGAACTTTCAACTTTCTCTCCTAAAAAGATCCTCCACACAGCATACTAAGATGAGATAGGCTAAGAGGATTTTTCCCCAGACTGTTTTTTACATTAACCACACACAGGAGGCCCTGAGGAAAACAATTTCTCTCGGGGCCTATGTCATCTTTGGGGATGCTGTGTGGAGGATCTTTTTAGGGAAACGAAGAAGAGCAGGTTCTGGGAAGGAAAAAGGTATAAGGGGTGGGCAGGAATCTGGGGGTCAGTATATTCAGGACTGATGGACGTGTGAATTCATCCCTCCAACTGCGGTGCAAGGCGATGGATGAAGAGATTCCAGCTGGAGAAGTTAAAAGGCCTTCCTCAACCAGTCTCTATCTCGATCCGACCCGCCAAGCAGCAGGTGGGCAGATGCATCCGCAGCCAATACCTGTACAAACCTCACCCCATGAACCCAGGCACCCCTGCGAAGTCACCAAATGTAGCGAACCACTTGGAGTGATCTCTGTGGCAGCGGTGTTGGTTATCCAATAAATGTTTCCCGGGGCGGCGGCACCCATACCCGCCTCCCAAATTAGGTCCTCCTCCTCCTGTGTGGAGCTAATGTTAAAAAAGGTCAATCCATAATGTCGTTAACAAGCATAACTGTAGATTGCCAACTAACAACAATATGGGAGGCGGGTATGGGTACTGCCACCTTGGGAACCACTTATTGGATAACCAACACCTCTGCCATAGGTCACCCCAAGTGGTTTGCTAGGCTTGGTGACTTAGCAGGGGTGGTCCAGGTCGTGGCGGCGAATGCGTCTGCCCGCCTGCTGCGTGGTGGGCAGGATCTAGAGAGACTGGTTGAGGGAGATCTTTTATCCTCTAGCCAGAATCTCTCGACCCAACACCTTGCACCGCAGTTGGAGGGATGGATTCATACGTCTGTAACTCCTGGACACACTGACCAGCAGATTCCTACCCACCCCTCATACATTTTTCCTCACCAGAACTTCCTATCTTTCCCATCCTTAAAAATACCCTCCACATTGCATCCCCTAAGATGATGTAGACCTTGAGGGAAACAAACAGTTCACAATGACTAAGTGTTTCTAATTTATTCAATGTGAATTGTTTGTACGTTAGCGATCTGCAGTCATGTTCGGGAACTAGGACAAGTTATCAATCGACCATGACAAAAACCCAGGTCACTAGGTATCTAAACCAGTCCAATATGGCTGAAGCCACTTCAATTTTGAATAGTAACCTTTCACAGCGATTCATTGACTAAGGGGGGGGCGTTCAAGTATTACGTAACGCAATTTTTGAAGATTTTTGACCCCTCCTCCCCCACCTGTAATGCGCCATAACGCTTTTCTGTACCCTCCCTCCCCCCTAAACCTTACGTAACGCTCAAGTGACAATTTTTACCTGAAAGTCACAATTAAGTTGCGCAAAGTACTGGAAAGTCGCTTTTCCTTGTTTCAATCGTATCTGCGGGAATAAATAAAACAAAGAGATTTCAAGATAGAAAAGAGTTGCCAACTTGGAAGATTTAAATTTTTTTTATCTAAATAAAGAAAAACGTGTTACGTAACGCGTTGTTCAGACCCCCCCCGCCCCTCGTAACGTTTCACAAGACCCTCCCCCCAAGTGCGTTACGTAATACTTGAACGGCTCCTAATGCACCACTGAATTTGTTCCAGCAATACAAAATCTGAACTGTCAGTGACCCCTTATCATCAATGCGATTTTTTGGGTTCAGAATCAACTCAACTCGACCCCTCTTTGAAAAATCATTAAAAGCTATGAAAAAAGAAATTAAAAAATAGCCCATAATAACCTAACCTTTTTTAAATAATTTTTTTGAAGTACTTAATACCACAAAGCGAACCATCAGCCGTACTTTAAAATAAACTCTTCTTCCTTGGCTCCCCGTACTTGCAAACATAACCCCGCCAAATATCAGGCGAGAGATTGCAACAACGAGGGAATACAAGAAGGCGCTGCAAAAAAGCGCAATACCTTTGCACAATGATATCGTCTCTTACCCGGCATGCCGCTTGAACTCCCGAAAACCCCTCTGGACGGAAGGAGAAATACTCCTCCCAACACCTCACACCCCAGAAGATAGGTGGAAGCTTACAAGACCCCACTGAGAGACAGCCTGGGTTCTCATTGCCTCACAAACTCTGGTCCACCATCAGTAGGATAAGGTGTTCCCATAGCCAAGGGCATAGCGAGGTACGCGCAGGGGGGGGCAGCTGCCCTCTGCAAAGTAATATTACATCGGTAGCCTATTGTTTGCGAGAATCAATTTAATTTTTATTATTACCTTTTTAGAAGCGATCGATTATCATTCCTCGTTTAGATTCCCTGATATCTGACCAAAATTTGCCTGCTTTCGGATTAATTTCGCTACATCCCAGTACAATGTTGAATATGCTGTTAATTGATTTCAAAGAAAAAGCATAAAGTTTTTGCCTATACCACGATTTACTTAATTTTAATCAAGAAGCCGAACTATGGTACAAAAAATGGCAGAACAAGGGTATGACCAGAGAAGATCTCGAAAAACTAGATTTTACTGAAGTGTTAAAGGAGGCGAACATTTCCTTTCCCGCCACAAAAAAAAGATACTTATTTCATTGGTACAAGTAACATAGAGAGGTGCTTTTCTACACTGCGTCGTGTTGGCAAACGGCTGAGATCGACGAAGACTGAAAAGCGCTTGAACGGCCTATGTTTGCTCACTGTACACAGAACTATGGTAAAACAAAACTAAGGATAAAATTGAATCTGAGGTGTTAAAACGGTTTTATGAAGAACCTCATCGACTACTTTTTTGTAATATAAATATTGATAACTGATGGATATTTCGTTTTTCTTTTTTAACATTACCTGTCCCATTGCTCATGCAGCATTTACCTTAGATATATTCTTGGTTTGTCTACGCCTGCCCCCCCTTAACAAAATCCTAGCTATGCCCTTGCCCATAACCGTTGTGCACATATGATGTATAGATGAGGTTTGTATAGAACACCGAACATGTGGTCAATAAATGCCTGCTCCATTCATTCCCCGGCGGGATTGACGAGGTCCACAAAGCAACGGACAATTGGCTCGCAGACCTAGATGTCCCCCTCTAACCCCCCACCATACAAAAGAAGAATAAATCACTTTTCAAAGGAGGTAATGAGTTGATTTCATTCTGAGTTGTCCGGTCACCAATTTTAACACCTCAGCTAATAAGTCGAGATAGAAACACCAGCCAATTCAAATTCTTTGTTATGCTAAAAAACCAACATAGCCATAGTCCACCTCAAGAGGCTCCCCACGTTTAGCTACTTAGCAGGGGTGCCTGGATTGAGGTTCGTCTTTCTAGGTATTAGGTACTAGGAGACCTAACCTAGACTCCCCAGCCACTCTCTTGACCCATCGCTTTGCATTCACACGTCCATAACACATCGACCCCAGATTCCTACCCAACCCTCATAACTTCCCATAAAAAAACCTTATGGGAAGTACTAAAAGGGGGGAGGGGGGGGGGGGGGGTCCAGCAAAATCTCATGTTACTTGAAAAGAATATACAAAGTGGCCCAAATTTATCTCACTGGGGGGGGGGGGGAGGGGTCTAGATTGGAAGAAAAACTGCTCACATAATTAATGTATGCCCCCAAAGATGAGATAGGCTCAGAGGGTTTTTTTTTTACATTAGCTCCAGAGGCCCTGAAGAAAACAACTCATCTCTCATGTCATCTTTGGGGATGCTGTGTGGTGGGTCTTTTTAGGGAAAGGAAGGAGAGTATGTTCGGGGAAGGAAAAAGGTATGAGGGGTGGGTAGGATCAGTGTGTCCAGGAGTGACATATGAACCCTTCCCTCCCATCACAATGCAAGGTGATGGATCGAGCCTGGTCTGAGACCTCCCTGAATAAGTTTCTCCTGATCCGGCCCGCCACTGTAATGCACCTGCCGTCAAAACTAGACAAACTCCATCCGTGCTAAGCACCAAACCCCCTTGGGGTGTTGGTTATCTAATTAATATTCCCCATACCCACCTCCCAAATTATGTTTGGAGTTGATGTATAAAAAAAAATGATCAAACACCTCCTCGGAAAGCCACCCAAAGTTATGATTTTTTTTTGAAAAATATCTAAACTTTTTTTTCACCACTTTTCAAAGGATGCGTTGAATTGAGTTGTTCAGTTGCCAAGCAACCACCATCGTTTCGTAGTCAAATATCGAATGAAAGATTAAAAAAAAAACAATAAAGAAAACAAGCAGATTAAATTATAAATTTCTTTTATTCAGTTCTTAGGCAAAATGCTAATGAACGATCGTGGCAGTATTATCAAATTAATACTCCTCGGCGCCTTCACCTTCTCCCTCTCCGGAGTCCATGCCGACCTCTTCGTAGTCCTTCTCCAGAGCTGCAAGATCTTCACGAGCTTCGGAGAACTCTCCCTCCTCCATACCCTCTCCCACATACCAGTGGACGAAGGCACGCTTGGCGTACATGAGGTCGAACTTGTGGTCGAGACGAGCCCATGCCTCGGCAATGGCGGTAGTG
Organism: Limnephilus rhombicus; assembly: GCA_929108145.2. Classification (NCBI taxonomy): domain Eukaryota; kingdom Metazoa; phylum Arthropoda; class Insecta; order Trichoptera; family Limnephilidae; genus Limnephilus; species Limnephilus rhombicus. The sequence goes on along the minus strand of OV815290.1, from coordinate 7,164,970 downwards.
TTGGAAAGCATGCAGACGGCACGCTGTACTTTAGCCAAATCGCCTCCAGGCACGACAGTAGGGGGCTGGTAGTTGATTCCAACCTTGAAACCGGTGGGGCACCAGTCCACGAACTGGATTGTACGCTTGGTTTTGATGGTAGCGATCGCAGCGTTGACGTCCTTCGGTACAACATCTCCTCTGTACAGCATGCAACAAGCCATGTATTTACCATGACGAGGATCGCACTTAACCATCTGGTTTGCAGGCTCGAAGCAAGCGTTGGTGATCTCGGCAACGGAGAGCTGCTCATGGTAAGCCTTCTCGGCGGAGATGACTGGAGCATAGGTAACCAGGGGGAAGTGGATACGAGGGTAGGGCACCAAATTGGTCTGGAACTCAGTTAGATCGACGTTGAGAGCACCATCGAAACGTAGAGACGCTGTGATGGAAGAGACGATTTGACCGATCAGCCTGTTGAGATTGGTGTAGGTCGGACGCTCGATGTCAAGGTTACGCCTGCAGATATCGTAGATGGCTTCGTTATCGACCATGAACGCGCAGTCGGAGTGCTCCAGGGTTGTGTGGGTGGTCAGGATGGAGTTGTAAGGCTCAACGACAGCGGTTGAGACTTGGGGAGCGGGATAGATGGCGAATTCAAGCTTGGACTTCTTTCCGTAGTCTACGGAAAGACGCTCCATGAGCAGAGATGTGAATCCAGATCCGGTGCCTCCTCCGAAGGAGTGGAAGATGAGGAATCCTTGAAGCCCTGTGCATTGGTCGGCGAGCTTGCGGATCCTGTCGAGCACGAGGTCGACGATTTCCTTGCCGATGGTGTAGTGACCACGAGCGTAGTTGTTGGCTGCGTCTTCCTTACCAGTGATAAGCTGCTCTGGGTGAAAGAGCTGTCTGTATGTTCCTGTGCGGACTTCATCCACTACGGTGGGTTCGAGGTCCACAAACACAGCGCGGGGCACGTGCTTACCAGCGCCGGTTTCGCTGAAAAAGGTGTTGAAGGAATCGTCTCCGCCACCGATGGACTTGTCTGATGGCATCTGACCATCGGGCTGGATTCCATGCTCAAGGCAGTACAGCTCCCAGCAGGCATTTCCGATCTGGACTCCGGCCTGTCCAACGTGGATAGAGATGCACTCACGCTGAAAAGAAACAAAGAGAAAAATTAGTACAGCTTCATTACTAAGGAGAATAAAAAGTAATAATAATAATTGGCAGATACTCTCAGTATCGCCCTGGTGTAAGACCAACATTCAGAATTGAAACGTTGTTTGAAATGGCTTTAGCCGTGTCTAGTGACTACCTTCACCCCCACAGCATGACTATTGGGGATGCCATAGTCTCACTGGCTCCAGACGAGAGCTGTTGGTGACTCTTGTGCAGTATTCGTATATAAAAAAAAATAATAATTTGGAGACACCCGAGGAAGACTTGACACTATCAATTGACTATTATTTAACCCACCAGGTCTATTTGTTAACTTTTCAGAACAACTCATATAGGTCTCATACAAATTATATCACGCTTTACTTTAAAATCTAGAAATTAACCGCAAAATAATTCTTTATGAAACCTTGACAATTTTTTTATTAATTTATTTTGACTCGAAACTACAAAAAAGTGAGTTGACAAAAACATTTGCCTCTGTCAGTAATTTTAGACCCTCAGAAAAATAAATAACTGCAAAAACCAACCTCAGTATTTCCGGGCAAATCGGTTAAATTATATTGATGATGTTATTATTAAATTACAAACAAACTGAAGTAATTATTTACCGTTGAAAATTTTCTAGAACACGCCCGAAAAACCGTTGTGAATCATAAAATGGCGTCCCGGCCACATGCAAAGAAAAAACAGTTTTACCGGCTTTATTCAATCAATAACTAGGTACTGTTACTAATTATATAAATAGGTACTGATAAAGGTGATTTTGAAGTAATTTCAAATCATTTCTTGAAAAAGTTTTCAAATTTGAAAATAAATGGAATGAAACTTTTTCATAAAAATATCAAAACGAAACTTTTTTTCGCATTCGGGGAAGTTTAATTAAATTTAGTAGAATGATCAAGTTAATTTAACTTATTTCTTGTAAATTTTAGTGAAATTATTCAAATCATCAAGACATTTTGTTATAATTTGAGGTCATGGGCGCGGCCGGCACAATGACCTCGATTTCGTGGCGGTCGGAAAAATGTCTAATTTACACTAAATACAAGATGAAAGATTGTGGAATTACGTTATTAATGTTTAAATGTTGTTTATAAAACTGCATATTGTTGATAAATATGAAATAAAGTAGGTTTAATTTAAGTTTGAAGAATCATACGGCCATGTTGAAATGATTTTCACGCCAGCCATCTGTCGCATTTTTTAAGTTAATTTACACAAAACATTTGTTTTAATTTCACGAAAAGGTTTGGCCATCATCAGTAACCATTTATTGACTGTTTAGATGGTATTTAACATGATTTTATGAAGTTTGAGACAAGAGGCGAGGCCATCTTGAAACTTTTTTTACCGGTCACCATCTGTCGCATTTTTAACGTTAATTTCCACAAAAATACTACATTTAAAGAGCTGAAAAGTTATTTGTATCATTGCTAATGATTGTCGAGATGATTATAATTCTTTAAAATGGAATAATTCTAAGTAAAAAAAGTTTTTAGCAAGTAGTTAATTGATGGCGTCATCGTGAGTCACTCGCAACGCCCAATTTGCAGGAAACCCATGAATCACAGAGAAAAATGAATGAAAATCAGCGTGAAATGATAGAAAATGGATTAAATAAAGTATTGGGATTATCGCTTACCATTTTGATTGAGTTTCTTGTATGAAATTCGTGTAAAAAGAAATGGAGAACTGGTGTTCCGTTTAGTGCACCAACAAGGAGGTTTACCAAACTTACAATGGCTGACGAACGGCGCGTCCGGCGGTTTTATACAACTCGTGACGTCAGGCAACGGAGCGTTCTGATTGACCGAGCCGCCCGCCGCATTGAAAATTCGACCAATCAGAAGACGCCGTGTTGCCGCATAGGGAAATGGAGTAAATTGGATACATTGGAAAAACGTTTCATCTGACACGAAAATGTTACACGAAATAAACTCTAAAGAACGTATTCACTAGAGTTTATTATCGCATAACATTGTTATATCAGATGGAACTTTGGGTCGATATAGAGACTGCCGTTTTACCGCGTCTGTGGGAAGAGCGGATATCTCTCAAAATGGATTTAATAAATTCACGCATTTAAATTAATTATTCGTTGACACGATGATATTATTATTATTATTACTTTGGGGATGGTTTCTTTTCGTAGTTTATTATTGCATTCTCAATAATAGTATCACCCTTGTAAAATGCATCGATTCAGTTGGGTGGGCAGGTACCTAACTACTGTAAATGGCAGCTGTCTAGTAAAATGGTACCTACTTATCCCAATAAGGAGATAAAATCACAACATGATGACAACCCACAACTGGTGACTTCATTTCTGCATCACGTCCTTGTTTATCAGAAGAGTGAATTACCTCATAGCTAAATTAAAGATAAGAAATTAAGTTTATTGTATTCTTATTTAGGTAGGTATGTACCTACCTAGGTATGAATCACAAAATTCAACGCCCTTTATCATTTCAAATTTTGTGATTTCATTTGTGATTTAGATACCTACTAGTACTGGGCGTTGACGATAATTCTATCCAACGCCAACGTCGTTATCGTTGGCAATTTTCAACTGTTGAAAATAGCTGTTGAAAATAACGTCGACGTTGACGCAACTATAATAGGAGATCGGCACGATACTAACAAAAAATATATAAAAATCGTATTAAGGAATCCCTTTTAACGGGTGGTTCCCCGAATCATTGATGTATTATTATTATTAATTATTATTATCTCTATGCCCCACGCGACACACGCGTAATAATAATCCTATAATAACGTTGAGAGTTTAAACTGTTGGAAGACGTTGGTTTCGGCGTTGAAAATATTATCCTGTTGAAGATATATTTTGCTTGTCACTGATAAATTCGCTTGTTGCTTGGCGCTACGTATCGGCCGTATTGGACGGGAAAATAAAAAAAAAAAACGTGCAGTAGGTATGTACATTACCAAAAGACCTTGTGTAATTGGGTATAATATCGTTCACGAAGTGTGATCTCTTGACCCTTTTGATCTTAATCATTCCAACACCGTTGAAAACAATAGGTACAAAACATTGACATTTATCAATAGGTTATTTTTTTGCTTGTCGTTGATAAATTTGATCGTTCCATGGCGCTACGTATCGGCCGTATTGGATGGGAAAATAAAATAAAACGTGCAGTAGGTATGTACATTACCAAAAGACCTTGTGTAATTGGGTATAATATTGTTCACGAAGTGTGATCTCTTTACCCTTTTGACCTTAATCATTCCAACACCGTTGAAAACAATAGGTACAAAACATTGAAAATTATCAATAGGTTATTTTTTTGCTTGTCGTTGATAAATTTGTTTGTTTGCATGGCGCTGAGTATCGGCCGTATTGGATGGGAAAATAAAAAAAAAACGTGCAGTAGGTACGTACATAACCAAAAGACCATTTAAAATATCGAGTAATGTTGTTCACGAAGTACAAACTCTTAACCCTTTTTATTTATTAGGCAGTTGAATCGTTGACTGCGTTGAATAATATTCGCATGTAGGTATTATATTTCAACTGTTGGCGCTAATTATTTTCAACAGCGTTGGACGTTGAAATAATATAACTATTGTTTCCAACGGCTAGTTATATTTTAATACAGTACTAATACCTACCCGTTCAAGAGATGATTCAAGGACAGTTGATGCCCCGACAGTTGTCCCCCGGCATATTTATACAGGGTGTTGGGAGGGGGAGGTCCTACTTGACTTAACTTCCAGTGATTCCTGACATTATTAATTTGTACTTAGAAAAAATTTTGCTACTTATATGAAATTTTTGTCTCAGGTGACGTTTTCGTTTTTTTTCCAATGGTAGGTGTTGGACAGTAGGAGGGGGGGGGGGGGGTGTTTCTTTGATTTTAAATGCACGTACCTAACTTCATTAATGGAGTAAGCACTGAATGCCGTTGGCGCTAATAAAAAACTGCCAAAAGAAGCGAAGCTAGCAGTCCACAATGCAGTACTGGTACCTACCCTGATGTAATACGGCAGTGAGGCATGGAACTGGCAGAAGAAGGATGAAAGTAAACTGAATGCTGTTGAAATGGGATCCTTGAGGCGTATGTGTGGTAAAGCCATATATAATCGTGTGAGAAATGTGGATATTCGCAAAGAATGCAAGGCTGATGTACCTAAGCATAATGAGTAAGATTAAGAAAGAGACGCTCAGATGGTTTGGGCAAGTAGAGCGAATGAGCGAAGAAAGGAGTGTAAGGAGAATACATGACGCAAATGTGAATGGTAGAAGAAGTCGGGGACGCCCGAGAAAGACATGGCATGACCAAGTGAATCAGATACTTGAGTCGGGCCATGTGAAGAGTCGGAATAATAGAAGAGCATGTATGAGACAATGTATGAATGTGAACGAGGCAAGAAGTGTGTGCCAAGATTGAGTTGTTTGGCGGTCCGTCCTCTCTGCCTACCCCTGCGGAGATAAGAAGAGAATAGAACGCAAATGTGAATGTTAGAAGAAGTTGGGGAAGCCCGAGGAAGAAATGGCACGATCAAGTGAATCAGTTACTTGAGTCGGGCCATGTCAATAATAGAAGAGTACCTATTTATGAGATGATGTACACAAAGAGTGTGTGCCAAGACCGAGTTGTTTGGCTGTCCGTCCTCTCTGCCTACCCCTACGTGAAAAGCTGTGATGGTTGGTTAGTTTTTTGATTTTAAAGAAAAAAAAATGAAAAAAAAAGACATCAAAAAAGTCACCAGAGACCAAAATTTCATTAAGAGGGTATTACCAGAGAAATCCAGAAATAGGTAAGTATGTCATTTTCAAATCAGATTTTAGACGTATTGACTCTTTTCCACTAAAAATTATAAATTGATTTCGAGAGATTGTTCTTTTATCTAGCATTCGCATGTTTTAAATTTTTAGAAAAAAATGGTTATTTTTTGTATAATAAGGTTATACCATAGGTCGTTGGCAGATTTGTTAAATTAAAAAAAAAAAAGATTTTGTATTATATCTACCACACAGTGGCGGATCGTGACTTTTGGTGTGCTAGGGTACTAATATTAAAAAAAATGGCATCATGGATGTTGTCGTAGGCGAAAAAAATATACAACGTGTCCGGAAACTCGTAGTACAAGCGGGAAACTGGTGAATCTACATCAAGTAGAGAACCCAAAAAACTAATTTTTTTCGATCTCAGCATTTCGATTTTAATATATATATATTTTTCAATTTTTCCATTTTTTCGACAACTAAAGGGTTAAAAAAAAATTTGAACCCGGTTTACCCTTCGATGCATTTTATAAGACATTACACAGTTGAAATCAACCACCTAGTGAACAATTTTTTTCAAATTTAACCAAAAACATTCCAACTTCGGACCCAATTTACTCGAAAACGAAAGCTCAAATCAAAAAAGTTATATGTACATATAACAAATCGACTTCGAATGTGATGTGGATTTACCAGTTTCCCGCTTGTACTACGAGTTTCCGGACACCATGTATATATACATATATATTTTTTTAAATCGGTGTTTTGTATGAAGATTTTTCAGGAAATCGGTGCGGCACACCGCCAAACTGAAACTTTCTGAAATTTTTCATACAAAAAACTGATTTTCAAAAAAAAAAATTTAAAAATTATTTTTTGGCTACAACAACATCAATAATGCCATTTTTTTAAATACCAGCACTCTAGCACACCCAAAATTCACGAGCCGCCACTGCTACCACACCCATTTCAAATCATATAATCATGCAGTAAAATAAATCAATACATTATCTGGGTATCGCATGTTTTAGAATTTTAATTTTAGTTAAATAAAATCATAAAAAAATATATACGTACCTACATGTGTTTCTTGACGAAAATTGGTCCATTTGTGTATTTATTTGCGCACTTACGAACTAATATATTTCAGATTTTTTTAACATTTTTATTTAACTTAAGACATTATTGAAAACTGATAAATACTTATAATCAAAAAATAATTACAAAAAGTACATTATTTTAATAGTTTTATCATCACGCCTTTCAGCATTTTTGGATGTAGGTATACCTAAGTTAAAGCAAATTTGGAATGAAATAAAATCGATATTGAGTTATAATTTTAAAAAGCTGGTACGGAGAATAATTAATCTTTCTCATTGTAAACGCCCTGCACGATCGTAACTTTCGACGAAATGTGAATTTTCGGCCGCTGGTTGGTTAAAGGCCCGCAACCCGAATTTCAACCGATTTCTTACATATCTCCCTTAAACACGTTAAGTTTTAAAGCTCGTAAAAAATATATATGTTATTCTTGAAGATAATATCTAGATTTTGCCCGCGCCGAAACGTAAATTATATAAAATTCCCTCGATAGAAAAAAATCGCAAAGTATGCTCCAAAAATTATTATAAACACGTTTGTTTCAGTTATTTTACAAGTTATATGTATGAAAAAATTCACAGTGTTTCTTTAAATGCTGTTTAAGACAATGTCCGCAAGATTTTTGCTCTATTTTAAACGAGTCGTGTTTTATTAAACATTTTCGCAATTTTCGCATCGATTTTGTCGCTGAAAATGTAAGCGCTCTCCTCTAATATTCGTAATTTCGTATCTCTCCATCTTCTAAACATTAATAATAATATTATCGAACCTTCCCAAACCTGTTCACTACTGGGAATAGAATTAGACATTAACATAAACTGGAAAGAACATGTCTCAAAAATTGTAGCAAAAATCAGAAGTTTTTCTTATGTTCTGGGTACCTTGAGAAAAATATTGAACACCGAATCAGTAATAGCCGCATACTATGGTTATGTATATTCAATAATAAAATACGGTATTATTTTTTGGGGAAACTCGGTAAACGCCAAAGATGTCTTCATCATACAAAAGAGATGCATAAGAAAAATTACAAACTCCGGTCGTTTAGATTCATGTAGACCTATGTTTAAAAATCTGAAAATTCTAACAGTCACAGACATATATATAATGGAGTTATGCATGTTAGTGCGATCATCTACAGACAAGTTCCCACTAAAAAACTCAACACATAAATACGCTACAAGGCTCACAGAAAACCTATTAATACCAAAAGCAAACAAAACAACATTCCAAAAAGGACCATACTACATGGCCATTAAAGTATATAACAACCTTCCACATAACATTAAACAAATACAAGATATACACAAATTTAAATCGTCACTAAACACTTTCCTTGTTAATAAATGTCACTACACGTTGAGTGAATACCTCACGTAAATGAAACGCCTATTTTTATTGGTATATATATCTGTATTTTTTTTTTCCATTGGAATATTGTTATTTTATCTGTATAAACATTGTAACTATAATAAAACAAATAATATTACATAAACATTGTAATTAAATAAATGTGGTTAGCTGGAAGAAATGGGGTCTACCCATAAGCTACACCTTTTGTAATTTTTATTTTACAATAAATATTTTTTGATTTTGATTTTGATTTTGATTCTTCTTTTCGGGCCCGGTTGCGGAGCCTTCCTGTCATTTGCCAGAGACGCGAAAATGCGGGCGGATCAAATTTCAAAAAAGAATATTGATTCAAATAATTTGGATGCGATTTTAAATTTTTTGAATAAAGAAACTGTACCAAGGAAAAGGTCAGAATAGCTTCCTCCATTCTTGTTCGCGATTTTTCCAAAAAACGCTGGCCCTTGAGGGAACGATTTATAAGTAACATCCTGTATTGTATAATATGCAGTCGGTTACTTAAATACCCTTGTTTTTTTATTATAATTTTAAAATTAATATTATTGTTTTTTTTTTTCAATTATTTCTGGCTTTCACCCTTCAAGGGTGTTCTAGGTCATCATTTAAAATTACAGAGAAAGGAAAGGTGAATTTATATATTAATTTTATTTAAATGAGCAAATTTCAGAATTATATGGAAGATTGGAGTCGAGTTCAGACTTAGAAGAGTTATAAATGTAAATAATTCGTTGATTTTCCGAAATAAATAAGTAAATAAATTAAAAAAAAATATATACAGTACCTATATCTACTCGTACAAAATATAATTAATTGTCCCTAAAGGATGTGCCGAGAGGATGACCTACTGCCGAAGTCTAAAACATATTTTCATTCAAATGCATCAAGGATAACTACTTGTCTATATGTATACTGTATATCCGCGTATAAATACAAAAAATCGATTCTATAAATAAATTCGTTTGATATCCATACCAACTTATTATTAAATATATTTTTAATCGATTTTAGGATTGAAGTTAGCAAGTAAAGCACAAATATTATAAATTATAACTAACTATCACGCCGTTTCCCCGCAGGAGTAGGCAGAGAGGATGGACCGCCAAACAACTCGGTCTTGACACACACTCCTTTGCGTGTTCACATTCATACATCGTCTCATACATGCTATTCTATTATTCTGACTCATGACATGGCCCCACTCAAGTATCTAAAGGACCACGCAGTCATTCCTCGTATAAGTGCAGGACGTTGCTTTGCTAAAAATACAAATAAATCCTTAGATAAACATAGTTCTTAAAAGCGACGCATTTGTGCATATCCCCGACAGAGATTAGAGACGCTTCCGATTTTGAGGACAAACTTATTTTACCTATATATCTTACTTCTAAATTTCAAACTCCATAAAACCCAAACAGTGCCAAATTATACCTAAATGTCTTAACATTACATTTAGAAGTGAAACTTCTTTGGCATCGTTGTGATTTGAAATTCTATGAAACGGAAGCGAGCGACACTAAAAAGAGATATATTACAGGGCGGGAAAGCATGCCACTTTTCTGACCCTAAACTCGCCTATTGTGACGATTTCTGTATCAAAGTCAGGCCGGTATTAAAGTTTGATGTGTACTATATACGATTGATATTTGTCGCACGAGAACGGGTCGTTTTTATGACTCGTTCTTAAGTTCAACAGCTCGGCTGTAGAATGATTTGCCTACCTCTGCGTTTCCTCCCAGGGAGTGCGTGCAAGATAGAGTTATGTGGCGGTATATCCTCTCTGCGTACCACTGCCTACCTCTGCGGAGAAACGGCTTGATGGTTCGTTAGTTAGTTTAGGTGGTTCTATGACGACCTTCATTCAGAATGTACACATTAAATTTTTTCCTATCAATTGAAACACTTAAAATAATTTATATGTCACTAGCAGAATCTATTATAAGATGTGGATTAACAATATGTGGAAATACTACTATAACCAATCTGAAACAAGTGCAAGTTGTACAAAACGCAATTGTAAAATTATTGGTCGTACCTAATATTTTCAAACAGAGACAAAATAAACCGTTGCTGTTTCAGAGTGCCAAAATTTTACCTGTTAAGGCAATACTTTGGCACAAAATTATAATTCAGCATATATTTACCCCGCAGCATAAAGAGAAATTAGAACATAAATACAGCACTAGATTCACGCGCAACGACGGGTTAATAGTTCCGAAATTTAACAATAAGTACGGACAGAGAACGTTTGAATATATCATACCGAAGATATTTAATTTATTACCTGACACTATAAAGCAATGCAATTCTATGAATAAGGTTAAATATATGGTGAAAAATTGGCTATCGGAAAAAAAAGATTTATATTGATTTTGATATGTATGAAAAAATGTTGAATCTGTAGATATAAGATGTAAATTTTAAATTTTAAAAATGTATAAATATGTAACTAAAATATAAGCACCTGTTGACAAGCCGATTCAATTGGCTTAGCAGGACTTGTTTGTTGATTATATTATGTATTATCTATTATTTCAATAAAAAAAAAAAATTAAAAAAAATCAAAACGTTGCTTGAAATGGCTTTAGACGTGTTTGCTGACCAGATCTGAGTAGACAGGTACTTCCCATCCTACCTCCACTACATCTCCATTTCTTTCCCACCGCCTTCTGCCTCTCAACTTTCTAATCTAGGAAAATAATTTACCTCAGGGCCTTTGTCATCTTTGAGGATGCTGTGTGGGGGGTATTTTTAAGGAAAGGCAGGAGAGGAAAAATGTATGAGGGTTGTGTAGAAATCTGGGGTTTAGTGAATCAAGGAGTGGCAGACGTATGAATCCATCCCTCCCACTGCGGTGTAAGGCGATAGGTCGAGAGAGTCCGGATACAGAGGTCAAAGGGTCTCTCTCATCCAATTTTTTCCGATCCGGCCCGCCCCACTATCCGCCGCCAAGATCTAGGCAAACCTCACCACATGAACCCTAGCACCCCTGCTAGGTCATCAAACGAAGCGAACCACTTAAGGTGACCTATGTAAAAGGTGTCGGGAATCTAGTAAATGGTGGCGGTACCCATACCCGCCTCCCAAATAGAAAAAAACATAAGTACTTTTTTTACATGAATACCACCTCACAAGAATCCCAGCTGCTACCGTCTGGAGCCAGTGAGACTATAGCATCCCCAATTGGGGTATGTTGTGAGGCTGAAGGTAGTGGGGAGGGGCGGAGATGGGGAAGAGTAAGGTGGGAAGTACCTGCCTATTCAGATCTGGTCAACAAAACGGCTAAAGCCATTTAAAGTAACGTTTCAATTCTGAATGGTGGTCTTACACCCGCCTCCCCTAGGTATAATTACTACGGATTTATAAACCGCGACAGGCAATGACGTCATATATGTACTATATAGCCGCGTGATACTGTTAGGTCTTTATACTGTCAATCTTACCATATCCAGAGACTTAAATTATTTATTTATTTATTTTTTTAAATTCAAGCCTCTGGATGTGGAAAGATTGACGGTAATACTTAGAGTTGTGAATAATAGTATTACGCGGCTAAATATTACATATGACGTCATTGCCAATCGCGGTTACTTTGTCCCGGTGACTAGCTGTCACTGGATCACAGTGGATCCAAGGAAACGGATATTTTTGGAACTAGTTTATATCGGATTTATGAAATAGTCATCAACACTAACTGGGCGAAGCCGAACTAAAAGTCGCCCGCAAGGCCTAGCAGCAAAACATGCAGAGCGGGCTTTACCTGCTCGTAGTTATTTATTTCCCCTAGCAACTGGAAGAGAATTTTCAGGGCGCATTCGTGTACTGTTCAACAGCACGCAGTTACTAGGCTGGTTATACTATAGAATAATTGTGTGCGTATATAAATAAGAGAGCAAGAAATGCGTTATGGGCGTGTTTCCTGGTTCCGCGCGTTTTCATCCCGTGATAAAATATCACAAGGAAATTATATCCTTTGGACAAAATATCCTCCAACAAAATATCTACTAAAACCTAACCGATTATTACTCCACATTTTAATCTTCCAATAAAACCCTGCTAATAAATTCTACTACAAATTTATGTATAAATGCCCTCAGAAATCGAGAATGGTATGCCTGTAATAGAATTTCGCATCTTCATCACTCATACGTGTGGAGTGCAAATCAAATGCAAAACTTCACTAGGTACACGATGAATCGGCAACTTATTGTTATATTGATAGCACAAAACTGGTTTAAATTAAACTAAATATGCGGTGTATCAAAACTACACTAAGAACATAAAAATGGTTTTTCTTTGATTCTAGCGGCACTTACATTTATACAAAAATGTACAAGTTTGCAGATCACACAAACTTCACCCCATGAACCCGGGCACCTCCTGCTAAGTCACCGAACCACTTGGGGTGATCTAAGGCAGAAGTGTTGGTTATCCGATAAATGGTCAACGGGAGCGCGGTACCCACATCCGCCTCCCAAGGTGTAACTTATTAATAAAGATATTTTAAAAGCCGATTTGAGATTTACATAAATAAGTATTCAATTTTCTTATCAGAAAAATGCTTCTTTTGTATCTTTTTAAAGTAATTCCCATCAATGTAATTTATCATTGAAGAAGAAGACAACAATAATAATCTTAACTAAAATATGAAAGAGAACAAGACACAGAAAAATAGAAAAAGATAATGGTCGCAACTGGGACTCGAACCCAGAACCTCTCGTCTAACCGGGACGTGCGCGTTTACCAATTCCGCCATTGTCACCTTCTGTTAAACCGTCATATTAGTCAAACTCATAATTGAAATTTTTTTTAGAATAAAAAATATTATCTTCAACAATTTTTTTATAATGTATATGTTACTGTAAAAGCCCGAACTACGGTAAATCCTAAGATTTACCAACTCTTAATGGTAAAAGTCCGAACCGTTCTATAATAATCGTTCACCAACCTAACCTAACCTAACCTAACCTAACATGTACTAAATTCTAATGGTAAAAGCCCGAAAAAATCGTTTAAAATATTTAAATAAGAAACGATTTTTCGGGCTTTCACCATTAGAATTTAGTACATGTTAGGTTAGGTTAGAGTCCCAATCTTAACAACATAAATCAAAATCGCTACTACATGACCTTTTGCAAGCTAAGGGCCTTTTTTATCCCCCACTGACTGGGCTAATATATTGGTATTGTGGCGGTGAACTTAAAAAAAATAATTAAATAATATAAAAAATTATATATTATTTTAAATTGATAATTTGTGAAAAAAACACAAATTAATCAAATAAAATTTATAAGCACACGCCCGCGTCGGGACTTGAACCCGCAGATTTCGGATTCGGGTCGTCGAAGTTAATATGAAAAAGGCATTTCTAGTGTGAAAGTCATCCAGTGTTAACAGTAAAGTATTGATTTAGCGCAGTGCGACGTCTAGACGGGTAGGTATACCTGGCTAGCAGTACCTACCTGGTGTACTAGTCGATATTCAGGGCGCACCTACCTTACCTACTATCCAATTAGAGTGGGAGATACTTTCAGTATCGCCCTGGTGAAACGAAACCAGCTTTTTTTTTACATTTGCTCCACACAGTACGCTCTGAGAAAAATAATTTCCTTCAGGGTATATTTCATCTTTTGGGATGCTGTGTGGAGGTTTCTTTTTAAGGAGAAGAAGTTCTTTTGATTCGGGAGGCGTGTATGGGTATCGCCGCCCCGGGAACCATTTATTAGATAACAAACAACTCTGCTACCCGGATTCACAGGGTGAGGTTGGTACCTACCAGCTGCATGGCAGGCCGGATCGGGAGAGAATGGTTGAGGGAGCCTCTTTGACTTCTCCAGGCGAACTCTCTCGGAACATCGCCTTGCATCGCAGTGGGAGGGATGGATTCATACGTTCGTCATTCCTAGACACAGTGACCCAAAGATATTCAAATACAAAAGGGATATGCTATGGTGTCCGCGCAACTGTCGGCGGACTACGACCTAATTAGAGTAGTTTGCATACGAAAAGAATTTGTTCATTTCGTTGATTTTTTGAATATGTGCATTAGTATTGGCTAACAATATAGTTTGAATACGGAAAGAATTCGTTCATTTAGTTTAACGTTCGTTTGGTTTATTCGTTAATTATTCGTTCATTTAGTTTATTTGTTAATTGGTAAACAATATCGGCGACACTTGGAAGCGCAGTCCCACCTAGTAAAAACTGCATTATATGCTTATATTTCAATATCTCTGCACTGACCCCAAGATTTCTACCAAACCCCTCATACGCTTTTCTTTCTCAAAATAACCCTCCACACAGCATTCCCAATAATGACATAGGCCCTAAGGGGAATAATTTTCTTCAGGGCCTCCTGTGTGGAGCTAAAAAAAGCTAAAAAAAAATTTGGGGGTCAGTGTGTCCAGAAATGACGGATTATCCATCCCTTTAATTGCGGTGTAAGGCGAGGGGTCGAGTGAGTCCTGCTGGAGAGGTCAAAAGGTCTCCCTCACCTCGTCTCTCCCGATCCGGCCTGCCACGCATTAGGTGGGCAAACACGTCCGTCGCCAAGACCTATACAAATATACAAATCTCACCCCACGAACCCGGTCACCGCTGTGGGAGTTGGAGGGATGGATTCAAATATCCGTCATTCCTGGACACATTGAATCCCAGATTCCTACCCACCCCATAGGTCACCCCAAGTGGTTCACTACTGGTGACTTAGCAGGGATGCCCGGGTTCATGGGGTAAGATTTGTCTAAGTCTTGGCGAAAGAAAGTGTTTGCCTACCTAATGCGTGGCAGGCAGGATCAGGAGAGACTGGTTGATGTTTGACCTCTCCAGCCGGGCTCTTTCGACCCATCACCTTGCACCGCAGTGGGAGAGACGAATTCATACGTCAGTCATTTCTGGACACGTTGAACCCCAGATTCCTACCCACCCCTCATACCCTTTTCATTACCAGTTCTCTCCTTCTATTCCATACAAAGACACTCCACACAGCATCCCCAAAGATGACAAAGGCACTGAGGGATTTTTTTTCCTCTGGGCCTCCTGTATGGAGCTAATGTAAAAAAAATACACGACCTTACTCGGCGCTTGGCAGTTTAGTTCTAAAACTACGAAATTGAATACCTACAAGGCAATTGTCTTGGTTTTGGCTTATATCACGCGTTTAATACATTATATACTATCGCGTTGTATTATGTACTAACGGCATGCGTTGTAATGCCACTTAATAAAGAAATTGTTTCTCCCTGCGTGTCCTTTCCTATTAATCCCGTTCCCCCGCCTGTTCCTCCTTGCTCTCCCGCGTCCCTTCCCTCTCCCCTCTTCACTCCCCTCTCCCGCGTTCCCGTCACCCCTCCTGCGTTTCATGCATTTAGTACCGGTACATTAAGTTTTCAAACAGCTCGCTTGCCACCTATTTATAGCAACTTTTTATACAAATTTCATAATGTCAGAGCTCACCAGTATATATAGAAACCTTCGCAGGCATGCTCATAACAACTCACCAAAGATTCATCGTAACCGGATGAATGGTGTAGAAAATAATTTCATGATGCCAGAGCTCACTATTATATATAGAAACCATCGCGGGCATGCACGCATAAGTCCCTAATGTTTAATCGCAATCGGATGGACGGTTTAGCAACGCATAATTTCATGACGCCAGAGCTCACTATTATTTATACAAACTATCGCGGGCATGCGCACATCAATCCCCAAAGTTTCATCGCAATCGGGTGAATGGTTTAGCAGTGCATAAGGATCAAACATACATACTTGCAAGCAAATATACATTCATTTTTATATTTGTACTAGCTGACCCGGCCACGAGTTCCTGTGGCTAACGAAACACAACACCATCTACCGGATTTTTTTTTTACATGAGCTCCACACAGGAGGTCCTGAAGAAAATAATTTCCCTCAGGGCCTATGTCGTCTTTGAGGATGCTGTGGGGAGGGTTTTTTAAGGAAAGGAAGGAGAGGAGAGTTCTGCGAAGGAAAAGGGTTTAAGGGGTGGGTAGGAATCTGGGGTTCAGTATGTCCTGGTCATCCGCCTCCAAGACCTAGACAAACCTCTCCCCATGAACCCGGGCACCCCTGCTAAATCACCAAACGTAGCGAATCATTTGGGGTGACCTATGGCAGAAGTGTTGGTTATCCAATAAAGGTTCCCGGGGCGGCGGTACCCATTCCCGCCTGGATGCTTACCCAAACTTTTAACTCACACCACCATCTGTTAATTTTCATAACATAACATGTCCACCACATTATATTAATACTAGCAGACCCGGACACACGTTGCTGTGGCTAAGGAAACACAACGCCACGCCATTACCCAACCAACGCAACCCGTTAAACAAATCCACACCTACCGCTCCCTTTATTTATATATTTCAACCAATTTACACAAAACCTTGACAAATTATATATCGAAAAATCTTCCTTATGAATCACTCTATCTATTGGTGAAAACCGCATGAAAATCCGTTGCGTAGATTAAAAGATTTAGATCTTAATTTAGATCTTTTTGCACTCTGTCAGCGGGAGTGACTACATTTTTACAATGTAAGGATTTCAATCAATTTTCACAAAAAATTGACAAATTATGTATTTTTATTTGATTTATTAATTTTATTTTAGTAATATGTACATTTAAGTTTACAAATTACTAATTAATTATAATATTTCATATTGCAAACTAAATTTTATGTAGCTCCTACAATACGCCTTGAACTTTCCAATTGGTGTGGACTTCAAAGTTTCTGGTAGCTTGTTATATAACTTCATCCCTTTGTACAGTAAACTGTTCTGCGTATTCGCCTTGTCCTTTTTTTGAAGCCTGATTTCCTTGCACGTTCTTGAGTTATGTCTGTGAATGTCCTTGTTGAATATAATTTTATTTGAAAAGTATTTTGGTAAAATGTTGTTAATTATTTTATATATAAATATCATCGTATTAAAGGTCGGCATCTGTTTCACGGTTAGCCAATTCAGTTCCTTTTAAATTTTGTTTACGTCATTTTGTTTATATACCTACCTAAGCCTTCCTTATGAATCACTCTATCTATTGGTGAAAACCCTTGAAAATCAGTTGAGTAGTTTTTGAGTTTATCGCGAACAGACAGACAGACGAGGCGGTGGATTTTAATTTATAATATGTAGAGATATAGATAACGTCCGTGATTGCAGCCCACTATTCTATTTTAGTTAAATATTCTCTACGAATACACCTTATTGGATATTTCGCAATCCTCGACTCTTGGCGACTTATATGGTAACACCAAGACGTAGGACCATATTCCAGTTCAGGCGCTCCCACACACACAATGCACAATCTGTACTCCTCCAGCACCGAGTGTCGACCCACTCTCTCCTTGAGAGCAAATGCGAGACTGAACACCGTGAAATAGGGTGACTTTAACCAATTTTCAACTTTGAAACTAAATAAAAAAAATTACTTTTAAAATAAAAGGCAAATACTCCCGGATTGGAGGTTGCCCACAACTTTCCCACGGCGTTCTAAAGAAACATATTTTTTATTTTTTTTTATTTTTTATTATTTATTGAAACATTTATTACAATTACAATTTTACAACAAAATATTTTTTTTTACAGGTTTTTTTTTACTACTCTTCCATTAAAAGCATTTGCTTGTGTATGGAAGGGGAGTGTACATAAATGCTATTAGTTATTAGTTAGGTATAAGTTAGTACTTAAATAATGAATTGTACATAAATATATGTGAGCTGCAGTATTTATTTGATAATGGTGTGTGTGTGTTTTTTTTTTTTAAAGAAAGAATGTTATGGAGAACTAAGATATTTGTAAGATTAGTTGACAGTAGTTTTTTTTTTAAGAATATTTTTAAAATGTCTCTTGACAGAGAGCAGTATTCGGGTTTTATCATTGATGCTTCTGATTTCTTCTGGTAGACGATTGAAAAAAGTTCTTCCCTGATAAGTATAATGATGCTGTGCAAAAGACGTATTTAGTTTTGGGCATAGAAAAACATGTTTAAGTCGAGTTCTGTTTTCATTTAAAAATGGATATTTATCTTTTTCTTTTATTATTTGAATTACTGAATTTTTAATATATAAATCTTTAAATGTGGGAACTTGAAATTCTTCAAACAGGCGTTCAGTTGGGTAGTCTAAGGATTTTTTTAATATAATTTTAATAATTGTTCTTTGTACAATTTCTATTGGAAGAAGGTTACATTTATACGCGGATCCCCAACTAATAATAGTAATAATATGGTTTCCTCCTTCACCGTACTCGTCAGCACTCTAATTTTTTATTTAAGAAGCTACTTTTTTTAATTTAAAATGACTCTAGACCCCCAATGTCTGGGCATACATTGTTAGGACTCCAGATACTAATAGCCTGTATGTCAGACGAATATCTACAGCTCATATGTTGAACTAATATTTACGAACTTCAGAGTGTTGACTAATATCTACAGAGCTAAGGTCGGACGAATATCTATTACGGTCTCAGTGTTGACTAATATCTACAGAGCGTAGGTTGAACTAATATCTACAGAGCGTAGGTTGGACTAATCAGCTAAATGTGTCCAATAGTCCGATATTAGGGATTTTTGCATACATACTTACATAAATCAAGTTTTTTAAACTGCGTACGCAATATTACGTTATTCCAATATACTTATACTTAATTGAAAATCCAACCTCTGCCAGTGCTGTAGATATTCGTCAACACTTTGGTTCTCATAGATATTAGTCAACAGTTTGAGCTGTAGATATTCGACAACACTTTGGTTCTCACAGATATTAGTTCGATTTATTCAGTTTTTGGAATTCCTATTAGTAGACGCTTCCATTGTTAGCAGGCAGTATGCGAGTGCGTACATGTTGTTAGTTAATTATTTATTTCACAGTATCACGCCTGATCTCCGCCACCTGACGTAGCTGAAATAAAAGTTTGTTAATATGTAGAAAGAAAAGTTAATAGAATAAAAAAAAATACATATTATAATGAGATTGTTTGACTTAAACAAAGCAGCTGAGCTACAGTCATCCGGCAGTCCCGCCGAGGATAAGCGGAGCCATCAGTCCAGTCGCAAGCGAGACTTGGTGTCCGCGCCCCTAAGCCGGCTTCCCGGTAGGCCCTCGAATAAAGTGTTATTCCCGGATTACAAATAACGCGAAAATATTTGAAAATATTTTACTACCACCACAGAAAGCCGAAAATATTGCTTATGTTCAGATGGGGGACTTCGCCAGCCGAGGAATCTAACACGCGACGTCCGGTGGGATCCAAACGCGATGCCAACTCAGCCACTGACCGGTCAAAAAAAAGTTTTTTTTTATGTGAACCCCTCACAAGAATACGATACTTATTGATCGACGGTGCTAGATACCCAGTCGGCCAGTAGCTGAGTTGGCATAGCGTTTGGATCCCACCCAGGTGTCGCGTGTTCGATTCCTCTTCTCACTAAGTTCTAAAATCAAGATATTTTTTAATATTTTCAGCTTACTGTGAGGTAGTAGGAGATTTTCAAATATGATAATTTTCAAATATTTCAAAAATTATAATCTGACACTTATTTTCGAAACGTGATTATATCCACGTTGACCGAAAGAAAAATTATTGAAAATGAGCGAGTAATTTCTGAGCGGTAGCTAAAAATACGCACGAGTCACCCCCCGATTGAAAAGTCGCCCCATATTACGGCATGCCAGTAACGTGTGGTCATGATCTCGGAGGAGTAAACAAGGTGTAACAACAGTACGTAACCGAAGGATTTTAACCCAGCGAGCGTAAAATTTAAACCGCTGGGTAAAAGTTACCCGAGGCAATTTAAAATGCTCGATAATTTTAGTTTGCCGCGCCCAACTTTTTTTTACATTAGCTCCACACAGGAGGCCCTGAGGAAAATAATTCCCCTCAGGGCCTATATCATCTTTGGGGATGCTGTGTGGAGGGTCTTTTTTAGGAAAGGAAGGATAGGAAGTTAGTTAGACCATTATCTTTTTCTGTGTCTTGTTGTCTTTCGTTAATTTTTTTTATTAGTAATTTTTTTTGTTCTTTGATATAAAAAAAATTCTTTTGATATAAAGTAAAAAAGAAGGAACTATAAAATTAAGTAGTTGGCTTAAAGATAAACAATAATACAATTAAACAAAAAAAAAAGATATTACAATAGTATGCAATGTATGCATATATGTTTTTTTTTTTTTTTTTTTTTTACCTGAGCTCCACACAGGAGGCCCTGAGGAAAATAATTTCCCTCAGGGCCTATGTCATCTTTGGGGATGCTGTGTGGAGGGTTTTTTTAAGGAAAGGAAGGAGGAGAGTTCTGGGAAGGAAAAGGGTTTAAGGGATGGGTAGGAATCTGGGGTTCAGTATGTCCTGATCATCCGCCTCCGAGACCTAGACAAACCTCACCCCATGAACTCGGACACCCCTGCTAAATCACCAAACGTAGCGAACCATTTGGGGTGACCTATAGCAGAGGTGTTGGTTATCCAATAAAGGTTCCCGGGGTGGCGGTACCCATTCCCGCTTCCCAAAATGTATGATATAGGCATTGCCAGTTCGTGGGTATACTTAAGTTTTTTTAAAGGTAATTAAGATTATAAGTAATTTACATAATTATAATTATAAGCAATAATTATTAGCCTGAAACACTCATCCACATTGAAAAATCTTCCGAGAAAAGGTCGTGAACCCGTGTCCTTCTGATTGCCGGTCAGCTGCTCTCCCAATTGAGCTATGGCGGCTTATCTTGTACCCGCCAAATGATTCAATATATACTAGTGTTTCATTCAACAATTACTGCTTATTATATTTTTTCCACCTGAAAACAAACAACTTTATTTATTGCGAGAGAGACATTGGTAGTGTTAAAATCCCTCGCTAGGTGGCGTCGAGACAAATTATGTCTTCATTTATTGGGGAAATACGTAAACTTGTCAAATATTAATTATTATTTTTATTGTTAAACTAACGTTATAATATTATTATAAGCAATAATTATCAGCCTGAAACACTTTACCCTTTACACTTGTTACCCTTTGTGCTATGCATAAAAATCTTGTCTTAAACGTTAGTTTAACAATAAAAATAATAATAACATAATTATGTTTTTAAAATATTTATAGAACAAATAATTCCGTATTTACAAAACTAAAATTAAGAAAGAAAAAAAAACATATAAAAAACAAAAAAAGTTATTTGTGTCATTTGTAGTTATCCAAGTCTTTATTAATTTTTGGTATATGCTGTAAGAGGATATATTTTTAGATTTAATTTCTATAGTCTGATAGAGTGCATTATAAATTTTTTGGTGCAATGAAAAAAGCATGTCTCTGCGCAAGCCTAGTTTTGCATGTATGTTCGTTTAGATTAATTAGTGTTATCTTCTTCTTCAATGATATATGTATTATAATTTGTGTTTGCTATAATTAAAACTACAGATTTTGAATGATTTTATCTAGTATTAGGGAACGTATCCATACTACGTGACCAACTTTTTGCAATTTTTAACCCCTCCCCCCCCGATGACTAAAAACCTAAGCCCCCCGCCGCTCATTTGTACCAAGCGTGGTATTTTGAAGACCCCCCCCTAACGGGTCACGTAGTATGGTTACGTTCCCTTACAAAAAAATGGACAGTTAAGTACTTACCATAAGTTCTTAAAAATACTCTAAGAAAAATGTTGCTTCGAATAAACTACTAATTTTAACACTTTTGTTCCAATTTTTATAACATATTTTTATACAATTTAATTTGAGAATAAAAAAAACGACTCCAGATACTAATATCTACAGCCTGTATGTATGACGAATATCTACAGCTCATATGTTGGACTAATATCTACAGAGGGCAGCTGAGCAAGAGGTTGTACGGAAAAGCATAAATTACCTCAATTACGTAAAGGCTTAAACGTTTAAAGTACGTACATGAGGTTTTTGCATAATATTACGTATTTTGCTGTTTACGAGGACAATAATTTATTGAACAAACATGGAGGTCATAATACAAAGATATTTATTTATTTCGAAATACACGGCACCACAACCTAACCTAACCTAACCTAACTGACATAAAAATGGTCATGGTAACAGACTAAATAATTTAGAAGCACTCGAAATAAAGAAAGCTGTTAAAACAAAAACCCAAATCTTTAATAATCAGCTAAATGTGTCCAATAGTCCGATATTAGGGATTTTTACATACATACATAAATTAAGTTTTTTAAACTGCATACGCAATATTGCGTTATTTCAATATGCTATACATTATTGCAAATCCAACCTCTGCCAGTGCTGTAGATATTCGTCAACACTTTGGTTCTCATAGATATTAGTCAGCAGTTTGAGCTGTAGATATTCGTCCATACTTTGATTTTCATAGATATTAATTAGTCAGCAGTTTGAGCTGTAGATATTCGTCCACACTTTGATTTTCATAGATATTAATTAGTCAGCAGTTTGAGCTGTAGATATTCGTCCACACTTTGGTTTTCATAGATATTAGTCAGCAGTTTGAGCTGTAGATATGTTGTCCTCACTTTGGTTCTCATAGATATTAGTCAGCAGTTTGAGCTGTAGATATGTTGTCCTCACTTTGGTTCTCATAGATATTAGCCAGCAGTTTGAGCTGTAGATATTCGTACGCACTTTGGTTCTCATAGATATTAGTCAGCAGTTTGAGCTGTAGATATTCGTACGAACTTTGCTTCTCATAGATATTAGTCAGCAGTTTGAGCTGTAGATATTCGTCCACACTTTGATTTTCATAGATATTAATTAGTCAGCAGTTTGAGCTGTAGATATTCGTCCACACTTTGATTTTCATAGATATTCATTAGTCAGCAGTTTGAGCTGTAGATATGTTGTCCTCACTTTGGTTCTCATAGATATTAGTCAGCAGTTTGAGCTGTAGATATTCGTCCACACTTTGGTTTCCATAGATATTAGTCAGCAGTTTGAGCTGTAGATATGTTGTCCTCACTTTGGTTCTCACAGATATTAGTCAGCAGTTTGAGCTGTAGATATGTTGTCCTCACTTTGGCTCTCATAGATATTAGTCAGCAGTTTGAGCTGTAGATATGTTGTCCTCACTTTGGTTCTCATAGATATTAGTCAGCAGTTTGAGCTGTAGATATTCGTCCACACTTTGATTTTCATAGATATTAATTAGTCAGCAGTTTGAGCTGTAGATATTCGTCCACACTTTGGTTTCCATAGATATTAGTCAGCAGTTTGAGCTGTAGATACGTTGTCCTCACTTTGGTTCTCATAGATATTAATTAGCCAGCAGTTTGAGCTGTAGATATTCGTACGCACTTTGGTTCTCATAGATATTAGTCAGCAGTTTGAGCTGTAGATATTCGTACGCACTTTGGTTCTCATAGATGTTAGTCCGATTTGTTCAGTTTTTGGAATTCCTGTAGATATTAGTTGACGCCTCCAAAAAAACGACCAAAATAAGGGTTTGGGGTGAGAATTACCCAATCTCAAGCTCGATGTTAAAACTTTGAACCTAACGCTCGCCGGGTTAACCAGCATATTTGGAGTATGAAAAGTGCATGTCGTTTCGTTGTCCGACGATATTTTTTTCTGTTAAAAGAAAAATATATTTTCAATCACACGTCGCCACTGATCCCACCCCTATACATCGCAACGGGATCAAGTGATACGTGCGCTGTTTCGTGTACTACCGTGCTGCTGGAACGAAATGGAGTAGGTATATCACGTGATCCGCTAGGCTAAACTCGGCCACTCAGTTGCAACGGAAGAGAATCGAACAGTATTAAGGGCCCGCAACCCGGATTTCTACCGATTTATTACTTATTTCCCTTAAACACGGTAAGTTTTAAAGCTCTTCAAAAAATATATGTTATTCTTGAAGATAATATCTAGACATTGCCCGCGCCGAAACGCAAATTATATAAAATTCCCTCGATAGAAAAAAATCGCAAAATATGCTCCAAAAATTATTATAAACACGTTTGTTTCAGTTATTTTACAAGTTAAATGTATGAAAAAATTCAGTGTTTCTTTAACTGCTGTTTAAGACAGTGCCCGCGAGATTTTTGCTCTATTTTAAACGAGTCGTGTTTTATTAAACATTTTCGCAATTTTCGCATCGATTTCTTTCGCTGTAAATATAAGCGCTCTTCTCTAACATTCGTAATTTTGTATCTCTCCATCTTCTTCTTTTCATGCCCGGTTGCAGAGCCTCAATAGGCCAGAGACTGTACGGTTGAAATTTAAGAATCCGGTTAAGAATCCAACCCCGATGCCCCGCCGTACGCAAAACCATCTTCGTTCTTGAAGTTTGTTAAAAAGCTGCTTTTGTAATAGAACCGATTTCAAACAAGTAGCCAAAATGCCAAAGGATGGCGCCACTTACGTTAACAGATAGAAGTGACCACGGATTTGTAATTTTGAGTATCTCTTCGGATATGCAGAGATTGACGGTAATAAGTTTATAGTTGTAACTGACAGTCGCGAATAATAGTAGGTACCACACGGCTATAATATTACATATGACGTCATTGCCTGTCGCGGTTACTTTGTCGAAGCCGCCCGCGGCCCGCAGGGCCTAGTAGCAAAAACCTGCGGAGCGTGTTTTAAACTGCTAGTTTTTATTATTATTATTATTAAAATTGAAAAAAATATAATCGGACAGCAAAATGACATATATGATTTTAGATTTTCACGGCCAAAAGTAATTTTTGTTATTTATTTTTGGGGTGTTATGGCGTGCAACGCAACGTCCTCATTTAGCCAACGTTTCGGAGATCGTTTAGAGTGTCCATAATCAGTGTACACATCTGCCGTTACAACGTTTCGGACAGCGTTTCAGTGTCCATAATCAGTGTAGGTACACATCTGCCCTGATGATGGACACTGTAACGCTGTCCAAAACGTTGGCTAAAGGAGGAGGTAGCGCAAAACGGACAACCCCCCCCGAAAATAAAAAAAAATCATTTTTTAATTCAAATATGCTCCGAAATCGCTAGTTAAAATCCTTCGGGTAGGTACTGTTACACATATGGTTATATATATCATCAAAATTAAGGTCGTAACGTAGATCTAGTTTTATAACATACTAGCAGACACGGCCACACGTTGCTGTGGCTAACGAAACACAACGCCATTACCCAATCTTTATAAAATCCACACCACCCGCTTGCCAGCTGCCCGCTGCCCGCTGCCTGAATTGAATATTTGAATTTATCGGCGTTTCTCTACTATAATAAGCATGTATTAAACTAATTAACTCGCCACTAATTATACAATGCTCGCAATGCAACACTGGATATTTGAAAAGGGAAATCAAATACCTACTTTCTCTAGGACATCTATTTTCCAATTTATTCTGTAGAACGAATTTCAAAAGTGACTATATATGACTATAAAAGTGACTATAATAATGAAAAAAAAAAAAAAAATATATATATATAACAAGCAGTAATTGTTGAATGAAACACTAGTACCTATATATTGAATTATTTGGCGGGTATTTGATAAGCCCCCATAGCTCAGTGGTCAGAGCATTCGACCGGCAATCGGAAGGACACGGGTTCAAGTCCCGTTGGCGGCAAGTATCTTTTCTCGGAAGATTTTTCAATGTAAATGAGTGTTTCAGGCTGCCAATTATTGCTTGTAATAATTGTTACAAATAAAAGAATTTTTTCTTTCGAAATATGTCGGCAGTTTTTTTTAACATTAACTCCACACAGGAGGCTCTGAGGAAAATAATTTCCCTTAGGGCCTATGTCATTTGGGATGCTGTGAGGAGGGATGAATCAACAACAGAAATTTTTCATTCTGAACACAAAACTGGTTTAAATTAAATCTGTATGCAGCACATTAAAACTACACCCAGAACATGAAAATAGTTTCTCTTTGATTCTGTCAGCCCAAACCTAGTCTGCAACTAGAATTTTATAACTGCACTTCGAATCACTTGTTCAAGGGTACTCTTGGGAAACCGGCTAAGGGACGCGGGTGTTTGGGCATGTCGCAGCCAGGTAGCTCGCCCGCTCATTCTCGCCGGGACTGCCCCGTGATAGTGGGGCAAACTGCCACCGATAACTTTCTTTTTATATATTTTCTTTGGTTTTGATCATACTTACACCTGTAAATATTTTTATTTATGATTTCATTATAACTAGATGCTGAATCAACAGGCGAACACATCTATGAAGTGTCTTTATCTTGTTAATTACTGCAAATGTAAGTAGGTATGCATACATTTTTCTTTTTTTCTTACACTTATGCATGCAGGGACATTGGAGGATCTTGATACGTTTTTTAAAAATAAATGTAACTTCCTTTTAACAAAAAAAAAAATTGAGTTTAACAATCAGTTTCCTCACACAGCCGTGCGAAAATGGTGGGTCCCCTCCAATGCACTTCGAATAAGAGAATGTTTTCCGTCGAAATATGTCATCAGATGAATCCAGCTGGAATTTTACATTCTAAACACAAAACTGGTTATTTTTTATTAAGAACTAGCAGACCCGGCCACACGTTGCTGTGGCTAACGAAACACAACGCCATTTACCCAACCTTTATAAAATCCACACCATCCGCTCCCCAGCTGCCCGCTGCCCGCTGCCCGTTGCCTAAATTGAATATTTGAATTTCTCGGCTTTTCTCTACTATAATAAGCATTTATTATACATATAAACCTTCCTCTTAAATCACTCTATCTATTGGTGAAAACCGCATGAAAATCTGTTGCGTAGTTTAAAAGATCTATGCGCACATACATTTTGAGCGACTTCATTTTATATTATGTAATAATGATACCAACCACAAAACTTAAATTTCTACTCATATAATTTGGCACTTACCTATCTTATTAAAAAAAAAACTTAAAAATTCATATGCAACAAAAATGTATTTTTGAACGATTATCTCTATCTCTACATATTATAAAGTAAAGTCCCCCGCGCCGTCTGGCTGTTTGTTCGCGATAAACTCGAAAACTACTTAACGGATTTTCATGCGGTTTTCACCAATATATAGAGTATTTCGTGAGGAAGGTTTAAGTATGTAATTTGTCAATGATTTGTGTAAATTGGTTGAAACATAACGATAATTGTTAGAAATGTCGGAAAAAAGTCCAGCCGCCTGGTAGCTTTCATCGAAAACGCTGCCTAATCCTTTTGGGATATAACAAAACAATTAATGGTGAGATATTCCTCTTTTATAGATCTACAAAAAAGTCGGCAAAGGCATATATCTATCTTTTACGGATAGCTTACTATACACATTATATCTAATATGCAATTGATAAGAATAATAAGATAAGAAGATATAATGTGTATAGTAAGCTATCCGTAAAAGATAGATATATACCATCACGGACTTTTTTGTAGATCTATAAAAGAGGAATATCCCACGATGCGTTGTTTTGTTATATCCCAAAAGGATTAGGCAGCGTTTTCGATGAAAGCTACCAGGCGACTGGAATTTTTCCGACACTTCTAACAATTATCGTTATGTTTCAACCAATTTACAGAAATCCTTGACAAATTACATACGTAAACCTTCCTTACGAAACACTCTATCTATTGGTGAAAACCGCATGAAAATCCGTTCAGTAGTTTTCGAGTTTATCGCGAACAGACAGAGAGACAGACAGACAGAAAGACGGCGCGGGGGACTTTACTTTATAATATGTAGAGATATCTTTATGCGGCGCATTTAAACTATACTCAGAACATGAAGACAAACATTTATGCAAGAAAGGAAATTATTTTTGAAATTAAGTGAACTTACAACTTCGCCTTTTCGCGGTCGGCGCAGTGGCGGGTACAGAAAAAACTCAAGGGGGGGCGCTAAAGATATAAGAAAACTAAAAAGTAGACAACGGGGAGAATACGACGAACCGCACAAAGAGGAGACCGGCTATATGATTTTGGCAGCCACCTCTGGTCTGCAGCTCCAAAATACCTAAAAAATACCTTCGACTCTGTGCAGAAACGGGCGGTCCGCTTAATAGATTCTCCCATCTTAACAGACGGATTGCAATCTTTAGAACACAGGCGTCGGGTGGGAATGCTATCCTTGTTCTACCGGTATTACAATGGCAGATGCTCCGAGGAACTAGCGTCATTGATCCCTTCGGCACCGGTGCATAGTCGAGAAACACGCCAAACGCGTGCCCAATATTTGTACACGGTTGACATTTGTCACATGAGAACGGGTCATTTCTTCGACTCGTTCTTGTGTTCAACAGCTCGGCTGTGGAATGATTTGCGGGCCTCTGTGTTTCCTCCTTCCTACAACATGGGTCTCTTCAAGACCAATATTCATTCCTTCCTCTCCTCAAAAAGACTCTCCAAACAGAATCCCAGATGACATAGGCCCCGAGGGAAAATTATTTTCCTCAGGGCCTCCTGTGTGGAGTAAATGTAGAAAAAATCATTCTCATTTTCTCGCAGGCTAAAATATACAGATGGATGTGTTTGTCAAATCACAACGGTGCTGAGGAAGTTTCCACTTCAATAAGTGATTTATTCATAGAATATGTAAACCTTTCAAAGATCCTCTTTCCATTCTAACCCTTTACAATGCCTTAATTAGAAGTAAAGTTGAATATGGAAGCACTATTTGGAATCCACATTACTGCAAACATGAAAACATTGTAGAATCAGTTAAAAAAAAATGCTAAGACAGTTATCTTTTAAATGTGGATTACAAGACATGCGACTTGAATACTTCAAAATGAATACACATAAAATCAGAAGGCAATTCACTGATCTAGTATGTTTACATAAAATAATCCACGGCCATCTTAATACTTCACTGTGTCTTAGCAATATTGATATAAATGTTCCCAATTCCCAATGTTTAAGACGCCATAATATGTTTCATCTGAACACATTTAAAAATAATATCGCCTATTTTAGCCCTCTGACACAAATGTGTCGATTATATAATAAGATAGAGTGTGCTGAAGTAGATATGTTTGCCGATAATTTATACGGATTAAAAAAAAATTCTCTGCGATTGCTGAAAAATATGTGCTATGTTTCATTTGTGTCTTTAATTATGTCTCTTGTCTTGCCTCTTTTTAATTGTCAACTTTGTATTTTTATATTTATTATTTCTAACTGTTTTTTGTTATAATTTTTTTATTTAAACTGTTTAAAAATGTAACCATTGTATAATTTGGCTGATTGATTTTATACAAATCTTTACCTATTTTTTCTTATTTGTATAATTAACTGAGTTTTTATAACTGGGTTGTTCTCACGCGTATGAGAACAATCTGTAAAAACACAGTATAAATTAATAAATAAATAAAAGCAGTAGTACCACAGGGAGCAGTATGGTTGCATTACACGATCAAGGGAATCAAATACTTGAGTCGGGCCGTGTTAAGGGTACCTTTACATGAAACGACGTATGAATGTGAATGAAGCAAAAGTTTCAATTTAGGAGGTGAGCGGATCGCTAAGTTTGGTAACTTAGCAGGGATGCCTGAGTTCGTGGGATGTGATTTTTTAAAGAAGAGGCGGAAGCATTTGCCGACGTACTGCGTGGCGAGCTGGAAAGGATTGGTTGATGGAAACCATTTAACCTCTCCAGCAGGAATCTCTCGACCCATTTCCTCGCATTGCAGTGGGAGGGAAAGTTTCATCCGTCCATCTCTCCTGGACACACTAACCCAGAGAGTCCTAACCACCTATCATACCTTTTTCCTTCCACTATTTCATTTCTCTAAAATGACCCTTCACATAGCATCTCCAAAGACATTTTTTTAATAATAAAATAATAACATATTTTGTAATAGATACCCAAAAATGACAGTGGATAAGTTTATGTATTCGGGAAGTATATTTACGAGAGATGGGGAGTCTGATAGAGATATTGAAAGGAGGGTAAATGCAGGTAACTCCGCATTTATGGAGGATTGAACGCCGTTGGCGCTAACAAAAAACTGTCGAAAGAAGCGAAGCTAGCATTGAAGTGCCCACGACTGTCCCGCCCCGGTATAGACGACTTATGGTCGCCCCTTCGGAGCTCTCGCAAGAATCTAATTTTTTTGAATGAACGGCTCTACATTTAAATAAACGAATCTAGACCTTCAATGTCCCTGCATACTTTGTTAGGTGGCGGAATGTAGGCTCGCCTACAGAATGTACTGTAATGGTCATGGTACATAATAATAATACAGGTGTTAGTACCTAGTACATGGTACAATGAACATAACAAAATAAATCAGCAACCGTCATGAGTTGCATTACATGCGGTTTGCTGAGCGAAGCTAGCAGTCCACAATGGAGTGCTGGTACCAACCCTGATGTATGGCAGTGAAGCATGAAACTGGCAGAGGAAGGACTAAATGCTATAGAAAGCCATATATGAGTGTGTGAGTAAATATGAAAAGAATGCAAGGCTGATACAGGCGTAATAAGTAATAAGTAAGATTAAGAAAGGGACGCTTAGATGGTTTAGACATGTAGAGCGAATGATTGAAGAAAGATTTTATTGTAATTAGGTTTGGCCAAGGGGGAAGGGAGGAAGGGGGCGCAGGGGTTCCCCTGCGCCCCCCCTGGGGCTCCCCTGCGCCCCCCCCTGTATCCGCCACTGGGTCGGCGGCATTGTCAACAAATTATTTGATTTGATTTGCATGATAAATACGGGTTAACAATCACGTGTCACGGCTTGCACCTATTTAATACTACACTCTTTGACTCTTGCTTGACTTACTTTCCCTAGATCGATATCTTCGGGCCTTTTCTACGGACAAATATTGTTATCAACTTTACCACAGATGAACGGAAATGGTTAAAATAGAATAAAGACAGAGGAAGTTTATTTGTCTGCCATAGACAATATTATAAAAATATAGGAATGCGGGACATGCCGGACGCTTTAGACGATTTGCGGGACTATTTTATCAAATATTTCAATGCGGGACTACAACCGCCAATGCGGGACGGTCCCGCAGAATGCGGGACGGTTGGCCACCTTATCCATAAACAAACTCAAATTTTTCAAACATAATATAGTCACCGAAACAGCCTTTCTTGTAAGATTTGAGTTTGTTTACGGACAAAACTATTTATTCATTTTCAAATTGCGTATTATGTACGGGCGAAAATATTTTGAAGCAATGTTATCTCTAAAATATTTTAACCAGCGTCATCTATGAAACAGCAGATTATGAATTCTTCGGAAACAATAGTTTTCTATACCTAAAAACGTCTGTACAAAATATTGATTATTTTGGTAAAAAGGTTTGAAGCTGTGATATCAAGATTTAAGATAATGCTTATTATCAATAGATGTCTCCGTAGTCATTTAGTCGACAGAGCATTGAGCAGTAACTACCTGTTTTACCTACATTACGGTCACCATTTTATTTATTTTTTATTAAGTTAAGAGATGTTTTGGAATTCCTGGGACACCCATGTCAGGGACATCTATTCAGTTTCCGATATTGTTCCAATCACAATCTTTCAAGAAATCACAAGTACCTACCATCCTACAAATTATACAACAATCAACTCACATTAACATGCCACTTTACAATCAATACATCTACACTCACAATACTCGAAATAGCAATAAAATCCGCGAACCTCAAACACACACTACAAAATATGGGATAAAATCTATGAACTAAATTTCCTGCATACTATTATAATATAATTCGCTTCATATGTACAACAGAAAACAACGCAATAAAAAATTCAAACTACCTATAGTCTGTCAAAAAAGAGTAGAAAATATAAAAACTGGAACTACTAAATTTGTAGACTGGCAACACCAATTTAACTGTCAAATATTTTTTTGAAGTGCAATGACACTGAATGTAAAGAACACAGTAAACCACATTTTAAAAAACATTTTTTCTTCATGACATAAATTTTATGAAAAGGTGATTTATAAAGCGATTCGCTTTTTTTTATAATTCAACATAAATTTGAATTCAACAATTGATTGAAAGGATAAAAATGTAGGTTACACAGCTTTACTTTAACACCATGAGTTATGTGTTTAGTATTGCCATTTGATCAACAGTGGCGCCCTCATATATTTTCTACTCTTATTTGACAAACTGTACTTAATGCTTTAAGAATATTAAATTTTTAGGTACGTTTCTATTCTGTTTTGTTTCTTTTTCTCTTCTTTTATTTTCCATTTATTTGTAACTAGCAGACCCGGCAACTCATTGCTGTGGCTAACGAAACACAACGTCATTTCCCAACCTTTATAAAACCCACACCACCCGCTTGCCAGCTGCCCGCTGCCTGAATTGAATATTTGAATTTCTCGGCTTTTCTCTACTATAATAAGCATGTATTATACATATAAACCTTCCTCTTGAATCACTCTATCTGTTGGTGAAAACCGCGTGAAAATCCGTTGCGTTGTTTAAAAAATGTATGCGCACATACATTTTGAGCGACTTCATTTAATACTATGTAATTTTTTTTATTTTTTTTTTTATTAATAAAATTCCTTTATTATTTATTTACAGTTTTTTAACATTTTTAAATTAAGTCCCGTTAAACTGATTGATATCAGTTTAACTGAGTGATGTTACTAATATTATAAACACGAATTTTGTATGGCTGTATTATTATGTGTGTCTGTTACTCTTTCACGCAAAAACTATTGAATGGATTTTAATGAAACTTTACTATAATATAGCTCATACATCATAATAACATATGGGCTATCATATATAAATCTAGCTATGAAGGGGTCGTGGGAGGGGAACGGGGACGCACGGGAAAGGTGATTCAGGGAGAAACAATGTATTTCTATGAATATGGCATAGCAACGCATGCCGGGAACCAGTTAGTCATCCATATTTCTATAATCTTGTTCGTTTTGAAAAAAATATTTTCTACTAGCTGGTTCCCGGCATGGGTTGCAATGTCAAAATCACAGAATTACATTGTTTCTCCCTGAATCACCTTTCCCGTGCGTCCTTGTTCCCATCCCGCGTCCCTTTACTAGCTAGCTTTATAAACTATAGCCTATATATTATGTTATTCTGATGTATGAGATGTATTATTATAAAGTTTCATTAAAATCCATTTAGTAGTTTATGCGTGAAAGAGTAACAAACATCCGAACTTTTACGTTTATTATATTAGTAAAATAGTAAGATTGTTGTTGGCTCTACTTAACCTGTCTTTTATTTTTGGTCTATACTGTATGTGAATTATATTTTTAATATCAAAATACTTATCTATGTAAAAATTTAACCGTTTCCTCCCACCTATGAATCATAAGTTCCCTTCCGTCCTAAAATGAGTTCTGGAACTCATCGGGATTGCCCTAGCAAAGAAATAAAAATAATAAAAAACAATTTTTTATTCCAACTGGGAGGATAGTGCAATCCCAGTCTCCCATTTCGCTTGAGATATACAAGATATTGAGATGTACTCATTTTACTTTAACCAGTGATTCCTGACATTGTTTGGTGTAAAATAAGGGAGCGATCAAGTATTACGTAAGGCAATTTTTTAAGATTTTTGACCCCCCCTCCCCCCCATGTAACGCGCCGTAACGTTTTCCTGTTCAACCCCCCCCCCCTCCCCCTAAGCGTTACGTAACACCCAAGTAACAATTTTTAGCTGAAAGTCACAATTAAGTTGCGCAACGTACCGAAATGTCGCTTAAATACCCTTTTTCTTGATTTTATCGCGTTTGCGGTAATAAATAAAACAAGGGATTTCTAACTCGCGATACATTATATAAATTTTATTTATTCATATTGTCATCTATGAAAAAAATTTGAATATTATTATTTTTATCGGCCTTGTATTCCTTCCAGATCTCCACAATTTAACACTGTCTTACCTAGAATAAACCTACATGGTTTTACAACACATACTTTCTTTTACATTAGCTTTAGTGAGGAGGCCCTGAGGAAAGTAATTTCTTTATTAAAAGAAAATAACTTAGTTTACATCACTTTATTTTTTATATTTTATAAAATCAACATGTTTCGTGAACCAAGTTCACTTCTTCAGGAATAAAAGTATACTAAAGTTAAAAAATTTTTAACTTTTTTAACTTTAGTATACTTTTATTCCTGAAGAAGTGAACTTGGTTAACGAAACATGTTGATTTTATAAAATATAAAAAATAAAGTGATGTAAACTAAGTTATTTTCTTTTAATAAAGAAATAATGACATCACAAAGTAACAACCTTTTAGAAGAAGTTTTCTTCGAAAAATTAAAGTAATTTCCCTAAGTATTCCCTGTGGAGCAACACTTTACTCCACAACAACAGCAACACTTTACTTACAACCACTATGAGTCAGCTTGTGAATCAGTTATACAAGTTCTCAAAGGGAAGATTTAAAAATCAACAGTATGATTCACAGAAGATAAAAACCATTTTCATGTCCTGACTGCAACTATTCGTGAGCTTTAAAGAGATATCTAAGAAGTCACTTGCTGACTCACAGTGTAGAAAAACCGTTTTCATGTTCCGACTGCAACTATTCATGTACTACGAAGAGAAATCTAAAAATTACCAATGTTTACCCACCGTGGAGAAAAATCGATTTCACGTCCTGACAGCAACTATTCTACTTCTCGAAAAATAATAACGAAAACGGTACTTGCTAACTCACAGTGACGAAAAACCTTTATCTTGTTCCGATTGCGACTATTCATGCGCTACACAACGGTATCCAAAAGTTCACGTGTTGAACCACACTGGACAAAAACCTTTTTCATGTCCCGACTGCAATTATTCATGTAGTGCAAAGGAACTTCTTAGAAATCATTTGCTAACTCAAAGTGATATAAAACCTTTTACATGTTTCTACTGCACTATTCATGTTCTACAAAGAGTCACCAAAAATCACATGGTAACGCACAGTGGACAAAAAGCATTTTCCAGTCCAGAATGCAGTTATACAAGTTCTCAAAAGGACAATTTATAAATCCACCGTGCGATTTACAGAAGAGGAAACCTTTTACATGTCCTGACTGCAACTATTTGTGTTCTTAAAAAGGATATCCAAGAATTCACTTGCTGACTCTAATCATTGCGGAGAAAAGCATTTTTCATATTCCGACTGTAACTATTCAGAGAAATCAAAAAATCACGTGTTTACTCACAGTTGTGAAAAACCCATTTCATGCCCTGACTGCAACTATTCTTCTTCTCGAAAAAAAAAACTAAAGCGGCACTTGCTAATTCACAGTGATGAAAAACCTTTTACTTGTCCCGAGTGTGACTATTCAGGCGCTACCAAACGGTATTTAAAAATTCACATGTTTACCCACACTGGATCAAAACCCTTTTCGTGTCCCGACTGCAATTATTCATGTTGTACAAAGGAACTTCTTAGAAATCATTTGCTGACTCACAGTGCTACAAAACCACTTACATGTTTTTACTGCAACTATTCGTGTTCTACAAAGAGGCACGAAAATTCACATGTTTACCTTCAGCAGACAAAACTATTTTTTTGTCCCAGCGTGGTTTTTCAAGTTCTCGAAAGTGAGATTAAAAAATCCACAGAACGATTCAAAGTGAAGAAAACCTTTTTCATGTTCTGAGTGTAACTATGAATGTACTACGAAACCTAGCTTTAGGTAATATTATTATATTTTAGCAGTAAACTAACCTGTGGGTAATAACTAAAAAGCGTTGTTCTTACTAAAAACTCTCGTATAACATCATTCATATGTTGCATAAATTTTTCATTCTTTTTAATTTTTCTTTTGCTGTCTTCCTAATTTGGTTGGCATTTTTTGGTTGCGCTGCGCTGGCAAGACAGCATGAGAGCCTTTATAGGCCAATAACAGCTGATGATGTAAATCTCCCGGTTTGGAGGACATCATAATTCCTAAAAACTCACATTAACAACACTGACTACAGCAAATTGTGTTTATGCGTATTTCGTGTTTAAAACACTAACGAATACTGACAACGAAAATAAAATAAAAATGACGCACAATAAAGTCGAGGAATTTCCCGTACAAGGTAAACTAAAAGGCTTGCCAACTTGGAAGATTTTAATTCCTTAGTTTTTTATTTAAATAAAGAAAAACTTGTTACGTAACGCGTCCTTCGAACCCCCCCCCCCTCGTAACGCGCCGTAACGTTTCACCAGACCCCCCCTCCCCCTAATACTTGAACGGAAATGAAATGATAACTGCCCCTAAGTAAGTGAAAAATGTAAAACAAGACAACTCCAGAGTAACAACGGCCCGCGGGGCCTAGAAGAATAAATCCTTATCTGCTAGTTTGCCATTATTATCAAAAGCCTCGATTACATTGAGCGAGTTTACAAGCTACTAGCCGGTAAGTTTAAAAGCGGGCGAGTGATTGCCATGATGACACACAAATCTGTCTACTCGCTTAATAGCGACAATAGCAGTTAAAATAACGATTCCCACGCGAACCAATTTGGTCGACATTTTGTAAAAAGCTTGAGCTCGCAGGTAGCGCCATCCGCTAGCCAGTAGTGAGAATAATGTTAGTTTGTAATTAAATAAACTTAATTATAAGGTACAGACGTATTTTATTGTCAGGTAAACAATACACTTGAATACACTAGTTGACTCAATTTCAAACAGAAGAAAAATAACAAAAGAAGATTGTTCCGGAACTATCAGTGTTGCCAGCATCAAATATTCCAACACCCTCCCTATTTGATGATACCCTGATTGCAAATGCATATCATCAATTTCTCTGTATCCAAAGCTTTGGAGAGAGAGTCGGCTACCATTTTAGTTGTAGGGATGTATTTGAATTCAATTAGTTGGC
Source organism: Limnephilus rhombicus (assembly GCA_929108145.2). Lineage (NCBI taxonomy): Eukaryota > Metazoa > Arthropoda > Insecta > Trichoptera > Limnephilidae > Limnephilus > Limnephilus rhombicus. Next base: position 7,127,843 of record OV815290.1, on the reverse strand, counting down.
ATTGGATCTTCTCACGAAAGAAGTGATGTCGCACATCTATATGTTTGGTTCTGGCTTGGTAACACCCATTCATGGCTAGATTTGCTGCTCCCTGGTTGTCCACGTGGATAACTGTAGGAGTGTCATATACTGCACTGTCGATTTCCTGAGCCAGACCTCTTAACCACAATGCCTCCTGTGTCGCAGCAGACATGGACATGTACTCTGCTTCGGTTGTCGATAGCGCCACAGTTGGTTGTTTTTTTGTCCCCCAAGAAACAGCTCCTTTACATTTAGTAAAAATGTAGCCTGTCACAGATCGCCTTTTGTCACAATCACTGGCCCAATCAGCATCACAGAAACCAACAATTGAAGAGGGTGTGCATCCATCAAACTCCAGTTTCCAATCTGCAGTACCCTTTAAGTAACGCATAATTCGTTTGACTGCAGCCCAGTGCGCTTGACCTGGATTATTATTGAAACGACTCACATAGCTAACCGCAAATGAAATGTCAGGTCGGGAAACTTGAGAGGCAAATAACAAACTACCGACTGCCTCTTGGTACGGAATATTTTTCATCATGGCTGAGGTGTTCTCATCTTTTGGTGATTGCTGTTTCGAGAGTTTTTCATTAGGACTTAGTGGTGTGTCCACAGGGTTGCATCCATACATATTGAAGCGCTTCAGAACCTGTTCAATATACCTCTGTTGACTTATCCACAGCTTCTTGTTTTGCCTGTCTCGAGTCAACTGGAATCCCAACACATATTTGGCTTCACCGATATCAGTCATTTTGAAACTTTCTTTGAGCTGATTTTTAACAGCATATTTTTGTGATTTGTCGCTAGAAAAAATAAGTAGATCATCCACCCAAACAGCAATAATCAACACAGTCGCATTTCCATTTTTCACATACACACATGGATCATATCTTGACTGTTGAAACCCAATATTCTTAAGGCATGCATCCAATTTTATGTTCCAAACACGGCTTGATTGTTTTAATCCATATAGGCTTTTCCTTAGGCGACAAACTTTATCAGACTTTTGGTATCCTGTTGGTTGGTACATGTAGATTTCCTCCTGAAGATCGCCCTGGAGAAATGCTGAAACAGCGTCCATCTGATCTATGTCCAAATATATAAATATACTTAATTACAGCAAATCTGAACCTAAAACTTATACGCAATATTGTATAGTGCAAACATTTGTGAAATAAAGTGTTAAAACCTCTATGTTTAGTGTCCCTTTACCAGCAAATTAAAACACAATAACTAAACACAAGACTCTGACAGTTAAAGTACCTATACGAACTACATACTTGAAACTTGGGACAGTGAAGGTCAACCAGTGGTTCTAAAATATAGCTTAATAATTTATTCAACAAAAAATTATATAAACTGAAAAACATATTTTTAATACCACAATGGATATCCAGTCATTTATATCAAACGCAGAAAAGGCAGTCAATGCTATCAACAAAGTGCTTCTTGACCCTGGTAACAAATTTAATAAGGACCAAATAGCAAAAATTACTCCGATAGCATGTGAAATATTAGCGTCAATTGGCAGCATGTCGGCAGCGGTAGCTACCAAAACTGGCACCTTGGAAGGTGAACTGAGGGCCTATAAAGAAATTCAAAAAAACATCCCACCCCAAAACAATTTCAATATTTGTGAAGCTATCAATGAAATTAACGAAATAAATGAGAGGTCAAAAAACATAATTTTGTGCAACGTGCCCGAAAGCACGAAGGTAGCAGTTACAGACAAAATTATGGAAGATCAAACTGTAGTAACAGAAATAATTTCCAAAATTGACACACCTGCAATAAACAACATTGTAAAAATGTATCGATTTGGTAAATATAACAGCAATAAACCAAGACCTATAAAAATCCATTTTGATAATTCCCAGACAGCAAGAACACTACAAGGAAAAAAACATCTCTTAAAGGACAACCTACGCATTTACTCTGACTCGACCCCAGCTCAGCAAAAGCATCTAACGGACCTACGAGTAGAACTAGAAAAACGAAAAGCTAACGGTGAGACAGATATAACAATTAAATACGTAAATTCGTCTCCCAAAATCGTCAACATTCATCCAAAAAACTGAGTACTATGAAAATTTATTATCAAAACGTCCGTGGACTACGAACTAAATTAAACGAACTACGTTCTACCATATCTACACACCACTATGACGTATATGTGCTGACAGAAACTTGGCTCGACTCGGAAATAAAATCAACAGAACTAGGACTTAACAACTACAAAATCTTTCGCTGCGATAGAAACTCTAAATCCAGTTCCAAAACAAGGGGCGGCGGAGTGCTAATTGCAATTAAAAAAAAAATTGTTATCAAGAAAACTCAAAACAAAAAATAATACACTCGAACAACTATTTATACAAATTGATACCACCGTAGAAAAGATAATAATTGCAACTGTGTACACACCGCCACTGTCTGATGCTCCAATCTACCGAAGTCACAGCGAAGACGTTGAAGATCTACTATACGAATACCCTAACTCTAAAATTATTATTCTTGGGGATTACAACCTCCCTAACCTGAAGTGGAAATCAAGTGATAGTGGTTTAATTGTAAATGAGGGCGAGAATGATCGTGCACGTGAGATTTTGGATATGACAAATTTTTTAAATCTTTTCCAACATAACTTTATATACAATGCAAATAATCGCTTACTAGATCTAGTAATATCAAATTATCTTAAATTGGTCATTGACAAATGTAATGATCCTCTCTTACCTGTTGATAACTACCACCCCCCTCTTTATATTAAGCTAAATGTGTGTAGCGTCAAACCGAAACACGTTGAAGAGACTCTCAACTACAAACGTGCAGATTTTGAATCTATAAATTATCATCTTTCCCGTGTCGACTGGTCTTTTTTATCGAACGTGAATACTGACAAATCCTTAGATAATTTATATTCAATATTGTCTAGCACCATAAAATCATATGTACCACTATATACTCCTAAAAAACATACATATCCGACTTATTTCTCACCAGAACTAAAAGCCTCACTTCAACAAAAAAAGAAACTTCATAAAAAATTCAAAGAAACTCGATCGATGATCGATTATGCAATTTTCAGTGAAACTAGAAAACAATGCAAAGATCTTTCTAAAATCTGTTATAAAGCATATATAAACTCTATCGAAAACACAGCTTTGCACTCAAATAATCTCTGGAAATTTATCAAAACACTAAACAATGACAGCACAGACTATCCACCACAAATGCATATGGATGACAAATGTGCTAACAGCACACAAGATATCGTAAATCTTTTCTCAGATTTCTTTAAAAATGTTTACGATGAGGAAACACCAGAAGAAAAAATTCCTTCATACTCATTTAAAAAAAACCATACATTTAACAGACTGCTACATAACAGAAGAATCTTGCAAAAAGAAACTACGTTCCTTAGACATTAACAAATCTGCAGGCCCAGACTCCATCCCGCCAATTTTCCTAAAACATTGCTCCTTGTATTATCTAAACCACTAACCATTCTCTTTAACCAGCTACTATCTTCTGGACATTTTCCTGTCTACTGGAAATCCAGCTATATTATCCCAATACTTAAAAAAGGCGATGAGACTGACATTTCAAACTATCGACCTATATGCATACAATCTGTATTACCCAAAATCTTTGAATCTCTAGTTCTTGATGAAATATATCCCACGTTAACAGAGATAATAAATGACAAACAACATGGCTTCATTAGAGGTAGATCAACTTCAACAAACTTATTACTCTTTCAAAACTATATATTGGAGTCATTTTCTAAAAACAAACAAGTTGACTGTATATATACTGACTTCTCGAAGGCTTTTGATAAAGTGTCCCACAAGATACTGATCCGAAAACTTCATGCTCTGGGAATCAGAGCAAATATGTTGAACTGGCTAAGTAGTTACGTATCAGGTAGAACTTTATTTGTAAAAATAAAATCGTTTATATCCAAACCATTTTCTGCCACTAGTGGAGTACCGCAAGGTAGTCATCTTGGCCCAATTTTATTTCTTATTTTTATAAATGACATAGTCAACTGCTTTAAAGACGTCAAAGTGTTGCTTTTCGCTGATGACATTAAATTATATAAAGAGATAACTATCCTTAATCACTGTGAAATTCTTCAATCAAATATAGACATGCTAAAAATTTGGTGCTCACAAAACAATCTATATTTAAATGTAGAAAAATGCAAAACTTTGACCTTTTCCAGAAAAAAAACATCACTGTTTTTCGACTATTCAATAAATAAAATAAATTTAGAAAGAGTATCGGAAATGCGGGATCTTGGCATAATAATGGATGAGAAACTAGACTTCACGGTTCACATTCAACAAACTGCAAATAAGGGTATGAAAACTTTAGGATTTGTGTTAAGAACAATTAAAAACTTTGAATCTCTACAAATAATTAAACTACTGTATACATCCCTTGTTAGAAGCCTAATAGAATATAACTCCATAGTCTGGTCGCCCTTCTATAAAATTCATATTCATACTATTGAAAGAATTCAAAGAAAATTTCTACGTTTTGTAAATTTTAAACTTAACATCCCTTTAGAGCACATAAATTATCCGTCGTTAAAGAATACTTTAAATATTCCAACATTAGAAAACCGACGAAAAATAAACGACCTAACTTTTTTATTAAAATTATTAAACTCTAAATTCGACAGTTGTGAACTCCTGCAATTAATAAATCTACATGTACCTACACGAACAACTAGACAAACATTGACATTTTATATACGTACATCCCATTCGAACTATGATTTACATTCTCCAATACAACGTTTGCGTAGTCTTGGTAACAAATACTTAAACAATCTGGATGTATTTGACAATAATTTGAACTTAGCAAACTTCAAACGCCATATGTGCCAACTATTTATTTCTACCTATCCCGTAAACTAACGAGAACAACAATTTTAAAAATTACCTACTTTATGTCAACTACTATATTTTATGGACTATATTTTGTTTCTTATATTTTATGTTACCTGTATTTTGTTAACGCTTATATTTTATGTAACCTAAATTTTTTTTTTTTTTTTTTAACCCTTATATTTTATGTAACCTATATTTTGTTTTTAACAAATATTATGTTACTTGTATTGTGTATTGTATTTTGTAAACCCATTCTTTTCACTGAAATTAAAAAAAATGTACTGCATTCTATGTAAAAGCCCTATGGGCGTTTAAATAAATAAATAAATAAATAAAATAAATAAATAAATAAATAAATCAAGTTCAGCCGCTAATGCCATTAAGTATCGAATGGAGCTGTATCGGACCACAGGTGAGAAGGTTTCTTCGAAATCCAAACCCTTTCTTTGAGCACAACATTTCACCACTAGACGAGCCTTACGCTGGACTATATCCCCATTTGCATCTCTCTTTGTGCGAAAAACCCATTTGCTGTTTAAAGGTTTTCTGTCAGATGGAAGATCGACCAGTTCCCATGTGTTGTTATCCATTTGTTATTCCATTTCACGGTCCATTGCTTCAATCCAAAGTTGTTTATCTGATCGCTCCATTGCCTCCTCAATGGTCAAGGGATCTGAGGGTTCATCGCTAACACCAGTATAAACTACAAAATCATCATATTTTTGGGAAGATTCCTAACCCTGTCCTGCCTTCTTAGACCAGACTGTAAGTCTGCAACGTGCGGACTTAGCAAGTGTTGTATCCCGTATATCCGCAATGTCCTCTGAATCCACTGAGCCAACTTTTTCGGGTGAGTCCTTAGATACAATATCTTCATTTATTGAGGAACATTCATCTTCCGCTGCAGGAAAGAAAGATCCTCTTGAATTATCCTGTTTCCCTGTGAGGAGTGAAACTCCTTCCTCATTCTCAGAGAAAATGACATCTCTTGATGCAAAAATACAATTATTGTTAGGGTCATACAAACGATAAGCCTTGGACAGAAGACTATATCCCATCATAATGCATGGTTTTGATTTAGGGTCTAACTTTTTTCGGTGTGCATCCGGAATGTGTGCATAGGCTTTGCAGCCAAATACCCTTACATGTTTTACAGTAGGTTTTCTTCCTGACCACATTTCCTCGGGAGTTTTATCCACATTTTTGCTGGGCGAACGATTCATCAAGTAGACTGTAGTGAAGACTGATTCCGCCCAAAAAATATTTGGGAGGTTAGCTTCAATCAAAAGACACCTGGCACGCTCCAGGATTGATCTATTCAGTCTTTCCGCCCGACCATTCTGTTCCGGTGTATATGGAACCGTGGTTTGGTGTTCAATACCACAATCACGCAGGATTTTGTCTAATCGCTTATTGCAAAATTCACCTCCATTATCAGTGCGAAGAGTCTTGATTCTCATTCCAGTTTGCGTTTCAACATGTTTTTTAAATGTTTCAAAACACTGCCACCTGATCTTTTGTCAAGAAAATATACAAAGGATTTTCTACTGAAATCATCCAAAAAAGTGAGAATATATCTAGAGCCAGATAATGAATTTGTCTGCATTGGTCCTACAAGATCTGAGTGGATCACTTCAAGTAGTCTTGCAGCTCTAGAGTTGCTCGATTGGAAAGGCAACCTGTGGCCCTTCCCTTTCACACAAACTTCACATACATCTGGTGGGTTACACGAGGAAAACTGAATTCCATGAACTAATCCATTTTTCAATTTATTTAAACTGTCATAATTTAGGTGGGCCATTCTTCTGTGCCAAAGAGTGCTATCATTAGCTTTTGTTTGAACAGCGAAGCCAACATTGCTTTGCACATCCAATTTAAATAAATTATTCACTAGTGATGCTGTTCCAATTATTTGATTGTTACGATTTAAATTTTTGCTCCAGTTGAATTAAAAACCACAGAATTACCTTTGCTAACAATTTTACTAACAGATAGCAAATTTACTTTCACTTGTGGAACATAAAACACATCACTTACATTTATTGTTTCTCCATAAGATGTGATTAATTGCAGGTTTCCAACTGTGTCGCTGATCATTTGATCACCATTGGCAGTAGTGATACCTAACTGGGAAGATTTTTTGATTTTATTTAATAAATTATTATCAGTCATTGTTAAATGTGCAGAAGCCCCCGAGTCGAGAAACCATTCATCAGCTGATTTAGAAGTCACGGAAAAAGCAGTGTACATTGAACTTTGTTTGTTTCCACAGTTTTTTGTATCAAATGTCACCTCACAGTTTCGGGCTATATGACCATTTCTGTTGCATCGGTAACAGCGGGGTCCCTTTTTATAATCTGCAGGGTTGGGAGTAATTATTTCCTCCGATCTGTTTCTGGATGAACTGTTTTCTACTGCCTCTCTGGAACTGCGACTACCCAATCCAGAAACACTGTATTTTACCCATCTGGGCGAGCCAGATCCGTACATAGCAATGTCATTGGGATTTTCTAATTTTGAATTATTATGCGAAACATCTTGTAGCAATTTTGTCTTTATTGCATCCGCAGTAACTTTTATTCCAGAGCTCTCTATGCCCATAATCATGGTGGTGTACTTTTCTGGAAGCCCCGCAAGAAGAATGGTACCTATCCATTCATCATCAACTTTCAAACCAATGGGCCGTTTTCTGAGTAATTCCAAAATACCCACGAGATGGCAGCACGGTGTTTAGCGGTCCTCCTGTCATCTAATCTGTGAACCAAATCTATGGACTGACACACTGACGTCTTTCAACGATCTGTCATTTCGATAGCTATTTGCAATTTGTTTTCCGACAAGTTTAGCCAAACCAAGTTTGCTCGATTTGTAAGTAAAATACACAAAAAGTAAGATGCTGCTCTGAGCCACAGACCATGCTGCTCAACGGCCTCAACACTAAGCAGGCTCTCAACGACGATGGACTCCTTATCGTAGCGCTGGTTCTGCCCTTCAAACCATACGTTGAATATCCCTTCCCTGTTACTTTAAAAGAGCCCTAAGTAATGCTGAGAAGGGTCTGAAGATCAACGGAGTTGTCATTAATAACATAAGATACGCAGATGATACTGTATTACTAGCTGACTGTATCGATGACCTCCAAGACCTGTTAAATCTTGTTAATAATGCTGGTGATCAACTGGGCCTAACAATCAACGTCAATAAAACTAAATGGATGACATTTGGACGACTAGATCACTCCGAATCAGTGATACATTTAAATGGTTGCAATGTCGAAAAGGTGGAAAGATTTAGATACCTCGGCAGTATTCTCACGGAGACTCTTGACACAGATGTGGAGGTTAGATGCAGAATTGAAGCAGCAAGAACTGCGTTCATTAAAATGAAATCCCTCTTCTGCAATGACAATATCAGCTTAAAACTAAGGCAGAGAATGCTAAAATGTTATGTGTGGTCGGTCTTGCTCTATGGATGTGAAACATGGACCTTGAAAGTAAATACCATGAACAGGTTAGAGGCTTTTGAAATGTGGCTTCACCGGAGAATGCTCAAGGTCCCATGGACCGACATGATCACCAACACAGAAATTCTCAGGCGGGCTAGAGCAGATAGAGAACTGCTTACATTAATAAAAATCAGGAAAATTTCATATCTGGGTCATATACTTCGAGGGGAGAAGTATCACTTGCTCCATTTGATATTGAAAGGCAAGATAGAGGGTCGCCGAGGGCCTGGTAGGAGACAAATGTCTTGGCTGCGTAATATACGAGATTGGACCGGCATTAGAAGTGTGGAGGAGCTATTCCGGGCAGCGCAAGACAGAGAGACATTCTCAAGAGTGATCGCCAACGTCGGGGGGACCTGATGCGGAACACAAAGAAGAAGATTACAAGAATACAATGTAAGCAGGTTATATTTCTGTAGCAAATTGCCACATGAAGACATTGTTTTAAAGATAAATTACTTAACGTACCTATTATATCTTTCGTCAGGTCTAAAATAAATTTACCTTATTGCCAAAATATAACCAAGGTCCATGGAGACATTAGGTTGCATAAGATGTTTGATGTTTCATTCGGGGCTCGGGGCTTCTTTGTTAATTTGGAGTTTAGTTTAGTTCAGTTCACCATATTTTTCCTGAAATCATTAAAATGAATGTAACAAATGTACATTGAAAATTAAAACTCTTCAAAACAAAAACAAAAAATATTAGGTACTTAAGAAGTTATATTTTATAAAAACTATATTGGTTCACTTATGGAAATTAGTTAAAAAATGGAATTTTTATTTTATTTGTGTACATGTATTATAGTACATATCTATGTATGTATGTAGTTACATTTCCTCCCATGTCTTTATTAATGATGTCTCTCATATTAAACCTACCTAGGATACCTACTTATATAAAGAAACCTACTGAAATGCATTACATTTGTATGACGTTATTAAATTTTTGTAAAATGAAAGTAAGTAATAAAAATAATAATTACCTCTGCATCATGCACAATGACTGATAGTATTTCCCTTAACCTCATCTAACCATCTCCAGAAACAGAAGCGAATGTATTGGGATGTGGATATAAAATGTTATACTTATTATAAACAAGTAAAGTTTTGTCGGTTCAGATTCCACTGAAAAATAGGAATAAATTTATTAATACTGATGAAAATATAAAAAAAATGTTAAAAATAAGAACAGAAAGTGCAAGCGTCGTGATAATGTGATGTTCCTATCATCAGGGTTGATGTGTAAAACGGCACAATACCCCAAAAAAATCTCTTTAATACTTTTTGCCGTGAAAATCTAAAATCATACTTGAATAATAGATATTTTAGCAAACCTAAATTATTGATTAAAATCCAGAGAGGAAATTGGGGAAGATTAAATTAATGAGATAGGTTGATGCAAAATAGAAAACATGTATACCTTTTTAAGATGTAATCGTGATTTTGGACTGCGTCAATTATTAGATTCATGGTGGATAAATATGTTCTGAAAACGGAAACATGTACAACACAGATTAAAATACAATTTAAATAAGATACTTTAGGAACACTGAAATATCAACCATAGGAAGTTTCCCACCTGTAATTTTGTTCCAATTACGGGTCCTGTTCTTCCATTTTCATTCGATCGCGAATTCCCAAAATCCATATTCACACTTATTGCGTCGGAAATGTGAATATTGTGAATGCATTGTAATGTAAATGTCAAACGAAAATAAAGCAGAGAAATGCAACCAAAATACAAGCTTCCTATTGGTGGAGGTAGTAGCTGGGGACCATAAACAAATTGAAGGGGACTTATGATATCACCAAAGATTCGGTTCACATTTTGGATCGGAGTTATACCCGCCTGCAGTTAAGTAGTGCCGTCGGCGGAACTGCAGTCGACGTCTGCTGCTGCCGTCTGCCGACTGCCGCGTGGCACGGAATCGCACCTTAACATTCGTAATTACATATCTCTCCATCTTCTCCTTTTTGTGCGCGGTTGCGGGGCCTTAAAATCCATTCAGAAACAAACATCCATACAAACTTTCACGTTTATCAAAATTAGTAAGATTGTTGTTTATTCTACATAAAAACTAAAGCAAAATAAAATAAAATGCTATTATCAAAATGTGAGAGGGGTCCGTACAAAACTTCCCAAATTATTGACTTCGGCGGCAACTATCACCAGTGATATTTTCGTATTAACGGAAACATGGCTCGATTCAGGAATTAATTCGGCTGAATTAGGCTTCCCTAATTTTAATATTTATCGGATGGATAGAAACTCGAAAACAAGTGCCAAATCAAGAGGTGGCGGAGTGGTCATAGCTATCTCAAAAAATTTCAGCTCCTTAAAAATATCCACGAAGAACCCATACATAGAGCAACTTTTTGTCAAAGTGAACACTTCTAGTGGTAAATTAATAGTGAGATGTGCATATTTATCTCCAAATTCTGACGTCCAAAGCTACAGCAATCACTGTGACGAGGTTGAATCAATCTGTGCTAAAAACCCTAACACTAAATTACTTCTAGTTGGTGACTACAACCTGCCTCAATACGATTGGTGTAATATGAATTCTGACAATTATTGTTCTAATGTTAATATTCGTGTAATTAGAGATATGGCTCTCTTCTTAGGACTAACTCAGTGTAATAGTATTCATAATATTGGTGGTCGTACATTGGATTTGGCATTGTCAAATGTGTCTGACATCTGTGTTGCGAGAAGTACCGAAATACTATTACCTATTGATGTTTACCATCCACCACTAGAAATATGCATGTCTAAACTCAAACCAATTCCTATTGAAAAAAGGGTAGTAAAAACTAGAAATTTCAAAAAAGCAGAGTATGTACAAATTTCCAACTCTCTCAACCAGATTGACTGGTCATTCTTGGATAGCGATATACTTTTTTTACTCCATTATTAATTCTGCAATTGAAAAATTTGTACCTTTGACGGCTTACAGGGAAACTCAATACCCAAATAGGTTCTCAAAAGAACTGATAGACTTAGGGCCGGTTTTATAAACGTTCGTTCGTTACGCTTGATACCATTTTTGGTTTACCGCCACAAATATTTGGTCTATCGCCCGATTTTGCCGTTTTATAAACGTTCGTTAGGTTATCGGTAGGTTAAGTTTCGGTGAATGCTTAACTGACTGATTTTGACCAGTTAAACGGATAACGATCCGTTTTGTTGCTTGTCGGCGCTCAAATGTTATTTGACAGCTGTCAGTAGTAGTTGGTTGTTGCCCGACGATCGCTTATTTTAAAGAGACAGTATTATATTATTTGCATTTGTGACATGGATTATTCATCGAGCAGTGAAAGTGAGGATGGGCGTTTGGCAATGCTTGAAGATGACACGCCATCGTCGTCATCTAATAGCAGTAGCAGGGAAGACGAAGCTGCGGGAGGACGGAGACGTCTACGTGTTTTTATGCATAGACCGGATTATTTTAATTATGATACGGACATCGATTTTAAATTGAGATTTCGGTTGTCAAAGAGAACCGTGGCTCAAATTTTAAACATAATTGAAGCTCAATTAGTGCCGGCGACACATCGAAACCAGCCAGTTACGCCCGCACAGCAGTTGTCACTGACACTACGATTCTACGCTTTGGGATCAATGCTGCAAGCTGCTGGCGACTTCACGGGAGTCTCCAAGTCGACAGCGTGCATCGTTGTATGGAGAGTTACTAAAATAATAGCCTCCTTGAGAAACAATTACATAACCAAGAATAGTGACACAGTTCAGGACTTCTGCATAAATAACAATCAACTTTGACAGCTAAAGTAATACCCATAGATAAAAACAATATCAGAGACAATAATTTGCCAAAAACATTGCCAGTAAAAAAACATTAGGACTAAACGTAACCGATGACCGCTAGTAATACAAATTTGTTTATAGTACGTAAAATAAAATAACGATCGGATAGCGGTCCGTTAGGGCCTGTCCGCACAGCGATTTTTCACCGCGCGTTTTTTTTTCGCAACATTCTGTGACACATGGGATCTTGTAGGGCTATCCGCACTGGCGGTAAAAAAAACGCGCGAAAAAAAATTCTGTGGTTTGATGCAAATTGAACGCGATGCGGTGCGGATTTATTTCTGCGCGAATATTTTGTGCAGTATGAAATAGTATGGCCATGGCCGCACTGCGGAATAAAATTCGCGCGTTTCACATCAGTTGGACCAACTAGTTGTAGTAAATTATCAAATGATTTTTTTGTCATTCTATAATACCCAAAAAACGTTTTATAGTATTTTCGCAGCTCTTGATGTTTTATAAAAAAAAATCCTTTCGTAGGTCTCAATGCTGTAAATGGGTGAATCCAATGTTCGTGACATCTTTTGATACGTCTGTTACGCCGCCGTAGTATTAGATAAATTAAAATTTTAGTTCTGTTATCCATTTACACGTGCGTCTTAGCTGAGAACTATATTATACTGAAAAAAATCGCACGAAATTTTATTCGCAGTGCGTACAAGTTGTAATTCCGATCGCGGAATATAATACGCGAGAATTTAAAACGCGCGGTGAAATATCGCTGTGCGGACAGGCCCTTAACGAAAAATGGTTCAGAAATTTGGTACTTCGTTTATAAAACCGGCCCTTAATATACCTTAAAAAATATATCTCATAAGAAATTCAAACAATGTCGCCTGGCTATCGATTATTCCGTGTTTCAAAAACTGAGGGGAGACTGCAATAAGCTCTCTGCAAAATGTTACAAAACTTTCATACGTGATGTTGAAGGCTCTATCATGAACGACTCAAATTTCTTTTGGAAATATGTTAAATCCCAAAAAGAAAACGGTACTTGTATACCTAGTATTATGTCATTCGATTCTAAACTATCCCAAAATCTTCAGGAAACTGTTAATCTGTTCGCCGATTTCTTTAGCGGTGTATATGTTAATGCAAATGTAGATAGCAATATCTCTTGCTCTAATTTAGTTGAGACTCTTGATATATCTGATTGTACTCTAACCATAGATGATATTATATCCAAGCTGAAGAGTCTCGATTCCCGCAAATCTGCAGGACCTGACAAAGTTCTACCCAGATTCTTAGTTAATTGTATGCATACATTATCGTATCCCATACATAAGTTATTTACAAAGTCACTCTCATCAGGTGTGTTCCCTGACCTTTGGAAGTTTAGTCTTTTGACACCCATTTAAAAAAAAGGAAATAAGAGCGACGTAACAAACTATAGGCCAATATGCACCACGTCTACATTACCCAAACTCTTTGAAAGCCTGGTACTAGACAAATTGATATCCCAAATCAATCAAACCATCTCACCGCTTCAACATGTATTTATCAAAGGAAGATCAACGCTGTCCAATTTAATATTATACACGAATGACATTGTTAATGCCTTGACTTCATCACATCAAACTGATTCCATATATACTGATTTCAGTAAGGCATTTGATAAGGTTAACCACAGACTCTTATTACGAAAACTGAAGGTGTTGGGAATGAGAGGGAGTATTTTGGAATGGTTTAAGAGTTATCTATTGGGAAGGTACTTAGCGGTCAAAGTTGATTCGTTTACTTCTTATACATTTGCTGCCTCGAGTGGGGTACCACAGGGATCACATTTGGGCCCGATATTATTTTGCTTATTCATAAATGATATTGTTAATATTTTTAGTAATGTCAAAGTCCTATTATTTGCTGATGTTCTGAAGATTTACAGAACAATTAGAAACGATGACGATCGCGTCATTTTGCAGTTAAACCTGAACAAACTATGCGCGTGGTATTCTGTCAATGATTTACAACTAAATATTGGTAAATGCCAGATTATTAGTTTTTACAGAGGTAAAAATCCTTTTAACTTTTCTTATGATATGAATGGTGTTAATCTTCTTCGTGTATCGCAGATTCGTGATCTTGGTGTTATATTCCACGAGAGTCTACAGTTCAATGTACACATCGATGAAATAACAAGCGATGCAATAAGAATACTAGGTTTTATCTTGAGAATGGGGGCAAATTTTAAAAGTGTGTTAACATTAAAATATCTGTATTGCTCACTAGTACGAAGCAGATTAGAATACAATTCCTCTGTATGGTCACCATACTACAATGTTCATTCTCAATCATTGGAAAAGGTACAAAACAAATTTCTTCGGTACATCAATTTTAAAATGAAAATTCCAATCGAATTTATAAATTATAATTACTTACGCGCTGAAACCAGACTTCTTAAATTATCAGATAGAAGAGTGTTAATTGATTTATTATTTTTATACAAAATTATAAAATCTTTAATTGACAGCCCTAATTTGATGGAACTAATTTGCATTAGCATACCCGCTAGACAAACTCGTAGTAAAGATATTTTTAAATGCAACAATAAACTCAACACTAATTACTCTATATACTCACCAATTCCAAGAATCCATAACCTTGCGAATAAATACTGTGAATCTATAGATATATTTAGTATTGACAGTTTTGAATGTTTCAAAAATCAACTAATCTCGATTCTATCTGCTAATAATTAACTTTTGTTATTTTTTTTTGTTTTTCTCATAAAATATTTTCTCATCTAAACCTCACCAGTAAACTGTATACTAACGTTATAATATTTTTGCAGTTCTATTTACACTTTGTTCTATGTCAGGTCTTATTATTATTGTTAATAATATGTATAAATATTTAAAGCTGAATTGTTTTAGTTTTTTATAAGTACAACTTGTACTATTTCATTTAATTTCTTTTTTATGTTGTAATATTCTTTACCTAACGAGTCGATTGCATTCATATTTATTCTTTTTTATTGTTTATGTAATACATGTAATTAATATTGTTAATTATATATTTGCTTCTTTTCTTGTAAAAGCCCACTAGGGCGTTAATAAAATATAAATACATAAATAAACTGTCTTTTATTTTTCGTATATACCTACTGTATGTGAATTATATTTTGAATATCAAAATACCTATATAAAAATTTAACTATTTCTTCCCATCTATGAATATTAAGTTCTTCCCGTCTTAAAATGAGTTCTGGAACTCATCAGGATTGCCCTAGCAAGAAATAAAAAAAACAAGTTTTTATTCCAACTGGGAGGATAGTGCAATCCCAGTCTCCCATTTTGCTTGGGATATACAGAATATTAAGAGACGTACTTGATTTACTTCAACCAGTGATCCCTGACATTGTTTGGTGTAAAATATAAAAAATAAAATGATGTGAAAAATGTAAAACAAATATATTAATTGACAACTCCCGAGCAACAACGGCCCGCGGGGCCTAGAAGAATAAACATTTATCCACTAGTTTGCCATTATTGTCAAAAGTAGAAGTTACCAGTATTCCTTTCCCCATCCCTTTCCCGTCCCCATTTCCTTCTGCACCAAGACATATCCTGATTGTGGATGCCATACCGACTCTTATGCGGTTTTCAGAATAAGTGAAAGTAGGGACTGTGCAGTGTTTACTTTCATGATTATTTTCTTTCATTGTTCGTTGTCTATGGATATGTCAATAATCTCGCTTGTCTCCTGCTTCAGAAAACCTAACCTAACGGAGTGATTGACTTTTGACTTTTTGAAATATCGGCATACAGAGCTCTGTGCCCTAAAGGCCGCTTTCTCTTTGTTCATGAATTTATATTAGTGGTTGTTGAAAATCGAAGCGATTGTTATTGTTGTTCCGTCTTTCTAAAGTGCCAGCCCATAGGTGAGTTACAAGTACTTGATCGATGAGTTTTTTTCCGTCTAGTTTGTATGAAACGAAACACGATGCGGCGCTTTAACCGGGGTTACAATTATTCCAGCTATAATCGATTTGAAAATCCTTAATAGCCAACCAAATCGCACTAATTAATTCATGTTTTGTTACAGTTATACATTATTGCGAGCTGAGCTCAATTACCATCAGATAATAGACGCTGTCATAACAGTGCCATGGATCTTCCCAACCCAGAGAGTGTTTCTATCAAGATGGAACCAGGCTCCCAGGAAGAAGGCGCAGGTGAAATGCCGTATATGGATATAGACATCCACCTCCCAGATATAAAGAAGGAATGTTTGCAGTATGGCGAGAGTGTTCAGCCAACTAGTAAGTTGCATTACGCATATTATCACGGTGTTGTTTCAGACGACGCAGTCAGGAGACAGTTGCTTATTTTCTCCTTCCCCTCTTATCGTCCATTGGTACTTTTGACTTTAACTTTGTTATATTGTTTTACAGGAAAATGTCGAACCGCGTTTAACTTGTATTGCCCGAAAACAATTCATAGTTCCTCAAGATGGCCTCATCACATTTTATTACCAAAATAAATCATCACACATTCTCTACCACAAAATATTTTTTCACTCAATATATAATATATTATAACCTATTACAGTGATTCCGGAATTCATCGAAAATTGATTACAGAACAGGCTATATCTGTATTAACTGTATATTGTGTATTGTTTCTCGCATTTGATCTATGGTTTACTTAGAAATGTATAATGTAGGTTTCTATACAGCAATACTTTATTTTAGTTTACATTAATTATTAGTTTACATTAATTATTTAAGTTTAATGAATCGACTAAATTTAATTACGCTGTCTGACAGAAGAATTATTTCAGACCTAATTTTATTGTACAGAGTTATGAACAACCTAATTGACAGCCCTGCCATCGTTTCTAGTATTAAACTCCATGTACCGACAAGGAATACTAGACAAAATATAACATTCTTTTGCAACACATACACAACCAACTATCAATCACACTCACTTACCAATAGGATGCATGATTTAGGCAACAAGTTTGGTGGTATTGTAGATGTATTCGCTGATTCCCTTTACATTCTAAAATGCAATTTAAACCAACACTTTGTGGAATCCTACAAATTATTGTAACGTGGGTATAATATATTTAACGATTTGATGTGTTATTGTAATGTTTTATATTATATTTTGTTCTATGTTATTGTTAAATATTACATTGTTTAAAATATTTCACAGTTTTAAGCAAGAATATACAAGTGGTTTTTTCTTTAAAAACTACTTGTATATTCTAAGTTTTTTCACTTTTATAACGTTTGATATAAATTCTATGTATGTGTAATCCTCGATATCTTAAATATTATTTTATAATCTATGTAAAAGCCCCTACGGGCGTATAAGAACAATAAATAAATAAATAAATAAATAAATTATTGTTTGCATATATGTACACAATACAAAAACAGCAATGTTATTAAGTACTACAATTACAACTGTCAATGACAAGGCGTTTGGGTGAGGGCAACAGTATAGGCTCGATCATTAGAATATATCAAAATTTTTTTTTTTTAGAACTCTTTTTGTGTTTGACTCAGTTTGATATTTTCTGGGAGCATGTTGAATATTTTTGTGGCAAAGTATCTAAAGTTACGTTGACCAAATGTGGAAAAGAGTGCTGAAACTTGCAATATGTCTTTGTTCGAATTACGTGTAAATCTTACGTTTTTTTTCGTAAATAGACTGGGAGGCGATATAAGTAAACCCTACGTCATCGAGTACACGGATGAAACTACTTTGTAGTGATAATGGACATTTAGAAAACCTTAAAAAAGCTGGTCTGCCGGTGCGCCTCTTGGCAGGAGTTACGCTGTCATGGAAATAGTGAGCGATTTTTTTCGAAAAAATTACGTCATCGAGTACACGGACGGGAATGGTCTCATATGATAAAGGTCGATTAAAAAATGAGAAAAAAGCAGATCTGCCAACCGGCAACCTGGCACGTTCGCAGGCAGCCGGCGTCAAAGTGGGGTAAAAATAGTAAATTTTACGTCATCGAGTACTGGAATGAAACCAACGAATAACTGATCATTCCATTTATGAATTTATTGGTCTGCCGACCAGCAGCCTGGCAGCTTTTTGTATATGATTTTTTAAAGTTTTTTTTTTTTTTAATTTTTCGTTTATCTTTATTATTATTTTTATTTCACTATATTTTTAAAAACTTTGAATGCCATATTTTAACAAAATAAGCGAAAATGATAAAAAGTAAATAATTTGAGAGTTCCGAGTGCCATCCGTAAGGCGAGCCTTTCGACGTCAAACCACTTACGAAACCTGCCGCGGTGCCCCTCACCGCTGTCGCGTGTCCATATTTTTGTACAAATTTATAATAATAATACTCCTTTTAAGATTGCCTAATAGTCCATAGTAGTTGGAAGTTCGAACAACCAACCCACCGTCGCCGTAAGAGCTGCGTTCGTCCGAAAGACAAACCGGAAGTTTTCGAACACCGTCCGTTTGATATCGGTTTCGCTTGCCCTGCTGCATCGATTACATCGAATACAAGATCGAAACTAACGAAAACCTGTAATAGATCATCCTATTTATGACTTTCTTGGTCTGCCGACCAGCAGCCTGGCAATTTTTTTGTGTACGATCTTTTAAAGTTTTAATTTTTTTTAAATTTAATAAAAAATATTTTCAATATCCTTATTATTATTTTTATTTCAATATGGTTTTAAAAACTTAAAATGCCAGATTTTGAATAAAATAAGTTGTAATGATAAAAAAATAAATTTTGAGTGTTCCGATTGCACCCATCGGACGCGAAACAATAATAACAATAATCCCGAACTGCTGCCACGCCGACAGCGTCGCTGAGATTGCAGCGTGGTGGGGATTTGGCGTAAGGAAACCAGGCTACACGCCTGTTTTGCCGGATCTTGCGTAAAATTGTTCCTCGCCACCGCAGAACCTTGGAGACCTTATTTTACGGAGAGCATCGTATAATATGGATGATAAATTAACAATTATAGAAATTGGTTAGATTACAGAATGATAAATAAATATATAAATAGTAGTATAAGCCTTTGTAATAAACAAGTACAGTTGAATGTAATATGAACAAATGGAAATCTGAGTTTTCCTAGCCAAGGTTATCGACAGCATCTCTCATGACCTGCTGTAAGATGTATTAAAAAATATTAGCATCAACCGCCGCTCGATTGATTTATTAGTTGTACTAAAAATAGACAACAAATAGTTGAACTAAAAAAATTCTTCAATGATATGGAAGAAATCAAGTACAGAGTTCCCCAAGGTAGCGTCTTTGGTCCCCGTCTATTTCTCATTTACATAAATGGAAATACTGATATTAAAATTGCGTCTTTCGACTTTACTAAGTTACGCAGTACGCAGATTACAAAGTAATTCTATTCATAGCCAAAGTTTGAAAGGCCTTCAAAAGTGCGTAAATTGCTATGGTTGAAATAAAAAATTGAATCGCCAAGAATGTACTTACCTTAAAACCCTCAATTTGGTTGAAATCATTATAATGTCTCTTAACTTCGCCTTTATATATACCTTATACCTTTTCGTGGTTACTCAACAATATTTTTAAAGGTAACTCTTTTACTTTGCAGATTGTAACGAAAATTTTTAAAATTTGTTCTTCTCTAGTACTTGATAAAGAAATGAAAGACAAATTCAATTAAAATTTATACCCGCTAGGTCTAAGCTACTGCAAGTAGCCTGTCAGCAGGTGCTTAATCAAACGATATCGTATAATTCAACAATACACATAAATAAGCATTATAATGGCAACAATGATCGTAATTTTTAACGTGACACTCACCAAGTTACAAATCTTATTGTTGTTTTGTCATTCCAGGTAGTATTAATGTGAAGACTGTTCCTATGGAGACAGGAACCCGAGAAAAATATGTAAGTGGGATTCCTTGTACGGAAATAGACATAGACCTGCTGGATAAAAAAAAGAGCTTAAACCACCATAAAAGTACTACCCATACTGCAGGTAAAATCGATTAGTGTTTATTTTAATTCGTTTTTTTAATTTTCTGTTTTCATTATAGAAACCTACTTATTGAGCTTTATCTATCAACTTTTTCAGACTCACTATTGGACCTGAAGAGGCATCCTACAGGAAAACGTAATTCATGCTCCTTTTGTAACTACTCCGCCCACTCCAAGTCAGCGTTGGAACTGCATTTGCGCACCCATACTGGAGTGAAACCTTTCTCGTGTTCTAACTGCAACTTCTCGTCTTCTCAAAAGACAAATTTAAAAGTTCACATGCTCACTCACTCTAGAGAAAAACCGTATACATGCTCCAAGTGCAACAATTCATTTACTCTAAGTAAATATTTAAAAAGTCACATGGTTATCCATATCGGAGAAAAACCTCATTCATGTTCCTACTGCAACTATTCTTGTTTTCGAAAGGAAGGTTTAAAACGTCACATACTTACGCATACTGGAGAAAAACCGTATTCATGTTCCTTTTGTAGTTATTCATGCTCTCGAAAGGGAATTTTAAAAGTTCACGAGCTTACCCACACTGAAGAAAAACCTTATTCATGTTCCGATTGTGGTTATTCATGTTGTCAAAAGGGATCTTTAAAACGCCATATGTTTACCCATACAGGAGAAAAACCCCTTTCATGCTCCGACTGCAGCTATTCGTGTTATGAAAGGGGATCTTTAAAAAATCACAGGCTTACCCATACTGGAGAAAAACCTTATTCATGTTTTGACTGCAACTATTCATGTTCATTAAAGGGAAATTTACAACGCCACATTCTTACGCACACAGGTGAAAAACCTTTTTCGTGTTTCTTTTGCAGTTATTCATCTTCTAATAAGGGACATTTAAATCGTCATTTGCTCACCCATACTAGAGAAAAACCATTTTCGTGTTCCGTGTGCAGTTATTCATGTTTGTTAACGGAAACTTTAAAGGTTCACATGCGTACCCATACAGGAGAAAAACCGTATTCGTGTTCCCACTGCAACTATTCATGTTCTCGAAAGGGAAATTTGACAGTTCACATGCTAATCCACACCAGAAAAAAATCCCATTCATGTTCCGACTGCAACTATTCATGTTTTCGAAAGGGTGATTTGAAACGTCACATGTCTTCCCATTCTAGAGAAAAACCTTAATCATATTCGTTCTACAGTTGTTCATAGTGACCGACCTATTTTTAAAGTTTCTCTAATTCGCGGATGACCTCAAACTATTCCTTTTAATAAAATCTTTGGAAAATTGCTTGCAGCTGCAAAGTGATATAAATTCTATCGTCGAATGGAGTCACACCAATAAATTAGGATTTAATATTAAGAAATGTTCTATTATGTGCTACACCAAGGCAAACAAAACGATTTACCATATCTACAAAATGTCTTTTTCATCTCTTCAGCACATAGTTATTTTGAGAGATTTGGGAATCACATTTGATGCGCACCTAACATTTCACGTCTACATAGAAACGACATGCAGCAAAGCTTTAAGAATGCTAGGATTTGTGCTAAGCAACTCCAGACACGTTTGCAGCTCAGCCGCGATTGGTTTGCTATACCATAGTTTAGTACGTAGCATTTTGGAAAGTGGTTCAGTAATATGGGGACCAGTGGATTTAACATGCTCTCAAATGATTGAGAAAGTGCAAAAGAAGTTTCTGCGATATTTATATCTTAGAGACTTCGGATATTATCCCTGGTTATAGGTATTCGGATATTTATTTTTATTTATTTATTATTAGTTTTAAGAGCAAGGTTTGTACATGTATGTATAATGTATAGTATAAGTATAGATTCTTTTTTTTTCACAGACCTCCTCACTAGGATTTCCTGTTCTGAGGTGGCCTGTAGTTTTTTTTAAATATTTGTATTTGGTTATGGATTGTCTTTATATCGTCTTCATGATCACTTTGATCACTTTGATCTCTCTGCCATGTTTTTACTTTTGTTTTAAATATATTCATTTCCTTTATATTTTTGATTTGATATGGTAGAGCATTGTATAATTTCAAAGCATGGAATTTATTATTTCTCTGTCCAAAAGATGTGTTCAAACTGGGAGTAACCAGGATGTTATTGCTTACTGCCCTGGTTGAGTATTTATGTCGGGCAGTGGAGTATACATATATGTTTTTTTTTCAGTTTAAATAAAATATTTTTTTAATAAAGTTTCTGTACATTGAAGACTTGAAAGTTATTAAATATTTCTTCCGTCGGAGTTCTAAGCGGAACTTTCAGTATTGTCTTTAGTACTCCTTTTTGGGCTATATTGAGTCGCTCTGTGTGAGTGCTCAAGGCAGACCCCCATCCAGTTATACCGTACTCTATTTGTGATTGACACAAAGCATAGTATACTTTTTTAATATCGTTTATGTTGAGGATATTACGGATGTTTCTAAAGAAGTATATGTACCTGGTTAGTTTTTTTTGTAATTACGTCAATTTGTGAGTTCCACCGGAGATTATCATCAATTTCAATTCCAAGATATTTGATACTTTTGGAGTGTGCTATAGTGGGACAGAGGCATGATAAGCCTTGATTTTGTTGATAAATTCCATGACATGTGTGTAATTTAAGATTTAAGTCCTCCGACGTCTGCCCTCTGGCTGTTTTAGAAAATGTAAGATATTTTGTTTATAAACATTAAGCGTGAGGGAGTTTCTTTAAGCCAGGTTTGCAGGAGACGAAGCCCGTGTTCCGCTTCTTTGTAGGTATTTATCCAATCTTTTTCGTTAAATAAAATTACTGTGTCATCAGCAAAACTAATAATTTTTCCTCTTGTTTCTAGGTTACAGATATCATTGATGTATATCGAAAACAATATTGGTCCTAGTACGCTTCCTTGCGGTACGCCATGGTTGATTAGGAGAGGTTCGCTTTTTCTCTTATTAATTTGAACGCTCTGTGTACGCTCCATCATATAGCTTTTTAGCAAGTTTAGTGTTGTATTTGTCATACCAATTTTTGTAAGTTTAGCAAAAAGTATTTTGTGGTCTATTGTATCAAAAGCCTTTTGTAAGTCTATGAAGATTGCCAAAGTTTTTTCTCCACTGTCTAAACTTTTAGTGATCATATCTGTAATTTTTTCTATGGCGTCACCAGTACTTAAGTTCTCCCTAAAACCATACTGTGTTTCCGATAATATTTTATTGTCTTCTAAGTACGATAAGAGATGTTTTTTTTTAATATTCTCTCCAATATTTTTGAAAATGTGTTGAGTAGGCTTATTGGTCGGTAATTGTTAAATCCTTGTTTAAAAATTGGTATAACAGTAGCTTTTTTGAGAGCCGTTGGGAATATGCTTTCAGTTATAGACAGGTTGACTAAGTATGTTAGAGGTACGATAAGTTCTTTACAGAGATATTTTATTGCATTGGTTGTGATTAAGTCCTCCCCCGAAGAAACATTTGATTTTAGAGAAGAAATTTTGTTTTTGATATCATCAGCTGTAATTTGATTAAACTTGAGTTTCTTTCCTTGTTCAGGGGGATCATTTATTAGTATAGCGTCATTACATTGTGTAGCTTGCTTTGCTAGATTTGATTGTAAACAAAATCCCCGGAAAATGTGGCAAATAATTAATGAAATAACCAGTTCTAAATCTGCCACCATGACATCAATTGACGTGCTGAATTTAAACAATGTCCCAAGGACATACGCTGATAATCCTGACCAAATTCTCGAATACGTCAATAAATTTTTCATAAATATAGGATCTACAATTTTTTCTTGTAGTAGGTTTCTTTTGTATATGTAATAACTTTTTTGCAAATGTTTATATATATTTTGTAGAATCTTAACACGTGTATATCATATGGATTTTTTTTTAGTTTCTTGTGTAGCTCGTCTCTTCTGTGTAATCCATGGTTTAATATGTACATTTTTATGTGAGATTTTCTTAATAATTTTTGTTGTATTAGAGAGAATATTATTCTGAAAGAGAAGAATGAAGAAATTCCATGCATCATTTGCTTTGTTCATACTTTGCAGTTTTTTCCAATCGGTTCATTGTAGATTATGTTTAATGACATTCCAGTTTATTTCAGTTTTTTCTATTGTTTGTGGTCTTTTCTTGATTTTATTTGACTTGTTTATTTTTATTGAAAGTATAGTTGTATAATGAATGATCTGTTAAAGTTGAGTTAAATACAATAGTTTGAGTAATATCTTTTATTTAACTCATTATATGATCTATGCAACTTTCAGTGCTGTCCACTTTTCGAGTAGGTACATTTATTAAGCTTACCAGTCCATGGGATGCTATCATCTGCAGATATTGAATTCTCTTGGGATGTCCATTTTCTAGGTTATTTATATTTACATCTCCAATAAAAAATATGTTTTTCGTGTCTTTTAGAAGGCAGAGTTCCTCGTCTACGAATTAAAGGAATGGATCGATGTTTTTTGTTGAAGGCGATCGACAGATTGCTAATATAGCCTTTTATTTTCCGATTTTAATTTTTAGACAATTGGCATCTGTGATAATAATTACCTCAACTTCGGCTTTTATTTCGTTTTTAATGTATATAATTACACCATCGTTTTGTCTTTTGTTATTCAAACTTGAGTAGGTGGTATATCCAGCCATTTCCAAATTCATGTATTTATGATTTATCCAACATTTAGTAAGTATTATTATGTGTAGATTAACTTTTAAATATTTCAGTAAAATTTGTAATTCATCAAAATTTTTTCTGATGCTTCTTATGTTTTTGTGCAATATATTAAAAGAGTTGTTTTTTATCATTGATAGGTCACTTGGTTCCGAGGTTAGTATAATGTTAGTCATTTTTTACTTTAATTCATAAATGTTGTTTCGAAGTGCCTTTTTTACACAATATTTTTTATATCATCTATGTGTTTGATGTAGATTATTTTTTCGTTTGGCATTTTTCGATTCATTATTTTTCCATCTTTACACCAATTATTTTTCTTTGGCAGCTTTTTTGTTTTCCAGAGCAGTTCCCTTTGATATGGGCTCAATTCTTCTGCATTATATATTGTTTCAGTAGTGATGTCTTTTATATCTTCATAATTAATATTTTTCCTTTTAGAGATTAGATTGTCTCTAGTCGTTTTTTCATCATTATCATCGGCCTTTTTGTCCGGCATGCTTTTGTATCATATGGGTATTAATAGCCTCGCCGAAAGAAGGAAAACTGCTTTGCTGACAACAGCATATAAACTTTTAAACGGTAACATCTGTATTCCCGATTGATTTCTTTTATGTTAGAAAGAAATACTACTTCTCATTGCCTTAGGAATATATGAGCTTGTAACAGTTTTAAACACGTTGGGCCAAATGTAACCTTGATAATTGGGAGCGTATAGTATCATTAGTGTAATTAATTTTTTTTTTTTTTTAATTATTTTATTTCGAAATATATACATAAAAACAATGGAAATACAATTACAAATCAATGCCTAGATAATAAAATTAACATTAACATTAGCATATAAATATAAATATCACTGATTTTTTTTCATTTTTTTATTGTATTTCTCTTCTATAGAAGCAGACGCTTGTGATAAGAAGAGGGACGACTATGGGATTAGAAAATATTAAAAATATATTAACAAAATATATTTTGTATCTTATAATTTACTTGTGGATTCTTGATAAAAATCAAATTTACAAGTTATGATGATAAATTTTATCAATTTGGTATTTTTACTTTAAATTGCTCTTTGATTGCTTTTAGTAGGCATTTAACGTCTTCGATTTTTCTTATTTTTTCAGGTAGGCTATTAAAGTATTTTTTTCCTAGATATGTATAATGATGTTGTGCAAATGAGGTGTAGCATTTTTGTGGTGGAAATAAATGTTTTTGACGAGTAATAATATTGATTTACTAAATGTGGCTAGCTGCAGTGAACTGAAAAGTAGAACATGAGATATATCAGTCACAATAAAAGAAGGAAATTAATTAACATAAAATGTGATTTATTGAATTTAAATTACAAAGACATTGTGAAGTATTTATTAATATACTCTTTAGGAAACTATATGATCTCAAAGGGGTGTTTGTAAATCTCGAAAAGATTAATACATCAATCAAACTATATTGCGTAATAATGAGAATCGTTATGTGGAAGATAATGAACACGTTGGACGCCAGAGCTTTTAAACTACAAAACTCAAATATTTAAAATTGTATAACAAAATGGTAACCTTGATTAATCTACTATGAATAAAATGTTAGGTTGTAAAATTACGTTAAATGTCGAGACGCCATGGTGTGTCGGTTTCGTCCATCGCAGGTACATCGTGCTCTTTGGCTTGTCTCTTCCAAACTGAAGGTAGGTACAGTGTACAGTTTCTTTCCGGAACGTCTATGCTCAAGTGATGTGGTCAATGCTTTCCGATATTCGTGAGATATTACCGCATTCGGGGTTGGAAGGTAACGATGTAATTTATGTTGTTTGGATACTTTACAAACCCGATCAATAGTGACGGTTTTATTTCGCGCCAATTTGTGAAGTAACATATATTTAATTTTAAAATAAAATTGTATGAATATGATAAAAAGTGAAGTGACAATATTTTCTATTTTTTAGCCAATTTACATTTCCAATATCAAAATTTGAATATTTAGAAACAGAAATCTTGTTTCCTATTAAACCCATCGGAAAGATTCTTTTATCTAGGCTTTAGAACAATTTTTTTTTGAAAAAGGGTTAAAAATAACCAATAAAAAGGAACATTTAAAATGCATGGGAAGAACCGGGAATTTTGCGCGCAAACCATGACAAGCAAAAGTTTATAGATATTTTTTTCTTATTAGGTATTCAAAAGGTTAAGGATTGTGGGAAACAGTACGGAAATGTTTAATTGAATTTCCTTTATCGTATTTGGCCATCGATATATTAACTAATCTATAGTTCCCTCCCATACCCAATTCCAATCCCAAAGTGACACCACCACCTACGATAAATTTCATAATATAATTACCCATTGAATTCCGCGGTATCTCTTGTGTTACGTAGTTGTTTTACTAGGAAGAAATTAAACATTATTTATCAAATGTTACTTTTCTCGATACGCTGCCTCGAATTCAAATGTTATGTATACATATTTTTTAGATTATTCATATAACTGTTTAAATTGTTAATAATAAAGTCCGTGATAGCCCATACCTAAAATATTTTTAACTGCCTGAAATTTGTGTTTTTAAAATGATCTTCACAAAGCTAGTAATTCCGTTACCGCGAACTTGCTGGAAAACAAATTAGCTCCACGCAGACCAACTAAAGGTACAAACCAATGCTTCTTGCGATCTTTTGGCTGTGAGATAATAGATTTTCTTTATGATACATGTTTTCGTAAACCAATATTTTTGGTTCCGGTGTCATTTTTAAAACCTACACGCCCTGTCTAGATATACTTGGTCGAAGTATTTGACTGACCATGGGTTTGGGAAAGAAGCGAATTTAATTTCTGTTAAAATGAACAGCCTTGCATATCGCTCAAATTGTGGCGATTTGCTGTTGATATTACCAAATAAATTTTTAAAATTGGTTTAAATTAATAAAATAACACCGATTTTTCCCAGAGTGGGTAAGCATGTGGGGCTTTTAAGCCCCTTTTTCGAAAATGAATAGTTGCAGTTCGAACACTGCATTAAACACGTCATTTTTCACATTAGAACGGGTCGTTTCTACGGCCTCCGTATTTTCTCCCTCCTACAACATACTCCTCAAGACATGTTCTCTCCTTCTTCTCAAAAAGATCTCCCACACAGCTCCCCAAAAGATGACATAGGCCCAACCATCGCATTTTTTAAAAGCTTATTTTAGTGTTAACTTTTATATTTTTAACTTATGATGGACTCAGTAAATTCTAGTTTGTGTTTCTTAATATATAGATAAATAAAATATGAAAACAAACAATATTTGGTATAACTATTGGCAGTGAAATTGTTTTTTGTAAAATGGATGGTATCCCAGAAAAGGTTGGGAAGCTCTGGGCCTTCTAAGCTACTACAAATAGTTCTTCAGAGGTGTTTAATTAAAAAATATTATATAATACCACAATAATTACGAATTAGCATTATAAAAGTATCAACGATCGTAATTTTTAATGTGACACTCAGTATGCCTTTAAATCTCATAGTGTTCTTCTTTTGTTTCCAGGTAGTATTAATATGGAGAGTATTCCCATCAAGGCAGAACCTCGAAAAGACGATGGAGAGGGGATTCCTTTTACAGAAATTGACATAGATCTGCTGGATGTTAAAAAGGAATGCTTAGAGCATCCTGGAAGCACCCATGCTGGAAAGAAACCTTTCTCGTGTTCCGACTGCAACTATTCTTCTTCAAACAAAGCACATTTGAAAGCTCACATGCTTACCCACACAAGAGAAAAACCTTATTCATGTTCCTCTTGCAGTTATTCATGTTCTCGAAATAAACGTTTAAAATCACACATGCTTACCCATACTGGAGAAAAACCCTTTTCATGTTCATTTTGCGGTCATCTATTTTCTCAAAAGGTAAATTTAAAATGTCATTTGCTTACCCACACTGGAGAAAAACCTTTTCCATGTTCCTTCTGCAGCTCTTCAAGTTCTCAAAAGGGAACATTAAAAATTCACATGCTTACCCATACTGGAGAAAAACCATTTTCATGTTCCTTCTGCAGCTATTCAAGTTCCAAAAGGGAACATTAAAAGTTCACATGCTTACCCATACTGGAGAAAAGCATTATTCATGTTCCGACTGCTGTTATTCATTTTCAGAAAAGATAACCTTAAAACAGCATGTGCTTAACCATTCTATGAAAAAACCTTATTCATTTTCGGACTGCAGCTATTCATTTTCGGAAAAGGCAGCTTTCAAGCGTCACATGCGTACCCACTCTGGAAAAAACCTTATTCATGTTACGACTACAACTATTCATTTTCGGATACTGGAACCTTAAATCGTCACATGCTTACTCATACTGGAGAAAAGCCTTTTTCTTGTTACAACTGCAGCTATTCCTAATCTCAAAGGGGAACTTTAAAACGTCACATGCTAACCCATACTGGAGAAAAACCTTAATCATGTCCTTACTGCAACCATTCATGTTTTCTAAAGCAATGGTCCCTAAACTTTTATTGCCGCGAACCGGTCAATATTTGATAATTTTATTGCGGCCCGCTAAGAGTTGATTGTTTAAATTTTAGATTGTTTTGATATTAAACGTTATATCGCCTAAAATGTATAACTTGTACATAACGACTTAAAAATAAATAAATATAATAATAAGCTATCTTTGCGTAAATACGTTACCAGACATCGTGTTCATAAACTCTAAAACTAGAAATTTATATATGTAGTCATCAAGACTTCACAAGCTTAAAAAATAGTTACACACAGAACAACAAATGATTTTCCTCCCAATTTTGCAATATGTGGTGTGCAACTCATATTTAAAGCTTATCTTAAAACTGGTTTTGTAACAGGTTAACTTGTTACCCCGATTATTTGGATGTTGACGATACAAAAACACCTTACTCTATGAGTTTGTTATTGCTAACTTCGGACGGAACAGTGGCGACATCTGGAGGGAGGACAGAAGAGCGGTGACTCGACGGATTTGACGTGTAGCGAGAGGGTGCGGGAAAACCTTGTCTCCGGCTGGCATGGTGGCATCGTAGGATTGGCGTTAGTTTCCTTTATACTGGTTTTCAAATAGTTCATATTTTATTTAATGGTCATGTCATTGAGACTGGCCTTGGCGCCCGACGTACTGGTTAAAGGTTAGTTCTGATAATTATGTTTATACATCGCTGATCCTTATTTCTATTGAAGTGATTTGCATATTTTATTATCACAGGAGATTCCTCTTCAAGGAACCCTGGACCACATCCTGAGTTTCGATGAATAATTATAAATAGATTCATTGAATAGTTAATAGTCTCATGCATGCAAACTGTTTATTTGATTACAATAAATGTTAAACTTGAATTTATGTTTCATTCAGATATCCCTTATTTCATTGATCACATGGTTGTCGCTGGGATTTGAATTGAGTATTTCTACTGCTAAAATATAAAAACTTATAATATGGCAAAATAAATCGTGTAGGTTGGCTACAGCGCAGCTGTTAATATTGTTAAGTTGTCAATACTGCATGTACTCTCTTGTCTATTACTCTCTTGTGTACGTTTCCAATGGTGAATAAAGAGTTAATATTATTACTGCATAATCTGGAGCTTTTCATTTATAACAATCACAGGTTATGGGCCCAGATTCGCTAATCTGTTGATAAAGTTTAAATACGCAAAGTGAAATCAAGCGGGAGTTAATATCAGCGAAAAGTGAGGTTAAGTTGCCGGAACGCGTGCAGAAAATTTTCGTTGAGAAGGATAAAAACCACTGATAAATCTGATCAGGCAGGGCAGGAAGCAAAATGGAAGGAAACGTGATGACTACCAATGCATTGAAGTTGGAAGGGGCAAGGAATTGGAATATTTGGAAGTTTCAAACGACAGTTTTATTGAGAGGACAAGGATGCCTGGACATTGTAGAGGGGTGCACTGTGAAACCTGAAGAGATTATCGCACGAACCACTTGGGAGACAAAGATGCTAAAGCTCAGACGTTACTGGTTACGAGAATGTCGGAAGACGTTATGCTACATATCATATCGTGCATAACTTCGGCTGAAATGTGGAGAAAGCTTCTAAGTGTATATGAACAAAAGTCAGAAACCAGTATTCATATTATCCAACAAAGATTTTTTCAGTATTAATATGATATAAACATCGAAATGTCAGTATTTCTGTCTAAAATTCAAGAGATGCAAAGTCAGCTGAAACAAATGGGCGAGAATGTATCGGATAAATTTATAATAACCAAAGTATTAATGAGCTTGCCAGATGAATATAAACATTTTATATCGGCGTGGGAATCGGCGCCTGACGACAAACAAACATTCGATAATTTAACTAACTAACTAACTAACCATCACGCCGTTTCCCCGCAGGGGGAGGCAGAGAGGACACACCGCCAAACAACTCGGTCTTGGCACAAACTCTTCGCCTCACTCACATTCATACATCGTCTGATAATATAATATAATGGCGATAATTTAATAGCCAGATTATTAATTGAAGAAGAAAGAGTGAAAGAGAGAAGATATGAAATATAAGAAACTTTTTCCTCGTCGGCGTTTGTAGCTAAAAGAAATCTAAAGTGTTACAAATGTGGAAAAGCCGGACATTTTCAAACGCAGTGCAGAAGTAATCGAGACAATGCGAAAAAGTTGAACGAGCAAAAATGCTTTTACTGTGGAAAATTCGGACATTTTAAGGCACAGTGTCGTTTTAAAAAGTCAAAGGAAAATAATCAACGCGCTACTAATAAGAAGACAAGTAATGCGTTTGTAGTGTCGAATTCAGCGTATAAAAATTATGAACAATGAAAGTTTTTAATTGACTCTGGAGCGAGTAAGCACATGTGTTACGACCGCACATTATTTTCATCATTTTCAAGTGTTTCTCAAAAGTCTTTAATTGTTGGCAATGGAGCAATCATTAGTGTTTTGGGTTGCGGACAGATTAAGGTACAAGTCTATAACGGCAGTGAATGGATAAATAAAACAATAAACAATGTTTTGTTTGTTCCGGACCTTAAGTCAAATTTATTCTCTGTAAACCGCGCAGCTGTTCGCGGGTACACTGTTGTGACGAATGACAGTTCGTGTTTATTCTATAAAAATGGCGTTGTTTGTGCGATAGTCAGTCGAGTTGACAGTTCATACTATTTGGATTTTCGTTTCAAATGCGAGGTCGCAAGTGTTGCTAAAACTATGAAAAATGACCTATACGAGTGGCACGAGAAATTAGCACATCAAAACTTTGATTATGTGAAGAAAGCGTTGCAGAAAAATAACATTGAGGTAAAACAAACTGACGTACCCCAATGTGAGAGTTGCTTGAAAGGAAAGATACACCGTCTACCATAAGAGAAGTGAGCATGTCAGCACAAAAACATGTGAAATAACTCATGGCGAAACGTGCGGACCCATGGATGAAAAATCAATTGGCGGTCGAGATATTTTGTCATTCTAAAGGATGACTTTTCTAACTTTAGAAGTGTGTATTTCGTTGAAGCAAAACACGAGTTTAAACGCTGTTTGGAGGATTTTATAAATAAAGCCGAAAATACTACTGGAAACAAAGTCAAGATATTTCGGAGTGACAATGGGCTGGAATTCATAAATAGAGAAGTAAAGGAAATATGTTCTAAGCACGTGATAACCCATCAGACTACTGTGCCCTATACTCCTGAACAAAATGGGAAAGCTGAGAGGGAAAATAGAACTCTAGTTGAAGCGGCACGAACAATGCTACACGCGAAGAATTTACCAAAGAAATTGTGGGCAGAAGTGGTAAATACTGCTGCTTTTGTCTTGAATAGAACGGGGAAAGGAAAAGAAGGAAAATCTCCATACGAAATATGGACAAATAGGAGCTTTGATGTTCATCAACTGAAGGCGTTTGGTTCACCAGTGTATGCACATATCCCGAAAGAGAAAAGAAGGAAATGGGATAAGAAGGGTGAGAAGGGTTTGATGATAGGTTTTGCTGAAAACGTCAAAGGCTATAGAATTTACTTCCCTAAGAAAAATAGCGTAGATGTAAAGAGAGATGTCGTTTTCTTAAGTCAAGAGGAAACAGAAAAAAATGAGGAAAATGAGGTGGTGTCGGATAATGTAAAGAGAGATGTCATTTTCTTACATCAAGAGGAATCAGAAGAAATTAAGGTTGAGTCGGACCTGAATCCTCAAAGTTTGTTGGGGTCAGAAGAAACAGTGGAAGAACAAAAGGTTGCTGAATGTGAGGAAACTCAAGTTACCCAAAATGACAGTCGTACAAGTCTCAGTGAAAACAGTTCTTTATGCGAAAGTTAAAGCCAAACTGAATAAAAAGCAGCATCTAGCGAATCTGAAGAAGACTATAATACAAATAAGATGTTAAAATTCCTGGAAAAAAAATTCGAAGATTTATCGGAACAATTAATGAAATCTTTCAGAGAACAGATCAAGAATGAACTCAGAGAACTTACAAAATCAGCTGAATTCTGTAGTAACAAAATTGACGAATTCGAAGCAAAAAATAAAAACAAAGACATATTGATTAAACAGCTGCAATCGGAAAACAAGGAAATAAAACTGCAAATTAACAAACTAGAACAACTTCACAAACAAAATAACATCGAAATACAGGGAGTTCCATTTAAAGATAATGAAAACATAACAAAAATAGTGAATAACATAATGGAAACTATTAAAGGCGAAACAGAATCTTCAAAAATAACCAATATCTACCGAATCAAAAACAGAAATCCTTTAACAAATACCCAGCCATTGTTGTATCATTTCAAAATAAAGAAATTAGAGACCAAATCATCGACAAAAAAAGAAAATAAGGTTTGTTGTCCACAAAAAACTTTAACTTTCCAGAAGATAACAAAGTATACATTAATGAACAACTGACACCACAAAATAAACACCTACTGTTCCTGGCAAAATCATCAAGACTTGGATACAAATTTATCTGGGCTAAAAATGGACACGTTATGATGAGAAAAGATGAATTAGCCCCAATCATCCAAATAAGACAGCCGGCAGACATTCCCGCAGAATAGAGGATCAAGTAACCACATTGCATGTGTAAATTTTTTCTTTCAACATGTCTGACGAAAATTTTTTGTATGAAAATTATATTTGTAATAATACTAATGAATTAAATAATCACTTTAAAGATATAAACTTTTCAGTTCTTAATATGAAGATAGGAAGCTTAAGAAAGCATTTTGTGTACTTCTCGAAAGTCTAGATTTTACTCCGAGTATTGTAATTTTAACAGAAACACAGATGAAAGAGGTAATCCCCTATAACCTTCCAGGATATGTCACTATTTCATCTGAATGCAAACATACTGGGCACGATGGAATCACTGTTTTTGTGAAAAATTGTCTTAAGAAAACTACCTTCAAAATTTTAGATTTTAAAACAGCTAATGCAATTGAATTAACATTCAAGCACAAAAACTGTAATTATCTGATATTAGCTATATATAGATCACCTTCTTTAAATGAATCACTCTTCACTAACGAACTTAATTCATTTTTTAAAACGGCTAACAGAAATAACTACAATTTTTCAATATTATCTAGAGATATCAATATAAACATTAATGAAAATAACAAAAGAACAAACTGTATAAATGAATACTTAGATTGTTTGTCATATGCAGGATATCAGTCATACATAAGCTCTCCAACAAGAGAAAATTTGAATAACTCCACGACTCTAGACCACATATTTGTCAAAACACACAAACACGTCAAAACTACATCTTCAACTCTACAAACAAACATTACTGACCACTACCCAACATTTTATGGACACAACATCTTAACCGCTAATTTAAAAGAAAACTCTGATAATCTAGAAAAAAATAATATTAACTATGACACATTAAACAATCTACTTCATTGAGAAAAATGGGACAATGTACGATCGACAGCTAACCCACATTCAACATTAGAATTGTTTTATAAAACTCTACAAGATTATATTTCGAAAAGCACATACAAAATTGTTATTAATAAGAGAAAATATAAAAAAATCAAACCTTGGATTACTGTAGGACTAATAGTCTCCATTAAACAAAGAGATAAACTTTACAGAGAGATGTTAAATTATGAAAAAACCTGTCAAAAAAATAACGTAAGAATAATGTCTTTCATGAAAACAAAGTATTTGATGTATAGAAATTTACTCAATAGGTTAATAAGAAGTTGTAAAAAGAAATACTATTGTGAACAAATTGATAATGCAAAAAATGATAACAAAAAACGTGGAATATTATTAATGAAATAATGAACAAAAAAAAGATGGCATCAACTGATGTGAAAGAGATTAAAATAAATAACAATATTATAACTGACAAATCGGCCATTGCAGAAAACTTTAACAACTTCTTCACAAATGTAGTAGATCAAGTACTTGAATCTTCTAATAAAATTGATAGTACAACACCCGTAGACTCATCTTTGCATTTAGTCTCAACTTACGATTCAATTAACTCCTTAGAATATTTTTCACCTATCACGATAAACGAAATTGTGAAACACATTGATAGTCTAAAGTCAACAAATTCTACAGGAATTGATGGTTTATTGGGTAACACACTAAAAAAAATAAATCATATTATCTTAATTCCATTGCTACATATTTTTAATATATCACTAAAAGAGGGACATTTCCCAGAACAATTTAAAATCTCCACCATCATTCCAATTCACAAATCAGGAGAAACGCACATATTAGACAATTACAGACCTATCTCTTTAGTTTCAAACCTCTCAAAAATATTTGAAAAATGTATCAAAAATAGAGTAATGAATTACCTAGAACAAAACAAAATTCTGTCCCAAAATCAATATGGCTTCAGAAGTAAACTAAGCACTGAAGATGCAATATTCGATTTGACAAAAAAATTGTACACATCTGTTGATAAAAATAAAAAAAGTCTAGCTTTATTTTTAGATTTAAGAAAAGCTTTTGATACGGTAAATCACAATACACTTATAAAAAAAATTAGTCAAATAGGTTTCAAAAAAGATACACTAAAAATTCTCACTATCTCAAAGACAGAAAAAAACGAAAATAGGGAATTTTTATAGTACTGAAACGAGGATAAAAAATGGAGTACCACAGGGTACTGTGCTTGGCCCAATCCTGTTTTTAATATATATAAATGATTTATGTAATGTTGTAATCCCTGGTGATATTGTATCTTACGCTGATGATACAGTAATAATTGTAAACGGAAAATCCTGGCTTGAAACTTATTTAAATGCATCAAAATGTATTGCACATGTCTCATCATGGCTAAATAGTAATAGACTCTTCCTAAACTACAATAAAACATTTTACCTACCTTTTTATAAAAACAGTAAAAACAAACCCCCCAATAACCTTAAAATTAGAATTCATAATGCTAACTGTAATCAAGTAATATGCTCATCTTGCTCTGAAATTGGAAAAGTTGAAAAGATAAAATATTTGGGTATATGTATTGATACAAATTTAAATTGGCAATCACAAATAAATAATACCGTTTCTAAATTGAGATATCTTACGTACATATTTTACAGACTTAAAGAAGTATTGAATATTGACAAATTTAAAATGATTTATTATTCTATGGTGCAATCTTCACTCATGTATGGAATAATAGGATGGGGTAGTGCGCTTGATTCTTTTATAAAACCTTTACAAACAACTCAAAATTATACTATCAAAGTTATGTATAATAGAATTAAAACATTTTCGACAGATGCTTTATACAAAGAATCTAAACTATTCAGTATCCGTAAACTATTTATACTGCAAACTATGAAATATATCTTTAAAAACGTAAACAAATTCGAAAAAAATGTAAACAGAATCAACATTAGAAATAATAATGTATTCTATACCCCCCAAATACTCACAAAACAAATGCAAACTCACAGTAGTTTTATTGGACCTCGTACCTTCAATAGTTTACCAAAACATATTCAAGTTGCAACTAAACTTCCGCATTTCATAAAAGAGTTAAAATTATGGCTAAACCATACAGATGTAAAAACTCTATTTATTTAGTTTTATTTCACTTTATGTTTCTAAAAAATCTATATATTTAGTTTTATATCTTTTTTCTCACAAACTTTACACCTATTATTACAATGTATCATTTATTACACTTTACACGTATTTAACCGTACACTATTGTATACACTTTTTGTACAAACTGTTTAAACAATTTTTTTTTTTGCTTTATATACCCCTGTTTGTTTTTTTCTAGGTACTAAATAAAACTTATCTTAACTATATTACCCACGCACAGGCTGCGCCTTAGTGGGTTCCCACATTATTGTTTATGATTTTCAAAATATGTAAATATAAATTGTAAAATATGGGAAAAATAAAGGAATATAAAAAAAAAATACGAGCCATGCAGTGATGAACAATCAGACTTAGATGAAACATTGTTACCTCAAAATGAAAGAAGCAAGCGAGTGAGGAAACCGACAACATTCTATCAATTTCAAAATGTTTTAAGTGAAGCAAATGAGCCAGTGACATACAAAGAAGCTATGGAAAGAAGCGATGCGAATAGGTAGAAAGAGGCAATAATTAGAGAATTACAAACTTTAGAATAGAATAATACTTGCACCCATATGCATAGTCGGTTCCTCGAGACCTCCTCCACTCGACCTTAGTCGAGGTCACCTCAAGGAAATCTTAAAAACTTCTTTGAAATCAGTATGTTCAGTTACGGCTTCACCCTCCAGTGAGGAACCTCCAGTAAGTTGAGTTGAGGTTGAGTGAAGGAATGACGTCATTAAATTTCTTATTATTATGTTGGCAAACTGTAGAGAATATGATACGTTTTAAGATTTTCACGGCCAAAAGTATTTTCGTTATTTGTTTTTGGGGTGTTATGCCGTGCTGCGCTACCTCCTTCTTTAGCCAACGTTTTGGACATCGTTGCAGTGTCCATCATCAGGGCAGATCCGGATGTACTTGATTGGTACATGTGTACAATCTATAGTACCAACGACGCCAGGAAATCCAGCCCGTTGTTAAAATTTTCTTTTAACATCTGACCTCTCGTCTACATTGGGAAATTTAATGTAGTGGCCGATTTTCAATGCAAGTACTTCAGATATTTTAGTGAGTATTCGAGATACCATAGCTTGACTCAGTTTGTGGAGATCTCCACATAAAACCTGCAAACCAAACAAACAAAATCATATAAATTGTTTCATTGTGGTAAAAATAGATTATTAGTAGGTAGATATACATATATTTGCATCACAATACCTAGGTAAATAAATTAAGTTGTACCTAGTCATGTGTACTGACCTGAAAGTTCCCTGTGGCATAAAATCTCACTGCTGTGAGAAGCTGCCACAGAGGCGGTATTGGTAGACCTCGGTTATTGGCACTCTGTGTTAAATTCAAAAGTGGCAAGAGGACATTTATTATTTCATCTTTTCTAAATCGAAATCTTCTTCTGAATCCCACATCATCAAAAATTCCAGCGGATTTTCTGTATCCCGTAAATATCGCTTCATAGGACGATATTGTTACAAATCTTCATAAAGGTAGTTGTTCAGATTTAAACCCAGGACTCAAACCAATTATGAAGTTGAGTTACCATCAAAGGTTGGATTGCTATCCAAGAGTTGTCTGATTTGTTCGCTAGATGTCGATAGAATCATTTCATTTTTTGTCCCTTTCTCACACAACAGACAAGGCAGATATAGATGTACGAAACCTTTATAAAAAGGCTTGTATCAGTAAAATTGACTTACTTCTTTACGAAAACTTGCACTAAGAATTTAAAATACTACTGAACCCTTGTCCGTTGGGTGAGGAAAGTTATTGTCGTCAATTTGTAAATATTCAAATCATAACAATAAAAAATCAAGAACTTAAAGTGAAAACCAAAAAAGTGCTTCATTTATAAAAAACCAGTCTACCCAAAGAAATTCTCCTGAGTGAAGACCTCCAATTTTTTACATTTGGTCCTTCGAGCCGGATGTAAAAATGTAAAAAATTGGAGGTCTTCACTCAGGAGAATTTCTTTGGGTAGACTGGTTTTTTATAAATGAAGCACTTTTTTGGTTTTCACTTTAAGTTCTTGATTTTTTATTGTTATGATTTGAATATTTACAAACTGACGACAATAACTTTCCTCACCCAACGGACAAGGGTTCAGTAGTATTTTAAATTCTTAGTGCAAGTTTTCGTAAAGAAGTAAGTCAATTTTACTGATACAAGCCTTTTTATAAAGGTTTCGTACATCTATATCTGCCTTGTCTGTTGTGTGAGAAAGGGACAAAAAATGAAATGATTCTATCGACATCTAGCGAACAAATCAGACAACTCTTGGATAGCAATCCAACCTTTGATGGTAACTCAACTTCATAATTGGTTTGAGTCCTGGGTTTAAATCTGAACATATTCCGCCCCAAAATGGGCAGATATTTATTTTGAAATATCGAATCCATTTTTCTGCAAACTAAACAAATAACATTATGCAAATCAATTATGAGCCTAAATTAAATATTGACTTTGCTCAAAATCAAATTCAAATTCATTAAATTAATTTTAAAGTTATTCAATAACATAACACACTAAGACAATTCCGAAAAACAAACTACATTTTTTCAAAAACAAACAGAAACCATAACAATAATTACATATAAACATATAATATAGACAGCACAAACATGTCGCGGCAGGTTTCCTGGTCATCCTTCCTTCCTCGGGAAAAAATTAAATACAGATAAATCATCTCTCCTTCCATAGTTCATTGTCACATTTGAATTATTACAATGTCTCTCCAGATATATCTATGCAGTTTGCAATTATAGCCAGCAGGCTATCCTGATTTATAAGCGTTCATTTTTAAGTGTTTTCACCCTTTTTTTTAAATATATGGATCTACAATCCTTTTTTGATTTTATTATTTTATATATCACTCCCTACCACACTCAAGTTTTTATTGGTATCCACCTTTTAACACTGGTTTTTATTTTTAATTTATTATTAATTGTTTTTGTGTTTAATTCGTAGAACTCCATTTTAATTTTTAGAAATTTAATTAAAATTAAATTTGATAATGTTATTATCGAGTTCTGCAAGTTTTTTGGTTAGTGTTTTAGTTACAGCAGCTGTTTCGACTTGTAAGGTCATTTTCAAACTGTGGTGAAGCCACGTACGGACGACTTATTTATAAGATTTTAAATGTCAATTTTTGAAGGTGTCTAAGTTGATTTATTACCGGTTAAACCAATTTGTAGAGACACTAATTGAGATTGAGAGAGTGCTAATGTGGGATTCGGAGTATTTCCCTTTGGTTTGCCTTGCACTAAGTGTAAGGGTTTTTTTTAATTGATTTAGAATGACGTTATTGCTATGACTCATTTAAGTGCATTATATTTTTTAGGTTTGGTAAACATACTAAGTAGTGGGGAATAAATAATTTTCCTTACTTTATTAATTAGCGTTATGTTGGGGTCATTCGTTCGTTTATTGATTTCTAATTGTTCAAGCAAATTTAATCTAAGACCCTTTCGTTCTATATGTAATGGTTTTGGCTGGTTATTTTTAAGTGGAACGTGATTATTCACTAAGAGATGTTCGGCGAATTTTGAAGAGGTGTTTTTATTTTTATAACATCTTATATGTTCTTTGAATCTAGTTGAGAATGCCCTACCTGTTTGTCCGATGTATAACAAAAAAATAGAACAATTTGCATGTCTCGAATTCCTCGGCCCAATATCTTTAAAAATTGCAAAAGAAATTAAAAAATGTGGTTTAAATATAGCTTTTAGAACCAATAATAATATGGGAACAAGCCTTAAAAACTCAAAAAGTAGAAATCCTAAACTCAATAACGGTGGCATATATGAATTAAAATGTGACCACGCCGACTGTAACGCTACGTACATCGGACAAACAGGTAGGGCATTCTCAACTAGATTCAAAGAACATATAAGATGTTATAAAAATAAAAACACCTCTTCAAAATTCGCCGAACATCTCTTAGTGAATAATCACGTTCCACTTAAAAATAACCAGCCAAAACCATTACATATAGAACGAAAGGGTCTTAGATTAAATTTGCTTGAACAATTAGAAATCAATAAACGAACGAATGACCCCAACATAACGCTAATTAATAAAGTAAGGAAAATTATTTATTCCCCACTACTTAGTATGTTTACCAAACCTAAAAAATATAATGCACTTAAATGAGTCATAGCAATAACGTCATTCTAAATCAATTAAAAAAAACCCTTACACTTAGTGCAAGGCAAACCAAAGGGAAATACTCCGAATCCCACATTAGCACTCTCTCAATCTCAATTAGTGTCTCTACAAATTGGTTTAACCGGTAATAAATCAACTTAGACACCTTCAAAAATTGACATTTAAAATCTTATAAATAAGTCGTCCGTACGTGGCTTCACCACAGTTTGAAAATGACCTTACAAGTCGAAACAGCTGCTGTAACTAAAACACTAACCAAAAAACTTGCAGAACTCGATAATAACATTATCAAATTTAATTTAATTTATTATTATTTTCTTATTTTTGTCCTTTTTGGTTACTTTTATGCACCAGTTTTACTGTTATTCACCTTTCACGCACAGGAAATTTTTGATACTGTTCAACGTAAAATTGTTATTGCACTTTTTACTTTGAAAGTACAAATTTTTATATTGTTTTTTCCTTTTTTTTTTTATAAAGCACAAGCTTTTCTTTCTTCTTTTTTCTTTCATTTTGCGCTCACACAGCGTCCGGTCCGTTGGGTGGGGATGTTGACATCTTCAGCTCCTCGTTATCGTCTATTGGCAATAGACACAGCTTTGAAATCGCCCTCTGAGTAGTTCCATGCGATGTTTTGAGAGTTGCCACACGCACCCTCCCGTCAGCTCCTGGATGGACTGCAATTACACGTCCGAGTTTCCACACACATGGTGGTAGGTTGTCTTCCTTCAAGACCACCATATCGCCTGGTTTTAGCTGCGCATTAGGTCCGCTGGTCCACTTCGTTCTGCCTTGGAGCTGAGCCAGGTATTCCAATCGCCACCTCGACCAAAAACATTGTATTAGTAAGGATAACTTTTGATAGTTATTCAGCCTGTTGACTGAAATATTTTGTAGATCTTGTTCTGGAATCGCCGCCAAGCTTTCACCAACAAGAAAGTGACCGGGACTGAGGGAGTTTAGGTCATTTGGATCATTTGACAATGGGGTAAGAGGTCTAGAATTTAAACAAGATTCAATCTGACACAAAACGGTATTAAATTCCTCATATGTTAATAAGGAGTTACCTGCTACTCGTTTCAAATGATATTTCACAGATTTTATCCCGGCTTCCCAAAGGCCTCCAAAGTGCGGCGCCCTTGGCGGAATGTACCCCCATTGAATTGATAGCTTTGATAATGATCTCTCGATTTCATCGCTAGAGCTTGACAAAAAATCATAAATATCCCGTAGCTGATTGTTCGC
Source organism: Limnephilus rhombicus (assembly GCA_929108145.2). Lineage (NCBI taxonomy): Eukaryota > Metazoa > Arthropoda > Insecta > Trichoptera > Limnephilidae > Limnephilus > Limnephilus rhombicus. The sequence goes on along the minus strand of OV815290.1, from coordinate 7,085,555 downwards.
GCCTTTAAAATTAGTAGCATTATCTGAAAATAAATTAATCGGCCTTCCACGGCGTGCGATAAAACGTTTCAAGGCATTTAAAAAACTTTCTGTATTCAAAGACAGTACAAGTTCTAAGTGTATGGCTTTTGACACCATACATACAAATAAACATATATAAGCTTTTACGTTACTAGTTCTTCTGTGGGTACCCGACTTAATCAAAAAAGGTCCACAATAATTGATCCCGCTTATCGTAAAAGGTTTAGATTCCGTTATCCTTTCGGCTGAAAGGTCTGCCATTATTTGCTGCATCGTCTTTGGATTTGATCTATAACATATTATACATTTCCTTATAATCTTTTTCACTAAATTTTTTCCCATTATTGGCCAGAACTTTAATGTGATTATTGCCAATAAGGTTTGAGTACCTGCATGCAAATGTAAATGATGGTAGTTTTTTACAATTAATTCGGTTAAACTATGATGTGGTGGCAGCAAAATTGGATGTTGTTGGTTTATTGACAGTAATTTTCCTTTGGAAAGCCTGCCGCCTACGCGAAGTAAATCATTATGCAAATAAGGATTTAGTGAGTGCAAATTACTACTTTTTAGGACATCCTTGCCCGACTGCAAGGCACGTATCTCCTCCCTGAAGGAATAAGCTTGCGCTCTGGATATTAAAACATTCAAAGATTCATTTAATTCACTTACTTTTAATTGACCATAACGCCTGAGCGATGGGTTCCTACAATTAAATAAAAACCTAAGTAAATAACCTGTTACTCTTTGCAATTTGATTAGAGATGAGTATTTCCTAAAAATGTCCCAATCTTGCGTTACTGATGCCAACACTACAGTTTTTGTTTTCACCTCAGGTGGATCTATGCACGTAGATTCTCCGCATGGCCAACCGGATTCTGTAAGGGTTAGCCAATCGGGTCCGTGCCACCATATGGTGGATGTCAATAATTGAGAAGTCCTACTACCTCTGGATAGTACATCTGCTGCATTGTCCTCTGATTTCACATGCTTCCATTGTGCTGGTCGACTTGATTCTTGAATTTCGCTCACTCTGTTAGCAACAAAGGTGTTCCACCTAGCTGGTTGGTCCCTTATCCAACACAAGACTATCTGAGAATCACACCAGTAAGTAGTAGATACATCTGGCATACCAATAGCTCCCTTCACATAATTAATCAATCTTACTAACAATATAGCTCCACACAATTCTAGTTTAGGTAGAGATGTGCTTTTTAAGGGTGCCACCCTTGATTTAGAAATTATTAGATTGGAGTGGATTCCACCCGAGTCATCGGTGGAGACCATATACACGCAGGCCCCGTAGGCTTTCTGTGATGCGTCACAAAATCCATGCAAATGCAAATTCACATGATTTTGACAAATGATTTTCCTAGGTACCTTTAAATTATTTATCTGCGGCAATTCTTCTATATAAGTTCTCCAAACTTTCAAAATTTCAGGGGGTATATCATCATCCCACTGAGTTTTGCTCTGCCACAAACGTTGCATTAATAGCTTCGCTACTACCGTTACAGGTCCTATCAGACCCAGGGGATCAAAAATGGATGCTATGCAGGATAACATCTGACGTTTGCTTCTAATTGGTTTTGTTATGGGCTCTACAGTATATTTCCAATAATCCTGCTGATTATTCCAAGAAAGACCTAATATCTTTCCTTCCTTTGAGTTATCCTTTATAATCATATCGCTAACCTCCTCCTGATTTGAGCATAGCGACGACAAATTTGACCGCCACTTTCTTAGGTTCATGCCAGCGGATGCTAGAATAGCAGATAGTTGCTTCTTGATTAATAAGCAATCTTCTTCACCAATGTCGCCAGCTATTAAGTCATCCATGTAAAAATTTTCTTTAAGAATTTGACTGACCTTGGGATTTGTGTTTTGATTTTCATTTCCTAGCTGCTCCAAACATCTGGTGGCTAAGAATGATGATGGTCCCAAACCGTAGGTGACTGTATTCAGCTGATAATGTTGAATCTCCTCGCTGGGTGAGTCTCTCCAAAGGATACGTTGTAAGTCTCTATCCTCCGGCTGCACTAATATCTGCCGGTACATTTTTTCTATGTCGGCCGTTAACGCGTACTGATGTTTTCTGAAATTCAATAGATGTGCACATAAATCCTTTTGCAATATCGGCCCAATCATGAGGGCATCATTTAGGGTAATTCCAGTTGAGGATTTAGCCGATCCATCGAATACGACTCTGGTCTTAGTAGTTGTACTAGATTCCTTGATCACCGCATGGTGAGGCAGATAGTAGTGTATTTGATTTGGTGACGGTGGTTCACATTGCGTCATATGACCTAAGTCCTTGTACTCCTGCATAAAATTCTTGTAATCTTTCATTAATTCTGGGTTTGAGGCTAATTTTTTTTCCAAATTATACAATCTCTTCTCCGCCATAGGGAGAGTTTCGCCTAGCTGTTTCGCACAGGGGCGTTGTGGTAAACTTACTATGAAACGGCCTCTGCCATCTCTTTCATGAGTAGCTGTGAAGCTTTCTTCACATGCTCGCTCCTCGTGATTCCTATGTTTAATAGGACTTAGCTCCTCTAATTTCCAAAAATTTTCAATTTGCTTATGTATTAAGTTGAGTGAAAGATTACAAATTTTTACTGGCCTCTTTTCTGAAGTGAAGATGTGTCCCGAAACCAGCCATCCAAATTCGGTTCGTTGCAATATTGGTCCGGAATCTTGAATCTTCATCCGGTCAGAGTGCAGAGTCTCCCAGAAGGTGTCAGCCCCGATCAACATGTCTATCGGGCCGGTTTCATTAAAGTTTGGATCTGCCAATTGCAATCCTTGGGGGATGCCGGTGCCTTTTTTCTGAAATGAGATTTGCGGTAGATTACTGGTCACTTCCGACAATACTAGGCATTCAATCCTCTTTGAATATGGTGAATAATTGGAAGATATTTCCAAATCCACAATGTTTTTAATATGCTGTATTTTATTATGAATTCCGGTAATAGGGATATCAGTTTTTCTAATTTTTAATTGCAATTTAGAAGCGAATTCCTGGCTAATGAAATTAGACTGTGCTCCGGAGTCCAACAAAATTCTAGCTTTAATTGGATTTCCTTTATTATTTCTCACGTTAATCACTGCCGTTGATAATAAAATGAAATTGTTGGATGTTTTCGTTGCATGATTGTTAACAAGAGGTTCTTTTGAAGAAGTATCGCTTTCCTGATGACTTTGCATTTTATCTTCATTTTGTAAATGTAACAAAGTGTTGTGTGAGTTCGCACCACACTTGCGACAATCATATTTACTTTTACAATCTTGAAATTTATGTCCTACCGCCAAACATTTCAGACAAGCCTTCAAACGACGTATTGTTGTCATTCTATCCTTTATTCCTAGATTTAAAAACTTTTGACAATTATAAATTCTATGATTTTGATTACAATTAATACATTTTAAATGTTGCGATGATAACGAAACATAAGTTTCTTTTTTAAAATTAGAAGGAAATCCCTTGGCATGATTCTGTCGCTTGTCGTTTGGTGCTGAGAATTCTAAAACTTGCACTCGTTCGTATAGACATCTCATAAATTCTTCATAAGTGGGGATTTTATTTTTTATTGGATATTGTTCCCAGCGAATTCTGGTTTCGCTATCCAATTTATTTGACAAAATATGAATTAATAATATATCCCAACTTTCAGTGGGTAGATTTAAATTATTTAATGCCTTTAAGTGCAATTGGGCTTCATCTAATAATTTTCGTAATGCCACATGATTTTCTGATTTTATTTCTTGCAATTTAAACAATGCATTTACATGTTTATTTATTATTACCCTGTCATTCTGAAACCTATCCGTGATCATTTCCCACTCAATGAAATAATTATCACGAGTTGTAGGTAAGGACGCAATCAGTCTTGCCGCATCATCATACAAACAAGATTTCAAATAATAGAATTTCTGAATAACATCTAATTCGTCGTTGCTGTCAATTAATGAAATGAATGCATCCCTGAAATGTAACCAATCATGGATTTAAAAGTGTTAATAACAATCAATTTAACAATACTCACTGATCGTTCTGGTGTGGCCCAATCCTAACCACGGTTAAACACTAAAAAACTTGCACTGTCTTTTACTCGAGATAGTTCCTTTTGTTTTAACAAAACACTAGATTGCTATGTATTCAACAACAAGGAAAAAAATTTATTGTTATTATTTTGTTATGAACGTTCGCGACGCGATCTGACTTTAAAGAAGCTGCTTTACCGACTGGAAAAAACACTTCGGAAGCCAAACTAACGCCCAACGATCGCGTTCAGATTGTTTGAATAATCAATTAATACATTTCATGCATTATAATAATTATCCTTCTGTTTTTTGCGGTAGCATAATCATATGACTAGCCACAAAAAACCTTGTTAGTTTCAGTTGCAAATAAATAACGACAGTACTTCGTACTCGTCGCCTGCTCTACCGACAGTATCGAAACATCAACATCAAAAACAAACCAATGAAAACACAAAAACTCCTATCTTTATGTTTTTTGCGACACTATAATCATAGCCAGCCACAAAAAATCTCGCTAATATCAATTGTAACAATAAGCCCGTTGCGATTTTTTATATCAACAACAATAAAATACTAAGGTGGTCTAACCGAATTTGTTTTTTCTATGGGATCAAATGTATAATTAGGATGGTCACTTGCCCGTGTTGTGGATCCGCTTCATCAGAATTCTCCTGGTTTATTGCTGGTTCATGTCTGGCTTTCATTGATTTTTTGATCTGGTTCCCAGGATCGCATTCAGCCGAAAAAATCGTATCCGCTCGTGGGATCATACGGCTCAAAGGATCAAATGTAAAAAATTGGAGGTCTTCACTCAGGAGAATTTCTTTGGGTAGACTGGTTTTTTTATAAATGAAGCACTTTTTTGGTATTCACTTTAAGTTCTTGATTTTTTATTGTTATGATTTGAATATTTACAAACTGACGACAATAACTTTCCTCACCCAACGGACAAGGGTTCAGTAGTATTTTAAATTCTTAGTGCAAGTTTTCGTAAAGAAGTAAGTCAATTTTACTGATACAAGCCTTTTTATAAAGGTTTCGTACATCTATATCTGCCTTGTCTGTTGAGTGAGAAAGGGACAAAAAATGAAATGATTCTATCGACATCTAGCGAACAAATCAGACAACTCTTGGATAGCAATCCAACCTTTGATGGTAACTCAACTTCACAATTGGTTTGAGTCCTGGGTTTAAATCTGAACAGTTATAATGTTATAAATAAAATCATGGAAATTATTCATTATGCTAATAAAATTTGAAATCACCACAGAAATAATGTGGAAAGCGCTGTTAACAAGCTTTGAGGAGATCTCAAGGTAGATCGCGACGTACCTTGAGTTTGACAGTTCATTACTCGACTCGACTGAGGAATTTGCTCAAGTCGAGGATAGTTTTTTCAGTTCTGCATACCGAATTTATCCTTAAGGTTGAGTCGAGTCACAGTCGAGTGGAGGAAATCTCGAGGAACCGACTATGCATATGGGTGTTAGGATTTTTGTAATGCACCAGTACATGAAAAGGTCGTAAGTAGGAAATGGGTTTTTAAGCTTAAAGGAAATGGTAATGAAAAGCAATATAAGGCTAGGCTAGTTGCAAGGGGGTTTGAGCAAAATAGTTATTTTGATTTAAGTGACATTTACGCTCCTGTGGCTAAATTATCAACATTTAGAATTTTTGTGGCAATAGCGACTAAATTAAATTTGCCTATACCTATATCAAATGGACGTAATAGGTGCGTTTTTGTACGGGGATATAGACAAAGAAGTTTATATTAGATTGCCAGAAGGGGCTTATTCTGAAGGAAATAATATTGTAAAGCTAAATAAATCACTTTATGGTTTAAGGAGTTCCCCAAAGTGTTGGAACATAAAATTCAATTCTGTAGTAAATAGAGAGGGTTTTGTTAAGTCTAACTGTGAAATGAGAAAATGTTTATTTTACTTTATGTCGATGATATTTTAATTTTTGGTACAAATGAGAAAGATATTTCTGAATTTAAGGGTATATTATGTAAAGAGTTTAAAATGAAGGACTTGGGGCTAATATCAATTTTCCTAGGTATAAATGTGTTATGTTAAGATCTCTATGATACAACATACAACTATTGTCTATGGTTGATCCGGAAATGGGATCACACTTTGTACTCTCTGTTCAACATGTCAACTAGTATTCCAATAAATGTTATCTCAAATAAATAAATCTTTTAATGTTAATAGCTAACATTATAATATGGTGTCAGAAGTTAAAAAACTTCAAAGTCTCAAGTGTAAAGTTTATTATAAAATAATACGTTACCTGAAATTATAAAGGATTGAACAGATTCTAAGTGATTAAAATAAAATTAAAAATGGCGAGTGTAAACGCCTGTCCGCCAATGAGTTTCGATGGAAATCTATCGCACAACTGGTCAAAGTGGATCTTAAAATTTGAATTATTTTTGCAAGCATGCAATCAAGATACCGCTACAGATTCCAAAAAAGTTGCTCTACTTTTATTCTCAATGGGCGAGAATGCTATCGAAATTTTCAACACATGGACCGATGTCGATAATAAGACAGCAAAATACGCCGTGGTTATTAAGAAGTTTAAGGATTATTTTATGCCGAAAAAACATAAAACAATGGAAAGGTATAAATTTTTCACAAGAAGACAAAGAGAAGATGAAAATTTTCAAGATTTTTTATTGTCACTTCGTAAATACATTGCGTCATGCGAATTTGGAAATATGAAAGACGATATTTTAAAAGATATTTTTATCATTAATATGCACAAAAAACACTTCAGAATTCGAGAAAATCTATTACAACAATCCGATATTGATACCGATAAAGCATTCAATATACAAATCTTCATAAAGGTAGTCAATAAAATCATGGAAATTATTCATTATGCTAATAAAATTTGAAATAACCACAGAAATAATGTGGAAAGCGCTGTTAACAAGCTTTGAGGAGACCTCAAGGTAGATCGCGACGTACTTACCTTGAGTTTGACAGTTCATTACTCGACTCGACTGAGGAATTTGCTCAAGTCGAGGATAGTTTTTTCAGTTCTGCATACCGAATTTATCCTTAAGGTTGAGTCCAGTCACAGTCGAGTGGAGGAAATCTCGAGGAACCGACTATGCATATGCTATGAAATATGAAAGACGATATTTTAAAAGATATTTTTATCATTAATATGCACAAAAAACACTTCAGAATTCGAGAAAATCTATTACAACAATCCGATATTGATACCGATAAGTGAAATACATAATATTCACAGTCGTCGGGATAAATTAAGGAATACGTCAAGAAACCAAAGAAGTCCATCAAGGAATCGATTTGGAAGTCAGTCAAACCAGTACACAAGTCATAATCCAGTCGGAAAGGAAAGGTCATTTCAATTCTCGCAGAGAAGTCATTCAAAAGTACAATCATGTAAACGATGCGCAGAAATTCATCGCACCAGATGTCCGGCAATGAGAGTTAAGTGCCACAAATGTCATTCCTTTGGTCATTTTTCGAAAATGTGCTACAGTAAAATAATAAATTCTAAAAATAATGTAGGATTGTTATTTTCTCAAAATAACAGTGATTTAGATTTTAATATTGGTACAATCAATTTAGACTTGATTAACTCAGATAAATATTGTCAAAATAATTCAATAGATAAGAGTGGTCAACTAATTTTGAATAAAAATAATCAGAAAATCTGTCAAAACAATTCAAATGTAAACAAACAAAGTTATGATTGTTACATGTCAAATTTAAATATTCCAGTCAATGATTTTAAAATCAAGTCAGAGTCTAACAATGTGAATGAGGAATTATTTATAAGTCATATTAATATCCAAAATGTTAATAATTTGCATAATACAAATTGGATAATTGAAATTGTAAAATGCATGCCATAATCGACACAGGAGCGATGGCAAATATGATTTCGTTAGAAAATTTTAATAAATTAAAAATACCTAAGTCATTACTAAAAAACACAAATGCTAAAGTGACAGCATTTGCAGGATTCAATGTACCTATAATTGGAGAATGTAATTTAAAATGTTATTACAATGAAAACAAAAGTCAATTAATAACATTCATAGTATGTAAATTTAAATGTCAAACAATAATTGGTTTAAAGATGTGTGAAAAAATGAATTTAGTTCAAAAAATTTATCAAAATTCTTTTGTGAACTATGAAAATACTGAAAATTTATTAAGGCAATATAACGATGTGTTTCAGGGTCTTGGATGTATACCGTACACATGTCATCTGTCAGTGGATCCGAACGTAATTCCAACAATAGATGCTCAACCCAGAGTTCCTTTCAAACTAATGGACAGACTAAAAGAGGCACTAGATGGAATGGTAAAACAAAACGTTATAGAAAAAATTACAAAACCTACAAAATGGGTGAGTTCGTTAGTCATCATAGAGAAGCGTGATGGTAAATTGAGGTTATGTTTAGATCCCAAAAATTTAAATAAGGCATTACAAAGGTCACATTATCCATTACCAACTTTTGAGGAAATTAGATACAGAGTTCACGGAGCAAAAATTTTTTCTCATCTTGACGCAACATCAGGATATTGGTCAATTCCGTTAGATGAAGAAAGTGCAGAATTGTGTACATTCAATAGCCCATTCGGGAGATATTTTTTCAAACGTTTACCTTTTGGTATTAAAAATTCTTCAGAAATATTTACTAGAGTAATGAGAGAATTATTTGAAAATATTGAAGGAGTAACAATATTTATTGATGATATTTTGATTTTTGGAAAAGATCAAGAGAGTCACGATAAATCTTTAAAACAAGTGTTAGATAAGGCACGGGAAAATAATTTAAAATTTAACATGAGTAAATGTAAATTTAACGTCAAAGAAATTAAATTTCTAGGTCACATATTTTGTGATGAAGGAATAAAAGCTGATTATTCACAAATTAGTGCTATTAGGGAAATGAAGTCACCTAAAGATAAAAAAGAATTACAAAGATTTTTAGGAATGATTAACTATTTAAGTCCATTCATCAAAAATATGTCAGAAAAAACTAATGTATTAAGACAATTATTAAAGAAAAACGTAGAATTTTTGTGGGATGAAAATTACGAAAAGTCGTTCAATGAATTAAAAAATATAATTAGTTCAGAACCAATTTTGACACATTACGATAAAAATAAACCAATTACATTATCTGTTGACTCATCAAAATCGGCAGTAGGTATGGTCATTATGCAAGACAAAAGACCAATAGCATATTCTTCAAAAACACTCACACCAGCACAGACTAGATATGCACAAATAGAAAAAGAATTATATGCTATAGTTTGTGGTTGTTATAAATTTAATCAATATTTATATGGTCAAACCGTATATGTGCAAACTGATCATAAACCATTAATTACTTTATTTAAAAAATCGTTATATGACATACCAGCCAGATTGCAAAGAATGATGCTAGATTTACAAAAATATGATCTCATTGTAGAATATATTCCGGGAAAAAATTTGTACATTGCAGATACATTATCAAGGTCGGCATTGCCAAATACAGAAACATTGATTTTTGAAAGTGATATTAATTTGCATGTTAACACTATAGGTTATAACATGGCAGTAACACCACAAAAATTAGAAGAAATTAAAAAAGCAACTAGGGAGGACATAGCTTTACAAATTTTAATAAAGTATTACTTTGAAGGTTCGCCCACATCCAAAAATAAAATTAATTCTTTAGTTAAACAATATTGGAATATACAATCAGAAATAAATGTGTGTAACGATTTAGTTTTTAAAGGTCATTCTTTGATAATTCCTACAGTTATGATACCAGAAATATTAAAGAAAATGCATGAAGGGCATCAAGGGATTATAAAAAAAAAGAAATTGGCTAGAGATTTTCTATATTGGTCAAATATGAATTCAGATATTAAAAATATGATCGAACAATGTCAAACATGTCTAAAATTTAAACCATCTAATCAACCCGAGTCACTTATATCGCACCCAATATCAAACTACCCTTGGGAACGTATTGGTGTAGATATTTTAACATTTAATAATACTTATTATTTAGTAGTAGTTGATTATTACTCAAATTATATAGAAATTGCGAATATGAATAAGCATTACACAGCAGATGTAGTAGTAAAAAATTTAAAATCAATTTGCAGTCGACATGGAATATCATTAGAATTAGTCAGTGATGGAGGTCCACCATTCAATTCAGTTGCATTCAAATCATTTACGTATGAATGGGATATTTATCATATAACAACGAGTCCGTATCATTCTCAGTCAAACGGACAAGTAGAAAGTTCAGTCAAAATCGTAAAAAATATTTTAAGAAAATGTCAAGAAGATAAAACCGATCCATATTTGTCATTATTACATTATCGTACAACACCAAAAGAGAATCTACCTTCTCCGTCTCAATTATTAATGTCAAGACAACTTCGTTGTAACTTACCGTCTACTAAAAGTCAGTTAAAACCAAAAGTAGTCAAATTTAAAGAATATAAAAAAGAAACAGAAAATCGTCAAAATAAAATGAAAAAATATGCCGATAGAGGTGGTCAGGATTTAAAACCATTAAATATTGGGGATAAAGTAGTTTTTAAAAGAAAACCAGAAAGTCATTGGGAGCCAGCAATAGTAAAAGAGTTGTGGAATAAAAGTCCAAGGTCATACATAATTTTATTTATTTATTTATTTATTTATCTATAATAAAATATATTTACAATGGTTTTATTTGTATGCCTGTCTCACTAGGGTATGCCTGTGTCGAGACAGGAATTGAAACTTCAAATGGAAATAAATATAGAAGAAATAGAATTCATTTAAGATATGATAAGTCAAATGAAAATAATAATAATAATAGTCAAGAAAAAAGTCAACAAGACAGTCAATCATCAGAAGTAATAACTAAAAGTCGGAATACTAGTCAAATGTATTTTCCAAGTTTAGATTTTGCGGTTCCATCTACCTCAAGTCAAGTCATTACCAGATCAGGAAGAGTTGTGAAGATTCCTGACAGATACATGTAAAACTAATTAAAGATGTTTACATAAAATACAATCATATTATATGTTTTAATTTTGTTTATATAAAATGCATAGTCATAAGAAAAAATATTTTATTTTTGTTTATATAATTTCATGCAAATGTAACTGCATTGTCTAACGAAGGAGACTGTTTTTAGTTTGTTAAAAAACATTAAGTAAATATATATCTTAAGTTTTCATTATAATTTTTGTTAAAAATGTCATAATTTAGTATTAAGTAAAAATATCGAAAGATATTTAGAGACAAGAGATGAAAATTCAAATTTATTATGTTAATAAAAAAATAAAAAATATTTTTTTTTTTATAAAACAAAGGGAGATGTTATGTTAAGATCTCTATGATACAACATACAACTATTGTCTATGGTTGATCCGGAAATGGGATCACACTTTATACTCTCTGTTAAACATGTCAACTAGTATTCCAATAAATGTTATCTCAAATAATTAAATCTTTTAATGTTAATAGCTAACATTATAATAAAATGTAAAACAAAATTTGAAAACTGGTATTACAGAATTAGATCAAAGACAATATTTGGAAAATATTTTAAAAATATTTAATATGCAAAATTGTAAGCCTATGTCAACCCCTATGGACCCAAATTTTAACACAAAAATATTTGTAAAAGACAGTATTGATGTAGACAACAGTATTCAGAATTTGTGCAGACAAATGATAGGATGTCTAATGTATGCTGCATCAGGTACCAGGCCTGATTTATGATTTCCGGTGTCTATGTTAAGTAGGTATCAAACCTGTGCTAACAATGAGCTATTAAGTGCATTAAAGAGAGTGTTAAGATATGTAATGTATAGTCTGAATTATAAGTTAATTTATAAATGTAATGATATGATTTTGGAAGGGTATTGCGACGCTGACTGGGGTGGTGATGTCAAGGACAGAAAATCCACTTCCGGATATATTATTTTGATTTATAATTGTCTTGTCGTATGGAGTTCGAAGAAGCAGGCCTCTGTTTCTTTGTCATCCACAGAATCAGAATATGTATCTATGAGCATGACTGCTAGTGAAGTGTCATGGATTATAAATCTGCTAACTGAACTGGATATTAAGTATGTTTGCCTGTAAATATATTTTGTGACAATCAGTCGGCATTAATAAATGCAAATACAGATGCTATAAAGCGATTAAAACATGTAGATATTCGCTACCATTTTGTTAAGGAATTAATTAGAGAAAATAAAATTTGTGTTAGATATATTAAAACAAATATGCAACCAGCAGACATATTAACAAAAGCTTTAAGCAGAGAGTTGATTGTAAAACATTTAAATAAGTGTGGTGTCATGAGCTCAACTGTTATCACATGTTAAAAAAAATGAATTAATTATTATTATTTTAACTGTATTTACATTGAGAAGGGGTGTTATAATATGGCAATGTAAGTCGTGCAGGTTGGCTACAGCGCAGCTGTTAATATTGTTAAGTTGTCAATACTGCATGTACTCTCTTGTCTATTACTCTCTTGTGTACGTTTCCAATGGTGAATAAAGAGTTAATATTTTTACTGCATAATCTGGAGTTTTCATTTATAACAATCACAAAAACAGTTATAGTTTTAATTTAAGAGTGAATCTGTTTGCGGGAACTCGTTTTAATTAAAACAACACCCAGAACATAAAAATGGTTTTCCTCGGAGTCTGTAGCTAGAATTTCTTAACTGCAATAATAATTAAGGATTTAACTGTTGATTATGTTGATTTATTCATACTCAATCCTTGCACTTGTTTATTATATAAGGCTTACAGTACTATTTACATATATACTATTCCGTAATTTAAACAATAATTTATACATATACACTGTTTGAAAATGTACCAGTTTATTGCATAAAATGTTGTCGTTATGTACCTGCTGACAAACTACATAAGTAGTTTAGTGGGCTAAAATGTTAATAAATATTATAAAAAAAAGCATAAAGTGAAGCCGTGTGCGTTTCCCCAAGTTCAAAACTACACCCAGAACTCGTAAATGGTTTTCCTCAGATTGTTGCAGCACGTACGCACAGTACGCAAATTGTTAATACAAATAATTTTATATCCAGCAAAAATCGGCTCGTCTCTTAAATGCACGTTTGGTTTTATTAATTAAAATCAAAAATAAAATTTGTTTAAAGGAAAAATGAAATAATAATTCCAAATAAGATTGTAAAAGTTCACAGTGTAACAGAACATATGAATTGCAGGTAGGATAAAAATGGTGTATTAAGTTATTAACATCTGATGAAATTTATGTAAGACACAGTGGCGTAGCGTGGGCTTCGGCCGCCCGGGGTGGAGGAAAATTTTGCAGCCCCCCCCCCCTCCCTAAATTCGACAGGTACTTCTTTCGCAGATTTTCTAGCGCTGACTGCTAGAAAATCTGCGAAAGGAGTACCTGTCGAAGTTTTTTTTTATGCCGATTTTTATAATCCCATGTGCCGAGTAATCTTCCAATAAAATCATGCTTATAAATTCTACTACAAATTTATGTATAACTGCTCTCAGAAATTGAGAAAGGTATGCCTGTAATAGATTTTCGCATCTTCATCACGCGTACGTATGGAATGCAACTCAAATGCAAAGCTTTACTCGGTACACGATGAATCGGCAACATATTCTTATATTCATAACACAAAACTGGTTTAAATTAAACTAAATATGCGGTGTATTAAAACTACACAAAGAACAAAAAAATGGTTTTTCTTTGATTCTAGCGGCACTTACAATCTGAACACAAAATTGGTTTTAATGAAATCTGTATGTGGTGAATTGAAAGAACATGAAAAGGGTTTTTCTTTGATTCTGCCGCCACTTACATTCAGAAAACAAAACTGGTTTTAATTTAATAAGGGTTTCAAAATGTTAGGTTTTGTACTAAGAATGGCTAAAGATTTCACCAACATTAAAACTTCTGTATACATACATCACTAATACATCTCCTCATTATAACGTACATTCTCAAACAATAGAAAGAGTACAAAAAAAAATTCCCGAGCTTTTTAAATTATAAACTAAAAATACCGAAAGAACAATTAAACTATACCTATATTCTGCGTTTATCTAATTTATTAAAATTGAGTGACAGAAGAACTGCTTTCGATCTATTATTTTTATTTAAAATCTTGCATAATAAAATTAACAGCCCTGAAGTCTTGGCGTTCATAAATTTTAATGTGCCAGCCAGAAACAAAGGTCAGTACTACCGTTTTATTGTGGCAATACTGCGACCTTGTCCTATTTCAATATACCACTTCACAGAATTCAAAACTAAGGCAATATGTTTTCGCACATAGATGTATGGAATGTGTCGCTGAAAAAATATAAGAATGAAATAAAAAATCATTTATCCTCTTTAAGGTAAGTTATTTGCATGTATAATACAAATGTATTTTTTCATTGTTACAATATTGTAATATTTAAATATCGTAGCATTTATTTTCTTTTTGTTATCTGAATATCCACGTATGTCTTTCTCAACTATTTATTTCTGTTTTACAAACTTACTTGAGCTGTATTTTTCATGTTGTTGCTATACACTATGTTATATTATGTAAAAGTCGAAAGGGTTAATATTATAAATAAATAAATAAAATCGTTTTGATATTTCGGGGTAGTTCTCTATCTCAAGCTATCGTTGTACAATAAGAACATACATAGATTTTTTTTTTTTTTGAATTTTTTAAAAATTTATTTTGGTACAGTACATACAATAGATACATAAATATAATGAAAGTATATAAAAAAGAAAAAACTTAATACAATATTTTTAATACAAATATACATATTTTTCTTAAATGTTCTCCCATAATAAGCAAATGCTTGTGTGTACGGGAGGAAGTATTATTTGTTAGGTTATTTTGATATATTTTTTTTTAAAATTTAGTTTATATTAAGAATAAGAGAAACATATGTGTGTATATGTATATATTTTTTTAATTCTTATTTTTTTTTTTAGTTAAGGTTTTCAGTATATTTTTTTAATTGTGTTTTGAAATTTTTGAAACTGTCCTTAAGGGATCTTATATTTTCTGGTAATTTATTAAAGAAATTTGTTTCTAAGTATTTATAGTTTTGTTGACCCAAAGTTTTTTTACAAATGGGAATTGGTAACATGTATTTTTGCCTGAGATTTACTGTGTTTTTGAAGGGTATGGATTTGTTTAGGATATCCTCTTTGTAAACTTGTAAGGTTGAATGATACAGGAAGAGAGTATTTAATTTTCTGACTTTAAATTCTTTGAATATGAGTTCAGATGGATATAGAAAAGGTTTTTTTTAATATTATTTTAATTATTAGTTTTTGCGCAATGTAAAGAGATTGTGTGTGAGTTTTATAGGCGCCACCCCATCCTATTATACCATATGGAGACATTAATCAACGCAGCATATTTTTAAATTACAAGAAAACATCGTTAGTAACACGTTAGCACTTTTTAGAACTTCTTCAGTATTCAAATTGCTTAAAATCGATAATTTACTGTAAAAATTACTCAAAAAGGTTTTATTCGCTGTGGGTAAATATGTATATATACATATATGCGGTTAAATATCCCTTTGTAGCACATAAATAGTTCTAGTCGGGACAAAAAATTAGTTTTTTCCCACTACGGATACACAAGTGATATTTAAGACTTTTCTTTGAAGAACATGAATAGTTGCAGTCAGGACACGAAAAAGGTTTGTTTCCACCTTGAATCAGTGAGTGTGTTTTTAGACGTACATTTTAAAAACATGAATAGTGAATGAAAAAGGTTTTTCTCCTCTATAGGTATATAGGTGATGTTTTATTTTTTCTTTTTTAGAACATGAATAGTTGCCGGGAAATACAAAAGGTTTTTATCCATGTGTGAAAACATGTGAATTTTTAGATTTATCTTTGAAGTATATGCATAATTACACTCAGAACATGAAAAAGGTTTTTCTCCGCTGTAAATCACGCTGTGAATTTTTAAATTTCCGTGAAACTTGAATAACTGCATTCGGGATATGAAAAAGGTTTTTGTCCAATGTGGCTAAACATGTGAGTTTGTAGAAACTCTTTTGTAGCGCATGGATAATTGTAGTCGGGACATGAAAAAGGATTTTCACCACTGTGAGTCAGCAAGTGCCGTTTTAGTTTTTTTCTAGAAGAATAGTTGCAGTCAGAATACGAAAAGGTTTTTACTCCACTGAAGAGAATTACCTTTCTCAGGCCTCCTGGGTGGAGCTAAAGTAAAAAGAAAGTATGTGGAAAAAAGTATCAGATATGGAAAGATTGACGAGAATAGTAAGTTGTGAATAAAAGTATCAAGGTCTGTATATTACATCTGACGTGATTGCCTGTCCCACTTACTTTGTCCCGGTGACTAGCTATCACTGAACAGTGGGTTCGAGGAGTGGGCTATTATTAGAATCAGTTCCTTTTAGATTTATAAAATCGTCACCAACAATAACCAGGCGAAGCCCAACCAAAAGCCGCCCACAAGGCCCAGCAGCAAAAACCTGCGGAGCGGGTTTCTACCTGCTGGTGTAGATAAATTATTGGTTTGACCGTGTTAAATTGTTAAGATCCGGAAGGAATACAAGGACGATAATAATTTCCAGATTTTTTATAGCGCCGTATAGTGATAAAATCACGTCAAGTGCACTTGGTGGATAGGATTGAAATGTATGCTTATTTGATTAGGCCCTAATCATTAGGGCATTAGGGCATCAAAAAGAGATTAAACGAGGCGATAAAATTTCTGGAAAAAGTCAAAGAAGTCATGGTATGATCAAATAAACCAAATACTTCAGTTGGACCACGCCAAGAGACGGAAAAACAGAACTGTACAAACCAATCATTTTAAGGAGCGCACGTTTGAAAGTATCTCTTACCCCGCAGTAGTCTTTCGATACTGTGCACCGCAACGCAACCATGAGACGATTTATGAATGCTTTATATATTATAAAGTAGCTCAAATGCTTTAAATTTTTTCCACGAAATTTTCAACATTTTGATTCAATTAATCTATATTACCTAATCTAATATCTTAGCCCGAACCCGTTCTTTGACATTTTTTTAAATGTACATTAGTACAATTTTTTTTTCTAACGGATAACAGTTTTTCGATCATTTTTTATTTATTTTTTTTAAATTTTTATTTTATTTTTTATTTTAGCATATAAAATATAATGTACATTTAGATGATGTAATAATTTGCGTACATGTTCATGTTCAAATATCTTAATTAATACCACTCTTCCATGGAAGCATTAGCTTGTGTCTGGAAGAGTAGTGTACATTTTTTAAATGCTATATTATATCATAAGTTCTTAAATTACAATGTGAATGTAAAAAAAAAACAATAAGTTGTAAGTTCGGTGTTATGTAATTATAAGTATTTATCAACTATCAAACAATTTTATTATTTGGATAATGTATCTAGAATTATTGTAATTAGTTGTTAAAAACAATACAAAATTTAACTTATTTGAAGAATGGAGTATCACTAGGAAACTGAGTTGTAAGTTATTCTTGAGATTAGATTAGTCGGAAACATTTTTTTTTTTGAAATTATCTTCAAAATATTTTTTAACACTTTTTATTAATTGGATTTTATCATTAATTTTTCTAATTTCATCCGGTAGTCGGTTGAAAATAGGTCTTCCTTGATAAGTATAAAAATTTTGTGTAAAAAGGAAGTGCTTAATTTTGGGCATGAAAAAATATATTTATGTCTTGTACGGTTTCCAGTTATAAATTGATACTTTTCTTTTCCTTTTATAATTTGAATCAATGCATTTCTATTGTACAGATCTTTGAATGAAGTTACTTGGAATTCCTTAAATAATTGATCCGTTGGGTAGTCAAAAGGTTTTTTTTAATATAATTTTAATTATTAGCCTCTGCACAACTTCAATTGGGGAAAGATTAGTTTTGTATGCGGATCCCCAGCTAATGATAGCATATTGTAAAGTTGATTGAACCAAAGCGTAATATATTAGATATAAGTTTTTTACAGATAAAAATTTCTGATTCTTAAAAATATATAAATATATTTTCTAATTTTTTTTACAACTTGACAAATTTGTTCCTTTCATTTCAAATTTTTATCGATAATAACTCCTAAATATTTGATTGTGTTCGTTTTTTTTAATATTGTGCAGTTTGGGATACAATAACTTTTACAATGTGTTTTAGAATTATCATGGATGATGATGTCAATGTTTTTAGGGGTATCATTTTTGTGTATTGCAAATGGAATTACAAATGTTTTATCACTATTTAGTGATAGTAAATTTACGTCGAAGAAATTCTTTAAAATATTTATGTCTTCGGTGGCTTTAAATGTTACTTTTTCCCAAGTTTTATCGCTAATTATTAGTATCGTATCATCGGCATATGAAGTAATTTGGCCATGTAGTGGTTGAAAACAAAATGTCATTAACATATATGGTGAAAAGGATTGGTCCGATTACTGTACCTTGCGGGATTCCAAAGTCTGATATTTCTTTATCGCTATTAATTTGATTTATTTTTACGACTTGCGGTCGATTTTTTAGGTAGTTCGAAATCCATTTAATCACATTGTCTTTTATACCTACATTGTTCAGTTTTTTTAGTAGAATCTCATGGGATATACTATCAAAGGCTTTTCTGAGATCAATAAATATACCGGCACATTTTTCACCTTTATCCAATGATTCGTTGATGTATGAGGTTACATTAGCAATAGCATAGTGACTTTATAAAACCAAACTGGTTTTTGTGAAGAATTTGATTACTTTCTAGGAAAGTGACCAATTGGTTTTTCACAATTTTTTCAAAAATCTTTCCAATGTTTGAGATTAGACAAATTGGACGATAGTTACTTACTTGTTGTGGATCTCCAGATTTATAAATAGGTGAAATAATTGTATTTTATTGTTTGTTGGAAATATTCCTTCTGTTAAACTTAAATTTATCAAATGAGTAATTGGTTTTACCAAATGAATTTTCATAGATTTTAGAAAATGTACTGTAATAAGGTCAAATTCGGGAGATGAACCTCCTTTCATGCCTTCTATTATTTTTCAAATTTCACTTTCTGAGGTTTTTTCAAATTTTGATAAATTATTTTGATTGTGTACATTTTCAATCGTTTGTGTTTTCGTGTTAAAAGATTTATTGATATTTTTCGCAAGATTTTTTCCTACATTAGCAAAAAAAGAATTAAAGATAAGTTTTAAGATTTTCACGGCCAAAAGCATTTTCGTTATTTGTTTTTGGGGTGTTATGCCGTGTTGCGCTACCTCCTTCTTTAGCCAACGTTTCGGACATCGTTGCAGTGTCCATCATCAGGGCAGATCCGGCAGATCCGGTAGACCCAGATGGACACTGCAACGATGTCTGAAACGTTGGCTAAAGAAGGAGGTAGCGCAACACGGCATAACACCCCAAAAACAAATAACGAAAAAGAATTAAAGATGTTTGCACATTGTTTAGGTTGAATATTAGCATCTATGATTTTATTTTCATGTTCAATGAATTTAATTTTTAGTGTTTTTTTTAGTGTTATCCATGGCTAAGTTGACTGTTTTCCATATTTGTTTATTGTTATTGTCTGTAGAAATTATTTTATTTTTGAAATAGTCGTTTTTATTTTTTTTATACAGTTTGTTAATTTATTTTTAAATTTTTTGTAAATAGTGCATGCTTTTTCATTTAGAGGATTTTTCAATGCTGTTTTATAAAGTTTTTCTTTGTTTCTAATTGATATTATAAGTCCTTGTGTTATCCAAGGCTTTCAAATTCTTAGTTTTGATTTAATGTGGACTGTAGTTTCAGTAGTTGAATTTTTTATGTGTTGAGATAGTATATTTTCAAAGTTTTTTGAGCAAGTTTCGGTATCATAACTATTTAACACGTTGTTCCATTGTTCATTTCTTAGTTTGTTGGATAAAATAGTCATATTTGTGTAGGATTTTGTCTTTGTTAGATTAAATTTTTTAGGTTTAATTTTGTTATCGTAGTATGCATGCATGGTGGTCAGTTATATTCGTTTTCCAAACAAATGATTTCATTTTGTCGATATCTTTATTATTTATATTAGTCCATATGTGGTCTAAACAAGATGGAGTGTGATTTTTTTTTCTCTCATATTTTTATTAATACACGATATGAAGTTAAATTCAGTCATACAGTTAATATATTCATTTTTAAAATTATTTTCTACGTTTTCATTAACGTTAATATTGAAGTCTCCTGCAATAAAGCAAAGTTTATTACTAAATTTTGACAGTATGTGTTTAAAGTCATTTATAAATGACGAGATATTCGAACCGTGTGTTCTGTAAACAGCTATTAGGTAGTTTGTTTTGTCGAGTTTTAATTGTATTTCAATACAGTTTACTAGATGTATAGGATGTTCAGTTATTTTGACAATACTAAATTTATCGTGAATTAATATGAAGAGACCACTATTATTATTTATGTTTATTTTGGTTATAACATAATTATATTCTGGTAAATGATAAGTGGGTGATTCGTCATTTGTAAAAGTTTCTTATAATATTATAATGTCAGGTTTTTTATTTAGATTGTTTAATTTTAGAATTAATTCATCCCAATTTCGTTCCACACTTCGTATGTTAATATGAAAACATTATTGAGATTCTTTGAGATTATGTCATTACATGAATCGGTGTGTACACACTCATATTCTTGTATTTTAAAATTATCTTCTAATTCATTAGCTATGAAGTCATCCATTTAATAAAAATATTAATGCGATATTGATTTCTTTTAAATATATAGAGTATTTTCAAAGTAGAGTGTGACATAGGGTTAGTAATAAGAATACAGATTTTATAATGTGTAAATTGTTGAAGAATATTCCATTTTTTTAATGTATGGATCATAAAATTATTCATTTTTATATCTTTTGGATATTCATATGTACATTTATAAGACATTGAGAAAAAAACATGGGATACTTTTAAAAACAATAGGATACTTTTAAAAACAATAGGATACTTTTAAAACACATAGGATATTTTTGTAAAAAACATAGGATACTTTTAAAAACATCTCTTAAATTAATATTCATTCTTCTATTTTGTAAATGCAAGTAATTTTTTGTAATATTTACAATTGGTTTGAACAAGAAAAATATATTTTATTTTTTTAACACCAATATCGAATGTGTCTTAAGTACAATATATAAAGTAGAAAGTATTTGTGAATTTAGTAAGTGTATGTTTAGTTGATAACAATCGGTGATTTGGTGCATTCTTCGTTTGGTAATGATTTTAAAATAATGAGGATTGTATGCAGTCGATATAATATTAAGGTATACGTAGATAATGCAAAAATTAAGCAAACAACATTTTAGACAACATATTGATTTTGACATTATTGTATTGTTGAGTGTAATTGTAGGAGAAAAAAAAAATATTTTAGGAGAAAAAGTGTTCTTCGAGTTATACATATTAACAACAGTAATAAAAATTATTAACAACTCTCAATATAAAATACAAATTTATCTCAGATTTACAGTAGAAAAAAATATTCATAGAACGTCCTTTAACAGTTGTATTTGACATGGTCAAATATTTTCGTAATAATAGTAAGATGTATGTAATGTATGTAGCAATAATATTTATTTTAGTTTGCATGTTAAAATTATTTATGCAGTGTAAATATATAATGCGGGTAATTAGTACGTGAATAGTACGTGAATAGTTACTTATGTATCATACTTCTACTTATTTTACGAAAAATCGACTTTGTCTTGAGCGATTCTAAGCATTTTAGCACGATATAGACATTTAATGCTGGATGCATTGTGATTAGTGTCATAACTTAGTTTGTAGTTTTTGTTTTGAAAAGAACAATTATTACATATAGGATCGGAGTTCTTGTTGGTACATTGTTGAAAGTTGTGGTTCCCAGAGCAATGGCTGCATGTAGCCGCATTTGTTTTATCCAGACATCGGAGCGAAGTGTGACCGAATCGAAGGCAATGGAAACATTGCGTCAATACTTTGCTGTCCTCCACCTAAGCTACGCGAGTGTCCGTTTGTCGGTTTAAATCCGACATATTTCGCACCCGCCAGGCATGCGTGGTTGGAGTTTACGTCATACCCTTGTACACCCGCAAAGGTGGCGGCGTTTAAGGCCAATGGGTTAAAGCTCCTTTTTGAGAATGTTTTTGAGAACGAGAAGTTGCGGACTGAACATTAATAAGGTATTTCTCCGGCATGGAAGCGCAAGTCTGCTTGAGTAGGAATAGTTACAATAGGAACATGAATAAGGATTTTTCCCAGTATATGTCTAATCATGTGAATTTTCAAACGACCCTTATGAGAACACGAATAGTTGCAGATGGAACATGAATAAGGAATTTCTCCAGTATGGATGCGCAAATGCTGTGCTAACACTGACTTGTTATAGCAAGAGTAGTTACAATAGGAACATGAATAATGGTTTTCCCCAGTATGTCTAAGCATGTGCCTTTTCAAACTTCCCTTATGAGAACACGAATAGTTGCAGACGGAACATGAATAAGGTTTTTCCCCAGTATGTGTAAGCATGTGAGTTTTAAAACTTCCCCCATGGGAACACGAGTAGTTGCAGAGGGTACATGAATAAGGTTTTTCTCCAGTATGGATGCGCAAGTGCTGTGCTAACGTTGACTTTCTTGAGCAGGAGTAGTTACAATAGGAACATGAATAAGGTTTTCCTCCAGGATGGGTCTTCAGATCCTTTACAAAATCTGAAAAAGATTTCGGATAATACGAGTCCTTTAAAAGTTCATATCTTATATGCAAACATAAAATCAGTAAAATGAAATCTAAAGGATAAAAAATGACTGTCTGGAATGAGTACCTGCTGTCTGGGCAATATATTCGGATTGCTTCAAGCATTCCTTTTTAACATCCGGCACGTCTATGTCTATTTCAGTATATGGAATCATCCTTCCATTTTGTTCTCTAATTCCTGGTTCTGCCTTGGTGGGAACTGTCTGCCCTCTAATGCTATCTGTAATATTAAAACAAGCAATCATCAACATGCTGAGTCATACTATTTTAAACATTTCCCGAAAAAATACATGTAAGTATTTAATTATAAACAACCTATTAGGGGCTTTAATTTGGGAATACATAGTAAACAAAATATATGGTATAATATACAACTGAACTATCGGAGTAATAATCTTTTGAAGGTACTTATATAGTGATAAATTAAAGAGTTGATTGAAGACCAACTTTTTTTTTTTTTTTTTTACTTGAGCTCCAAACAGGAGGCCCGGAGGAAAACAATTTCCCTTAGGGCCTATGTCATCATTATGGATGCTTTGTGGATGGTTTTTTTTAAGGAAAGAAAGGAAAGGAGAGTTTTGGGAAGGAAAAGGGCTTAAGGGGTGGGTGGGAATCTAGGGTTCAGTGTGTCCTGGTCATCCACCTCCAAGACCTATACAAACCTCACCCCATGAACCCGGGCACCCCTGCTAAATCACCAAACGTAGCGAACCACTTGGGATGACCTATGGCAGAGGTGTTGGTTATCCAATAAAGGTTCCCGGGGCAGCGGTACCCATTCCCGCCTCCCAAATTGAGATTATTATTTCTATCCATTAGTATTCTGGACCAAGAGGAATACATAACGACTTAAAAGATGTCAAAGTTTTGCTTTTCGCCGATTATATTAAATGAGCTGGGGTACCGGGCTTTGCTCAGGACAACATTAAAAAAAGCTCACAGCGAATCACCTCAGATTTTTTCAACGAACTGTCGTAATTTCTTGAGCGAGTTGTAGGACGTAAATCTAATGAATGGTTTGACGAAGAATGTCGAAGCCAGAAGAGATCAATAGGTAAATTGGAGAGGTCCTACAGACGCTCAGTAGTTACATCACGGGACGATTGGATACGGGCTCAAAAAGAGTATTCGTTATTAATTCGCTCGAACAGATCTGAATATTGGACAAGTAGGATGGATTCAGAGCGTCATAACCCAAGAAGTCTGTGAAATTCGATTAAGACAGTCGTTGCCAATGTAGGTAGGTGCACAAAATACAATCGACATAGCTCCGGAAATCTTCTCATTTTTTTTTTCTTGACAAAATGAAGTCAATACGCGCCCCAACGGACTCCACCCAACAACCATCTTTCACCAAGCAATAGCGGAAACTTTTTTGCCTTCAAACCTATAACCCAAGAGGAAGTAAGGAAATTAATAATTACTTGACCGAACAAGCAGTGTTCACAGTGGCTAGCTAGCATGGGTCAAACGGAAAACGTGGTGTCACCCCCCCTCCCATTAAATTTTACTTTGAGTAATTTAAAATGCAAATTTCGACCTCCTTAAATATAAAAACATTACTAGCTAGTCAAATGTGTAAACAAAACAAGAAAATTTTTTGTAAATCCTGACCGACTGAGCCATAGAGCTACAAATAACAGAGTTCCGAGTGGAGTCTTCAATTCTAATATGCTGCAAAATTCCGAAGAAAATCATTTGCTGGCATGAAAACATCATTTTAACGACCCATTTTTTATTTATGTTTATTTAGGAAGCATACAGTTGTGTATAAAGTAGTTGTACATAAAATAGTGAACATAATTTAAACCAGTTAAGTTCCGTTTATAATATTTAGTTGTTAATGGTTAATTATTATGTGATTATGAATCAAGTGGTTAATAAACAATTATAGTAGGTATATGGTGTGAGCAATTTGTAAAAAATTATCAAAAAGTTGAAAATAATCAATACAGAAATAATAGTTTCCAGTAGTTGTTTAAAATAATAGTACAAAGTGTTAAGTAAAAACTTATTAAAAAGAAAATAATAAACAAGAAATAATAGTTTTCATTTAAGTACATTGTACGGTTGGTTTGATTTTAAATGATTTAAGGATACAATGGAAAATGTCAATATCTCTAAGGGCATTATAAGTTTGGCAGATACGCCCGAGCAAGGAGTTTTGTGCGTATTTCGATTTAAAATGTTGTATATGAAATAAGGTTTTTCGATCTGGTATTGCGTTCAAGGTAACGAAATGCAATTTTTTCAAACAAGGCTGGCGAGTCAATGAGGCAGTTCACAATTTTGAACAGAAACAGTACATATAAAATTATCCTCCTTTTGTAAAGAGCAATAGGATTACCCTGATGATTTTGAAAACGATACGACAGGTGTTTCAAAATTTTTTTTTGAATGTTTTCAATTCGGTTAATATACATAAGTTTGATATTGAGGATTCCAAACGACAGACGCAAATTCGAGATGAGATCTTACATATGCCATATATAGTAGTTCAAGTGTAAAATGTTTATCGAATGGTTTTGTGACGCGAAGAATGAAGCCCAGTTGTTTGTAGGCCTTTTCTAAGATGTGTTCATTATGATCTTTAAATAGTAATTTAGAGTCAAGTAAGACTCCAAGGTCTCTGATTTTTTTCTAATCGTTGAAGGGGATCATGGTTTAGATGGTAAGTGTAGCTGATTGGGTGACGTTTACGTGAAAATGTTATCGCATTACATTTATTTATGTTTAGAAATAATTGGTTTTCTTTGCAATATTCATTAATTCTGTTGATGTCTTCTTGTAATTTAATGCAATCATCTGCTGAGTATTTTTATATCATTTAAATATTTTCATATCATCAGCGTAGAGAATGAAATCAGAATGAGTGATGACATGTTTGATGTCATTGAGATACAAAGTAAAGAGCAGGGGTCCTAAATGAGAACCTTGCGGTACCCCCGAGGGAATGGTGACATGTAACCTTTAGGGCAACAGCTTGACTTCTATTTTTAATGTAAGATGAAAACCATCTGAGAAGATATCCACTTATACCAATTGTTTCGAGTTTGTTTAAGAGTGTATCATGAATCATGATGATTATCCTTCAGCAAAATTTAGATAGACTTGCTAGCTGGTGTGAAATAAATAAATTATTCCTAAACGTAAAAAAATGTTTCCACATGTGTTTTTACCGTTCACGAATTCCAATATCTACATCGTATTTAATTAACAATAATAAAATTGCATTAGTACCATTTATCAAAGACCTTGGTGTTATTTTTGACCGGAAACTTACATTTGATCGTCACTGTGAAACAATTTCCAATAAGGCCATGCAAATTCTAGGTTTTGTAATACGTAACACAAGGACTTTTCAAAACATTGAGTCAATTAAGCTACTTTATTGCTCT
Organism: Limnephilus rhombicus; assembly: GCA_929108145.2. Classification (NCBI taxonomy): domain Eukaryota; kingdom Metazoa; phylum Arthropoda; class Insecta; order Trichoptera; family Limnephilidae; genus Limnephilus; species Limnephilus rhombicus. Next base: position 7,059,274 of record OV815290.1, on the reverse strand, counting down.
CTTGTAAGATCGCAGCTGGAATATGCATCTCCTGCATGGTCTCCGATTTATACCTGTAACTTACACTGTTTGGAGAGAGTACAAAGAAAATTTCTTCGATACGTTCAATTCAAATTGAGACAGCCTGTAATTGAAATCCGCTATAATGCATTAATGTCTGATCTAAACCTACCACTACTTTCTACCCGGCGTACTATTAATGACATTCTTATACTTTTTAAATTACGGAACAATCTTATAGACTGCCTTCAAATGTTAAGTGTTATAAACTCGACTCCACCACCTTTTCCACAGTGACAATCATAGCACTAACTATTCCTATCATTCACCGCTAGTGCGTTTTCACCGAACTGCCAATACGTATGCAGACCTTTTCGATATTTTCAAAACCTCACCGTCTTGCATCAAAGCAAAAATAATTAGTTATTTATGTAACTGATATGTTTGTAAAATGATAAATATTTGTTGTACTAATATGCATCGTATGTATGTATCGTATGTTATTCTATATATATAATGTTTGTAAATGTTCGATACACTTGTATTATGTATGTAATAGCCCTATGTACGGGCGTTTAAATAATAAATAAATAAATGATTAACTTTGTCGAAAGCCTTAGAAAAATCAGTATAGATAGAGTCAACATGTTTCTTTTTATCTATAGAATTAAGAACAAAATCGGTGAACTGCCCCAAGTTCAACAGATTTGCCTTGAAAGAAACCGTGTTGTTGGGGATTTATAATTGTGTTTTTACATAAATTAAAGAGTTGGTGATAAACGATTTTTTCCGTGATTTTACTTAAAATGTATAGTTTTGATATAGGCCTGTAATTCTCAATATTGTGTTTGTCCCCCTTTTTAAAAACAGGTGTAACAAAAGCTTTTTTCTAAATAGTTGGAAATACGCCTCCTTTGATAGAAAGTGTTAATTAATATTAAGTTAAAACCAGTTTTGTGTTCAGAGTGTAACGATAAAATTTCAATTGTGAAATAGTAAAGGTGTAAGTCCTCATCTTTAATTATTAATGCACACAGTACACCAAATTGGTATTCCTTCGATCTTTGCAGCATATATTCTGCAAATTTCAAATCTTGCACGTGGAACACGAAAATGGTTTCCTTTGAAATTTCATTTGTAACTCTGTTCATCTGCGGACCCATTTCGAAGGAAACCATTCCCGAGTTTTTATTGCAAGATATTTCCCGAGTTGCAAGATATGACAGTTTCAGACTGTGTGCTGCAAATATCGGAGGAAAACCATTTTCATGTTATGGGTGTAGTTTAAATTAAAACGAGTTACCGAATACAGATTCAATCTTAAAACCAGTGTTGAGATGTGCTTAAATTTGATTTGCACACCGTACGCTCCAAAATTCGAAAGAAAACCATTTGCTTGTTCCGTGCGTAACTTTTATTCAAGCTTTTGGATTCTCACACAGACTGACTCTTAACTTAAATCTGGAAAAATGTGAGATTAGTAAAGGCCGGGTCAACGAATGAATACACCGTCAAGACGCCATACTCACGTAACGTCGCTAATCAAAAAACTTTTATTTTTCAAAATTAGGAATAAAGCAAAAATTTGATTTAAGGATTACTAGTTTATCGATTATGCTTATACATATAATTAAATTATTAAAAATATACACTATCTTTATTTTTAGTAACTCAAACGAGATTTTGGATAATAACCAACCTAATATTAGATAACATAATTTAGGTATTATGATTTACAGCGCTAGTAATGCGAAGGTGATCTCTTATCCAAAGAATCGACAACTGATCGAAGTCTGAGGGTGCTCTTACATTTGGTAGGCGAATTACCTTAGTTTGCGAAACTACGCCATTGTATAATCGTTTGGTGTAAATACTGTCGGCAGTTGACTTGGTAATCGGTGTAAATAGCGCTGCGTCAATAAATTCAAAACGCATATTTCGAATTCATAAAAACGTTTTATAAAAACCTCCAAATTACTTATTATTCCTTGTATTTATTCATGTACACAAAACAATATCATACAGAAAAAAAAACAAACAGATGATTGATCATTTTTCTTCAATCAGTTATCGATCGATTCTGGTATAGTTGCATTCAAGTTTTGTGTCTATTAGAAAAGTAAACTATCAAATCCACTTACCTTGTTTTTTTTAAATGATCTTTCAGCACTAATCAAAACGCTAATAGAATAACAACTTTTTCACTAATTCAAGTAAGTCAATAGATAACAATTCACTTCACGAGTTTACGTTTACAATAAAAATAACATTACGAAATTAGAATGACACAAGGAATATTTCAGGGAAATCCCCGACTGAGGAACACTTCCGAGTGTCATCCCCCCCTCGGGTGGCACAGCGTTCACTTGACCCCATTCCAACGTGGTTACTAAAGAAGTGTTGCAAGGAAATATCTTCCTTTCTACTTTATCTTTTCAATAAGTAACTCAGCATGGGTGATTTCCCAAAACCCCTTAAATCAGCTGTTGTGACTTCACTAATAAAAAAACCACAATTGGACGCTGAAGATCTCTCAAATTACAGACCCGCTTCAAATCTTCCATTAATATCGAAAATCTTAGAAAAAATCACTGCCTCACAGATAAAATGTCACTTAAATTCAAATGAATTGCTGCCTAAATACCAATCTGCATAAGGAAGGAAACTGGATTACTACGTGTTTTGTCAGACAAAACGCTTGCTATCGAGTCGGGAAAACTGGCACTCCTTTCAGTCTTAGATATGAGTATCGCTTTTGACACGATCGGCCATGATTTTCTTACTAAACGATTAGAAGAATCCATTGGTTTAAATCGCGGCGTTATGAGCTGGATGATATCGGCAACCGTTTACAAGCCGTAAAGGTCGGGAAAAACCAAACAAAATATGCAACCCTTTCATCTGAAGTACACCAGGGGTCTGTTCTGAGCCCACTTCTCTTCATCCTCTTTCCAAATGATGTCGCTAAAATAATCGAATCGTTTTTCTGTTATATTCTCATCATAGAATCCCGTTTGACTTCAGGATCGAGCTTGGAAGAACATTGGAGGAAAACACTGGCTCCCATAACCCAGATTTTTTATTTTATTTTCTTCTTATTACCATATTTTATAAATATCTATGTGTTTTATGTATGTACTTACACACTATATAGGACGTGTGGGATTGCACTCACCTCCCCACATTCTGGAATAAAGACCTTTATTATTATTTATTTATTTGGCCTTCTATCTCACTGCTACACTGATGACCAACAAGTTTACTTTTACTGCCTACCAAAGGAAGTAAAAGGTATAAAAGCTCACATAATTGTGTGTATGGAAGCAATCACACGCTGGATGACCTTAAAAAGATTGAAATTGAATCCGTGAAAGACTGAGTTTCTCTGGACCGCCACAAGGAGACGTCAGCATAGCATTGATAATTCCCAACAACCATTAAGGAAGCGACATCACTCCAAAGAAATGTATAAAACTACTGGGTGTCAATCTTGAGGCTGATTCTTCCATTAAAACTCAAGTGAACCGAACCGTAAGCACGAGGTTCTTTCAATGAAGGCAAATTAAAGCAGCAAGGAGAAACCTGCCAATAGAGGCGACAAAATTACTAGTCGATTCGTATGTTGTTTCACGTCTTTTTTTTTTTTTTTTTTACAGTGAATACCGCACAAGAATCTCAACTGCTCCCGTCTGGAGCCAGTGAGATTATGGCATCCCCAATTGGGGTATGTTGTGAGGCTGAGGGTAGTGGTGAGGGGAAGGAGGTGAGGAAGAGGAAGTCTGGGAAGTACCTGGCTATTCAGATCTGGTCACCAAACACGGCTAAAGCCATTTTCAAGCAACGTTTCAATTCTGAATGGTGGTCTTACACCAGGGCGATACTGATGGTATCTTCCACTCTGGAACATGCCGCAAATATACTATATATTATTTTAAATGAATTAATTGTGAAATAACACAAATTAATCAAATAAAATTTATTCTAGATAAAAATTCTAGATTAAATTTATTTACGTCTAGATTATTGCAACGGAATATATGCAAGTCTTCCAAAATACCAAATCAATAAATTACAATCCGTTTTCAACGCTGCGGCAAGACATATCACTGGCGTATCTAAATATTCCCATATTTCGAATCATCTCAAAAATCTTTACTTGCTCAAATGTCCTGAAAGAATCCAGTCCCTTAACGAAAGGGCTCCGGCTTACTTATCGGAATTGTGTATTCCAGAAAATTCCAATTCTCGCCAGTCAACCCTGAGGTTAGCAGCATCATCAGCTATCGGGAGGTTAAAAGAACCAAAGCACACACCAGATACTAAGTTCGGTGAGCGCGCTTTCGGAGTGTCAGGACTTCAGGACCTAAAGCCTGGAATAGACTGCTACATGACTTAAAAATGATCTCAGACTCAGCGGAATTTAGAGCTAAACTTACTCACCTTTTCAGACAGTCGAATCCATAAACTCAAAAACCTTTCACCTCCACCTTCAATGCCCGCGACATTGCAAATAACTAATTTGTAAAAAAAATAATACCAATAAAAATGAAAAAATCTTAATTGTAAGCGGTTTTAAAGGTCTTTTCATTAACATTTTCCAACCCTAAAGTCCTAGTCCAACCCTAAAGTTTCCAGTCCCAAATTCACCAGTCTTTCAAAAAAAAATATCTACCCTACTTTTATCATTAATCTTTTAATGATAATGTATTGCTAATAATGATGGGGGTAGCAAATGTTAAATCGTACAATGTCCAATGTTTTAAATAGAAAATCCTCCGCGTGCAAAGCCATATCTTCTCCTAGCATAAACTCTCTAATTAATGTGTGTTTATCAGAAGTGACCTGCCAGGTAAATATGCTTCTGTAACTTTTTGTAAATAGTAAAATTAGATAGAAACCAAAAATTCTTAATAAATTGTACAGCGCCCCTGAGGTGATTTTTCACAAAAACAAATTATTTTTTCATAAGAAGCAATTACTTTGTGGTTAGACATTATATTATAAAAATAAAACAACACTTTGTATTTAACCACGAATTTATTATTTATGTATTTACCGGTTTCACTTAGACCAAGCTTCCTCAGGATAAAATAATAACTAAATATTAAGACAGAGTTATCAGTTATATATAAGTTAAGCGACAGAGGGAGAAAGAATATGACAAAAGAACATAGTTAGATAGAGACAACAATATACATCTAAACACAAGTATCCAACAGTTAACGGGATTCAACTAACTAATAAAGTTTTTGATGTATTAGGACAATATTTAGAGTAATGCTAATTTATTAATAATTAAGGACCTCAGAAAAACAATATAATACGTATATACACACCATAGGCTGGATTGGATTTTAGGGAACAAGTTAAATATAGGGCTATAGGGTGTATTTTTTTGATTTGATAAATTTATTTGATTATTAAGGAGGAATTCTGACATATTAGTATTTATTAGTATGATTTTCTTATTTCCAAGGCTTCTAAGTTATTTAATTTGATACCAATACTGTTTTTATGTAAGATGCGAGTTCCTGAAATTTTATTAAAACTGTGGTCTGCTGAGATTAAGTGATTTGCAAGCTCAGAGAAACCTTTTCCATTCAAACAGCGTAAATGTTCTTTTACCCTAATATTGACATTACGTGCTGTTTTTCCAATAAAGAAAGCAGGACAATCAGTACAGGTAAGTTTATAGATACCCGAATGAGATAAACTATCTTCTTTATCTTTAGTATTGACTAAAATTTTTCCGAGGGTATTGTTTGTATAAAAGGCCGGTTTAATGTCTAAAGGAAGGTTCCTAACGCTTAGGTTAGAAAAATTATTTATATATAAAATCCTACGCCAATTGTATTTTTGAGTATCGTTATTGATGGTCGGGGTGCTTTTATAAAGGAATTTATTAGTAGCTAGTTGTTTTTTATTAAGTATTTTAGTAATTAAGTCCGGGTCGTAGCCATTATTAGCCGCTATTTGCTTAATCAGAGATAATTCTTTTGAAAAGTTAATGCTAGACAGTGGCACAGAAACTAATCTGTGTACCATTGAATGAAAGGCTGAGTGTTTATGACTGATTGGATGATTAGATGTCTTGTGGATGGTTATATCTGTATAGGTTGGTTTGCGGTAAATATTGAACCCAAGTCTATTATTTGACAAAGAGAGTGTAAGGTCCAGAAAATTTAATGAGGCATTAATACCTATTTCCAAGGTGAACTGTATTTGGGTGTGAAAAGAATTTATAAGTTGTAGGAAGGCATTTAATTGTCGATCCGTTCCTGACCAAATGCAAAACACATCGTCAACGTATCTTTTCCATACCAGCACGTTTTTGATGAGGGGATTTGCAAAAAAAATTACTATTTTCAAGGTTATCCATAAATATTTGGGAAAATGTAGAATTACAGGCCACAGAAGACATCAATACGCTTAAGAATTTTTTCGACACTAATTTACTATCACTAAATAGTGAAAAGACATTTGTAATTCCATTTGCAATCCATCCAAACGACGCTCCCAAAAATTTTAACATTGTCATACACGATAACACTCAAATTCACAACCAACATTATTGCAAATCAAACTGTACAATATTAAAAACAACAAATAAAATTAAATATCTCGGCGTAATAATCGATAAAAATCTGAAATGGAAGGAACAAATATGTCAAGTAGTAAACAAAATCAGAAAATTAATATATATATTTTTAAGAATTAGAAATTTTCTGTCGATAAAAAATCTATATTTAATCTACTATGCCTTAGTTCAATCCACTCTACAATACGCTATTATTAGTTGGGGATCCGCGTATAAATGTAACCTTCTTCCAATAGAAATTGTACAAAGAACAATTATTAAAATTATATTAAAAAAATCCTTAGACTACCCAACAGAACGCCTGTTTGAAGAATTTCAAGTACCCACATTTAAAGATTTATATATTAAAAATTCAGTAATTCAAATAATAAAAGAAAAAGATAAATATCCATTTTTAAATGAAAACAGAACTCGACTTAAACATGTTTTTCTATGCCCAAAACTAAATACGTCTTTTGCACAGCATCATTATACTTATCAGGGAAGAATTTTTTTCAATCGTCTACCAGAGGAAATCAGAAGCATCAATGATAAGGCCCGAATGCTGCTCTCTGTCAAGAGACATTTTAAAGATGTTCTTAAGAAAAGAACTACTGTCAACTAATCTTACAAATATCTTAGTTCTCCATAACATTCTTTCTTTAAAAAAAAAACACACACCATTATCAAATAAATACTGCAGCTCACATATATTTATGTACAATTAATTATTTAAGTACTAACTTATACCTAACTAATAACTAATAGCATTTATGTACACTCCCCTTCCATACACAAGCAAATGCTTTTAATGGAAGGGTAGTAAAAAAAAACCTGTAAAAAAAAATATTTAGTTGTAAAATTGTAATTATAATAAATGTTTCAATAAATAATAAAAAAAAAAAAAAAAAATATGTCGGCTACCAATGGTGACGTAGGAGCCCCCATCGGCAAGCCCATATTTTGTTGATAGATGATGTTATTGAATTAAAAATAATTTTGGTTTAAGCAAACATTAAACAGACGAGAGAGATCACTAGAAAAAAATTTCGGCAATTTAGAATTGTTTAATAAATTACTAATAAGAGATTTACTTTCATTTATTGGGATGTTTGGAAACAAGTTAACAACATCAAATGATATTAATTTGCTATTACTAGGAATTACCAGGTCTTTTAACTCATTTATTAAGTCTAATGAGTTTCTAATAGTGTGTTTAGGGGAAAACACTTTTGAATTGTTAAACACATTAGTGACAAAGGATGCTAATTAAAAATTTGGTGACTCACAACATGCAACGACTGGTCTAATGGGGGTATTAGGTTTATGGATTTTAAGAAATCCATATAACTTGGGGACTTTAGGATTCTTTGTCAAAATTTTTACTTTATTATATGAGTCATCAATAAAAATTGGGGATTTACATGAATTTAGGGCATTTTTTACACTATCTAAATATTTATTTGTCGGGTCTTGAGACAAGATCTTAAAATTATCATTACTAACGAAATCATTCATTTTTGAATGATAATCGGATTTATGCATTATAATGACAGTATTGCCTTTATCGGCTTTAGTTAAAATTAATTGATCAGACTCTAATTTTTTACGGATTTTTAACATACAGCGCGTTTCTGGGTTAGATACGGGTTTACATTTTGGTGTTAAATTTTTTAATAGTTCAGCACTTTTATAGAAGAAAGGATTTGGGCGGCTATGTAGGGCGGTCTCTATGTCGACAGCAACATTTTCAACTGCATCTTTGATACTGGTTTTGTTATAATTTAGATTATATTTTAGGCCTTTTGATAAAAGGGCCAATTCTTCTGGAAGAAACTGCGTTGATGAAAGATTCTGGACTCGATCGAAGAACTCGTTGTTTAGTTTATCGGGACTGTTTTTGTTAAGATCGGCCACAAGACACAGGTTTTTTAGTTTAATTATAATTTCGCGTTTTTTAAAAACTTTTAATGTAGCAAAGTATCTGACTTTATCATCAAACACATCCCATTCCAATGGGTGAAGCACGTGAACTAACTCAGTGTGAAACACATGTAATTTAAGTTTAATGTTATTACGTTCTTTGTACGCACTTTTTAAATCATCTTTGAGCCATGCAATTTTGGCTTGTAAGGCTGAAGAATTGGATATCGGTTTACTAAAAATTTGAAAATTAGAGTCTGATCAATTAATTTTAACTAAAGCCGATAAAGGCAATACTGTCATTATAATGCATAAATCCGATTATCATTAAAAAATGAATGATTTCGTTAGTAATGTAGCAACCACGCATTGTTGCTACGTCACGTATTGGATTACGCCCGAAACGATCGATATGTGGCGAGTCAACTTAACTACCTGCGCTGTGAGAAGTACTTACTTGAGAAGTACTTACTTAAGAATTCAAATTCAAGCAATTCAAATTCCAATTCTTTTGAACAGCAAGCTGAAACAAATGGTACCTATTCTTATTTTATTTTTTAGTCTGTCACACTCCATATGTTGTTAACATTGTGAAAATTTTAATGGCACATAAAAAACTATCAACCGATGATTCTAGAGTTTTCTTTTAACTGTGTTTACGTAGCACGTACCATTGCTACATTGGTGACACCGACGTTCACATTAGTGACCACGAAGTTTACATTTGTGAATCCGACAGTGAGCACGACGCGTGCAAGTACGTCTACCGCGAGCACGTCGCGCACGAAATAAACTCTTCGGTGATAAATTTCGCGCACCAATCATCATCATGTCTCTTGTGAGCGGAACATCTGAGGACAGCCAGCAACCAAGTAACCAGCAACCCAACATCAGGAATCCACCGCCTGAGGTCAACCGAGTGGCAGTACGCATTCCGCCTTTTTGCCCTACTGACCCAGAATTATGGTTCGCTATGGTGGAGCGCAGCTTCGAGGCAGCAGGAGTGACCGTGGATGCCACAAAATTTGGTTTCATTCTCGGAGCCTTGGAGCCCGCCCACGCCCAAGAAGTCCGGGACATCATTGTGAAGTCCCCTGAGGTCGGTGCATATGCACTATTAAAATATGAACTAACCAGACGCCTCAGCTGCACGCAGGAGCAGAAGATAAGGAGACTTCTGGAACATGAAGAAATCGGAGACCGTAAACCCTCCCAATTCTTGAGACACCTGCGCACCCTCGCCGGCAGCGCTGTGCCCGATGAGGTTTTGAGAACCCTATGGATGGGTCGTCTTCCTAGAAGTATGCAGGTGGTTCTGGCTACGCAGCAAGACACTCCGCTTGACAAGGTGGCCAGCTTGGCCGACGCCATAGCAGACTATGCTGGTAGACCGGCAGTTAACTCAGTGGCTGTTCCATCGTCCGAAGATTCATTGGTTACACAGATGGCGCGGTTGATGCAGCCTCTCCAACAAGAGCTCGCTACCTTGAGGCGCGAAGTTTCGACACTACACTCTGGCCAGCAGGGGAGGAGCGCCACCCCGCATCGTTGGAGCAATCGTTCCCGCAGTCGGTCCAGAGGTCGTCAGCCCGAGGGAACATGCTGGTACCACTGGAAGTATGGGACGAAGGCAAGCAAGTGCACCAAACCCTGCAACTTCCAGCAGGAAAACGCGCGGGGCCCAAACTGATGGCGACCAGCACCAGCCCCAACCAAGTCAGTCGCCTTTTTGTTACCGACAGGGTAACCCGTACCCAATTTCTTATAGACACCGGCGCAGATCTCTGCGTTTTCCCACGACGCCTTGTCCAGGGACGCCCCACTAAAGCGACATACGAACTGGCAGCAGCAAATGGCAGCACAATCGCTACTTATGGCAGCCTAACGCTCAACCTGGATCTGGGATTGCGACGCGACTTTACTTGGAGCTTCGTCATTGCAGACGTCTCCAGGCCAATCATCGGGGCAGATTTTCTCGCCAAGTACGAGCTACTGGTGGATGTCCGAAATAAACGGCTGCTGGACCAGGTGACGAATTTGACCATCACGGGAAAACGAAGCGACAACAAGATCGCTTCCATTAAGACGGTCACAGGAACGTCCCCGTATCATAAGCTTCTTCAACAGTTTCCTGACATCACTCGCCCTGACGGCGCCAGGAGGGAAGTTCGTCACGCAACACTGCACCATATTAACACCACGCCAGGACCTCCAACAGTCGAACGCCCACGACGCCTTGCTCCTGACAAGTTAAAACGCGCCAAGAAGGAGTTCGAGGCCATGGTCCGTCTCGGAATCGCTCGACCTTCCGAGAGCTCTTGGGCATCTCCCTTGCACATGGTACCCAAGAAGGACGACCAGTGGAGACCATGTGGCGATTATAGAAGATTGAACGCCAGAACTATTCCGGACAGATACCCCGTACGCCACATCCAAGATTTTGCACAGGCACTGAGCGGCACCAAGATCTTCTCAACGATTGATCTGGTGCGGGCATATAATCAAATCCCTGTTGCTCCCGAGGACATTCCGAAAACAGCAATCACTACGCCATTCGGACTCTTCGAATTTCCGGTGATGTCTTTCGGCCTCCGCAACGCAGCCCAGACCTTCCAACGCTTCATGGACGAGGTTACCAGAGGCTTAGATTTCTGTTACGCCTACATAGACGACATCCTTATTGCCTCAACGTCAGAGGAAGAGCACCTAGCCCACCTCAAGATATTATTCCAGCGCCTGCAGGAATATGGTGTTGTCATCAACACCGCCAAATGCCATTTCGGCCTGACTAAAGTCAAATTCCTAGGATACCTGGTGTCCGACGCTGGCACTTCACCCCTCCCAGATCGAGTGGAGGCCATCAACAACTACAGCCAACCAGCTTCCATCAAGGATCTCCACCGTTTCCTAGGAGCAATAAATTTTTACAGAAGATTCATTCCCAACGCCGCGAGGACACAAGCTCCACTCAATGACCTCCTAAAAGGGAACCAAAAAGGCAAACAACTCGTGTCTTGGACTGCCGAAACAGTAGAAGCTTTCAGCAAGTGCAAGGAAGCTCTGGCCCAGGCAACCCTGCTCGTTCACCCGAAGTGCGACGCCCCACTCTCTATCGTCAGCGACGCGTCTGATACTACAGCCGGTGCCGCACTCCACCAATTCGTCGCAGGTCACTGGGAGCCTCTAGCATTCTTTTCGAAGAAGTTTTCGGCAGCTGAAAAGAAATATGGCGCATACGACATAGAACTACTAGCCATCTATCTCGCTGTGAAATACTTTCGCCACATGGTGGAAGGCAGGTCGTTCACCATATTTACAGACCATAAGCCTATCACGTTTGCCTTCCAACAAAAAGCAGACAAATGCTCACCAAGGCAATTCCGTCATCTGGACTATATCAGCCAGTTCACAACTGACATCCGACACGTCTCCGGAAAAGACAACATCGTCGCGGATGCTCTCTCCAGGGTCGAGACGATAGATACTCCTCTGGACTACGCAGCGCTGGCAGCTGACCAGATGTGCGACCCTGAACTGGAACAACACTTGCAAGGAAGTTCTAGCCTACAACTTAAAAAGATTAATATTCCGGGTACTGACGCGCATCTCTACTGTGACGTCTCAACTACCATAGCCAGACCCTTCGTCACGAAGAAGTTCAGACCTGCGGCATTCAATGCGGTCCATCAGCTGGCTCACCCTGGAATTAAGGCCACGGTTAAGCTCATAACTCAACGTTATGTCTGGCCGGCCATTAAAGCTGAGACTATTAAGCTCGCACGCAATTGCCTTCAATGCCAACGAAGCAAGATTACACGGCACGTGTCAGCACCCCTGGGAGTCTTTCCCAGACCCTCCGCTAGATTCGAGCACGTCCACATCGACATAATCATCATGCCTTCTTCAGAAGGATGCCGATACTGCCTCACGTGCGTAGACAGATTCACGAGATGGCCAGAGGCATTCCCGATCCCAGACCAAGAGGCTGAAACAGTGGCGCGTGCTTTCTACGAGGGCTGGATAACAAGATTCGGCACTCCACTCCGCATTACTACGGACCAAGGGAGACAATTTGAGTCGAGGTTGTTCAGGCAGTTGAATTTCCTGGCAGGCACGACGCAAATCCATACAACTGCATACCACCCCGCAGCAAATGGCATGGTGGAACGATTTCATCGTCAACTGAAAGCAGCGATCAAGTGCCATCAGAATAACCGTTGGACGGAAACACTTCCCACCGTACTCATGGGAATCAGAGCAGCTTGGAGAGATGACCTCGCTACAACCTCAGCCGAGCTAGTGTACGGCGAGCCGCTCCGCTTACCCGGCGAATTTCTATGTACAGCACGACCTAATGTTAACGACGACACCGGAAGCTTCCTAAAGGAACTACGGAAACATTTCAACGAGCTGAGACCAGTTGAAGGTACCCGCCATGGTTATGGACATCGTTTCGTCTTCCAAAATCTTCCCACAGCTTCTCACGTCTTTCTGAGGGACGACACAGTCAAGAGCCCGCTTCAACAACCCTACAGCGGCCCTCATAAAGTCGTTCGTCGGCACGAACGAACATATACCATACTGGTAAAAGGGAAGGAAATCACCGTGAGCATCGACCGCCTCAAACCAGCATACGTTGCTCAAGATCTTGAGAGTTTCACATCACACTCGCAAACCGCATCAGAGTCACCAGCCGCCACATCACAACCAACCCTTCCGTTGTTCGATGGCAGTAAGGATCGGACACACACAACCACTCGTTCTGGAAGGCGGGTTCGATTTCCCGATCACCTCGATATCTGACTATTCCTCTTTCCACCGCAGCCATGTCTGCGTTGTCTGGGGAGGGAGTCCTGTAGCAACCACGCATTGTTGCTACGTCACGTATTGGATTACGCCCGAAACGATCGATATGTGGCGAGTCAACTTAACTACCTGCGCTGTGAGAAGTACTTACTTGAGAAGTACTTACTTAAGAATTCAAATTCAAGCAATTCAAATTCCAATTCTTTTGAACAGCAAGCTGAAACAAATGGTACCTATTCTTATTTTATTTTTTAGTCTGTCACACTCCATATGTTGTTAACATTGTGAAAATTTTAATGGCACATAAAAAACTATCAACCGATGATTCTAGAGTTTTCTTTTAACTGTGTTTACGTAGCACGTACCATTGCTACAGTAATGATAATTTTAAGATCTTGTCTCAAGACCCGACAAATAAATATTTAGATAGTGTAAAAAATGCCCTAAATTCATGTAAATCCCCAATTTTTATTGATGACTCATATAATAAAGTAAAAATTTTGAAAAAGAATCCTAAAATCCCCAAGTTATATGGATTTCTTAAAATCCATAAACCTAATACCCCCATTAGACCAGTCGTTGCATGTTGTGAGTCACCAAATTTTAAATTAGCATCCTTTGTCACTAATGTGTTTAACAATTCAAAAGTGTTTTCCCCTAAACACACTATTAGAAACTCATTAGACTTAATAAACGAGTTAAAAGACCTGGTAATTCCTAGTAATAGCAAATTAATATCATTTGATGTTGTTAACTTGTTTCCAAACATCCCAATAAATGAAAGTAAATCTCTTATTAGTAATTTATTAAACAATTCTAAATTGCCGAAAGTTTTTTCTAGTGATCTTTCTCGTCTGTTTAATGTTTGCTTAAGAGGGCATTACCAGAGAAAACCAGAAATATGTCATTTTCAAATCAGATTTTAGACGTATTGACTCTTTTCCACAAAAAATTATAAATGGATTTCGAAAGATTGTTCTTTTATCTACCATTCGCATGTAATAAATTTTGAGAATTTTTTAAAATTTTTAGTATAATAAGGTTATTCCATAGGTCGTTGACAGATTTGTTAAATTTTTAAAAAAGATTTTGTATTATACCACAGCCATTTCAAATAATATAATCATGCATTAAAATAAATCAATCCATTATCTAGCAAACGCATGTTTTAGAATTTTAATTTTAGTTTCAATAAAATCATTAAAAAATATATACGTACATGTGTTTCTTGACGAAACTTAGTCAGTTTGTGTATTTATTTGCGAACTTATAAACTAATATATTTAAGATTTTTTTTACATACTTATTGTGCTAAGACATTATTGACAAATCATAAATAAGTTTGAGCGAAAAATAATTTTAGGAAGTATTTAATATTAATTAATTTACAGCTTCGCATTTCACGATTTTTATTATAGCGCCGTAACACAAATTTCACACTTCATTACGGCCCGAAAAGTGGCCCGACAAGGACGTGTCCACGTCGCTCTGAATCACAACAGTTTGAAATAATATTTTGGGAACGAAACTGTAAATACATACGAATTCCTTGTTTCACGTTCGTAAAATCAACAGGGTTGACCGAATTTCATTTTCATTGAATATTTTTATGCAAAAAGTTTTATATTTAAAAATAAATATTTTTATTTGTCCCTCATTATACGATACAAGAGACAAGAGTCCCGACTGCTCAAGAGTCCCAAATGCCCCATTTTTTAAAAGTAAAACTTCTTTACGCATGCTCGACACATGGGGTTAACTGGTGAATCGTTACGAAAAGTGGTGATTATTACGAAAAGTGGTGCTGGTTACAAAAAATGACATGCGAACGGTAATCGATGCGAACAGTGATCAATTGCTAGGCGGGTCGGGCCTTTAGGCTCGCTTGATATTCGTGTTATTATTATATTGTTAATGGACTATTTGTCCGTAAATAAATAAAAGAAATTATATACAGCGCGTACCCGGCATGCGTTGCAAGGCTGGGGATGGGGGATGGGGACGGGGATGGGATTTTTTTTTATTGTAAATAATTTTTATGTTTATATCGCACAAGAGTCCAACAGCTCCCAAGGGAGGGAGGTTGAAGAAGAGTTGGGATGAGGGGTAAAGGAGGCGGGGATTGGAAGGAGGGTATGAGGGGGGGGGGGGGGGGGTTGAGAGGGGGTGGGCGGGTAGACCTTTTTTATATCCATTTTTCGTATTACAAAAATAACAAACACGAGAATCGAGTATGGGTACCACCGCCCCGGGAACCATTTATTAGATAACCAACACGTCTGCCATAGGTCATCCCAAGTGGTTCGCAAGGTTTGGTGACTAGCAGGGGTGCCTGGGTTTATTGGGTGAGGTTTGTTCAGGTCTTGGCGGCGGATGCGTCTGCCCACCAGCTGCATGGCAGGTCGGATCTGGAGAAAGTGGTTACGGCGTTATGGAATTATATATACATATATTCTATTATACCATTCACCCGATTAACGTGAAACTTTGTTGATTTGTTTTGCGCACGCTCTCATTTCTCTCAGAATTTTTTAAAACAGAAATTTAACTTGGACGTTATTGAAATATTATAAATAATTTGTGACCAAAAGTATATGTTTTTTTAATATAATTCTATTGAATTTGCGACACGCCTTTGTTAATATTTTATTCTGTATTTTGACGCACGCAGCGCCAACCAAAACTGTTATTATCTATGTTTCTGTCTATTCACGGCAGCGAGCGGTCGTGTTGTCCGCGCCGGCCGGTCCAGTTTATAACGTTTTAAATTTATTCATCCGCTCAAAATGGGGAGAAAAATACGTGTAGACAAAATTTTCACCAAAAAAAAAACACTACACCAAAAACATATCTGGGAGAAATATAACGAGAAAAAACGAAGGTTAGTAATATTAAATAATCAATTTACGTTGTACATAACTTATATGCAACAGGGTCGTTGGAACGAATCTGTCAGATTTATTGTACATTTTTTATAATAATATGTTGTTTAATTTCCCGAGAAAAGAATCAACATTCTAAAGTTAATAATGACTGTGAAGTTTCATCGGTATGTGCAATTCAAATTTTTATTACATTACTAGCTGACCTAACAAACGTTGTTCTGCCATGTAAATTATTTCTAGTTATATTATATTATTATGTAAATGGGCTTTGACCAAGTATATTTGATCACTGTAAATGGCTAGCCACATCATGATCTGCCGCGCCGTGAAATGGCGGCAGATCGTGATGTGCGGCGCATCATGATCTACCTGATTTTACGATTGGCCTGCGACATATACATGGTGTCGGGAAATATGTGGTACATAACTCAATTCAATTGTGATTGCCGTGTTAATTATAAACAATAATTTACTAGCGTGCCCGGCGTTACGGCGGAATTTTGTGCCTGACGGTCTTTTTATTTACGAAAATAGTCTATTTCTGAAATTTCTACCCCCCTCCCCCCCAACCCAGTACGGACCATTTGGGAAGTCGAAATTGGGGGTGAAGGGGGGGGGGGGGGGCGAGTGGCGCGTGTGAAGCCAGGGGCAAAAGCTAGCATATATATATTCTAAAAGGGAATTAAATTCTTTATAACTTCTTTCAAATAATTTTCTTTCTTTGATGAATATTTTAGACGATATGAAGGAATGTTTGATGAAAAATGTAAGGTTAAATGATTTTTCGAAAATATCTACATTTGTGGAGCGTGTAACTAAAAAACGGCTGGAATTCAGCAAAATTTTCTTTGTGACCCACCGTTTCCGAGGTATAAACGGAAATCCGAAAATTGGGACCTTCCCCCCCATCCCCTTAGCTCACAAACTAGACGTCAGGACCTTTAGTATGTTCACACCCTAAGCACCCTGAATAAGTTTCTGAAAGAATCCCTTAGGTTCCTGCTCCCGCACTCTACACTTCCTTCCTTGACTGGACTAAGGGTGCACATCAGCGTGGAAAATGATACGACATTTGCCTTTATGGGCGGGCTTATTGCCTAGGTATATTTACTTATGTTGTTAATTGTTTATTTCATAGATTGGTGAAGCAGAATCGATTGATGAAAATTACCTGCCACAATCTGATATAAGACAGCAACAGGAAATGCAAAATGAAGAAAAAAAAATTCCAAACTTTACAATGAGTGGACGACGAATCGTTGATATGGCCTTCATCTTTGAACAGCTCAAGAAAATAGCCACACATGGTCAAACATTTGGATGCTCAATTTTAAATTTATGTTTTATGTTAGAAACGCGTCAAGGTTTTTTTAGTAAAAATTCAGTCAAATGTAATATGTGCAATGCAACATTCACAATATGTTCGGAACGTAAAGATATTGAAAAAATCGATATAAATCACGCAATCGTTTCAGGAATCATGAGCATTGGTGGTGGTTTTTCTAATTTAGAGGAGTTTATGTCCGTCATCGATATTCCATGTATTAAAACTTATGCTGAAGTACATGAAACTGTTTGTGATTGGTGGTCAAAAGGTGCCACAGACCGAATGGAAATTGCTGCAAAACGTGAAGCAGAATATGCTAGATCTCTGGGAAACGTCTCAAAAGGTGGAATTCCTATAATAACAGTTGTCGCCGATGGTTGTTGGTCAAAAAGATCATATCGTACCAATTACTCTGCCTTGTCAGGCGTAGCTGCAATAGTAGGACATCACTTTGGTGAGGTTTTATACATGGAGGTACGAAATAAATTTTGTATGACGTGCGCACGTGCAGTAAAAAAGGTAGTAACATCGCAGGAACATCGTTGTTTCAAAAATCATTTCGGAAGTTCTACGAGTATGGAGTCCAGTATTCTCGTGGAAGGTTTTAAAAAATCAATAGATATGTACGGTCTGATATATTCAAGGCTAATTTCAGATGGGGATTCAAGTACCTACAAAAAAATTTTAGATGCTCAGCCATATGCGGATATCACAGTTGAGAAAGTTGTACGTAATTACTGCACAAAACTTCGTAATTTGACAGCGGATACGAGGTTCCCAATAAGTCAGCGCCGCCTTTTGACCGGTCGATTACTGAGATTAAGAACTGCAGTAAGATGTGCGGTAAATTATAGACTATCGGAAAATTATTCTAACAGTGAGAAAATTAAATTACTTTATGGGGATATTTCAAATAGTTCCAAACACGTATTTGGTGAGCATTCGAAATGCGCAAAATATTTCTGTAAACAAAATATGGATACAGAAGATATAAACTATGTACCTGAACTCGTTGCATCTGGTATGATGGAAAGAATCCTACAATTCACAAATCAGTTAGCGTCCCATTCGAGGAGTTTGCTAGTAAATGTGGATAGTAATGTTGTTGAAAGGAACAATAGTATTGTAGCAAAATTTGTTGGGGGAAAAAGAATTAATTACAGCACTAAACAATCTTTTTCGGGAAGATGTGCAGCTGCTGTAATATCTTTTAATACAAAGCGGCCACATTACCATTTGCATAAAACCATTTTTGGTCAGAGTCCTGGTCAAAGAATTAAACATTTAGAAATTAAGCGTTTGAGAAAAAAGCGATCAAAAAGAACGTACGATAGAGTCAAAGCAAATAACTGTGAAACAAATAATGATCCAGATTATGGCAGTAACGTACAACTTCCTGATATGGATGCAGATGTTTTCATAGAAGCGAAGAAGACATTTATGGAATCTTTATCTTTGACAGATGTGCAAAGGTTCAGAATTGAAAGTGACACTATTTTGCAAGCGGATTGTGGAAAATGGCTCGAGTTACGCAGAAAAATGATCACAGCTTCATTTTTTGGTAAAATTTGTAAAAGAAGAAGAAATATTAGTTGCGCTCCTTTAATTCGAACATTGTTGTATGGAAAAAATCTGGGACATGTACGATCTATAAAATATGGAAAAGATAATGAAGAGACAGCTATTCGCCAACTTGCCAAACAAATAATGTCTAACGAAATTTCTAAATGTGGACTTTTTATTGATTGTGAATACAATTACATGGGTGCTACGCCAGATGGAATATCAAATAACTTACTCATTGAAATTAAATGCCCTTCGTCAGCATCTGGCCTTGATATAGAAGATGCAATTCGGAGGAAGAAAATTAGTTTTCTTAAAGTCAATGAAAAAAATGAAGTAACAATCAACAAAAACCATGATTGGTATTATCAAGTACAAGGGCAGTTACATATTGCAGAAAAATGTACCTGTTTATTTGCAGTATGGACAGGTCCCGAGAAACCGTTGCATACAGTTTTAATAGAAAAAGACGATGTGTTTTGGCGTGATAAAATGTTACAACAATTGAAGTGCTTTTATACAGATTGCGTTTTGCCAGAAATAGTGGATCCAAGGCATTCAAGGAATATGCAATTTAGAGATTCCAAATATATAGTAGATGAAATGGAAAAAAGGTCTTTACTTAAGAAAACGTCTGGCTGCAAAAGAAAACTATTCGCTGGGTGATTGTATTGTATTGCATATTGAAGTAAACGCCTACGCCTACACATCCAACTAAGACTGATGATCCAGTCAAAAGTCGCGATCTCGTACGGCGAAAACAAATTTTCATTGTACGTGATTGAAATTTTGATTGGAGTATTTTCCTTCGTCCCGAACAAAAAAGGTTGTCTTTTACAAAAATATTCCTATGCGTGTCCAGTGATTTCGAAAGTTAACCCACATCCATTCACATTTTATTTTTATAAGATGTTTATTTTCTTTTAGCAAGCATTCATTTGTCATTTTCTACTTTTCTAGATTGTTGACTTATTTTTTACCCTAAGATTAATTTAACACACTTGTTTCAGTTATAATTATATATTAGAAATGTGTACTTGCTTTATTTAAATTTTTGACAGATGATTTTCGAGCTTACTAACGGCGTTTATTCGAAATGTAAATTACTGACTCCTCTCAAATTTGTCAAAAAAAAATAATATTTAAAAAAAAATTGATAATACAGGGTGGGGCAGAGAGGAGTTACTGATTTCAAAAAATCACTGAAGGCTCCCCAGACTGAGCAGAGGAGCGGGGCGGGTGCCGTTACGTCGGGGAAATGATGCCGTTTTTTTTCATGATATTTTTTAAATGATATCGTTTGACGTGGCGGCCTTGGCGAGCAATACACATATTGACCCTTTGAAAGAAGTTTTCGGCCACTCTTCCCAGCATATCTTGCGGAATTCCAGCGATGACGCCCTCAATCGCCTCGTTCAGAGCTTCAATGGTTCATGATCGAAGTTTGTTTACCTCAACTTTGACGTATCCTTACAGAAAAAAGTCACTCGGGGTCAAATCGGGGGAGCGAGGGGGCCATGGAATATCCTCTCTGCGAACTTATCATTTGATTTGACAGATGTTATGAAGAGAACCCTGTACATTTTATGCTGTCTGTACGCGTTTTAGAGGTATAATGGTAGTGGTGCTGATTTTAATAAAATCAAATTTTATAATTTTCTTATTATTATTATAATTTACAAGTACAAGTATATTACATTGTATTTAGTAATATAGACGTTGAACATTATAATTGATTTATGATCAATAAGATGGATCAAGGAAAAAAATATTTATGAGATGTAATATTTTTGATATGCCTCGTTATTCTCCTGTGCCCTTTCTTGTGGAAAACGTTATTTTTTTAAAAATGTTTTTCGACCATGTAATTATCATTTTTTCGCACCCATAAAATTATGTCCCGTCTTTCCGGTTTATAAAAAATGGTCTGATTTTTCGGATTGAAATTTTCAAAAAATCCCCAGGGTTTCAAAAATACGATTAAAAAAAAATACAGAATGTCTTAGAATATTTGCCTAAACCGGAATTTAAAAAAAAAAAATGTGATGCAATTGGCCTATTAAACAATTATAGTAGGTATATGGTGTAAGCACGTTGTAAAAAATTATCAAAAAATAGTTACACACAATAAATACTGTAAAATTTCTGTTTTGAAGTATTAATAATAAAAAATGTCATTAACGGACTGCGAAAGAGAGGCCAGACACCATACGCTTGAAATTCCCGTCAAAATGACAGTTTTAATTTGTGATTGTGTAATTCAAATTGTGTTTTTGTTAATAATTTCTGTTCTAATGACTAAGTCACTATTATATTAGTCTATTATCAATATATTTCATATTATTTTCCGTTTTAATCTATTAATAATGCCATTGTGCACACGAATAAATATTTCAAAATGAGACATTTTTTACAATCCAACTGAATATTACTCGGTTAATTTGATTAAAGTACAATTAAAAAACAAAATATTTAAAAATTATAACAAATTTTTTATTCATGTCTATATTATATCATCTACTTTATACCTACTGTGTTTACGCATTTCATTTGTATATATTTGTGTTTATGTACTTCGATGTACAAATTACAAATAACTGCCTACTACTAATTAAAATTCTGGAAACGAGAATTCAACATCTTCACCTGACCCATACTGTAGCCAGCCCTAGCTCCGCGTGAGATAGTCCTAGTAGATACGCGAAACCAAGCTTGCTGCGGAACGAAATCTAGTTCCAAAAACGTCCGCTCACGACCGCTGATGTGTGAGCGCTATAGTCGGAACCGAAATTATGATTTGCTGGTATGACAGTCTTAAACCAAAATTATTTTAAATTCAATAACATCATCTATCAACAAAATATGGGCTTGCCGATGGGGGCTCCTACGTCACCATTGGTAGCCGACATATTTATGGATAACCTTGAAAATAGTATTTTTTTTTGCAAATCCCCTCTCATCAAAAACGTGCTGGTATGGAAAAGATACGTTGACGATGTGTTTTGCATTTGGTCAGGAACGGATCGACAACTAAATGCCTTCCTACAACTTATAAATTCTTTTCACACCCAAATACAGTTCACCTTGGAAATAGGTATTAATGCCTCATTAAATTTTCTGGACCTTACACTCTCTTTGTCAAATAATAGACTTGAGTTCAATATTTACCGCAAACCAACCTATACAGATATAACCATCCACAAGACATCTAATCATCCAATCAGTCATAAACACTCAGCCTTTCATTCAATGGTACACAGATTAGTTTCTGTGCCACTGTCTAGCATTAACTTTTCAAAAGAATTATCTCTGATTAAGCAAATAGCGGCTAATAATGGCTACGACCCGGACTTAATTACTAAAATACTTAATAAAAAACAACTAGCTACTAATAAATTCCTTTATAAAAGCACCCCGACCATCAATAACGATACTCAAAAATACAATTGGCGTAGGATTTTATATATAAATAATTTTTCTAACCTAAGCGTTAGGAACCTTCCTTTAGACATTAAACCGGCCTTTTATACAAACAATACCCTCGGAAAATTTTTAGTCAATACTAAAGATAAAGAAGATAGTTTATCTCATTCGGGTATCTATAAACTTACCTGTAATGATTGTCCTGCTTTCTATATTGGAAAAACAGCACGTAATGTCAATATTAGGGTAAAAGAACATTTACGCTGTTTGAATGGAAAAGGTTTCTCTGAGCTTGCAAATCACTTAATCTCAGCAGACCACAGTTTTAATAAAATTTCAGGAACTCGCATCTTACATAAAAACAGTATTGTATCAAATTAGATAACTTAGAAGCCTTGGAAATAAGAAAATCATACTAATATGTCAGAATTCCTCCTTAATAATCAAATAAATTTATCAAATCAAAAAAATACACCTATAGCCCTATATTTAACTTGTTCCCTAAAATCCAATCCAGCCCATGATGTGTATATACGTATTATATTGTTTTTCTGAGGTCCTTAATTATTAATAAATTAGCATTACTCTAAATATTGTCCTAATACATCAAAAACTTTATTAGTTAGTTGAATCCCGTTAACTGTTGGATACTTGTGTTTAGATGTATATTGTTGTCTCTATGTAACTATGTTCTTTTGTCATATTCTTTCTCCCTCTGTCGTTTAACTTATATATAACTGATAACTCTGTCTTAATATTTAGTTATTATTTTATCCTGAGGAAGCTTGGTCTAAGTGAAACCGGTAGATACATAAATAATAAATTCGTGGTTAAATACAAAGTGTTGTTTTATTTTTATAAAACAAATTATTATTATTAATATTAAAATTCGAACGTGTTCTGGAATATTCACAATGATGTTCCTGATTCCCTATTCTCGAACATTCTACAATATTCCAGAATGTTCAGGGATGTTCTGGAATATTCACAATGATGTTCCTGATTCCCTATTCTCGAACATTCTACAATATTCCAGAATGTTCAGGGATGTTCCGGAATATTGTGGAATGCTCTTGATTACTTTTTTATAAAATAAATTGATTAAAATTAAGATTATCGAACCTTCTAGAAGTTTCTTCTAGACTCAACGACGCATTCCGCCACTCATTTCTGAAAGCTTCTAGAATGTTTTCCTTCCACAACTTTATAGAGCATTAGCGAACCGACAAGAACTTCACGACAAAACTAAAATAAGAAATGAATGGTGCTCACGAGTTAATTTTGGGCCAGGGATTCTGTTCCTGATTGCCGCCGATCCAACAGCTCGTGAATTGCTTTGTGTTCGCAGCCTACTTTTCCGATAACGATTATTGTTTGAATGTAATTTATGGTACGTGGATAATAGTTTAAATAAACCTGTAAGTAAGGAGTAAAGTTTATATGATTTATACACAAAACAAATCCACCGTCCTCGTAAAATGTTATGAGTCAGTGGTATTCGTTCTGTCCGACAACCTCAGTAAATCCATATCATTTAAAAGAGTGTTGAAATTTAATGACATTGTAGGAAGTCTCAATTTAAAACTTAGAAAGAGTAAGAATTCACTTTGTATACTTTCAATAGTTTGAACATGGACATTGTGATGTGGGTTCCACAATATAGAATAGTACTTAATACAAGAAAAAAAACAGTGTTATTTACTATAAATTAAAATTGTAACCACTCAAATATGGCCATTTCAATGAAACTATATCAATAGTAAAATTTAAATAGAATAATTTAAATCACTTATGCTCAAGGTGATTAAAACTAGTTTTACCAGTAAAGATGTGGTTTTTTGGTTAGTTGTGATACAAAACTACACAAAAAACCGGATTAGGATATCAAAAAATTCAAAAATAAAAAGACGATTTTTTGAAACCCAGCTTGAATCTATTTCCAAAATTTCGATAAAGGATATGATTAAAGATTTTCACGGCCAAAGGTATTATTTTGGTAATTTATTTTTGGGGTATTGTGCCGTGATGCGCTACCTCATAAAACTACCGTTTCAAGCAGCTTTACCATGTTCATCATCACTGATGATAATCTGGTCTGATGACGGCGGTGTAATGCTCTCCGAAACGTTGACTAAAGAAGGAGATAGCGCAAAATACCAAAAATAAATCTCTATAAAATTTCGATGTAAGATTCACATTCCTAGGTGCATTTCACTTAACAAAAGTATCTAGGTGTGGTTTCTGTGTTTATTTGGCGTGAATTAGTCGCATGCCAACTGCGGCAACCCGCGAACTACACTCGTATTTATGAACATTTTGACCTTAGGTCGTTCCTTTATTATCCGATCAAAATACCTATACATTACATTTAGTTCATAGTCAATTTTGAAGGAGATTCGAACATTTACAAATGTTTCACATAATTGATCTATTTCTTTAGACCATTCTGGTGATCTGTCAATAAATTTATACGGATTTAAAAACGCACTAACGTTTTAACATCGGAGAAAAAAGGATAGCAAAAGTTCCTATGTTTTCAATGCATTTAATGTTCTTATAAATAAATTAAAAATAAATTAATAAATAACATTAATGTACACTCCCCACACATGCTTTCAATGGAAGGGTAGTAAAAAAAACCTGAGATGTATAATTATCATGTAAATACCATGTCAAACGTAATATTAAAAACAAAATATTATAAAAAAAGTACTTAATACTTTTGCGAGAACCAGGAAGAAATCATTTCCAAGATCCGAGTATATTTTATAATTAAATTTCTCAAAAATCAATTTAATCATAAAAATGCTCCTAAAAACAATAATCGGAATTTAACAAATTCGAGTACTTAATGCAACTTACTGTCTGTAGAAGAACTCTCAGTATGTTGTAAACATTCCTTCTTTACATCCGGGAGGTCGACATCTATTTCTGTGTAAGACATTTCACTTGCCACTTCTTCCTGAGGCAGTGGTTCCGTCTTGATGGAAACACTCTTTGGGTTCGGAAGATTCATGGCACTGCTGTGATAGCGTCCTGTTATGTGATATTAATATTGACTTCAGCTCAATATAAATAAGACCATTATCAGAAAACCATAATTATTGCATTTGCGAGTGTTTATAAAAGATCTTTTAAAAACCAGCTTCAATTGGAACAAAATATTCAAAGCGTTGGCGGTGAACTGACCCGCCCTGAAATAAACATGATAAACGATTCTCTGACCAGGTGGATTAAAGATATACTATTTTAAGGTGTTGGGAATGTTAAAAATTGAGATACTACCAGCACCTATGGGTTGCTTGAGCAAGCTCCCAGACATTAATATTTCAAATGGTGCGAAGCTTGGCTAGTCGCTGAGTGTTCGGTACCTGTTTTAACTACCAAGTACGTACTATGGAGGAAGCCATTTTTTTGTAGATGCTTCCGAGTGTCAAGTGTGTAATGATTCATTCTTTAAATGTGTGCAGGTTTTTACATTATAAAAGTGCTAGCATCTCATTATTATCGCTTCTTCCCAACGCAAGTTTTAACAGTAAACAACTGCCAGTGTTTGGCCCGGTGTGTTGACACCGTAATATAATACATTTATAACATGTCCAAGTGAAATAAACAGTGAAGTTTTTTGCAAAGATAATTATTTTATTTAAAAGGACACCCATCAATTTTGAACATGGGCCTTACGATCCGGATTGCAATCAGAGGACTGCAATAACATAATAAAAAAAAAACAAGAACCAGCTGCCAATTAACACAGATGACCAAAATTACAATTACCGGAATCACAAAGATGAACAAAGGAAGACTGGATTCACATCGGAAATGAGATAAGTTTTTAGTGCCTTCCCACCCATACTCATTCCCTTTAACATCCATTCAGAACTCATTCGTAGTTTTTTAACAAGATTAATCCCATAAATATTGTATTGTAAAAAATAAAATCACTACCCACGTAAAGATTTTATGCAACTCATGATTCTCAATTAATGATTGAACATTAGGTTCTCAATTAATAATTGCCAGGAATATTGTCGTTGTTGTCTTTCAGGCGGGTAGCTTCTCAAATAAATAAATACGCATTGTCGGAACACATTTTATCAGGGATTAAGCTACGAAAAGGTATTTGTACACAAAATGGATAAGATCAAATCTTTAATAGCCAATAGAGGCGTGATTAAAGGGAAATTGACGCGTTTCGCGGATTCTATAAACTCCTTGTCCGCGATTGAAATTAAACTGAGGTACGACCGAATTAAGCCATTGTTAGATCAATTCGAATCTATACAGGACGAAATTGAAATTTTATCGGATGAGGAACTGGAAAATTCTATTCAGCGCGAGACGTTTGAAAATCAATATTTTTCAGTCCTTGCTACTGCTAAAGGGGCGATTGACTCAATTAACGAGGGTAGAGTGGAAATCAAACTTCCAACTCTCCAATTGAGAGAATTCGATGGGAATCAAAAAGATTGGGTAAATTTCGTTGAAACCTTTAAAACTTTGGTTCATAATAACAGTTCCTTGAGCAACGTCCAAAAATTCTTTTACTTACAATCTGCGCTGAAAGGGAACGCATTGAAAATAATTGCTAATCTAGAAGTTTCGGAATTAAACTACCTATCGGCTTGGGAATTGTTGCACGACAGATTTGCGAATCTCAGGGCTACCGTACATAAACATATCCAAACTCTATTTCAATTAAAGGATATGAAACATGAAGAGCCTGTAGCATTAAGGTATTTAATTGATGAAACTAATGTCAATTTGAAAGCGTTACAAAACATCGGAGTTAAAGTAGATCATTGGGATCCTTTGATTATTTACATAATTTCAAATAAATTGGATATAGCTACCCGGAGAAATTGGGAACAATATACATTGCAAGGTGAATTACCTACATTAAAGGAATTCATAAAATGTTTATCTGCTAGGGCACAAGTATTGGAGCTTATGAATGATTCAGAGAAAAAATCTTCTAACCTACATAAAATGCAAATAGGCGACAATAATAACAAAAAAGATTCATCGGTATTCTTGGCAATAAAGGCAAACAACTGCATTTATTGTAATGATAAAGGTCATCAAATTTATTTTTGCAAAAAATTTCTAAAATTAAAATTACAGGATAGGATTGATGCTACGAAATCAATCCGGGCGTGTTTTAAATGTTTGAGGTTGGGTCATCAAGCACAGAGTTGCAAGACAAACCTAACCTGCAAAATTTGTGGCAAGTATAGCCACAATACTCTATTACACAAGGAGGTACCTCCGCCGGAGACCTCAAATATGGATGCTAATAACGAGGTTATAGTGTCGAATTTTTCTGCATCGGAAAAGGCAGAAAAAATAATATTATTGTCAACCGCCTACATAGGAATTGTGGGGGCCAACAATAAAATGTTTAAAGCTCGCGCCCTGATTGACTCTGGTGCGCAGAGTAATTTTATGAGAGCTGAATTTGCTAATAAATTAAATTTACCATGTGAATGGATAAACAAACCCGTGTCTGGGATCCATAATAATATCACACACATAAAAAAGAGAATTTCAGTGGAGATGACTTCGCTTAATACGGATAATAAACGCGAAATATCATGTCTGATTTTACAGGAAATTACAACCAATTTACCACAAGTGACAATGGCGAAAAAAGAGTTCAAAATACCACCAGGACTGGAGCTGGCAGACCCGAACTTCAATATAGCTGCACCCATCGACATCCTGTTGGGCGCGGAGAGCTTCTGGGAAATGCTAAACAACGATAGATTGAAACTCGAGTCAGGACCAACGCTTCAACGTACGCAACTGGGATGGATTGTGTCCGGTCCTATCAACGTGTACCCCAAACAAAGGCCTGTATCAGATTTTTGCAGTTTATCTATAAATAAGTTGAGTCATCAAATAGAAAAATTTTGGAAATTGGAAGAGATTAATTCCACTAAAATTCAAACTCAAGAAGAAAAGGCTTGCGAAGCCAGTTTTGTAAGTACTCATACTAGAGAAGATGACGGTAGATATGTAGTAAGTTTACCGCGTCGGGCATGCATTGATCAGTTGGGAAACTCATTGCTCACTGCCGAAAAAAGATTTAAAAATATAGAAAAAAAATTTGTGTCACATCCTGAGTTAAAGACACAATATGTAAAATTCATGCGTGAATATGAAGAATTGGGACACATGGAGATGTGTGACCAGTCAAAAGGGGATCGTGACTCCTATTTTTTACCGCATCACGCTGTAGTGAAAGAATCCAGCACTACTACTAAAGTGAGAGTCGTTTTTGACGGCTCCGCCAAAACCTCAAATGGAATTTCCCTCAATGAAGCCTTGATGACAGGACCTGTTATACAAAAGGATCTATATAACCAACTATTGCATTTCAGGAAACATCAAATAGTCATGACTGCCGACATCGAGAAGATGTACCGCCAGATTAACATGTGTGAAGATGACCTGGACCTACAGAAGATAGTATGGCGCGAGTCGCCACAGGATGTGCTCAAGCATTATCGTCTGAAGACTGTGACTTATGGACTGGCACCTTCCTCCTTCTTAGCCACAAGATGCTTAAAGCAAATTGGTATGGATAATAATTTAATTTTTCCTAGAGCTAGTCAGGTCATAGAAAATGACTTCTATATGGATGACTTGTTAACGGGAGCAGATGAGCTGGAATCCTGTAAAAAATTAAAAGAAGAATTAATCAGCATCTTGTCATCTGCGGGGATGACATTGAGGAAGTGGAGATCCAATGCGTTGGAATTGTCAGCCGAGTCGGGCCAAGCTAAGTGTGCCTATTCAGGCGATTCCGACAAAATTATTACTGACAATCCAAAGACTGAGAAAATATTAGGATTAACATGGAACAATGAATTGTTAGGGTCAAAAGAATGGCCAATAGTTGGCTATTTATTAAAGGGATTTAATTAAGGTGAGTGGTCGAAATGTCTTTGCCGGTTAGTACCGGACGCGCCAGGATCTGATCCCGAGGAATCCTCAGCATCAGACCCGCCAAATCGACCAGCACAGCGGTAGAGCAGAGTACCCCCCTCCCAGAGCGGGGAATTATGTTCTAAGTTGTCAGGCATAGGCAGGAATTACCAGGTTTTGTAAATAAAATAAGGTTAATTATAATTGGACTAACCGTATAGGTTTATTTCAAATATTGCAAATAATAATACAGATAGGAAAGAACTTACCCCCACAGACCATAACCGATAACTAAAGCTAAAGTAATCTGACTATTAACGCGGTCGTTTAGACGATGAGGGATCCTCCCGGTGACTAAGGTTGGTGCAACTGCCCACGTCCCACGGTGATGCGAGCTGACTATATTGGTGGCAGGAATCCTCTGGCCTCTGCAGCATGAGCAAATACTCTGGCGCGAGCAAATAAGGCTACTCCACGTCCCACGGTGGAGTAAGCTGGCGCGGATGGCAAACGATGTCCTCTGCAGCATGAGCAAATACTCTGGCGCGAGCAAATAAGGCTACTCCACGTCCCACGGTGGAGTAAGCTGGCGCGGATGGCAAATAGACAGAGTCACGCACGTGTATCGTGAATTGATACACCAGGAGATTTCCTGGCGGAGATCGGGTAGAACATTATATTGGCCGGAAATCATACTAGCCCACGGTGTTCCGGGGATTAAAGGCAGGGGCGTTTACTGTCCAGATCGAAATTTCCTATTCCTAAACAAAATACAATTCGGCCATTGTGTGAACACCACATTTATTTCCGGAGCGCGACTCACGGGGTCGAAACCATAACGGGAACTCAAATAAACTTGTAACGGCACTATAATAACCGCCCGAACTTTACGGGAACTTCTCGAATCTATGATTTGGCACCGATGCACTCCATCTTCCCCGATTATCCCTCTAAAAAAAACTCTCTCCACCTCCGGCGGGCCTTCCGCCCGCCGGGGGAAGTGCCACCATCACATTTCCGCTCCTCTCTGGTGTTGCCAGGATGAAAAACAATAGACAATGCTATCGTGCCGCCTCATAGATTCCAGTTCTTACTTAAAACGACAATTAA
Source organism: Limnephilus rhombicus (assembly GCA_929108145.2). Lineage (NCBI taxonomy): Eukaryota > Metazoa > Arthropoda > Insecta > Trichoptera > Limnephilidae > Limnephilus > Limnephilus rhombicus. The sequence continues at coordinate 7,028,730 of OV815290.1, read as the reverse complement.
CCTATGTTTTATACATAACAGAATCTGATTACTTTTCTTATGTAATAATGAAGCCATCAGGTCCAACCGAGAGCAAACGAGAGATATTGTCTTGCATCGCATCAACCTTCGATCCATTGGGACTCCTAGGGCCGATAATAGTCATAGCCAAATTGATAATGCAAAGGCTGTGGCAGTCCAAAGCAGCATGGGATGATCAGTTACCTAATGAAATATTAGCACCCTGGAGGACCTACCTGCAAGATTTAATTCAGCTAAATGTGTTGAAAATACCAAGAAAAATTATTTGCAAGCAAGCAAAAGAGCTACAGCTACACGGTTTTTGCGATTCGTCTGAGAAGGCTTTCGGAGCCTGTATCTATATGGTGTCAATGGACCACAGCGGTAAGTGGCATTCACACTTAATAACATCCAAATCAAGGGTAGCACCATTGAAGTCTATTTCACTGCCTAAGTTGGAGCTGTGTAGTGCTGTACTACTGGCAAAATTAATGAAAACTATAAAACAAGCATTAAATATAATGAAGATCAACACATATTATTGGTGTGACTCTACGATAGCGCTGTGTTGGCTGAAAGGTCAACCTACTCGTTGGAGCACTTTCGTGGCCAATCGAGTAGCCGAAATACAAGAACTGAGTGATCCAGATCAATGGAGACACGTATCATCATCCGACAATGCAGCGGATATACTTTCAAGAGGAGCTACGGCGGATAAACTGATAAATTCTACAATATGGTGGAATGGACCAAATTGGTTGACTGACGGAGTCAACGATTGGCCTATATTGAACATTTCCTGTTCAAACCCTCCGGAGCTCAAGAGTAAAAATATTCTTTTATCTACTGATATTCAAGAATGGGAAATATTTGGAAAATTTTCCTCATTTATCAAATTGAAAAGGGTTACAGCATATGTACTGCGGTTTGTGAATAACTGCAGAAATATTAAAAGTAAAATTTCAGGTAATTTAAGTGTAGCTGAACTAGAAGCAAGTTTGAATTGTCTACTGAAATCAGCTCAGGCACATGCCTTTCAAAAAGAGTTGAAGACATTAAAAAACCAGGGAAATGTCAACAAAAATAGTAACTTAAAATCTCTTCATCCTTTTTTATGTGATGGTCTTATATATGTGGGCGGTAGATTAAATTTAGCTACACACCTATCGTACCAACAAAGACATCCAATTATATTGCCAGCTAAACATAAGCTAACCGAATTGATTATACGTCACTATCATTATGTAAACTTACACGCAGGACCTCAAGCGCTATTAGCTGAAATAAGATTGAAGTTTTGGCCTATTTTTAAGAAAAATACTGTTAAAAAGATATTACATAAGTGTATTGTGTGTTTTAGGTGTAATCCTCGTATTGGTAACCAAATCATGGGCAGCTTACCGAGCGAAAGAATCACACCGAGCCGACCGTTTGCTATCACGGGAGTCGATTTTGCTGGACCGATTCCAACCAAAAGTGGGCCACTGAGGAGAGCTCCACTCGTGAAATCGTATTTATGTATTTTTGTTTGTTTTTCCACAAAGGCGGTTCACTTGGAATTAGTTTCGGATTTATCTAGCAATGCTTTTTTGAACAGTTTAAAGAGATTTATATCCCGTAGGGGAGAACCTGATAAGATCTTTTCCGATAACGCTAGCAACTTTCGGGGGGCCAGTAATAGGCTCAAGGAGCTGTATACCAGTTTGAGAGAGAACAACGACAAGATTCAAAATTATTTAGCTAACAGAGGTATTGAGTGGAGGTTCATAACCCCTCGAGCCCCTAGTCAGGGAGGGCTGTGGGAAGCTGCGGTCAAGTCAGCAAAGTTTCATTTGTATAGAGTCACTAGTAATTCTGCTTTAACCTTTGAACTTTTGTATACTTTAATTTGTCAGATTGAGGCCTGTCTAAATTCCCGTCTATTGACTTCCTTGTCTGATGACATCCACGATTACCAACCCCTCACCCCAAACCATTTCCTCATAGGCACTAAATCCTCTATCATTCCGGAGAGAGATGTCCGAGCCATACCAGACAACAGACTGACCCAATATCAGAGAATCCATGCGCTAATGTTATCCTTTTGGTATAGATGGAAGCGAGAGTACTTGATGGAGCTACAAAAAAGGACTAAATGGCAAACCAGTAATCAACGGGCACTGCAAAAGGATGATCTGGTTATTCTGAAGGAAGATAATTTACCTCCACCATTATGGAAAATGGCGCGAGTTATATGTACACATCCCGGCGCGGATGGTGTAGTGCGAGTGGTTACCCTGAAAACCCCTCAAGGAATCTTTGTCAGGCCTATCACAAAGATATGTCTAATGCCTCTGGATCCGGAAGCTGAACCTGTGACGGACGCCCCGGACCCTTCCGTCAGTCCGGACACCCCGGACGACCATGATGAAACTTTTTAGGGTGAAAATATTAAAAAAAAGACCCTTTAAAGATACCAATCCCAGGAACAACATGACAACCTATAAATTGATGATTTATTGCACCCCGCGCTGTGGTGCTTATATCGTGGACTGCACCTGGAGAAGATCCTAACCAATGGACTTGAAAAAAAAGGACAATTGTGTTGTGTTGGGTTGGGTTTTATTATAATATTATTTTGTGTTGGGTTGTGTTCTATTATAATAGTATTTTGTGTTAAGTTATTATTTAAATATGTAAAAAAATTTTTTGTTAATTTAAGTTTATGTAATTAGTTTAGGTTAATCACCTTAAAATTCAACTTGTGAATGTACATTTTTAAATAATAGTATAATAAGCAGTGCAGGATTATTTAGTTTTGGCTGCTAATTTATAATAGGTAAAATTATTTGTTAGTATTTGCCAGGTATTTAGAGTTAGGATTTGTGTTTTTTGCTTTTGCCTTGATTGTCTTCCCCTGTTTTTGTTATGTTTTCTTGAAGGGTTCATAAATCGGTATAGGCGATTTAGAAACCCCGAGGCGGAAGCTATGTTAAAAATTGAGATACTACCAGCACCTATGGGTTGCTTGAGCAAGCTCCCAGACATTAATATTTCAAATGGTGCGAAGCTTGGCTAGTCGCTGAGTGTTCGGTACCTGTTTTAACTACCAAGTACGTACTATGGAGGAAGCCATTTTTTTGTAGATGCTTCCGAGTGTCAAGTGTGTAATGATTCATTCTTTAAATGTGTGCAGGTTTTTACATTATAAAAGTGCTAGCATCTCATTATTATCGCTTCTTCCCAACGCAAGTTTTAACAGTAAACAACTGCCAGTGTTTGGCCCGGTGTGTTGACACCGTAATATAATACATTTATAACATGTCCAAGTGAAATAAACAGTGAAGTTTTTTGCAAAGATAATTATTTTATTTAAAAGGACACCCATCAATTTTGAACAGGGAACACAAACAAGTTTTATATAACTTATATCTTAGAAATAAACTAATGTTATAAATTAGAAAAAAGTTTAAATGCTGACGGGGACAATAAATTTTCACCAAACAGTCTTTTTCATTGCAATTTTAATATTCATTAAAGTGTTCGGATCGACTAAAACATTAGTCAATATATTATATGGATTAACTGAACAAATATTGTTTCAGCGTTTATATGACTCTGATTACAAAAGGAATGTGGAACATGAACACAATATTACGTTTAAAAGAAATCAAGGCATACGGAAGGCGAACCCCGGAGTACAATAAGCCTAAAATACTTACCATGTTGCCAAGTAATATAAAAAAATTGCAAATGACGAAAATGATTCAGACACACAATGAAAACCTGTCTCCTAAATAAGGAAACTTTATACTGGGCGATGATATCAATCAATAATTATTATGCCTAACATGTAGATATAATATTATTTTTGTTTATGTTGTAAATAATAAAAATAACTGCATATTAATAATTAGCAATAAAAATTCTATAAAATGTAAATTTTGTAATTGAACTCCAACATCCTGTTAATAAACTTCTTTATTGTAGTTTGACGGGTTAAGTAAAAAATAAAGTATCATAAACCACTGAACAAATAGCACAAAAAATAACATTAAAAACATATATTTTACTGTCGCTTTGATAATTAAAATGACAAAAGAAAGACTACTCGGTGAAGGGACAGTCCCAAGGTGGGCTTTAAATAAAATGACAGAAGAAAGACTACTCGGTGAAGTCCCAAGGCGGGCTTTAAATAAAATGACAGAAGAAAGACTACTCGGTGAGGAGACAGACCCAAGGCGGGCTTTAAAAACGTTTCAAAGAAAAATAATCGGTTAAGAAATATTCATATTTATGTCAGGTTTCTTACTAAGAGCTACCTCAAAACGTTAAACGTTGTAGACAAGTCACTCGCTTAGCAAGCAAATTCACTTCGAGATTTATAAGCAAACTGAAATACGTAGCCCAGCTGTGAAATCTATGCCGAAGCTTTATAGTAATAATAATTATCCCGCAATAAATCTATATTAACAAAAACCCAATTACTCTCATCTGTCAGGTGTTTCGGGTTGGGTGGTTCAATATATTATATCGCAAATGTTGTAAAAATTGAATTTGTCAGTGTTGAGTAATATATTTTGCAATAAACAAGCACCACATGAGAAGCTCCGAACCATTTAGTCAATATAACACGAACCTACTTACGTACAAGGCGAAGCGCGGCGGTCAATTCCAATGTGTTGAAGAAACGTCACTAGAAAAGGAGTAGAGGAAGAATTTAAACAATTTCGGGATATTAATGTGATGGTCTTTGAAATGACCCTGAACTGTATAAATGGAACATAGGTATTGTGCAGTTTATACAATAATACTTCAGAAAAGCGGAGCAGGAATGGTAATGCGCTGACGTAACATCTGCCAATGACATTTCCATAGATAATGGAAAATTGAAGAAAATTTTTTTTTAAAAGGCGTCTGACAGTTCCTACTTTCAATCTTTTTGAAATTCAAATTAATTCCAGGTATTAAAATCCAATTCATTTTAACCGGATATATTCGGAACGTTAAAATATATTTATGAATCAAACCACAAATTGTACATCCGTTTTCCATTTGAGAACGTAACCATTTTCCAGCAGGTATACAACACGTATTTTGACGCCTTCCAAGATCTCGATTACATTTTGGTATTTCACGATCACAAAGGTATTTTGAAGTTACAGGAGACACCCTTTCCTCTCATGCCTTTTAATTAATGAAGAATCCCATATTATTAAACCAACTTCTAGGATACAAACTTAATTATTTATTTATTTAAAATTTACGGCCCAAAGTGCCATTTACAAAAATGTGTTTATTTAATATTTTTAATGTCATAGTACAGTGAAAAAATATATTTTTTTAATTTCTCATAACAATAGAAAAAGAGAAAAATTTCTAACTGATGAAAAGGACACAATGAAATAAAAAAAAAAAACTTGTTATGATGTAATCTCGTTACAATACGTAAGGACGAAATGTTTGATAAGTAGAGCCTTGTATTTTAATAAGGAAATATTAAAAATATCCGCAACATTGGCATAAAAATTACCAATGGTGAGTATTCTATTTATAACAGAATTATATCCTGCGACAGACGTATAATTGTCACAATAATACATACTAGGGAACCTTGATCTAATGGTAGGTACATGAAAGTGAATCAACTTTAATATATCAGGGCTATCCAACTGATAGTTTACAATTTGTATAAAAATATTAGATCAAAATTTTTTCTTCTGTCACTTAACTTCAACAATTTCAATGAATGTAATTAAAAGTCATAATTTATTGATTCTAAAGGGTTCAAGTCGAAAATTAATACACCCCAAAAACTTGCGTTGTACTTATAAAAAAGAAACTTTTTTAAACAACCTCCTGGTAATTTACCACCACATAAACTAAAAAAAAGTTATCAACTGTATTTGATGGTAAGGTCTAATCTATATATATATAAAGCTATTGCTGTTCGTTTGTCTCGCTAAAACTCGAGAACGGCTGGGCCGATTTAGCTGATTTTGGTTTTGAAATGTTTGTCGTGATCCAGGGAAGGCTTGAACGGTAAGAAAATATGGAAAAATTGCGGGAAGATAGTAAAAACAACAATTTCTTTTTCCCATACTAACTGTGCTACCCACTTTGCTGTCAATCATTAGACTCCGGTCCACTCAAATTGAAGAACGTATTAAATTAAGGGTTTTGAATCGACAACATATATCCACGTTACTCGGATTATCGCGTATTTAAATATTAATATTTTGATGGTTGTCATTGTTGGTTCGTTCAGAATAACAAAATTGCAAACGTCAGAAGAAAAGCAAACAAATTGTTTCCTTGGAAACGATGTTTTTTTTTAAATTAGGCAATTCACCCTAAAAAGAGTGCTTTGTTGGCATCGTAGTTAATATATAATTGCCGAAATTTATGTATGCGCATAACTTCCGAACGACTGCACCAAATTAGATAATTCTTTTTTTTATTCGTTATTTTGTATAAAACTACCGTTGAGCTCTGGCATTATGAAATTTGTATAAAAAATTGTAATAGGTGGCACGCGAGCAGTTTGAAAACTGAATGTACCGGGAATGAATGTGTGGAATGCGAGAGGTGGGTGGGGGAGGGTGAGGGGAGGGGGGGAGGGTGGGGTGGAAGGATTTGAGGAAGGGAGAGCGGTGGAGGAAAAGAAGGGGGGAGGGGTATAGGAGGGTGGGGAAAGGCGGAGGGGGGAGGGTTAGAGTTGGAGAGATAAAGACGCACAGACATAATAAAAAGGAAAAGTTAACTGTTTATATTAAAATAAACCTTTGTTTCACCGCAGGGGAAGCTTATAGCGCAGACTACGCCAGTCGAAGAATACCATCATCACTGCCATGGTTGCCTGGATGCAGATGGAGTCCCCCCTGATGCCCTTCTGAAAATGGGAGCAGGCCTGTCAAATATCCCCCATGAACGGATATTTGCATATTTTTTTGGATTTATTATTATATACTATATTTTCTGTTCCATTCTATGTATGAATGTATTGTTATTTTGTCAATGTTTGAACTATTTCAAAATCTGGAATGTATTGCATTGCACAACATTCTGAAATAAACGATCATTGATACGTTTTAAGATTTTCACAGCCAAACTATTTTCGTTATTTGTTTTTGGGGTGTTATGCCGTGTTGCGCTACCTCCTTTTTTAGCCAACGTTTCGGACAGCGTTGCAGTGTCCCTCATCAGGGCAGATCCGGTAGATCTGCCCTGATGAGGGACATACAGGAGGATACAGTGTTTTATTATATACTAACATTGCAACTAAATATTCAACTGAATCATACCTACCCATATCATTCACACATTTATAATGTTTTATTGGACATAATGCTTTCGTTAAAACATCAGCTGGCATGTCTGTTGTAGGTAAATATTCTAAGTTGACAATTTTATCATTTATAACATCTTTAATAAAATGATACCTAATGTCTATATGCTTACTCTTCCTATGACACACATAATTGGCAACTAACTTTTGAGCACTTTGGCTATCATTATATAAATTTATAGCACACAAGTTTCCAGTTAGTTCATACAATAAAGACCTTAAATATATGGCTTCTTTACAAGATTCTGCAATGGACATGTATTCAGCTTCCATGCTGGACAATGCTACAGTTCTTTGCTTTCGACTTTCCCAAGAAATTGCCGAACCAGACATTAGAAAACAAAAACCTGTATAAGACTTACGATCTATTGTACTATTAGCCCAATCAGCATCAACAAAACCTTTAATTTTACCACCATCTTTTGTATATTTTAAACAGTAATTTTTTGTTTTCTTGAGATATCTAAGTATTCTTTTTGCATAATTCCAGTGATTATTAGTATAACACTTATTAAACTGACTGATAAAACTTAAACAAAATGCTATGTCTGGTCTAGTAAGAACTGATAAATACATAAGACTACCTATCAACTGTTGATATGGAATATCGCTACTACAAGATTCAGTTGTTTCTATATCCAATTTACTTTCTATAGGAGTGTTTATAACTTTACAATCTAACATATTAAATTTCTGCAATAATTGATCAATATATTGTTCCTGATCTAAAGTTACAGTATTACATTTTTTATCAATCTCAACCCGCATGCCTAAGCATTTGCTGTACCTGCCCTAAGTTTTTAATTTCAAATTTAGAACTTAATACAGATATAAGCGTTTCAGTCTCATTTTTACAATTAGAAAAAACAAAAAAAATCATCCACATAGACTGCAATTATTAATTTTACATTTTCATAAATTTTTGTAAATACACAAGGTTCTAGACGACTGTTTTTAAATCCTATCTCTCTTAAACATTGCTCAACCCTTTCATACCACGATCTAGATGACTGTTTCAGTCCATAAATTGCTTTATTTAATTTTACAATATTTTTCTTATCACAATAAATGTCAGGCTGTATCATACAAATATCTTCTTTGAGGTAGCCATTTAAGAAGGCTGTCTTGACATCCAAATGTGATACATTTAAATCTAATTCAACTGACAGTACAAACAACATTTTTAAAGTAGAATGTCTGACTACAGGGGAAAAAGTTTCTTCATAATCTACACCAGGCTTCTGCGTAAAGCCTTTAGCCACTAGACGCGCCCTATACCGCACACTGTTATCACTATTCACTTTCTTTTTGTAAACCCATTTGCACTTCACTAGAGTTTTATCTGAAGGCAGTTCGTTCACAGGATCCCACGCTTTATTGTCTTTGAATGCTTGTAACTCGTCCTCCATAGCCTCAATCCACTTGTCCTTATCTGGACTTAATAGGACTTCTTGAAAGGTAACTGGATCCTGGGCAATTTTTGAACTTGTTTTTGTACACAAGTTTGTGTAGCCATAACGCATTGGTACTTTTCTGGTACGCTTGGCAAGTAATATTTCTGACTCTGGTTCATCTTCTTCCTCTGTGGTCTGCTGTAATGTAGAATCAAAATCAGTCAAAGCATTGAGATAATCAGATCCTGAAAAAATGTTTAGACTTTCCGCACTATCTTCCTTAACACTCTTGACTTGACTGTCTAACTTATCAGTTTGGATTACATCCCCAACTGAAATATTTAGTCTTTCCGCGCTAGAGGATTCTTCTTTTACTTCTTCCTTGCCACTCTTGACTTGACTGTCTGACTTATCAGTTTGGATTACATCCCCAACTGAAATATTTAGACTATCATCGGAGTGATGTTTCTTTTCAGTATTTTCATAGACTACTACATCTCTGCTTTTTGTGATTTTACGCTTCATAGGGTCATACACTCGGTAGCCTTTCACATTTTCTGCAAAACCAAAAAGTATGTGTTTCCTTGACTTTGTATCCCACTTAAGTCGTTTCTCCTTTGGGATGTGGACCATTACTTGACTACCAAATATTCGGATGTGCTTTAAGTCTGGTTTCTGATTTGTCCAGAGTTCGTATGGTGTTTTATTATTTAAACCTGACGCAATGGATCGATTTCTGAGATAGACTGCTGTTTTTGTGGCCTCTGCCCAAAACTTCTTATCTAAATCTGCGTCAAATAATAAATACCGAGCTCGCTCTACTACAGTTCTGTTGATACGTTCGCTCATACCATTTTGCTCAGGAGTATAAGCATTTGTCTTTTGATGCACAATGCCTAAATCCTTTAAAGAAATTTCAAATTAATTACTACAGAATTCTAAGCCATTTTCTGTTCTAAATATTTTTATTTTTCTATTTTGCTGATTTTCAACTAATGACTTAAATTCCTTAAAATACTTGAATACTTCAATTTTATTTTTAAGAAAGTAAACAAAAGCCATACCTGAGTAGTCATCAATAAATACAAGAAAGTATCTCGATCCACCAATTGAGGTTATCTCCATGGGTCCGCACACGTCCCCATGTACTAGATCCAATGAATTGCTGCTTCTTGTTGCTGCATGGACAAAAGGTAGTCGCGACTGCTTTCCTTCGCAACATATCTTATCTTTCTTTTTCATTTTTCTTCATTTTCATTACATTTTCTTTTTTGATTTCAGCAGTTTGAAAATACATTTGTTGTAGATTTAAGTGAGTAGATGCACTTTTTCAGAACTGTTTATATTACATACATATATTGTTTTGTTTGTTTTTTTATTTTTTATTATGGTCTCAAATTTTTATGTCGTTATTTTATTGGTCAATGATATGACTATCTCTAACACTGTTATATATGAACGTGTAATGACTGTTTAAAACGCTAACAAATAAAATAAAATAAATAAAATATTGTGCAAGTACTCTTGTCAATCTTACATTTATCTGTGTATGATATACCCGTGACTGCACCGTCTCGCATTTTATTCAAGTCATTTACATTTAAATGTCCCATTCTCCTGTGCCAGGTCACATCGCTCACTGAAGTAGATGTAAACAAACACTGTTGATTATCTAACCTGAACTTGTAAACACCATCTATTTGTGTAGCAACTGGCACCAAATCCTTCTTTTTGTTGTAAACACAGCAACAATCATCTTTGAATTCTACACTATTGCCATTCTTTATGAGTTGACATATTGAGATCAAATTTGTGGTAAGATTAGGAACACATAAAACTTCTTTCAAAGTAACCTCAAATTTGCAATTTGTAGTGACTGTTATTATGTCTACACTACCAACGCACAATACAGGCATAGCACTTTGATTTGCTGCTATTATCTCCTTGATCTTTGGCGAATAAGATGCATTTTTTATTAGGTTTACATCTGGCGTCATGTGAACACTCGCACCACTGTCTAAGTAAAAATCTTTTTTACTATAATTCCCGCTCAAGAAAACAGCCGAAAACGCATTAGTTTTCTTCATTTGTTGCTGTTCATTCTGTTTACACTGCGATTTATAGTGACCGTATCGACGACAACGGTAACACTTTATGTTTTTTCTGTCAGTTTTGTTTACATTCGAACTGACCATAGACGACGAACTACGACGTTCATAGTTAGAACTGTCACTTCTGCCAGTGCTGCCAACTTTAGAATACTGTTGGCGACTGTGCTGCCCTCTACTCAAGAAAGCGCCACCACCGGAAGACGTGTGTTCGCCCTCATTTCCTACAAGGTCAAGTAATTTGGCCTTCATGACATCAGCAGTAATGGCGATACCGGAATGCTCTATAGCGATGATCATGGGGAAGTATTTTTCAGGTAAACCTGCCAACAGCAGGCTGCCAATCCACTCATCTCCGATCTGAAAACATGTACCAGATAATCTTTGCGCCGTTTCGATTACTTGCGTGACGTAGCTTGTCATTGACTCGCAACTTTCTAGACGAATCGAAATTAGGTTCCTCAGCAATGTTATTCTTCTGGAGAATCCTGAGTCATCGAACATAGATTTCAGCTTTTCCCATAAGTTCACGGCACTTGTTGCCTCTCTAATATGAACATACAATGACGGATCAACAGTTAAAATCAATCTGGCTTTCGCTTTTGCATCGTTTTTTTTGTCTACCGTCGTAATGCATTCTGATAATCCTTCCAAAACTAACATGTTTTGTGTTGCAAAAGCCCAGTCACGGTAATTTTCACGGCCCTTTAGCTTAAGAACATTGGCCAAAAGAGAACCGGACGCCATTTTGGTTGATTTTTAAACTTCGTTGTTTTACACACAAAGATATAATTTTTCTTTTGTCTCCTTATCACCACAGCCAACGCCTATTCTAGCTACCAAAAAAATCACAACAAACTTTACTTCACTGCTAGAAAACTATAGGACATCCTGGGCCCATAACCTGATGTGATAAAGAAATAAAACAACCGACTTGTTCAAGGCAAGATGATAGACAGAGATTTTATTCAAAGATGCATAGATAACTAAATACACAACAGTACAACAAATGACGTTAGGTACTTGGTTTATTTAATGTAACCCGGAATTAATTCCAACAAAATTAAATATGCAACTAGTGTAGAATAAATAAGTCAGATTTTTCTCAATTTCAAGTCTCGGTGGGGGGGGGGGGGTATAATAAATAACATTGCACACTATGTATTTGGACACATATTTATTTTGGGGTAACTAATCGAAAAAATCTCCCAACCCCCATACTATACAATATTAATTAACATTTATTTTTATAATTTACTTGATAAACCATTGATTTTTCATATGCTAATATTTTATTTGAAAACATTCAATAGAAATATAAATATAATCTATTTCACAGATGAGGGATATCAAAATACAAAGGTGATAAGAGGTAATATAAGTAAACCTATTAAAACTCCTATTCAGCCGTGGTTTCGGGGAAATTTGGGTCCGTTTTGATGATGAAGATGGAGTCGTTCAGCCAGTAGTAGGACTGGTTGAAGTCCCCCTCGCAGAGGTAGGGCACGCGTGACCACTGCATGACCTGGAGCCCCACGGTGGTGGCGCAGTAGCTGATGAAGGATTCCACGTGCTCCTCGAATGTGTGGCCTCGGATGGGCAGACGCTCCTTCGCCATGTGGTCAGATTCGTCTGAAAATTATAATTGAATAGTACAAGGAATCCGAGAGAAGACGACCAGTGCAATACCCTAGACATAGTTGGGAGAAATTAAAGATTGTGCTTTAAGCTTGAGTGTTAAGCGATTAGATTTTTGCCTCTAGCTTTATGCTTTGAGATTTAAGCTTTGATTTTACCTATGTCAAAAATAATGAAAAATTAATAGTAACAAAACAGCAGCTTTTGAGTCTGGAGGAAATTGGTAACTATCTGGTTATTCAGATCTAGGCAATACAAGTAGCAGATAATGTTAATAAATTGATGACATTCCTTTGGTATCGGTTCACCAGCAAGAAATTCGCCGGACAAGAGCGGAACATCCATTCACAGTAGATGACAGCAGCATCGACTTGTTCTCATGCAATATTTCCCTATACACTAGGAATATTTCCCTCTCCTCCCTTATTTAATAGTGGTCTTTTCAAGATCTTTATTAAAAATCCTTTCTTTCAAAGCCCTTCCAAACAGCCGGTGAAAAACCGCCATTTAGAAGCGATACATTGCTTGAAATGGCAATAGTTGTGTTAGGTGACCAGGTGTGAATAGCCAGGCATTTCCCAGCCTTCAAATTTCTCATATTCTTTCCTCCCCCATTCAGTTCAGCCTCACAACATACCCTGATTGGGGGTGCCATAGTACCACTCACTTAAAATTAATCACATTTAAAAGACCGGTTAAATCCCTGGTTAAAGTATTAGAGGTATAATAAAATCCATATCTTACATTCAACGTATGGTTGAAGGGCAGAACCAGCGCTACGATAAGGAGTCCATCGTCGTTGAGAGTCTGCTTAGCGTTGAGGCCGTTGAACAGCATGGTCTGTGGCTCAGAGCAGCATCTTACTTTTTGTGCATTTTACTTACAAATCGAGCAAACTTGTCGGAAAACAAATTGCAAATAGCTATCGAAATGACAGATCAATCATTGAAAGACGTCAGTCCATAGATTTGGTCCACAGATTAGATGACAGGAGGACCGCTAAACACCGTGCTGCCATCTCGTGGATATTTTGGAATTACTCAGAAAACGGCCCATTGGGCAACCAAGGCCGAATGTTATTAATTAGCCAAACCTATCAACAGATGGCAGTAACGATAATAATAAATAAATCGATAATCCATTATTGAATATAATTACACAGATCCTTGATTAAATTATAAATCTTAAGTCAATCTTCACACCAAAATTGAAAGAATACGCCCATGCTGTCAACAGATGGCAGTAACAATATTAATAATTAATTTATATTCAAGAATTAATTTATTTTAACTGCATTCTTCTATCACAAAATTAAACCTTCCTACTGTGACAGAAGAACCCAGAAAAAAGAAATTGTATACTGATTGTTTTAGCGTTTCTCGAGCTCTGAGAATCACAAGAAAAATCAGCGGACATACAAATTTGTTAAAAAAATCGATAATACCATTATAAAATACAAATTAGACAATAACATGCATCTAAAATTTGTTTTACCAAGGTTAATAGTATCATAACTGACACGCGAACATTGTTAATAAGAATTTTCATAAAAATTCATAAAATATCTCAATTATGAGCCGATGAAGGCTATAATTTTCAAATTCTGCAAATAACGCAGGGTTAATAGTATCAAAACAGACTCGCGAACATTATAAATAAGAATTTTCATAAACATTCATAAAATATCTCAAATTGTGAGCCTGATGAAGGCTATAATTTTTCAAATTCTGCATATAACGCAAACGATAATAAAATGACCAAAAAATTGTAATATTATGATCATTGTATCATCCAAATAATCTGCTTACAGAAGCAAGTGCAATATAAAATATACCCATGTATGATAATTCATTAGATAGTAGATCCCTTTTAGGTTACAACAAATATACACAAAGCAAATACAAGCACAAAATAGTAATACATATCACTGAAATCAGAAAAATTATCCAACACCAAAACTAAATAGCCATAATATACTTCAAATGAGTCTCGCTTGGAAACCCGTCGCCAGAGTTTATGCAAGAGAAAGACATTCAACAGTATAAAACATTCACGAGCTCAAGGGTAAGATAAAAGCTGCTCAAATCAACTACATATAAAACAGAAAATATATCACAATTGAACATTTTGATCCAACAAATTTTGATCTTGATCACATTTTGATCTTTGAAGAAGACATAATAGAATCATTTAAAACACAAAATGATGGAATCAAAATCATAATGGATGAAAATCCAAAAAACTCAGTTAAATTAGTGAAAATGCTTAAACCAAAAGGACAAAATAATCTTACGAACTACATAATCGAAACAAGTGGAAAACTTAGGAAATATCTCATATCTAAAGAGAAAATAAATATTGGATACTACAGAGTACGGGTGGAGGACGCAATTCCAATTATGCAATGCTTTCATTGCTTGAAATTTGGTCACTCAGCTATCAACTGCCTAAATAAGGACAAGAATGCCACGTGTCTACACTGCGCCATGGATCATCCCTGGAAAGACTGCCCTAATAAAAACAAAGAAGAAAAATGCAAAAATTGTGAATTCCAAAACAACACATTCAAGTCAACAAACGATACAAATCATAAAGCAAACAGCAAAAATTGTACGTATTTAAAAAAAATGATGACTATTGCACAAGGGCGTATAAATTATGAATAGGTATGCACCTTCTTTTAAATTCTTAACAGTGACAGCCCTCATGGTATGCTCAAATATTAAAAACACAATATCGAAATTTATATGTTTGCATAAAATGCGATTGTTTTCTGAATCTTCCTACAATTTAGTTATAACTTTCTGTAAAATGTTAAAACCAAAAAAAATCATTATAATATTATTAACCTACCATCAAAGTGTTAAAGAATCATTAGAAATATTAAAAAATTATTTAATTATATTTTTCAGTAAAATTTTAAAACAAAAACGATGGATTCAAATTTTAGCCTGTTCTCAAAGTGTTAAGGCTTGTGAAATATTATTTACACAAAACAAAATTGATATACTTTATACTATGTTTCTTCTCTATAACATTATCACTAGAAATACAATGACAGTTTATTCAATACTGTCACCAAAACAAATTGAAGTCAACCTTGATGGACTATTTTTGGGCATGAATTATTATTATTCATTATTATTCGTGATATTATTATTGCTGCGAATTTATTTAAATATGCATTCAATGTCAATTTCAATTTTAACAATTAGTTATAATAATTGCGTAAATCAGTATGAAATGCCAATGCCAGGAATAAAATTGCATACTTATATTTTAGTTATTAAGTATTTTAGTTACACACATTATGTCTTTTAGTTTCATAGATGATGATAATGACATAATTTTTTGTAAGATAAATAACCTGTGCGAATGGCTTCGTAAGCAAGACACAATGAAACGTGAAACGAGTAAACTCAATTTTGTGGAACTAAACATTAGATCTATAGGTAGGTATTGGGACCTATTTCATGTTTATTTTAAAGACTGCTTAAATCACATTGACGTACTCATGCTTTGCGAAACTGCAATTCGTTCGGAACTTGTTAATCTTTATGATATTCCCGGTTTCAATTCGTACCACTATTGCAGAAACCATAAATCCGGTGGAGGCATTTTGTTATATGTAAAGAATAACCTCTCCTTTTCGCAAATATTTCTGGACAGTAAATATTTTGAGAACGTTTTTGGAATATTGACACTTCCAAATAACAGTACTCTAAATGTCTTGGCAATATACCGACCCCCGAATTTAAATAAGCAAGCATTTTTGTCAGAAATATCCAATGTGTTTGAAAACAATATTAAATCAAATGAAAGTGTAATATTTTTCGGTGATGTAAATTTAAATTTATTACATAAAAATGATGCTATCATTATAAAATATGAAAATATTCTTACTAATAACTATTTAAAAAAATGTATAAATTATGTTACACGAGAAGTAATAGTTCAAGGGAAAATTGTTAGTTCTTGCTTAGATCACTTTTTTGTGCGAGTTAGCGGAAAGTTACCTACTGGATTAACCAGTACAATCTCCGCGTGCGTATGTGATTATAATATTGCCGATCATAATACAACAGCTGTAAGCATACTCTATAAGTCGGTAGATAATTTCAATTCTAGCGATTCTAATAACGTCAAAATTCTTTCGCAAAAACAGATTGATAAACGTATTTGTAATTATGACTGGAAGTCGCTTCTAAAGGAAACCGAATGTTCGGTTATTTATTTAAAAATTAAAAATTATTTTGACGACTTGTATAAAAACAGCACAATTATAATAAGCAAAAAACCTAAAAGCCGACCTTATGCCATAAATGATTGGATATCTAGTGATGCACTATATAAAATTAAAAAAAGGGATTATTTATATAAGCGTTGGAAAAATGCCCCAACAAATAAATACTATGAAAAAGAATATAAGTGCTATCGAAATGTTTTAAATAAATTGTTACTTAAATTAAAAACCTCATACTATAATGACAAATTCAAAAATCTATTTCAAGATTCAAAAAAGACATGGGACGAGTGTAATCAAATTTTAGGTAAGAAATGTAAAAATAATTGTGACCAAGTTGCCTCCAAATATTTGATGAAAGATCGGACCAAAGAAAATGTAACTAATGATTTTGTTGATTATTTCTCTGACAGTGTTTGCAATATGTTACATAAATGTAATTACAGGACAAATGCTTTTGAACCAGAGAAGATGCCTCAAAGCATGTACCTACCAAGGGCCAAAATTTCTGATATAGAAAGCATTGTGCGGCAACTTAAAAGCTCTTCTCCTGGAATTGATAATATCAGAATGAGTGATATTAAAAAACATATAAAAATTTTAGCTCCAATCATAGCCCATTTTGTAAATAGAATTTTATTTGAAGCAAAAATTCCAGATGACTTAAAATGTAGTATTATCAGACCCATTTATAAAGGAGGTGATCACACTCTATTGGGTAATTATAGACCGATTAGTATTTTGCCATCACTCGAAAAAATTCTTGAAAAATACATTCAGTTGAAATTAATAAAATATTTAGAAGATTTTTCTATTATTGATACAAATCAATATGGATTCCAGAAAAAAAAGGGTACCGAAATGCTACTTCAAAAATTTGCCAGTTTCATAAATAATGAACTAAATAGTAAAAATCATGTATTAGTTTTATTTATAGATTATTCTAAAGCATTTGACACTATTAATCATAGAAAATTATTGCAGATACTAGAAATCATAGGAATAAGAGGAAAGCTCCTAAAACTATTTGAAAATTACTTGAACAACCGATGCATGAAAATAAAGCTATTGAACACTTTAAGTAAAAAAAGAAAAATTTTAGCTGGCGTTCCTCAAGGTTCCATATTAGGTCCAATTTTATATATCATTTATGTATCTTTTATTAAGTACATCTTTAAACATGTAAAACACTTTGTATATGCGGATGATACTGCACTAGTGATTTCTCGCAGTGATTTAAAATTATGTATTGAACTCTTACAAAAGGATTACATTGAGCTTTTGAAATGGTCTCATGACTCTGGTTTAATCATAAATGCAAAAAAAACCAAATTGATACATATTAGATCACCCAATGCCAAGACAAATATTATTACACCAGAAATAAAAACACACGGTTCAGATTGCTTACATGTTGGTATCCCAGCATTGTGTACATGCGAAAATATTGAAGTGGTTAAAGAATATGTTTATTTAGGTGTAATTATTGACTGCTTTTTCAAATGGGATTTACAAATAAATAAAGTCTGTGAACGTCTGAGATCTATTGTTAGTAGATTATATAAACTTAAATTCTATGTTCCAATATGCACACTTCGAATAATTTATTTATCATTAGCTGAGTCTATTATAAGGTACGGAATTACAGCTTGGGGACTTTCCTGTAAGACAAATGTTAATCATGTTCAATCTGTCCAAAATTCATTAGTTAAATTATTAGCTCATAAAAGTTTATACGAGCAAAGACACAATGTTCCGTACTTTTACCAGAATCTTAAAATTCTCTCAGTAAGAGCAATTCTGTGGCATAAAATTATTTTTCAGCATATGAATAGCCCTATATACATAAATAGACTGGACCACACTTACAATACTCGATTTACGTTAAATGAAGGACTAATCGTACCTAAGCACTTAAACAAATATGGACAAAGAACGCTGGACTACATGATACCTACATGCTTAAATATGTTACCTGCTAAAATTAAAAAATGTACAAATAATGTAAGAACAAATATTATATTGAAAAATTGGCTCGCCGAAAGAAAAAGTTTGTATTAACATTCTTGTAGTACTCGTAACACAAAAAATGTCTAACTGCATTATAAGTTTTATAAAAAAAAAAAAAAAAACTTCAAAGTAAAAGCACCCATTGATAAACTACTTTTAAGTAGTTTATTGGGACTTTTCTTTTTTGTAATATCTTATTTTATTTTGATTTCCTGTAATATTTTATAACTTTTTTTCTTCTAATAAAAAAAAAAAAAAAAAAAAAAAAAAAAAACAAGAAACGTAGAAATAATTCAGAAAGTTAACTCTTAATATGTCCTTTAAACAAACGTACCAATTGATTCCCCTCTTGTATTAGCAAGTTTGTAAATAACAGCAGAGATTTTATCTATAATCTTATTTATTAAGAAATTTTAGCTGATCTAAAGTTACAGTATTACATTTTTTATCAATCTTAACCCGCATGCCTAAGCATTTGCTGTACCTGCCCTAAGTTTTTAATTTCAAATTTAGAACTTAATACAGATATAAGCGTTTCAGTCTCATTTTTACAATTAGAAAAAACAAAAAAAATCATCCACATAGACTGCAATTATTAATTTTACATTTTCATAATTTTTTGTAAATACACAAGGTTCTAGACGACTGTTTTTAAATCCTATCTCACTTAAACATTGCTCAACCCTTTCATACCACGATCTAGATGACTGTTTCAGTCCATAAATTGCTTTATTTAATTTTACAATATTTTTCTTATCACAATAAATGTCAGGCTGTATCATATAAATATCTTCTTTGAGGTAGCCATTTAAGAAGGCTGTCTTGACACCCAAATGTGATACATTTAAATCTAATTCAACTGACAGTGCAAACAACATTTTTAAAGTAGAATGTCTGACTACAGGGGAAAAAGTTTCGGAATAAATTCGGTGTTTGGGTAAAATTCCTAAAAAATAAAACTAGTTATTTTTATACTAATTTGGGGTCGGGGAATCCGAATCTGAAAGAATTAGGCGGCGGCAAGCAATATTAACTGAATTAAACGACTTTAAAAAATTTTATACACATACAGGAAAATAGCCATTTTGGAAGCATTTTGGTTCCTAGAAAATCAAACTAGTTATTTTTATACTAACTATGGGCTGGGGAATCCGAATCTGAAAGAATTAGGCCGCGGCAAGCAATATTAACTGAATTACACGACTTAAAAATTTTCTATACACACACACTTGAAAATAATCATTTCGGAAGTATTTTGACACACGTAGTACAAAGATCATAGAAAAACAAGAAATATACAAAAACATGTGCCGGCAGTGTTACCAGCTCTCAAAAACATACCTTATAAATCGACCAAGTCTTCTTCGTCCGTCGTATTAACACATTAACCTGATGAATTACGACTATCTCAACGGCGTATTCTTAAATCAAAAGTATGAAAATTCGTAGTCTTAAAAATGCGTAACCTAACCTAACCTAACGTTAGGTTTGTGTAACATGGTTTGTGCCCCTTTATACCGCCTGCTCGCGTCCCTAACCTAACCTAACCTAACGCTAGGTTTGTGTAACATGGTTTGTGCCCCTTTATACCGCCTGCTCGCGTCACGGCAAAAAAACATCCCTGTTTTCAAGTAGTTTAGCGACTACGCTAGGTTTGTGTAACATGGTTTGTGCCCCTTTATACCACCTGCTCGCGTCCCTAACCTATCCTAACCTAACGCTAGGTTTGTGTAACATGGTTTGTGCCCCTTTATACCGCCTGCTCGCGTCACGGCAAAAAAACATCCCTGTTTTCAAGTAGTTTAGCGGCTACGCTAGGTTTGTGTAACATGGTTTGTGCCCCTTTATACCGCCTGCTCGCGTCACGGCAAAAAAACATCCCTTTTTTCGAGTAGTTTAGCGGCTACGCTAGGTTTGTGTAACATGGTTTGTGCCCCTTTATACCGCCTGCTCGCGTCACGGCAAAAAAACATCCCTGTTTTCAAGTAGTTTAGCAGCTACGCCGGGTTTATGTAACATGGTTTGTGATACAAAAGAACGTGCCCCTTTATAACGCCTACTCGCGTCAAGGCATAAAAACTCCACAATACTAGTTGGTGTACCTTCCTAAAATATTTGAGAATCAATTATAAAAAATAAGTACTTAAAATATAAACATGTTATTTTACGTTATAAATATTACTGCTTAATGGCAACACTTAATTTTGTGTGGTAAAAACATCTATGTTATCGTGTTTTTCTATGATCTTTGTACTACATGTGTCAAAATACTTCCGGAATGATTATTTTCATGTGTGTGTGTATAGAAAATTTTTAAGTCGTGTAATTAAGTTAATATTGCTTGCCGCCGCCTAATTCTTTCAGATTCGGATTCCCCGGCCCATAGTTAGTATAAAAATAACTAGTTTGATTTTCTAGGAATTTTACCCAAACACCGAACTTTAGCCAAAGTTTCTTCATAATCTACACCAGGCTTCTGCGTAAAGCCTTTAGCCACTAGACGCGCCCTATACCGCACACTGTTATCACTATTCACTTTCCAACTTAAATTATCCAACACCAAAACTAAATAGCCATAATATACTTCAAATGAGTCTCGCTTGGAAACCCGTCGCCAGAGTTTATGCAAGAGAAAGACATTCAACAGTATAAAACATTCACGAGCTCAAGGGTAAGATAAAAGCTGCGTAGTACAAAGATCATAGAAAAACAAGAAATATACAAAAACATGTGCCGGCAGTGTTACCAGCTCTCAAAAACATACCTTATAAATCGACCAAGTCTTCTTCGTCCGTCGTATTAACACATTAACCTGATGAATTACAACTATCTCAACGGCGTATTCTTAAATCAAAAGTATGAAAATTCGTAGTCTTAAAAATGCGTAACCTAACCTAACCTAACGTTAGGTTTGTGTAACATGGTTTGTGCCCCTTTATACCGCCTGCTCGCGTCCCTAACCTAACCTAACCTAACGCTAGGTTTGTGTAACATGGTTTGTGCCCCTTTATACCGCCTGCTCGCGTCACGGCAAAAAAACATCCCTGTTTTCAAGTAGTTTAGCGACTACGCTAGGTTTGTGTAACATGGTTTGTGCCCCTTTATACCGCCTGCTCGCGTCACGGCAAAAAAACATCCCTGTTTTCGAGTAGTTTAGCGGCTACGCTAGGTTTGTGTAACATGGTTTGTGCCCCTTTATACCGCCTGCTCGCGTCACGGCAAAAAAACATCCCTGTTTTCAAGTAGTTTAGCAGCTACGCCGGGTTTATGTAACATGGTTTGTGATACAAAAGAACGTGCCCCTTTATAACGCCTACTCGCGTCAAGGCATAAAAACTCCACAATACTAGTTGGTGTACCTTCCTAAAATATTTGAGAATCAATTATAAAAAATAAGTACTTAAAATATAAACATGTTATTTTACGTTATAAATATTACTGCTTAATGGCAACACTTAATTTTGTGTGGTAAAAACATCTATGTTATCGTGTTTTTCTATGATCTTTGTACTACATATGTCAAAATACTTCCGGAATGATTATTTTCATGTGTGTGTGTATAGAAAATTTTTAAGTCGTGTAATTAAGTTAATATTGCTTGCCGCCGCCTAATTCTTTCAGATTCGGATTCCCCGGCCCATAGTTAGTATAAAAATAACTAGTTTGATTTTCTAGGAATCAAAATGCTTCCAAAATGGCTATTTTCCTGTATGTGTATAAATTTTTTTAAAGTCGTTTAATTCAGTTAATATTGCTTGCCGCCGCCTAATTCTTTCAGATTCGGATTCCCCGACCCCAAATTAGTATAAAAATAACTAGTTTTATTTTTTAGGAATTTTACCCAAACACCGAACTTTAGCCAAAGTTTCTTCATAATCTACACCAGGCTTCTGCGTAAAGCCTTTAGCCACTAGACGCGCCCTATACCGCACACTGTTATCACTATTCACTTTCCAACTTAAATTATCCAACACCAAAACTAAATAGCCATAATATACTTCAAATGAGTCTCGCTTGGAAACCCGTCGCCAGAGTTTATGCAAGAGAAAGACATTCAACAGTATAAAACATTCACGAGCTCAAGGGTAAGATAAAAGCTGCTCAAATCAACTACATATAAAACAGAAAATATATCACAATTGAACATTTTGATCCAACAAGAAACGTAGAAATAATTCAGAAAGTTAACTCTTAATATGTCCTTTAAACAAACGTACCAATTGATTCCCCTCTTGTATTAGCAAGTTTGTAAATAACAGCAGAGATTTTATCTATAATCTTATTTATTAAGAAATTTTAGCTGTGAAATATTTTTAAATGTCTTATTACTGAATAAAACAACTGTTCAATTACCGTTCGAACAACTTTCCCAAAAGATCCTCATAGTGAGATGGAAATAGAAAACGGAAAGAAAAAAAAAATTAATTTCCAAACATAACGTTATATCGACTTCATGTTTATCGTAAGCATAGAAAATGGACAACAGGCATCCTACTACTACAGTAATCTGCATCAGTATGTCCCCTGTCTTCCTACGAATGAAAAGGAAAAGGAAAACCTAAATCCATTTCGCGAAACGATTTAAAAAAAAAATCACGTCCGAGAACTCAGAGGTTCAAAACATAGAACCCGAACTAACTACTGACGAACTCAGAGGTATTAAAAACATAGAACGCTCGTAATCATTCGCATTTCGCTTCCGCATGCTAAAACATTTCCCGTCGAAAGGAAAGTTATGAAAATGATTACCCGAATAGACTCTTCAAATACGCCATATAGCAACTGATATTGAAAATCACTCAAACGTGTCTAACTTCCGGGCAAATGTAAAATATTTAAAAAAAAGTCTATACCGAGAATTATACCGCTTTAATCTCTGGCAAAGAAAATAGCATACCATAGCATTTTAAGTAAGTAATTAAAAGTAACGAGTACTGTGATTTTAAATTCGCAACAAACTGAATATCCTGTCGCAGAAGTTAACAGAAAGCTTTTATCAAGTTTCGTGAATTTAGCATCTAAATTGCGTTAATTTTATATGAGAATTAATATTCAAAATTAATAAGTGTGAACCTGACTCCATAAAACCTGAGAACTGCGATCCCAAAACCGTGGTAAAGATGAAAGGACGGCCGTCCCTGGCAACCACCCCTTCACTCCTAGAAGCTCTTTGATCATCGTAGAACCATCTGACTATCTATGCTGGATCGATGACTGCGACGTTGGAAGACCTCTCCTCCATTGAAGCAACAATCGTCCGCATCGGAAGCATTTGATCTCCTCCCTAGAATTCACATTTTGTTTTTTGAAAGAAGTGTTTTACAAGAAGAATAATCGTGCTTGAAAAGAAAAAAATTATTAGGTTCATATTTATTTTCAAAAGAAAAAGGCAGAGGAAATGAATCTTCCAGACCAACCACCAGTTCCTCCATGTTTTGAAAGAAGAACGGTTCATTCACCACAAAGCGAAAGCAACACTCTAAAAAAAAATTCAAATGCTCCTCAGAAAAGTATATTTATACTTACAGACGAGATAAGCGAGCTCCTTAGCACGTTATTAAAATTCGGGTACACAAGATTTCCCATTGTATTTAAAATTCCATTTATGCAATGACAATCTTCCGTCTGACACCTTGTCTTCAGGCATTGAAATTATATGTACCTATAATCTTAATGGATCAAAAGAACAGACACAAACATTTAGTCACGTCAATAGACGGAAAATAAACAGTTACATACATACACTAAACATGGAATCTAACACCAAATAAATAATTAAAACAATGACTCAACGGATTTTAAGTATGATTTTTTCGAAATGATTCTGATTCGAATATAATGTAGCATAAAATTCTTTCTGAATTATAAATACTGTATAAAATTCTTTCCGAATATAAATGCTGTAAAATATTCCTTTGAATGTAAAGTTGTATAAAGTTCTCTCGGAATAATATGTTGTACATAAAAGAATTGTAATAATTCTTCCGGAATTAAAAATCGTATAAAAAGATTTATAAACAGCACACGTAATAATTTAAAATTATAAAGGAAAGGTGTTCCTGATTAATGATTTCTCCGGCCGACACGTGTGAGGTTCCGTAGTACCTCGTGTTCCGACAACAATGTCACACCACAAAATCGCCAATTACCCACCAAAATGCAAAACAATATCAAAATTTGGTAATTATCGGTTCGGACTGGCCACGCTTATTACGAATAATTTTTAGAAAAAAACTTTAGATTCGCCTTAATTACTATAAAAGGAAACTTTTTGGCTTTGGGGCGACGGAAAATAATGCATTTTAATTTTCAATTGCATAAAACCAAAATTCACTTCGCGAACCGACGCAGCGAAAATCCGCGGCCGTAGCTGTCACTTGCTGTCACTGTTATGGACTGTAGCTGACTTCGTGGGATACCTACATGAAATACCGCGAATCACAAACCATGTTACACAAACCTAGCGTAGCCGCTAAGCCACTTGAAAACTGGGATGTTTTTCTTGCCTTGACGCGAGTAGGCGTTATAAAGGGGCACTTTCTTTTGTATTACAAACCATGTTACACAAACAAGCCCGCTAGACAAATTTCATAATTACGCGCCTTATCCCATGAAGTCGGCTACAGTCGTATTAGCTCTTGTTAATTTATCAAGGATACCAACATCACAGTGACATGTACGGCCGCGGATTTTCGCTGTGTCAGTCGCGAAGCGAATTTTGGTTTTATGCAATTGAAAATTAAAATGCATTATTTTCCGCCGCCCCAAAGCCAAAAAGTTTCCTTTTATAGTAATTAAGGCGAATCTAAAGTTTTTTTCTAAAAATTATTCGTAATAAGCGTGGCCAGTCCGAACCGATATTTACCCAAAATTTTGCTAGCTTCATCAGTCATCCACATCGATGGGCGCCATTGTAACTTATGTGATTTAGCAATTTCTATTTGTAAATTTATAGCAGAAATGAAACCAATCAATCATCAATCAAATTGTCAATTTATTGGATTAATTACATGAACTATGCAGTTTAATAAATTAGAGACTCTTATCAAAATTATCAATTTAATATTACTCAGGTCGTGGTCCAAGGTTCCTTGAAGAGGAGTCTCTTGGATGATGAAACTAACGAAATAATTATCTGTGAGAAATAATCTGTGACATTTGTGTTAAAACACGAGCACTAACCTTGAACATGAGAATAACCTCGGGAAAGTCGGGCGCCAGGTCCGTCAGATGAACATGACCATTTTATATTAACTCTTAATCTTTATATCTAAAAGAAACCAGATTATTTATGCATATCAGGTAAAGTAAAACTATCGCCTCCACGATGTCAGCCGGAGAAAACCAAATCCACCCTCTTCTTCCAGTGTTACCGAACCCAAAACTTCAAAATCGGGAGAATTTTCGCCCGAAAATCGGGAGCAAACGGGAGAATTTTGAAGAGATCGGGTGATAACCAAAATAATTATAATGAAATTTCTCCCTTGTCAATAATTCTAATCCCTATTATTATTCCGAAGCAGCAAACGAAAAAACCCATAAACAGCGTCATAGACATACGACTGCTGTAGATGTTGCCTGTGGAATAACGCAATTTTCCCTAACGTTCGATGGTGATTTATTTGACGTCTGGCAACTCAGCACAATTTTTTGTGAAACTTTGACCTCGGGGACCGTCCAAGTATTGCGTAACGCAATTTGGGGGGAGGGGAGGGAGTCCGTACTTGGACGTCCCTTTTGAGAACATGAATAGGTGCAGTCGGGACACGAAAAAGGTTTTTATCCACTATGGAAAAACTTACTATTTTTTTAGATTTATTTTCGTAGTACATGCATAGTTACACTAAAAACATAAAAAAGGTTTTTATCCACTATAAATCGCGCTGTGGATTTTTAAATCTCCCTATCGAAAACTTGAATAACTGAATTTCTGACAAGAAAAGTTTTCGTCCGCTGTGGGTAAATATGTGATTTTTTGGTGCCTCTTTGTAGAACGTGAATAGTCACAGTAGAAACATGTAAAAGGTTTTATGTCACTGTGAGTCAGCAAATGATTTCCAAGAAGTTCCTTTGTGCAACATGAATAATTGCAGTCGGGACATGAAAAAGTTTGTTGTCCGCTGTGGGTAAACATGTGAATTTTTAGATACCGTTTTGTAGCGAATGAAAAGTCGCAGTCGGGACACGAAAAGGGTTTTTCATCACTGTGAGTTAGCAAATGTCGTTTTTGTAATTTTTTTCGAGAAGAAGAATAGTTGCAGTCAGAACGTGAAAAAGGTTTTTCGCCATTTTGGGTAAACACGTGATTTTTCGATTTCGCTTCGAAGTATATGAATAGTTGTAGTCGAAACATGAAAAAGGTTTCTCTCCACTATGAGTCAGCAAGTGACTTCTTAGATATTCCTTTCGAGAACACGAATAGTTGCAGTCAGGACATGAAAAAGTTTTTATCTTGTGTATCTTCCTTTTGAGAACTTGTATAACTTATTATTATTTAGTTTTAATGAATTCTTTTGTTAATATTGTATTTTGTAAGGAACACTTTAGGATTAATTTTAAGTTTATTATAATTAAGCGCACTTGAAGTGAAATATCACAAAACTGCGCTATATATAAATACTACGTTATTATTATTATTATTAACTGCATTCCGGACAAGAAAATGGTTTTTGTCCGCTGTAGGTAAACATGTGATTTTTTTTTGGTGCCTCTTTGTAGAACGTGAATAGTCGCGGTAAATGTAAATGGTAAATGTAAATGGTTTTATGTCACTTTGAGTCAGCAAATGATTTCTAAGAAGTTCCTTTGTACAACATGAATAATTGCAATCGGGACATGAAATACGTTTTGTCCACTATGGGTAGATATGTGAATTTTCAGATACCGTTATGTAGCGCACGAATAGTCGCAGTGGGGACTGTGAGTCAGCAAGTGCCTTTTTAGTTATTTCTTTCGAGAAGAAGAATGGACCTGAAAAGAGTTCGAGTGCCTCGTTCGTGCATCTCTTCCAGAGGTAGCATTTATGTCCTTGATGCGAATCTCGCGGATTGCAAAAGTTGCGTTTTTTTTGCTAGGAGCAAGCCAACCTGCATAATCGGACAAAATTTCCCACTCTTTTTTGTAAAATTTGGGAATATTTTTTTAGAAATACTCCTACCCGTACCTGCGCCTGCATCAGAGTCTGAGCTTATCATAATAAAAAATATATAAAGTTCGTAGAACAAAGTACTGAAAAACTTTTCGAGTCGAAGAGGCGTTACGTAATAAATTATAAATTCCAGCTCATAATTCATAGATGATCGGTTTGTGGTTTTTATAGGTATATAATAGTCATATGCTTAGATTGCAGTTGTAACAGACGTATCAGCGTCTTCACAAGAACTATAAAAAAGGGACCGGTCTCGTGCACGCCTTCCAGAGGTACACGCTGATGATGATGGTTAGAGTTGG
Source organism: Limnephilus rhombicus (assembly GCA_929108145.2). NCBI lineage: Eukaryota > Metazoa > Arthropoda > Insecta > Trichoptera > Limnephilidae > Limnephilus > Limnephilus rhombicus. The sequence goes on along the minus strand of OV815290.1, from coordinate 7,000,560 downwards.
CTGGCCTCCCTACATCCAGTGGTAATGGTCCTGGATGCGCCTAGTTTCTGCCTGAGCGGTGCCTTGGCAGTGCCCAGAGTTAGGGCCGACTGCAGCGGTAGGCACCAGGTACTCGTTCAGGCAGAACTTCAGCAGGAGGCAGCAGGTGGTAGACTTCCAAAGGTAGGTGTTTGGAGGAAACTTCCGAAGAATAAAGACAAGTATTTGTTGAGTAGAGATGTGAACTGATTTATTAGGAAAAAGGTGGGTCCTTTTATACCCAAATTTGGGGTAAAAGGTGCCCACGTGGTACATTTTTGTGGTGGGAGGTTAAACCTTGCCCGTATGTATAAATAGGGCGGCGTTTCCGTCACACCTTATTTTGCCGGTGCCGCCCGTAAAAGTGGTCGCTTAAAATTGCGTTTTATACATAATTATGTAGGTTACATTTGGAATATATGTGTACATGTTTTAGTGTTAACATTTTTGGGGGGGTAATATTTATCCCTAGATTTTTAGTTTGGTGAGTTTCGGGTAATTTTACAGTTTATTCTAGGTTTTTTTGTTTTGGCTAATTGTGAGAAGTTTGTATAAGGAATCTACTATTTTTCCCAGGTCCCTCGCAAGACTAGCTACTGAAACCTGTTTGTTTCATCGTCTTGCGAGGTCCCTGGATTTTTAAAATGGGAAAAAACGGATTTTGTAAGGAATTTTTCTAAGTCTTTTGTTTGAGTTAAAAAATGCCCTGGTGTTGTGAGTTTAAGGGTTAGAGGCTTAAATTCTCTTTCCCTGAATGCCCGGCAGGACTCTGGAATGAAATGTGTTGATTTCATCGTCCTGCGGGTTGTGAGAGTATGATTAAATGAAAAAACATGTTTTGCTCGCTAGCTTCCTGCAGGGCCATTATCATCGAACAAAGGAAGCATATTTTGCTCGCTGGCTTCCTGCAGGGCCATAATCACCGAACAAGGAAGCATATGTAAATAATACGAGTTTAAAATGTCTCCCGGTGGCAACCTTAGCATGTAAGCATTTATTTGTTGCACCGGGGCATTGTACATAATAAAAAGGGAAATAAATGATAATATTTTACATAAATATTTCCGGTGAAAAGATCGTCGCTGGCGGCATGGTACTAACGAGCTTAGTGGCCAGAAATTTTGGAGGAAATTCCCAAGAAATGACCACTAAATGTGGAGGATGCCGCCAGCGATGACTTTTGCCGAAAAAACAAATGAGGGTATGTAACACGTCGGTTACAGCAGTATTTTGTAAATCTTCTGGTGAATACCCGAATCTGGGGAATTTTTCAGTTTTTTTTTTAACTATAGACACTTATTTTCCTGTTGAGCGGACCATAAACGAAGAATCGTCGAGAACTTCGAAAAATTGGGAGATTTTGATGCCATTCCGGTAGATCGGGAGATCTCCCGAGAAATCGGGACCTTCGTTAACACTGTCTTCTTCCCGTAAAATCCGTTGAGTGGCACTAAAATACAAACTTAGACGCGCGTTGTGAAGCTAGCGAGGGCGCGGGGGGGGGGGGAATCGGGTGCTTCATTTTTTTTATCCGAAAATGCTTTGACCTCATGCGAGTAATTAAGGGTTAAATTAAATCTGAAGGCGGCGAACTACACCCAGAGCATGAAAATGGTTTACCTTTGATTCTGGCAACATAAATAGTCTTTGACTCTTGCTTGTAACATAAATAAACCAATCCCTAGATCGATATCTTCTGGTCTTTTCTAGGGACAAATTTGTCTTGAACTTATCCAAATGGCTAATATAGACCAAAGATAGAGGAAGTTTGTTTGACTACCATAGACAATAATTATTAAAAATATAAAGGACTGCGGGACATGCAGGACGTTTTAGACGATTTGACGGACTATTTTTGTAAATATTGCATAGCGGGACTACAACTGTTAATGAACCAGTGTTTCTACATGCGTGCCACGTTATTGCGTACCCCCTGGGGTACGCCTACCACAGGTTGAAAACCACTGTTCTAATGTACGAGCTGTATTATTGTAAAGTTTCATTAAGATGTCGCTACCCGAATTTCAACCGATTTCTTGCGAACCTCCCTTAAACATTTGAAGTTTTAAGCTCTTAAAAAAATATATGTTAAATTTTTTAGATAATATCTAGACATTCGTCCCGCCGAAACGCAAATTATATAAAATTCCCTCGATAGAAAAAGTATGCTCCAAAAAATTATTATAAACACGTTTGTTTCAGTTATTTTACAAGTTATATGTATGAAATACTTTACAATGTTTCTTTAAATGCTGTTTCAGACAACTCCCAGGATATTTTTGCTCTATTTTAAACGAGTCGTGTTTTATTAAACATTTTCACAATTTTCGCATTGATTTTATCGCATTAAATATAAGCGCGCTCCTTTAAAAGTGCGATTCCGTGCACACGGCAGTCGGCAGACGGCAGCAGCAGACGGCATGGCACGGCACGTAGGTTCCAAATTCGACGGCACTGTAGTTGCGTCCGCTACATTACTGCCGACGCCGACGGTTGTGTCTTCCGTATTTTATTTTATTTATAAAAAATATGAATAATAAAATGCTACAAGTGTTATTGCAAGAAGAAAAAGACGACGACGATTTATTATTGTATTATTAATCATGTAGAAAGCCTGTACTGCCAATGTAATTAAATGGACTGAAAGAAGGCCCTTATGAAACTTTCATAAAAAGACAACCAAATCATAGTTTCATCATCATAATAAAAAACAAAATCTTGATAGTGACAATACGGATAATTACAGGCCAATATCCAATCTACCATTCCTTTCTAAACTGCTTGAGAAAATCGTTGCCAAACAATTGGTGGGGTACTTGAACTCCGCCGGTCTATTTGCCAAAAATCAATCCGCTTATCGACAGTTTCATTCAACGGAAACTGTTCTTCTGCGGTTAATTTCAGACTTGATCATCGGGATGGAAGCAGGTAAGTTGGGTTTGGTATCTGTTCTTGACATGAGTGCGGCTTTTGACACGGTAGATCATAGTATTTTATTAAATGTGCTTGAAACCGAATTTGGCGTTCGAGGTGATGTTCTCCAATGGATGAAATCATACCTGTCTGGACGAGTAGCCTCAGTAATTTTCAATAATTGTACTTCACCTGAAACTCCCATAGAATGTGGAGTTCCCCAGGGTTCTGTCTTGGGTCCCATTCTTTTCATTCTCTATACGAATCGCCTCGAGAAACTAATTCAATCAGCTGGCTTTGAATCACAAGGCTATGCAGACGATCGTTTCATTTTCAAGTTTTGTTCCCCGGATGAAAAAGACGTCCTTAAAAACGAGGTGGTTAGTTTCATTAACACAGTCTCAAGTTGGATGTCTGTCAATAAACTCAAACTTAATCCGACCAAGACGGAATTTATTTGGATAGCTTCTCCTGGAAGGCAAGCCCTCATCGACTCTAATCCAATCCATATTCAGGGCACAGATATAATTCCTTCTACAGAAATAAAGTTTCTAGGTTTCACTATAGACAATAGTCTTTCTCTAGAATCACAAATTTCAAAATCTGTAAGTTCAGGCTTTTTCCATCTAAGGCAGATAAAATCAATCAGGCGTTGCCTTCCCTCTGATGGAGCAAAGTCACTCATAAATTCGTTCGTTGTCTCACGTATGGACTATTGTAATAGTGCGTATGCTGGCTTGCCTAAAAAACAATTCAATAGAATCCAGTCCGTTCTTAATGCTGCGGCGAGAATAATTTTTGGTGAATCTAAGTATTGCCGTATAACCCCGCTTCTAAAGGATCTTCATTGGCTTCGATGCCTTGAAAGAATAGAGTTCAAGATCTGCTTAATGACCTTCAAAGCATTGCAAGGAATGGTGCCAGCCTATATATCGGAACTATGTGTCCGTCAAAACTTAAGCGATAGGCAGCTTACTCTAAGGTCAGCAGATCGAGATGTTACTAATCGTTTAATCGAACTTTCTAGGTCAAATCGAGCCGTTTACTATGATCGATCTTTTCGTGTAACTGGCCCGCTCATTTGGAACAAACTTCCCTCAGCTCTTACTAATATCCAGAACTTGGCTGAATTCAAAAGAGCTTTAAAAACAAACTTATTTAAAAAATCATACCTTTCATGAATTTTAACTCCTTTTCAATATACTTTAATAAGCCATGTTCCTCAAGTTTCTGGTAATTGTTTGGTTTCGATTACCTCCTTACTATAGTTTTATGTGCACTCTGAATTTGTATTATTTCTAAATGTTAACTGCCTCTTGTTCTATATAATTTAGTTTTAATGATTCTTGTTGAATGGCGCCGTGATGGTTTATCATTATATATTGTCCTGTGCAAAACAGCACTCACTATTGTTGTTAATATTGTTCTTTAGGAATTGCTTTGTATATTTTTGTATATTCGTTATTTCACATTATTTAATTAATTTTTTAAGGACTCGTAAAGAACACTGTAGGTTAATTTTAAGTTTATTATAATTAAGCGCACTTGAAGTGAAACATCACAAAACTGCGCTATATAAATACTACGTTATTATTATTATTATTATAGTGTTCACATTTTCAGAAGTTATTGTCATTTAAATAAAAACCAGTTTAATTTTGTAATCTCTTTAATTTATAATGTTCTTGCCCCAAAAACAAGGCGAAAAACAATATCATCACAGAAGAAAAAAAATTCTTGACATTAAGTTAAGCAAATTAAAATTATGTTGTAATGAATAACATAGAAGAAAGGACGAGTTGTTCCACAGAATTTGAACAATTCATCAAATTTTAAAGTTTATTTTCTAAAGAAGTCAACGGCAGTACTATGTTTGCACTCGAGTGCCGTCTGCAGCTACGCGTCAGTCATCGATAATCGAATAGTAAGTGCTGCGCGCCAATTGCAGTGGTGTGTCGGAAACCGTCCAATACAAGTTCATACAGTTAAGTAGTGCCGTCTGCCGTCGAAGGAACTATAGTCGACGTCTGCTGCTGCCGTCTGCCGACTGCCACGTGGCATGGAATCGCACTTTAACATTCGTAATTACATATTAACTGTGATTATGCTTTTTTCGCCGATGATCTTAAAATTTTTCGTAAAATTAAATCTGTTTCTGATCATCAACTGCTTCAAAATGACCTTGACACACTCAATAACTGATGTACTGTCAATGATATGTACTTAAGTGTTTCACTTTAAACTTCACTCGTAACAGAATTATAAAGGATTTTTCCTATGTACTAATAATACTATTCTTAAAAAAGTGTTTTCCATAAGAGATCTAGGAATCACTCTTGATTCGAAATTCATATTTGATGTACACATTAACGACATTAAGTGCAAATCATTTAAAATGATGGGATTTATTCTTAAATATGTAAACCTTTCAAAGATCCTCTATCAATTCTAACCTTTACAATGCCTTAATTAGAAGTAAACTTGAATATGGAAGCACTATTTGGAATCCACATTACTGCAAGTATGAAAACATTGTAGAATCAGTTAAAAAAAAATGCTAAGACTGTTATCTTTTAAACTTCAATTACATGAACATCTTAGATCGTACGACATGCGACTTGAATACTTCAAAATTAATACACTTAAAATCAGAAGGCAATTGACTGATCTAATATGTTTACATAAAATAATTCACGGCCATCTTGATACTTCATTGTGTCTTAGCAACATTGATATAAATGTTCCTAATTCCCATTTCTTAAGACGCCATAATATGTTTCACCTGAATACATTTAAAAACAATATCGCCTATTTTAGCCCTTTGACCCAAATGTGTCGACTGTATAATAAGATAGAGTGTGCGGAAGTAGATATTTTTGTCGATAATTTATATGGATTTAAAAAAAATGCTCTCCGATTGCTGAAAAATATGTGATAAATTATTATGCGTATCATGTTTGTCTCTAATTATGTCTCTTATCTTGCCTCTCTTTAATCTTTATTTGAGTAAACTTTGATTTTTTTGTTAAATTCTATATGTAACTGTTTTTTTATCTAATTTTTATTTTATCCGTTCCAAAATAATAATTTTATTATTTGGCTAATTGATTGTATATAAATTTTTACTTTATCTTATTTGTATAATTAACAGAGTTTTTATAACTGGGTTATTTTCACATGTGTGTGAACAACCTGTAAAAACGCAGTATAAATAAATAAATATTACCACCGATTCCTAGGCGGTTTTCAGAATAAGATGAAAGTAGGGACTGTCCGGTGTTTACTTTCATGATTATTTTCTTTAATTGATCGTTGTCTATGGATATGTCAATATTAGCGCCGTTTACACGCACACTTCCGAGCGACCGAGTCCCGCGCCACTTCAGGCCGCCGCGCAGAAAAGTCTCACAGTGAACTGCGCTGTAAACCTATCGGTCTTTACTTTTCTGCGCGGCGGCCTGAAGTGGCGCGGGACTCGGTCGCTCCGAAGTGTGCGTGTAAACGGCGCTAATCTCGCTTGTCTTCTGCTTCATAAAGCTAACCTAACGAAGTGACTTTTGAGTTTTTGAAATATCGGCATACAGAGCTCCGTGCCCAAAAGGCCCCTTTCTCTTTGTTCATGAATTTATATTAGTGGTTGTTGAAAATCGAAGCGATTGTTATTGTTGTTCCGTCTTTCTAAAGTGCCATAGGTGGGTTACAAGTAGGTACTTGATCGATGAGTTTTTTCCGTCTAGTTTGTATGAAACGAAACACGATGTTGCGCTTTAACTCGGGTTACAATTATTCCAGCTATAATCGATTTGAAAATACTTAATAGCCAATCAAATCGCACCAAGTAATTCATGTTTTGTTACAGTTATACTTTATTGCGAGCTGAGCTCAATTACCATCATATAATAGACGCTGTCATAACAGTGCCATGGATCTTCCCAACCCAGAGAGTGTTTCCATCAAGATGGAACCAGGCTCTCAGGAAGAAGGCGCAGGTGAAATGCCGTATATGGATGTAGACATCCACCTTCCGGATGTAAAGAAAGAATGTTTGCAGTATGCTGAGAGTGTTCAGCCAACTTGTAAGTTGCATTACATATATTATCACGGTGTTGTTTCAGACGACGCAGTCAGGAGATAGTTGTTTTTTTCTCCTTCCCCTCTTGTCGTCCATTGTTACTTTTGATTTTAACTTTGTTATATTGTTTTACAGGAAAAATGTCGAACCGCGTTTAACTTGTATTGCCCGAAAACAATTCCTAGTTCCTCAAGATGTTGCCTCATCACACATTCTCTACCACAAAATATTTTTTCACTAAATATATAATATATTATAACCTATTACAGTGATTCCGGAATTCATCGAGAATTGATTACAGAACAGGCTATATCTTTATTAACTGTATATTGTGTATTGTTTCTCGCATTTTATCTATGGTTTACTTAGAAATGTATAATGTAGGTTTCTATACAGCAAAACTTTATTTTAGTTTACATTATTGTTTTCATATATGTACACAATAAAAAAACAGAAATGTTATTACTACAATTACAACTGTCAATGACAAGGCGTTTGGGTGAGGGCACCAGTATAGGCTCGATCATTAGAATATATCAATTTTTTTTTTTTTTTTTAAACTCTTTCTGTGTTTGACTCAGTTTGATATTTTCTGGGAGCATGTTGAATATTTTTGTGGCAAAGTATCTAAAGCTACATTAACCAAAGGTGGAAAAGAGTGCTGGAACTTGCAATATGTCTTTGTTCGAATTACGTGTAAATCTTAATTTTTATTTTTTTTTCGCAAAGCACATATTTGTTTTTATAGACATGTATCAGGATAGTTTTTACATAGATCTGTCGAACATCAAATACTCTCATTATGGTCACTGTTTGTAGTTAGAAGAAGTTTGAGAATAATTTCCATAATTATTTTCTGCGCCTTTTCGACAGGATCTAGAGCTGATGAAGTGCCCCCTCCCCATGCAATGATGCCATTCTCCATGAAAGATTGGGTGATTGCAAAATAAATCGTTTTTAGGAGTTGTAAGTTAAGAAAGTTCCTTATGGATCTGAAGACGTGTATTGTTTTCTAATTTTATTTGCAATGATCTGGGTGTGTAGGTTCCATTTGAGGTATGGGTCAATGGTGAGGCCGAGGTACGTCATCTTTGATGTGCACTCTATACTGGGGCACTCACTACATTAATTGGAATTCGTACAGCTATGTTTTTTTATTTTATTTTTATTTTAAATACATAAACGGCTATCCTGCCTTTTAAAAATAAACATATAATAGAGTACAAAAGTAAGAAAAATAATATCATTACATAATAGTAGTTTTAAACTTTAAAATAACATACAATGATTTTGTGTTTCACAACAATAAATAACAAAAAAGAGTAATGACCAGAGTAATGGAGTATCTTTATGGAGTAATCATCATTAGGTTGGCCTGTGTATTGATGCTTGAAGTGACTATATCTGGGTCTCGTCCCCAGTCACAATTGAGTCCAAGAATTCTTCGCCATCGATGTCGTAGCACTCAAGGAATGTGCAGGCTGCTTCAATCCGTTGTTGTTTGTGATCTTCGTGAGCTTTTTGGGACCCACCTTGGGCAGACTTTGTGGTCTCTCAATTGTTGTATCAAAATCTTGTCTATGGTGGTTTTACTGATATCGAGGATCGTATCAAAGAGCTCCCAAACCGTCACCCGTTGATCTGTAATAAATTTTTTCCACTTTGGCAATTTTTCGTCTGAAGACGATGGCCGTCCAGCACGCTTTTAAGTTTTCTGCACCATTTGCGCACGTTTTCGCAGTCCTACACAGTTTTCCGTAAACTTCAAATAGCTGTGAATGAATTTCTACCGTGGTTTGGTTCTTTACACAAAAAACTAATTATATAACGTAATTAACACCTGGCGGGTGCGGTAAGCGGAAGCTCGATCGCAAACTGCTGCCACGCCGAGACTAAATGTCGCAGAGATTGCAGCATGGTGGGGATTTGGCGTAAGGAAAACAGGCGACCTCCGTAGTCCAGTGGGTAAGACTCTTGACTCACAATCCGGAGGTCGCGGGTTCGAACCCGGCATGCGCGAATAAATTTTATTTGATTAATTTGTGTTATTTCACAATTAATTCATTTAAAATAATATATAGTATATTTGCGGCATGCTCCAGAGTGGAAGATACTATCAGTATCGCCCTGGTGTAAGACCACCATTCAGAATTGAAACGTTGCTTGAAAATGGCTTTAGCCGTGTTTAGTGACCAGATCTGAATAGCCAGGTACTTCCCAACCTTCCTCTTCCCCACCTCCTTCCCCTCCGCACTACCTTAAGCCTCACAACATACCCCAATTGGGGATGCCATAGTCTCACTGGCTCCAGACGGGAGCAGTTGAGATTCTTGTGCGGTATTCACTGTAAAAAAAAAAAAGGCTACACGCCAGTTTTGCCGGATCTTGCGTAAAATTGTTCCTCGCCACCGCAGAACCTTGGAGACCTTATTTTACGGACAGCATCGTATAGCGTGGATGATTAATTAAATTGGTTATATTACAGAATGATAAATAAATATATAAATAGTAGTATAAGCCTTTGTCATAAACAAGTACAGTTATTTATCATTGTCATTATCCTTTATGCTGGCCACAAACAGCGGCTCCGCGGAACTATCGCGTTTCTTTCAAACTCATCGCATGTGGCACTTTCTGCACTCTCCATATTATAAAGTCTACTTCATTGAATAATATATTATAAGTGAGGTAAAATATTTAAAAAACTACATCACGCAGTGCAAAAATAAAAAGTTACAAAACATTTAACATTTTATCTCATTTTCTTGTTTTTCGGGACCGGGACATTTATATAGTAGTTACTTTACTGTAAATTTTTACTACAGCAGTTCAGATAAGTCTTTCGGACTTTAGTTAACTTTATTAAAATTTATTTGCCACGCCGGGATTCGATCCCGCGACCTTCGGAGTGCCAGTCAAGAGTCTTACCACTGGACTACGCCGGCCGTCATCTCCTAGATTATTAAAGATAATACCAGAAAAAGTTAAAGTGATCGATCCGTAAATTGCTGAAGCTACTAAATTCAATATCGCGCATCGACTGTTCCTATTTCCAATTCAAATTAGTGTATTTTTTCGGATTTATCAGCCGTTAAAAATCTCATTCACAGTGACTAAACGAAGAATATAAACATTCATAAAAATCTCTGAAACTCAAGTGAAAATTTAACTAATATCAGTGAAGTAGTGTATATACCGCTTCGGTGGAATACTCAACACAAAAAACAGTGTCTTAATTGTCCAATTAATAAAAATATAAACGTTATAAAGTTCGATACAGATCACCGCTATTCATTTGACAACAAACAAGTCAAGAAAGTTAGCCCTATTGCGGACTTTACAACAGACAGGCGCAAAACACTGAAAATAATTCTTATAAAAATTTAATAAGTCACCAAAAGGCATACCTCTAAATTCAACATGAGCGAGTGCCGTGCCTGCCCAGAAAGCATTCTCTCCGACGATTCTATGTTCGTTTGCTCAAAGTGCAAAGGGACATATCACCTCCACTGTGGTGGCGTGACAGAACACACATCGCCGCTCGACGACGAACGACGCGCTCAGCAAAAATGCAAGCAGTGCATCAACTCGATGACGGGCAGTGATGGCAAACCATTGGAAGTACTATTCAATAAACAAAACAAGGATACCATCAAAAACTCGACCGATTTGAGTGTATAAAACTCAAACGAGCTCCTTCAATCTCAAAATGCTATTATTAAACAAAATAATAAAATTCTGGAAACGATATCGAATATGAGTAAGCAATATGAAGATATACTCATAAGAGTTCATAATTTAGAAGAACAAAATGATGAGCTAAAAAATAAAAACACTAAACTTGAAACCCGCATTGAACTTTTGGAAGGGCAAATGGATAGTAAAGACCGTGCAAATAGGTCTAAAAACATTGAAGTTCGGGGAATCCCTGAACTAAAGGGTGAGAACATAAAAAATGTGTTCTATAACATTCATCAAACTACAAAGTCTAATGTAAATGTAAATGAAGTTGAAGCAGCTTACCGAATTTCTCAAATAACTAATAAGGAACATAAACCCATCATCTTCAAATTCAAAACTAACATGGACCGTGACCAATTTCTTTCCGATGTCAAAACCTACAACAATCAAGCATCCAGTCCAGCCGAAAAATTAAATACACAACAACTGGGGATTGCTGGCACTAGCTCGGAAGTCTACGTTTCCGAACACCTGACTTTTCGAGCCAAACATCTATGGTACCTGGCCCATAAGGCAACAAGAGACGACAAATTTAAATACGCGTGGATTAAACAAGGACGAATATACGTGCGTAAGGACTTCGGAACGCCTGCAATACTCGTCAGTGAAACAAACAAAGATCGATTTCTGTTATCATTACCCGAAATGCCATCAACAAACTAAAAATAATGAACATATGTTTGTAAATAATAATATCCTTAACTATTATTTCTTTCTACATAATATTTACCCTCTTTTACGCGATCATTTATAAAATCAATATTACTCCAATGACTACCTCTTTGGAGCGAAATTCTTTTAATTTAATTCTTCATATTTTTTGTAAGTTTATGGATGTATGTCTCTCATTTTTAATTTTCTGTATGCCACAATACTTTATGTTTTATTTTATTTATATGCTTATGTTTTATAATCTTTTTAAGCTTATGTTTCATTTTCTTTTCAAGCTTATATTTTATATTCTTTATATGCTTATGTTATACATTCGCATTATAAGTACAACTATAAGTACATTTTATACAACTATAAGTACATTTTATACACCTATGCTTATATTGTAAATACTTTATATGTTTATGTTAAATATCCGCAACAACTTAATCTTTATATCACTGGTATATTTTATATGCTTATGTTTTATTTTCTTTATATGCTTATGTTTTATAATCTTTCTAAGCTTATGTTTTATTTTCTTTTCATACTTACATTCAATATTTCTTATGTGCTTATGTTTATAATTTATATGCTTATGTTATACATCCGCAGCAACTATAAGTACATTTTATACACCTATGCTTATATTATAAATACTTTATATGCTTATGTTAAATATTCGCAACAACCAAATCCTCATACCACTTATATAATTTTTATGCTAATGCTGATGTTTTATACTGTTTATAAGTTTATGTTTTATTTACAGTTTATTCTTTACATGCTTATATTTTATATTCTATATACGCTCATATTATATATTATCTACACGCTTATACTATACTTTCGCAACAACTATTTGTATACCTTATATACCTATGTTTGTATTATATATACTATATATGCTTATATTATAAATTCACAACAACGAAATCCTTATTTCACAAAATCTAACACTATTTGCTTATGCTTATGTCATGTATTCTCTATGTGCTTATATTATATATTCACAACAACTATATTTATACTTTAAATATTTATGCATATGTTATATATTTATATCAACTAAATGTATATGCATATGTATGTGTATGTGCTTACGTATACATATATCTTGTTGTATTTTACCTTAAATATGTTTTTTCTTTCTCTTGTTTCTAATATCTTATTATTTCTATTTCAAACCTATATTTTGTTCTAGTTCTTACACTGTATAACTTATATCATGTATGATTGCCTTAACACGGGCATTAGCCTAGTATGGTAATCAAGATCAAAACATAAAAGTGTACTTCAAAAATTATATGAAATAAAAAAAAGTTATATGAACAAATGGAAATCTGAGTTTTCCTAGCCAAGGTTATTGACAGCATCCCTCATGACCTGCTGTACGATAAATTAAAAAATATTAGCATCAACCGACGCTCGATTGGTTTATTAGTTGTACTAAAAGTAGACAACAAATAGTTGAACTAAAAAAATTCTTCAATGAATTGGAAGAAATCAAGTACAGAGTTCCCCAAGGTAGCGTCTTTGGTCCCCGTCTATTTCTCATTTACATAAATGGACATACTGATATTAAAATTGCGTCTTTCGACTTTACTAATTTACGCAGTACTCAGATTACACAGTAATTCTATTCAAAGCTCAAAGTTTGAAAAATGCCTTCAAAAGTGCGTAAATTGGTATGGTTTAAATTAAAAAATTGGCTCGACAAGAAAGTACTTACCTTAAGACCCTCAATTTGGTAGAAATCATTTTAAGTCTCTTAACTTAATACCTTTTCATGGTTTCTCAACAATATCTTTAAAAGTAACCTTTTTACTTTGCAGATTGTAACGAATTTTTTATAAATTTGTTCTACTCTAGTACTAGAAAAAAAATTTAAGACAAATTCAATGTAACTAAGATCGTATAATTCAACAATACAAATAAATTAGCACTAAAGTGGCAACAATGATCGTAATTTTTAATGTAACACTCGCCAAGTTACATATCTTTAAAAAAAAAAATAATAATAATATTTATTTCACATAAAATTATACAATGAAACATATATGGAAACTTTGACTAGCCAACTAGGAATGGATCCTGTTTTAGGCCAGTCAAATTGACATATCATAATTTCATATTACATTGATTAATTATATAAACATATTATTTATTGAATGAAACAAGTGTTACGATTGAATTCCTCGTAGAAGCTTTAGTTAATAACTACAATTTTGAACTCATAAAAAAAAAGAATAAGCGAAGAGAAAAAACAATGTCTTAAAGTACAAATTTAGTATCGAATGCTTGTTTAACAATAGATAAATGTTTGGTCATTTAAATCGCTTGCAAAAATTGAGAATTGAGACATTCTTCAAGCGTGATGACAAAATCCATATTATAATTAACGTGGATGTTTAAACGTGATTACAAAAAATAATTATAATTAAAATTAACGTGAGTGACGTATCCCTCAACTTTACGAGCGGGTAAAGAAACTCAAAAAGAATGTGACTCGAAAAGGATGCAGCAAATGAAAAAAAACAATTTGTATATAAATTGTCACTAGTAAGTTAGTGTATAAATAGTGACATGACAGAGTGGTTGATAACAAATTGTATTTATTTCCCTTTCCTTGCTTCATTTTTTCATCCTAATAAGATATTTTCCCTTAGAGCACTTCATTCACACATCACAAGAAAGATCACCGCAGGACTTGAATGTAGAACAATGGGAAGGGTATTGATAAAATAATAGACGATTATGTTCTGAAGTTATAAGCACGTGTTCTTGTAATATTACGTATAGTACGTAATTTTGTATAAATTATATTTGTACGTATTTTGTATAAATTATAGTTTACGAAATTTTGTATATTAAAAAGAAAGATCTCCGCAGGAGTTGAATGTAGAAAAATGGGAAGGGTATTGATAAAAGAATAGACAATTGTGTTCTGAAATGATAAGTACGTGTTTTTGTAATGAATGGAACTATGAGTCAGTGTTTTTTTTTTATTTTGTTTTTTTTTTATTTATTTTATTTTCTTATATATTTTATTTTATATGATGAGACTATCTATTGGTCAACATATCTTCGCTTTTGATCATCCCTAAATCAAGGAGCCAGTCGTTGATCAATTTGCGCAAAACATTTGCACTTTTAGTTCTCCAATCATTAGGAATGATATTAAATAATTTAGGTCCTAAGTACGAAAATTGCCGTTGGCCGAGGGACGTCGTGATTTTTATTGGGACTATTGGTTTGTTCCTTGAAAGTCGAGTGTCGTGAAGGTGGTCAATGGACGGGAAGTGTTGACGTTGTTTTTGAGCATGTAATATAATCTTTCTAATATACAATTGTCTAACATCAAGTACTTTTAATTCCGTGAATAATGCATCACTGGGGTACCTGAATGGTTTTTTTAACGATGACTCTTAGTATTGATTTCTGAGCTTTAGCCAGGGAGTCTAATATTGTTTTGGCACATACACCCCATCATAGGGATGCATATTCGAGTAAAGAATTATACATGGCATAGTATATTGATTTCATATCTTTAACAGAGAGAATATTTCTGATGGTTATAAAAAGGTGTTTAAGTTTTCTGACTTTTGAGGCCGTTGCGTTGATGTGTTCATCCCATCTCAGATATTTATCTATGGTGATCCCTAGATATTTTAAACTATCCACGCATTCAAGGTTATTGCAAGTACAAGTGTTCGGTTCATTGCAAATGTGAATAGTAATATTTAGTATTACCTTAGGTTGACCCGCTTGTATTGCACTAAAACGTATAAATTTTGTCTTGTCCGTATTAAGAGTAAGAAGATTGTAGTCTAGCCAAAGTTTGACATTGTTTATTCCAATTTCTGCTTTTCTATGCGCTTCATGCCAGTTTTTGCCCTCAAATATTAAGACCGTATCGTCAGCAAAAGTGATGATATGATCGGCAAGGTTACTGTTGCAAAGGTCATTGATATAGATATTAAACAATATCGGTCCTAAAGTACTTCCTTGTGGTACACCAAATTCGATATTGGCTGGATCGCTTAGAGTACCACTAATAATAACTCTTTGGCTCTGATTTTCTAGATAGCTTCCTAACCATTTAAGTAACTGCCCCTGTATACCGATTAGCTGTAATTTTTTCAAAAGGATTTTGTGCGAGATGGTATCAAAAGCTTTAGCCAGATCCAGGAAGATCGCGATGCTTTTGATTCCTCGATCGATGTTATTAAAAATTACTTTAGTCAGATTGCCAATGGCATTTTCAGTACCTAAACCCGGCCGGAAGCCATATTGTCTCTCAGAAAGGATGTTTTTATCTTCAAGATAAAAGCTAAGACGATTTTTGACAATTTTCTCTATAGTTTTTGATACTGAATTCACCAAAGATATCGGCCAGTAATTTTGAATCGCAGATTTATCTCCATTTTTGTGCAGTAATACAACAACTGAATGTTTTAGATGGTTAGGGAATATTCCTGATTTGAGACTTAGATTGAAAATGAACGCTATCGGAGATGTTATGAATGACTTAGTTACTTTAAGCAGATTAGTCGAGACTTTGTCTGGTCCACAAGCGTTAGATGGCTTTAAGTCGTCAATTATTTCCAAGACTTCATTCGTCGATGTTGGTATATTGTCTATTTTATGGACGAGGTTAAAGGTGACCAACTTGGCAAGTTCGATTTCTGTTTTATTGCATTTATCGAGAATTTTTTTGGCAAGTGTGGTTCCCACCGATGTGAAGTATTTGTTAGCAAAATTCGCCATATTTTTAGGATTAGAGGAGTTTACGTTACCGATATCTAACGATTTAATTTCGGAAGACCTGTTTATTTTTGTTTTACTAATATTACGAAATGCTTCCCACATACGTTTTGGAGAATAAGAATTTTCGTAAATGAACGTTCTAAAATAATTTTTCTTTGTATGTTTAATAATCTTTTTGCATAAGTTCCTATATTTCTTGTAGTGAGTTTGTACTAAAATATTATCTGGAAATTTTTTGTCCCTTTTGTGGAGTTGGTTTCTTTTGTGAATCGATTTTACAAGGCCAGGAGAGATCCAGGGCGTAAGTTTAAACTGGCTGTTAGATATGTGTTTGTTACTTGTATGTTAAGATATATATGTATGTAGAATACAAATGAATTCTTTCATCGCAATGTCAATGTCAATTTGATCAAATACTTTTTGCCAGTTTTCAATTATTAAAGTTTAATCGAGGGACGTACTTGATTTTAGCAGGGGGGGCGGTTTATCTTTAAAGCACAGGGCTGTCGTATAGTGGTCGGAAATTAACGTGTGGATAACGAATGAGTCAGTGAGGTTAATATTTTTTAACGTTCATTAATCCAAACAGGATTTGTACGTGCCCCGTTCTCTAGTGTATTGATTGTTAATATGAATCCGTTTTCTGTGAGCAGGCATATGTAGTCATTGAATTGGTTGTGAAATGGAGATAAGGTGTTAATATTAAGGTCACCTATAATGATTTGACGTTCAAATTTATTGGAATTGCTAATAACAGTTTGGAGTGAATTCAAAAAAGAATCAATGCTCTGGAAAGAAGGTGATCTATAAATAGCAAAGATACATAAATTATTATTCAGAACAATTCTAAGGCTGTTACCTTGTGATAATATAATTTCTTCGACTTGTGCTTGTATACCGTCTTTTATGTAGACAAAAATCCCGCTAGATTTATTTATATTTTTAATTGAGTGATATTCCGTGTAAGTTTGTATTATTTTAGAGGTGTAGTTTTTATTGATCCAACACTCTGATTAAATTAAAACATCAAAAGTATGATTGATTTGATCTATAAATAACAGAAAATCATCAAGGTTTGACATACTTCTGATATTCTGATGGATAATCTTTAAATTATAAGACTTGCAACTGAAATTATTTAATTTGTTGAGATCGTCAATCACATACGTGTTGCGCGTTACATCTGTGTCATTGTAAATATCAGGAGGTAATTGAATCATGATTATTCAGGTGAGATGTGATGCAATGGAAATTTCATTACTATACGATTTTGATCCATTTCTCGTGAGTAGGTATATTTGGTTCGAATGACTGAATGTGGATAATCACAGGATATAATAATGCAATAATAATAAAAGAACCTTCATCTTGTAGTCGTTGTCTGAAGTAGTAATAAGTAGTAGTAGTAGCAATAATAATAATAGAACCTTCATCTTGCAATCTTTGTCGGCAGTAGTAATAAGTAGAAGAAATAGTAGTACTAATAATAATAGAACCTTCATCTTGTAATCTTTGTCGGCAGTAACCTTCATCTTGTAATCGTTGTCGGCAGGAACCTTCATCTTGTAAAAGTTGTCGGCAGTAGTAATAAGTAGTAGTAGTAGTAAAAATAATAAAAGAACCTTCATCTTGTAATCATTGTCGGCAGTAGTAATAAGTAGTAGTAGTAGCAATAATAATAATAGAACCTTCATCTTGTTATCACTGTCGGCAGTAGTAATAAGTAGTAGTAGTAGCAAAAATAATAATAGAACCTTCATCTTGTAATCATTGTCGGCAGTAGTAATAAGTAGTAGTAGTAGCAATAATAATAATAGAACCTTCATCTTGTAATGATTGTCGGCAGTGGGTATATTGTGTTTGAGATAATCATAGGGAAGCCAGCTTGTTTTCAACGGATATAAGAATTGCGCCTGTTCTGTGGTCTAGATGTGGGAACTTTAGATCACATATTTTTTGATTGTCCCTCTCTAAATAAATATCCTCTCTTCTATCAAGCGTTATCAAAAATTGCCTCTCCTCCATTCAACATCTCATCTCTTCTAAGTCTGAACTCTACTCCAATCTGCCATAAAATTCTGAAATTTGCACATTTAAATAAAATTAATATATAAATTCACCTTTCCTTTCTCTGTAATTATAAATGATGGCCTAGAACACCCTTGAAGGGTGAAAGCCAGAAATAATTGAAAAAAAAAAAAAGAATTGCGCCTGAACCTGTCTCACTCCGCAGGAATATACGTCCCTGTTGGATCCATGCAAATTGATATCGTCTCGCTCTTGCAAATTGGCGAGTTTTATACCAAATCTGTTTTGCCCGAAATGTTAACTGCTCAGATAAATAGATCGGCAACCGGGGGCCGGCGAGACCGATATTTAACGTGTTAAGTTTATCTTCGGTATAGGGTTTGTTCTTGTTGAAAGATTTCACATCAGCTAGCAGTTGATTTCTAGCCATGTTGGATTTTAGTTTAAGAACAATTGTCCTGGGTTGCTTCTGATTATTGTTTTTTTTTTGAAGACGATAAACAGCATCGATATCTTTAGTTTCTAAGGGAGATCCTGTTGTTTTGAAAATGTTGAAGACCACGTCTTTTAGTGTTTCGTCCTTGATGTCGGGGATGCCTCTTATTTCTACATTACAAGACTTTAAGGGCCGCTCTTGGGAATCAAGACTATTCTCCAGTATTACGATTCTAGCTTCCAGTGCAATATTCTTCGCTGTAGGCTCATCATTACGGTGCTCGATGTCACGGATTCTGGCCATAAAGTCTTCATATTGTGCGTTCATGAATTGTATGATTTCCAGTATCTTGTTGTTTTGGTCCACGATGTCCTTCTGTTTTTTATCCAGACTGTTCGTTTTGGACATGACTAAATTCTGAATATCTTAGAGATTAGCGGGGGACGAAGGTGATGATGGAGCTGCTTGATCCTTAGTGGCCGTTGTTTTTTTGGGCGGTTCCAAAGATGTGTTATCGCTGACGGCGGTCGACCGTGTGTCCCTTTTACACTGCTTACACTTCTGTTGTTCTCGGCGTTCTTGAGTGAGTCGACGGAAAGTACTTTCCGTTATTCCTCCACAGGCTAGATTGTAGGTGCCTTTACACACCGAACACACAAATATCGACTCATCCGATAGAATAACTTCAGGGCATATGCGGCAGTGCATTGTAAATGATTTATAATGACTACCGACACGACGTTATTATAATAGAATAGTATTTATTCTGAATTAAAATAAGTGCGACAGTAAAACACCTAGATATTATTCGAATATGTTAGACTATGATGCCACAGACAGGAAGCACTATTATTTTCTTGCTGAATATTGCGATTTAACGTTTAAAATAAACCTTAAGATGGAGGAAAATTGATATGAACTTGTCACAATGATCTATCATGAAGTCTTATTGACGTTTTGTCATTCCAGGTAGTATTAATGCGGAGACTGTTCCTATGGAGACAGGAACCCGAGAAAAATATGTCAGTGGGATTCCTTGTACGGAAATAAACATTAACCTGCTGGATAAAAAAGAGAGCTTAAACCACCCTAAAAGTACTACCCATACTGCAGGTAAAATCGATTATTGTTTATTTTAATTCGTTTTTTTTTTTAATTTTCTGTTTTCATTATAGAAACCTACTTATTGAGCTTTATCTATCAACTTTTTCAGACTCACTATTGGACCCGAAGAGGCATCCTACAGGAAAACCCTATTCATGTTCCTATTGTAACTACTCCACCCACTCCAAGTCAGCGTTGGAACTGCATTTGCGCACCCATACTGGAGTGAAACCTTTCTCGTGTTCTAACTGCAACTTCTCGTCTTCTCAAAAGGGAAATTTAAAAGTTCACATGCTCACTCACTCTAGAGAAAAACCGTTTACATGCTACAAGTGCAACAATTCATTTTCTCGAAGTGACAGCTTAAAAAGTCACATGCTTATCCATATCGGAGAAAAACCTCATTCATGTTCCTACTGCAACTATTCTTGTTTTCGAAAGGAAGGTTTAAAACGTCACATACTTACCCATACTGGAGAAAAACCGTATTCATGTTCCTTCTGTAGTTATTCATGCTCTGGAAAGGGAATTTTAAAAGTTCACGAGCTTTCCCACACTGAAGAAGAACCTTATTCATGTTCCGATTGTGGTTATTCTTGTTGTCAAAAGAGAACTTTAAGACGCCATATGTTTACCCATACAGGAGAAAGACCCTTTTCATGCTCCGACTGCAGCTATTCGTGTTATGAAAAGGGATCTTTAAAATCTCACAGGCTTACCCATACTGGAGAAAAACCTTATTCATGTTTAGACTGCAACTATTCATGTTCATTAAAGGGAAATTTAAAACGCCACATTCTTACGCACACAGGTGAAAAACCTTTTTCGTGTTCCTTTTGCAGTAATTCATTTTCTGATAAGGGACGTTTAAAACGTCACTTGCTCACCCATACTGGAGAAAAACCATTTTCGTGTTCCTTGTGCAGTTATTCATGTTTGCAAAGGGATGCTTTAAAGGTTCACATGATAACCCATACAGGAGAAAAACCGTATTTGTGTTCCCACTGCAGCTATTCGTGTTCTCTAAAGGGAAATTTGACAGTTCACATGTTAATCCACACCAGAAGAAAATCTCATTCATGTTCCGACTGCAACTATTCATGTTTTCGAAAGGGTGATTTAAAACGTCACATGTCTTCCCATTCTAGAGAAAACCCTTAATCATATTCCTTCTTCAGTTATTCATAGTGACTGACCGAAGATTCGGTTTCGGTTTCGGCAAGTTTCCGCAAAAAAATCAAGTTTCGGCATCAGTTTATTTTTTAGACATGTTAAAAATCATTGGTTTACTGTTACTTGGCTTACTTTTTACACTTATTCAGACAGTTAACACGTGTTAAATTAAAAAAAATAATAATTGAAGTATGTGAAAAAATTATCTTTTTTTTAATATTACTTATATAAAACAAACAAAATTTATAAAAAAATAACAAAACATGTTAACTACTTAACTTTACTTTAATTTAATTAAATTTAAATTTACTTAATTTATTTTAACCATTTACTTTTTTATTTTTTATATTTGTATAAATTACTTCTTAACACTTAATGTTTATTATTATTATTATTAGTTTATATATTTCAAAATTTTCATTTTCATTTTTATTTCTACTTTTCTTTAAATATGATTTTTTTTCTCTTTATTTTTCACTTACTTTTAAGTATTTCTTAATTTTTATTTAGTGTGTTTAATCATCTGTTTTAATAAAACAGTTTTTATTAAATCGTATTTAAAATATTAAATGTACGACTACCACACACGGGCATCAGACTAGTGTGGTAGCAAAAAAAAACAAATATCTGTAACTAATAAAAATTTTATGAAATAAAAAAAAACTTCTTGGAACTTCTCGTTTGGCTGACTTCGGGTGAGTTCGTGGCTCGTATGTCACCCACCATCATCAGCAAAATACTCAATTAATGAGGTCCTTCCTTTAATTGTTGATTAATGAAAAAATGTTTGTTCCAAGAAGTAGTTAACATGTTTCTTAATTTTGATTAGTTTTATAGCAGTAATATCAAAAAATGAATATAAATTTGTTTACATACTTCAATTATTATTTTATATTTCTTTTAACACGTAAAAAAAAATTTTTGTAAACGCAATAAATATGAAAATACTCAATTAATGACGACCTTCCTTTATAATGTAAGTGTTGATTATTGACAAATTTTTGTTACGAGAAGTAGTTAATATGTTTGGTTATTATTATATATTTTTTTGGTTTTATAGTTTTATAGGTTTTTTTTTTTTTTTGGTTTTATAGAGGTAATATATAAAAAAAAATATTTTCAACATACTTCAATTGTTGTTTTTTTATTTATTTAATTTAATACGTGTTAACTGTCTGAATAAACGTAAAAAATAAGTGATTTTTAACACGTCTAAAAAAGTTTCGATTCGGCTGAAACTGAGACACAGGGCCGGATCTACGAAATCTTGCGCCCTGTGCAGTAGGTACCGATGCCCCCCCCCCCCCCTACATTTTTATTTTGATTAAAAATTCGTTTTTTTCTATATTTTTTTTTTACACTAATTTATCAAATAAAATCAAGACATATAAAGGGTGTAACTTTTCCAAGTGACCTGGCGGTAGCTCTCACACTCGTTTTTTTTTAAAGAGAGAATCACCAGGAGCCCTATACTCTCTGAATCTATTCGGTAAACATAAAATTATGGTATTTTGGTAGAAAGCAGTCACTTTGTGGTTTGACATATTAATTAAAGGAAAACAATCACTTTGTTTGTAACCACGATTTATTGATTTAATTTTTATTTACCTAAACCTGGTAAATAAAAATTAAATCAATAAATCGTGGTTACAAACAAAGTGATTGTTTTCCTTTAATTAAAATTATGGTGCTATTTTAATTATTTTAGGAAAAACTCTTTTTGCAAGTTATGCTTTAAAATAATACTAAGAGTCTGTAATTAGAGGTAGTCTAAGAATTAATTTTAAAATAGTTTTCTGTACCTTTATGATTGGGTCTAGTGCTGATGCAGTACCGCCTCCCCATGCTATGATACCATACTCAATAATAGATTGACAGACTGCAAAATAAATCATTTTCAAGTGTTTTAAGTCGAGAAAGTTTCGTATCGTTCTGAAAAAGTGCATGGTTTTTCTTATTTTGTTTGCAATTATTTGAGTGTGAATATTCCATTTGAGATATGGATCAATTGTGAGGCCGAGATACTTCATCTGTGTAGTGCGCTCAATGTAGGGACACTGACAAGATTCATCGGAATTTAAACATGTGTGTATTCTAATAGAGGCGTCATCATGAGGTTGACCTGTTATATTTATGCTTGATGTGACATATTTAGTTTTCTTAGTGTTCAATGTGAGCGTATTTGTATCTAACCACTTTTTTATAATGTTTATATCCGTTTCAGCTTTTTTGTAAACAGCTTGCCAAGTATCAGCTTCAAATAGTAAAACAGTGTCATCGGCAAAACTAACTATTTTTCCCTGAATGTTAATGTTACATAAGTCGTTGATATATAAAAGGAACAAAGATGGTCCTAATATGCTACCTTGAGGTATCCCATAGTGAGTTGAGCACTGATTGCTAAGTGTGTTCATTATTTTTACTTGTTGCTTGCGGTCATCAAGGTAGCTCTTAAAAAAGTTAAGTTCGTTGCCTGTAATACCGATTATTTGAAGTTTGTTTATTAATTTTCTGTGTGATATTAAATCAAAGGCTTTAGAAAGGCAAGAGCTCTTGCCAAAATTCACTTTTAATTATATCTTTTAAATTCTCAAAATTAATATTATTGTATATAATTGTCTGATTACTTTTAATTTTTTGTGGTGTCGGATTGCAATGTAAATATTGTTGTGTAATGATCTGTAATTGTTGATTTGTAAAGAATGCTTTTGTTTTGTTTATTAGTTTTAACCATTACGTGATCAATGCATGATGTTGATTCATCAGCTATTCTTGTTGGTGTATTGATAGTACTAATTAATCTATGGAACTCTAACATGTTCAGATAATTGTGGCATTGATGGTGTGGGTTATTTGGAAGTGTGTTGATATTTAAATCTCCCATAATTATTATGTTTTTAGTGTAGGAAAGATTTGAGAGCATGCTATTTAGACTGTTAAGAAATGGTGTTATATTACGAATCGATGGAGAGCGATATATTGCTAGAATGCACGTATCGTTATTATACATTATTTGCATACAGCTCGCGTCAATAATGTTTACTTCCGTTACAACACAGTTAAGGTCGTTTTTTGTGTATACCACTACTCCATTGTTCTGACTATCATGTTTTGACAAGTTGAATGAAGAGTAGTGAGTTATAAATTTTGGTGTGTAAATATTTGTCAACCAACATTCTGTAAGAATAATAACATCAAATTTTATATTAAGGTGGTTAAGCTGTATCTGGAGTTCATCAAAGTTTTTATTAATTGACCTAATATTTTGGTGCATAAAAATAGTGTTTTTTGAATCGGTTGTTAGGTATTTGCATATTTTTGCATCTGATGTTATAAATAAATTGTCTTGATCACCTAGTTCTTCATATGTATTATTAATGGTAATAGCCATATTAAAATTTATATTACAAAAAAAAGTTTAATTCCCTTAAATGAGAGAAACACTAATCCGTAGCCATCACTGCGGATTACAACCTTTAATTGAAAGTGGTAGAGGTGAATTATTGTTGCAATTTGAAAATAATAGTATACAACATGACTCTACCGAACGGAGGGGAATCGACCCAGTGAATGACCGGTAAAAGTGAGACTCTCAATTAGAAACATTAATCAATTTTTTAAGGTCATCATAGTGTTTGATATATATTACTCTTGTCATTTTCATTTTTTTAACATTTACATTCTTTGTACCAGACATATTTATATCCCATTTCTTTCGCCTTAGTCTTCGACCTCCACAGAAGATCTTTGAAATAGGCACCAAGGATTTCGCTAATAAAAATCTTCTGGTATCCGTTTCCTTGGGTTGTGGTAGGGTTGAATAGCTTCCTGTTCAGTAGAATCTGTCGCCTTTTTTGGGGGTTAGTAAACTTAACGTGGAATTTCGGGGGGACTCCTGGTCGTCGGTCTGGAATTTTCTTGATATCGAGAATATCATCGCCTTTTAAGTCGACACCTGTCACTGTGACCACTCGTTTAATTATTTCTGCTGGCTGTTCTCCCTCTTTTTCTGAAATTCCAGCAAATTTAAGAGTGTCTTCACGCGTTCTCTGCTCCACTTCTGCTAGTCTAACTTCAAGGCTTTTTATTATCCCATCTTTTTCTGTTAATTCCTTTCGCATTGATTCTACTTCCAAACCCAGTTTAATAATGGTTTCCATCTATAGATGGATGTCATCATATTGCCGGCTGATAAAGTCTCTCGTGCTTCTGCTTTCTTGATTTTCATCATTTTTTTTTATTATTGCTTGCTTAGACACTTCAAGTTTTTTTTCCATCTTCATCTCCATCTTTTCCAGTAGGAGATCAATATTTATATCCTGGTTCTCCGATGTGAGACTAGTCCCGGTCGTTTGCCCTTTGCTTCTCAGATTTTTTTCTGAAATTGTTATTTGGTTGTAAGGTCAACCACTGCCTATTTCACTCTTTATTTGACAGTTGGTTCACTTGTGATATTTTGATAATGTTTTCGTTTCTAAAACTGTCAATTAATTATCCACTAGTGGGAAACCAACACTTTCCAAGTAAAAGGAATAATTCTTATCAGTTATGACAAGTGCACTGAATGTTAGTTCACTGTAATAAAATATTAACAATTGATTCGGGAGCAGAGCAAAACACAGCTGTCACTCGATGTAGGTATAATTGTTGTTTTCCATTTTTTTTTTTTTACATTAACTCCACACAGGAGGCCCTGAGGAAAATAATTTCCCTCAGGGCCTATGTCATCTGGGATGCTGTGTGGAGGGTCTTTTTGAGGAGAGGAAGGAATGAACATTGGTCTTGAAGAGACCCATGTTGTAGGAAGGAGGAAACACAGAGGCCGGCAAATCATTCCACAGCCGAGCTGTTGAACACAAGAACGAGTCGAAGAAACGACCCGTTCTCATGTGACAAATGTCAACCGTGTACAAATGTTGGGCACGCGTTTGGCGTGTTTCCCGACTATGCACCGGTGCCGAAGGGATCAATGATGCTAGTTCCTCGGAGCATCTTCCATTGTAATACCGGTAGAACAAGGATAGCATTCCCACCCGACGCTTGTGCTCTAAAGATTGCAATCCGTCTGTTAAGATGGGAGAATCTATCAAACGGACCGCCCGTTTCTGCACAGAGTCGAGGGTATTTTTCAGGTATTTTGGAGCTCCAGACCAGAGATGGCTGCCAAATTTAACCGTGGGGCGTACTTGTGATTTGTACAAGCCCTACGAGCCCTACGAGCTGTTGGAGTTTGTGAGCCCTTTGGGGGCTTGTCAAACAAAAAGCTATCATGAACTGTACTGTCATCCGCATAACAGTGGATTGGTGCACATGACAAAAGGTCGTTGATGTGCAACAAAAACAAAGTCGGAGACAGAACCGATCCCTGCGGGACGCCAGCATTTATCGAGTGTGAGGAAGAGGTAAAACCATCGACTACCGTCTGAATCGACCTCTCCCTCAAGAAGTCGGCAATCCACGTACACAAGGATGCGGGAAGTCCGTAAGAATGCAGTTTGTTGACAAGTCCTCGGTGCCAAACCCGGTCAAAGGCCTTGGAGATGTCCAGTGCAACTGTTTGGGTCTCACCGAAACGTTCCAGGCATCGCCCCCAAACATGCGTCACATACGCGAGAAGATCACCGCACGAGCGGTTCCGCCGGAATCCATATTGACGGTCGTTAATAATTTTGTTCTTCTCGAGGTATGTGAGCAGTTTGTCGTTGATCACACGTTGCATCACCTTAGACAGAACTGATGTGATCGCTATGGGGCGGTAGTTGGCCGGGTTGGAGCGGTCACCCTTCTTTGGAATAGGATGGATAACCGCTTTTTTCCAACCAGAGGGCACAGAGCCAGTCTTCAGGGACATTTTAAAAAGCTTCGTCAAAATTGGAGCTATTTCTGCAGCGCACCTCTGCAGTACGAAGGCAGGTATTCCGTCAGGCCCACTAGCTTTATTAACATCAAGCCCTCGTAAAACATGGAGTACTTCCCGATGCCGGATCCTCAGCTTTTTCATACGAAAACCGCAGTGAGGAACTGACGTCGGGACCGCACCTTGGTCATCGAGGGTTGAGTTATCCGCAAACATTTTACCTAGTAAGTTAGCCTTTTCGGTGGCGGTGTTTGCTAGTGAGCCATCAGGTCTGGTAAGAGGTGGCAGACTGGATTTGCAGAAATTGCGACCTATTGAGCCCGCAAGCGACCAGAATTGCCTGCTGCCATGCGGGCATGCAGTCAGCTTTCTGCTGATCTGCTGGTCGTCCTCGAATTTTGACCCATTTATGATTCTCTTGGTTTCCTTTGCCATTTTGTTGTAAGCTGTTCTGTCTTCGGAAGTTCTAGATGTGTTGTAGGCTCGGTAAGCCGCGTTTTTTCGTCGCACTGCTTCAGCGCATTGTCGACTGAACCACGGCTTTGAGCCTACACCAGTTTTTTTAACAGTAGATTGGATGAAGCCATCCATCGCGGATGTGATGACTTCACCAATTTCCTGGGCACATCTTGAGGGATCCGAAGTCCGAAAACAGACAGCTGACCACGGGAAAGCATTAAAATGTGCCCGCAGACCGAACCAATCTGCTGACCTATAGTGCCACACTTTTCTCTTCAGCCTCTCGTTAGGTGGTCTGAAGTTTACAGGGATTGATGTCGTCACCAGGCAGTGGTCGGACGATCCTAAAGGCGCTGTGACTTCAATCCTGTAACCGTGTGGCACAGTAGTTAAAAACAGGTCTAACAGATTGGAACGGTGAGTCTGGACATCAGGAACCCTTGTAGGCTCCTGAACCATTTGCTCCAATCCGTAGCAAAGGGCAAAGGATTCCGCTTGGCGTCCAGCCGAGTTCGTTGATCCTGAGAACTTCAACCAAGGTTCGTTATGAACATTGAAGTCCCCCAGGACCACAAACTCTGCCGTAGGGTAGCGGGGCAAGAGGTCATCAATAGTGTCGCTTAAGTGTTTGAAGAGCTCGGACGTGTCTGATTCGCTAAGGTTCGGTGAGCGGTATAAACACGCGTAGAATCTTACCGTACTGGCAAGATTGACGCGTACCCACATTACGTCGAATCTGGAGTTTTCCAGATTCAACAGTCGCACACAGTTGACGTCAGCTCCACTATAGAGACAGACACCTCCTTTAGGTCTGAACTTGCCTGCGAGGGTGAAGCCCGGGCAGTCCAGATAGGAGGTGTCTACAGGCTCAGCTATCTGAGTTTCAGACAGGAAAAGTAGGTTTGGGCGTTGAGAAAAAAGGTGGTGGTGGACAGAGTTTAAATTGGTGTGCAGGCCGCGAATGTTGGTGTAATTCAACAACAGTTTTGGCCCGCACCGGGGACGCCTACTTCTCGCCGCTGTAATGACGTTAATTATTTTAGGTTGCAAGTTCATGATTTTAATTGTTGGTTTTTTTTTTATATGATAGGAAGGAGGGTCTGGGAGGTAAAAGGTATAAGGGGTGGGTAGGATGCTGGGGTTCAGAGTTTCCAGGAGTGACGGACGTATGTATCCAACCCACCCACTGCGGTGCAAGGCGATGGGCAGGGAGAGTCCGGTTGGAGAGGTCGCCCAATGCGCCCCAAACGCTACTGCTGGGTCCCCTCCGGTCACGAACCGGTCACAAGCTAGTCAAATGTGTAAACAAAACAACAATTTTTTTTGGGAATCCCGACTGACCGAGTCATAGAACTACAAAAAACAGAGTTTCGAGTGGAGTCTTCAATTCTAATATGCTGCGAAATTCTGAAGAAAATCATTTGCTGGCATGAAAACATCATTTTAACAACCCATATTTATGTTAAAACCAGTTTTGTGTTTTGAGTGTAACGATAAAATTTCAATTGTGAAATAGTAAAGGTGTAGGTCCTCAGCTTTAATTATTTATGCACGCAGTACACGAAAATGGTTTTCATCCGATCTTTGCAGCATATAGTTGCAACTTTCGAATTTTGCACGTGGAACTCGAAAATGGTTTCCTTTGAAACTCTGTTCATCTGCGGACCCTTTTCGAAGGAAACCATTCCCGAGTTCCACTATTACAAGATATTCTATATATTATATGAAAGTTTCAGACTACGTGTTGCAAATACCGGAGGAAAACCATTTTCATGTTATGGGTGTAGTTTTAACTAAAAACCAGTTACCGTATACAGATTCAATCTTAAAGTTCAATCAGTTTTAAATTAATAAATAATAAGGTTCTATTTTAATTTTTTTCAATTTTAATTTTAGCCGGTAGACTCTTACCAGATTAATTCTTATGTTAAAACAAGTTTTGTATTCAGAATTCCAAAAAAATATCCAGATGAGGATGCATGTACTGATGCATTTCGAAGGAAACCATTCTCATTTTCCAAATGCAGTTAAAAAAATCAAGTTGCATACTATGTGGTGCAAAAATCAGAGGAAAACAATTTTTGATTTCTGAATGCAGTTTTGAAACTGGGGAAACGCATACAGAAAGCTAAAAGCAGTTTTGTTCTCCAAATGCAGGATACATTTCGAAACCGTCCTAATGTTCCGAGTTGAGTCTTCAATTCTAATATGCTGCAAAACTCCTAGGAAAATTATTTGCTGGCGTGAAAATATAATTTTAACTACCCATTCTTAAGTTAAAACCAGTTTTGTGTTCAGAGTGTAACGATAGAATTTCAATTGTTAGATAGTAAAGGTGTGAGTCCTCAGCTTTAATTATTAATGCACGCAGTACACGAAAATGGTTTAACTCCGATCTTTGTAGCACAAATTCTTCAACTTTAAAATCTTGCACGTGGAACTCGAAAATGGTTTCCTTTGAAATTTCATTTGTAACTCTGTTCATCTGCGGACCCATTTCGAAGGAAACCATTTCCGAGTTCTATTATTGCAAGATATTTCCGAGTTGCAAGATATGAAAGTTTCAGATATGTGCTGCAAATATCGGAGGAAAACCATTTTCATGTTATGGGTGTAGTTTTAATTTAATTTTTTTTATTTATTTATCTATAATAAAATATATTTACAATGGTTTTATTTGTATGCCTGTCTCACTAGGGTATACCTGCGTTGAGACAGGCGAATTAAAACGAGTTACCGAATACAGACTCAATGTTAAATTAAACCAGTCTTGAGATATGCTTAAAATTTGAGTTGCACACCGTACTCTCCAAAATTCGAAAGAAAACCACTTGCTTGTTCCGTGTGTAGCTTTTGGATTCTCACACAGACTGACTCTTAACTTAAATCTGGAAAAATGTGAGATTAGTATAGGCCGGGTCAACCAATAAATACACCGTCAAGACGCCATACTCACGTAACGTCGCCAATAAAAAAACTTTTTATTTTTCAAAATTAGGACTAAGGCAAAAATCTGATTTAAAGATTACGAGTTTATCGATTATACTTATACATATAAATTATACATTAAAATATGCAATATCTTTATTTTTCGTAACTCAAACTAGATTTTGGATAATACCGAACCTAATATTGGATAAAATAATTTAGGTATTATGATTTACAGCGCTAGTAATGCGAAGGTGACCTCTTATCCAAAGAATCGACAAACTGATCGAAATCTTAGGGTGCTCTTACATTTGGTAGACGAATTATCTTAGCTTGGCAAACTACCCCAGTGTAAGCAGCTAATCGTTTGGTGTAAATACTGTCGGAAGTTGACTTGGTAATTGTGATGTAGAGTAATTAAGTATTTCATATGGAAAGAATACGATAGATGGCGGTAAGCATGTAGCTTGCACCATAGCTCGCCAGATGGCATTGGCGTAAAAGAAGCAGTCTCAGAGATAGACTTGACGAGCTCCACTGGCAAGGCCGCGGAGATTTACCTACCCCCGAATAGTAAACAGTCCAGCAAGGTTATTCCAGTAAATAAACACTTTTATATTCAAAGAACCGTATTTAATAATTACTATCTGCCGAGGAAAGGGCAGACATAACAATTGGCGCAGCCGTATAAGTATAATTGTGTGGAAGTTACGCGTGCGAATAATAATTGGTGCTGGACACGGAGGACTAAGTCACTGCTGGAGTGACTTGCAGTTTTGGCAAGGAATCGGAAGAGATTCTGCTCGAGATAAAGGAGCATTTGGTTCCGTGGCTACGGGCTGGATAAGAAGATTTTTGTTTTAGGAACAGAAGTGAAATACCGCAAGGTGGCGATCTGGTTGTGGATCATTGGATTAATCAGAAGTTTCAAGGTCAAAACGGATCATTGGGTTAATAGTTTCAAGGACGAATCATTGGATTAATCAGAAGACAAGGATAAAACCCAGAGGGAGACCAGAAGAGTTCCTGAGATAAGTATTTTTGCTTCTTTGAGAGGGATTATTTGTTATTGTTTTCTTGTTAATTGTTTTTGCCGATTTATTTGTTGGGAGTTATGGAATCGGGTAGAATACCACCGTTTTGCCATCTCTCCGGAGACTGGGGATTGTTTCGACTTCGGATAGAGCAATTTTTCGTGATCCATGATGACAAAGCGTCTGTGGAGAAAAAACGGGCTTTTTTATTGAATCTCCTAGAATCAGAAACGTTGACCTTACTAATTAATCTGTGTTTTCCAAGTAAAGTAACGGACTTATCTTTTGATAAACTTTTAGCGCTTCTCGACAAACATTGTAACAAAAATCGTTCAGTTTTTAAAGAACGGGAGAATTTTTTTTTAGCAAGACAACAACAAGGCGAGACGATAAGAGATTTCGCGGTTAGACTTCGTTCTTTAGCAACGTATTGTCAATTCGAAACGAGGCTTGAAAAAAACCTTATAGACATGTTTGTAATCGGGTTGTTACCGGGGCGCGCGAAGGAGAAAATTTTCGTAGAAGGGCAAACGTTGTCGTTTAATGAAATAGAAGGACTTGCAGTTAGTATGTCAACTTTGGATAGTACTAATACAGTTAAATCAGAAGTAAACCTAGTAAAAAAACGAGTTACTAGCGATGGGTTCAAGCGAGATCAGCGTAGGGAACGATCGACGAGCCCCAAGGGTAGTTTTAACACGAAACCAGCTTAAAGGTTAGGATCAAATACAGGTACGAATTTTAGATCACCCGTGGGTAGTGTTAAAAAACAGTGTTTTATTTGCAAAAGGAATGATCATCTTTCGTTTGATTGTAAATTTCGTAATGCGAAATGTTTTAAATGTAAGGGCGTTGGGCATTTACAGAAATTTTGCAAGAATAATCCGATAAATCCCATTTTTGAAAATCACAGGGATAGTAAAGTTTTAGTTGCGTCAATTAGTCCGATTACTGCTGAAATTGAAATTAATAACAAGAAATTTACGGCAATGATTGATTCCGGTTCATCTTTATGTGTGATGCCGGAGGGTATTTTTAAACGACATTTTAGTTCAATCATTTTGTCACAAGACAAGCGGATTATTTCAGGTTATGGAAATAATCGTTTAAAAGTCGTAGGAAAGGCGATTTTTGATGTGAAATTTAAGGGTAGGAACAAAAATATTAGTTTTATTGTAGTAATAAAAGGAACAGAATTAATTGTGGGAAGAGATTTTATGGAATGTTTCGATCTTGGGATAACTTCTCAGGAGACAATTAATTTAGTGACGCCGCAAATGAGGAATGGAGAAAAGTTTATTCAAGATTACCCGGAAGTGTTTTCGCAAAAGTTGGGAAGATTTAACAAATATAAAGTCCATTTTAAAGTAAACCAGGAATCGGATCCAATTTTTTTCAATGCAAGGCCGGTTCCTTTTTCTATTAAAGGGAAGATCGAATCCGAATTAAGATCGATGGTAGAAAAAGGTATAATCTCCCCGGTTACAAGTACTGAATTCGCTTCACCGATTGTTCCGGTGGTCAAGAAAAATGGAGATATAAGAATTTTTGTAGATTATAAAAGGAGTCTTAATTTGATTTCCAATTTAGAGAAATATCCGATGCCAAAGATTGAGGAGGTCATACATCAGGTTAGTTCGGGCAAAGTTTTTGCAAAATTAGACCTTAAAGAAGCATATTCACAGTTAGAATTAGCGGATCATTGTAAAAAGTTTACAACTATTAACACACACTTAGGTCTGTTCCAATATAACAGGTTGGTTTTTTGGGTTTAAATCGGCTCCGGCCATCTTCGCAAGAACAATATCAAGTTGTTTACAAGGTTTAAAAGGCGTAGCCTTTTACCTAGACGATATTATTATTTCAGGGGTCGATGAACTTGATCTGTATAATAATATTTGCGCTGTCTGCGAGCGGTTGAAAGAATGTGGTCTATGTGTCAATACTGGGAAGTGTCAGTTTTTTGTTAAATCTATAGAATTTTTGGGATACGTTATTTCGTGAAGGGGCATTGAACCGCAAAAAGATAAATTGGAAGCAATTAAGAATGCGCCGTACCCATCCGACGTGCATCAATTGAGGAGTCTTTTGGGATTTTTTAATTTTTATCGGAACTTCATACCGAACATGTCATCAATTTTAGAACCTTTGCATAATCTTTTAAAGAAGAATGCAAAGTTTGAATTTGGGAAGTCATGCATTGACGCAGTAGATAAAGTAAAGTATCTAATGGGTTCTGATAGAATTCTCACTCATTATTTTCCCAACCTTCCTCTTAAGTTATATACAGACGCGAGCAGCGCAGGCCTCGGGGCCGTGTTATTGCACACATTTGCGGACGGTTCAATGAGACCGATCGAATTTGCATCAAGAAGTTTGTCTAGTGCAGAGAAGAAGTACAGTATTCTAGATTTAGAAGCGTTAGCTATTGTGTTTGGTTTGAACAAATTCTTTCAATACCTATTCGGTCGGGAGTTTACTTTATGCGTAGATAATATGCCTTTGATGAGGATTTTAGGGGAACACAAAAATATTCCAGTTTTGGCGGCTAACAGATTGCAGCGTTATGGCATTATATTAGCCGGATTTGCGTATAAGGTAGAATTTGTTAAGTCATGTCATAATCATGCGGATTTTCTATCTCGGCTTCCGGTAGAAAATTCTCAAGAAGAATTTGAAGATGATTATGGATCAGATTTTGTGTGTTATGTAGATAAATGCGAGCACATAGATATCAAGCTCATTTCCACAGCTATAGAGACAGACACGGTTATTCAGGAAGTTTTAACGTGTTTGCGTAAGGGCTGGCCAAAACGAGTTGGTCGAGATGATGTACTGTGGAGATTCTGGGTTAAGAGAAACGAAATGTCCATAGTCAAGGATTGCCTTTTCTGGCAACATAGAATTGTCATTCCGAGTTCCTTACAAGAACATGTGCTAGAGTTATTACACAGATCTCATTTAGGAATAGTTAAAATGAAGGGCCTAGCAAAAGCTTATTTTTGGTGGCCATCACTGAACAATGACATTGAAAAAATGGTTCTAAAATGTGATGATTGCGCGGCTATGAGGCCGGCACCTTCTAAGAGTCATTTGTCAGTGTGGCCGAACCCTGGGGCAACTTGGAGTAGGGTGCACGTAGACTACTGCGGGCCGGTAGCAGGAAAAATGTTTATTGTAATTTGTGACGCTTTTTCCAAGTGGATCGATTGCTTAGAGGTTCCAAGGGCGGATTCGTTTAACACGATTAAGGAATTGAGAAGAATTTTCTCTAATTTTGGTAACCCTGATTGCATAGTTTCGGATAATGGAACAGCATTTTCTAGTGTAGAGTTTAAAGAATTTCTTAAAGAGAATAACATAGAATTTTTAAATTCACCGGTCAAATTCCCTCAGTGTAATGGACAAGCTGAAAATTCAGTTAGAACGGTAAAAATTTTTTTAAAAAAAATTATGGTTAGGAATAGTTTTCCAGTAAATTATGGAAGTAGATTATGTGATTTTCTATCGGATTATCGAAATTCGCCACATTGCACAACGGGATTAGAACCGGCAGTCTTGATGTTTGGTAGGAGACTGAAATCAACTTTCAGTAGTTTAATTCCTAAAACCACTCAGGAAGATGTGTCAGAACAGAGAAAAATAGCTAACGATAATATAAAAAGGAGTCAAGATAATCAAATAAGGAATTATGGGGGCGTAAAAATTAGGAATTTACATGTTGGACAAAAATGTCTGGTCAAGGACTTCCGTCAGGTGAATAAAGTTGGTTGGGTTAGAGGTATTGTAGAAAGGAAAGTGGGTAAAAAAGTTTATATCGTTAGGATCTGTGGTACTCCGTTGACTTGGAAGAGGTATATTGATCAGTTGAAGAGTTTATCTGTGAAATGGGAAGAGGAGAGTGAAGATAATAACCCACCTACCGCGTCTGAGGTCACGAAATGCGCTTCAGACGAGTTGGGAACCTCAGCTTTGTTGAAGGGGCTAACGTGGAGTTCTCTTGATTTCAGATTACCAGCGGATGATCGAGAGCAAACTACTCAACTAAGACCTTGGGAAGGAAGGCTCCGTTCAAAGCGTTCATAAAGGTCCCTCCCAGAGAAACAGAAATATTTAAGTTGAAATATTTAAAATCATGACTATGTTTGGTTGAATTTAGTGTATAAAATCGTGTATAAATGAAATATTTAAAATCCTATTTATTTTTTTTTTTTGTCAATTGTATAACTTCTTTGAAAAGAACATGTCTTGTATTTATTGTAGCCAGGGCTTGAGGTTAGGTGGGGGAGGGTGTGATGTAGAGTAATTAAGTATTTCATATGGAAAGAATACGATAGATGGCGGTAAGCATGTAGCTTGCACCATAGCTCGCCAGATGGCATTGGCGTAAAAGAAGCAGTCTCAGAGATAGACTTGACGAGCTCCACTGGCAAGGCCGCGGAGATTTACCTACCCCCGAATAGTAAACAGTCGTAGCTATCCAGCTAGGTTATTCCAGTAAATAAACACTTTTATATTCAAAGAACCGTATTTAATAATTACTATCTGCCGAGGAAAGGGCAGACATAACAGTAATCGGTGTAAATAGCGCTTCGTCAACAAATTCAAAACGCATATTTTGAATCCATAAAAAACGTTTTCTGAAAACCTCCAAATTACTTATTATGCCTTAGGGGCCGTTCAAGTATTACGTAACGCACTTGAGGGGGGGGGGAGGAGGTGTCTTGTGAAACGTTACGGTGCGTTAGTCGTTAGTGTTCTAAACACAAAATACACATAAACACGAATTTCTGTAGTCAGTGTTGTTAAAGTGAGTTTGAAGGTACTCTAATGTCCTGAAAAGCGGGAGATTTACATCATCAGCTGTTGTTGGCTTATACAGGTACTCATTGCCAGCGCAGCGCAACCAAAAAAATGGCAATTTGGAAAATAGCAAAAGAAAAAAAATTGTATGGAACATAACATATGAATGATGCTATATGCGAGGTTTTTGTAAGAACAATGCATTTTAGTTATTACACATAGGTTAGTTTACTGCTTTCGTAGTACATGCCTAGTTACACTCAGAACATGAAAAGGGTTTTTCTCCACTGTGTATTTTTAAATCTCCTTCCGAGAACTTGAATAACTGCATTCGGGACAAGAAGATGGTTTTGTCTGCTATAAGTTAACATGGGATCTTTTGGTGCCTCTTTTTAGAACATGAATAGTCGCAGAAGACACATGTAAGAGGTTTTATATCACTGTAAGTCAGCAAATGATTTCTAAGAAGTTCCTTTGTACAACATAAATAATTGCAGTCGGCACATGAAAAAAGTTTTTCATCAGTGTGAGTTAGCATGTGCCGTTTAAGTTTTTTTTTCGAGAAAAAGAATAGTCAGGACATGAAATGGTGTGTTCTCCATTGTTTTTAAACATGTGATTTTTAAATTTCTCTTCGTAGTACTTGAATAGTTGCAGTCAAAACATGAAAAATGTTTTTTTCCTCTATGAGTCGAGTCAGCTTCGTAAATATCCCTTTTCAGAACACGAATAGTTGCAGTCAGGACATGAAAAACGTTTATCTCGTCTTCTGTGAATCCTACGGTGGATTTTTAAATTGCCCTTTTAAGAACATGTTTAACTTCATTCCGGAGAGGAAAATGGTTTTTGTCTGCTGTGCGTAAATATGTGATTTTTTGACGCCTCTTTGTACAACATGAATAGTCACAGTGGAAATATATAAAAGGTTTTATGTCACTTGGGGTAAGCAAATGATTTCTAAGAAGTTCCTTTGTACAATGTGAATAATTGCAGTCGGAACATGAAAAAGGTTTTTGTCCGGTGTGGGTAAGCATGTAAATTTTTCGATACCGTTGTGAACCACATGAATAGTCGCAGTCGGGACAAGAAATGGGTTTTTCGTCACTGTGAGTTAGCAAGTGCCATTTTATTTACTTTTTTCGAGAAGAGGAATAGTTGCAGTCAGGACATGAAAAAAGTCTTTCTCCGCTGTGGGTAAGCATGTGAATTTTAGATTTCTCTTCGTAGTACATGAATAGTTGCAGTCAGAACACTAAAAAGTTTTTCTCAAATAGTTGCAGTCAGGACATGAAAAAGGTTTTTAACTTCTGTGAATCACACTGTGGATTTTTAAATCTTCCACTTTGAGAACTTGTATAACTGCATTCCGAACATGAAAAAGGTTTTATTCCACCATGAGTCAGTGTGAATCATACTGGAGTAAAGTGTTGCTCCACAGGGGAACAATAGGAAAATTACTTTCTTAGGGCCTCCTGTGCAGCTAATGTAAAAAAGTACGTGTTGTAAAACCATGTAGGTATATAATAGGTCAGTGTCAGTGTTAAATTATGGAAATTTGGAAGGAATACAAGGCCGATAAAACTTATAATAATTTCCATTTTTTTTTGTAAATAACAATTTTAATAAATAAAATGAACAATATACGCATGTATCGCAAGTTTTATTTATTTGTTTCCGCAAACGCATTTAAATCAAGAAAAAGGGTATTTAAGTGACATTTTCAGGTAAAAATTGTCATTCGGTGTTACGTAACGTTTAGGGGGGGGGGGGGGGGGGGGTGGAGCAAAATGTTACGGCGCGTTACAGGGGGGGTCCAAAATCTTCAAAAATTGCGTCTATTAGAAAAGTGAACAATCAAAAATCCACTTACCTTTTTTTTTTAAATGATCTTCAATTTTATTTTTTTTTTTCAATTCAGTGCCGGCAACCCGGGCGTTTATTTATTATTTGTTATGTACAATATGATTTTTTTCCTTACCCTCCTCACTAGACAAAGTCTGTTCTGAGGCTGGTAACTAACGATTTCTAATTACATAAAAACAAATAAGTGGTAAAACAAAGAAAAAAAGAAACATATATATTATAGTAAAAATAATAATAAAAAATAAGAGGAAAATCAGAATTTAGAAACAGAGTAGAAAATAGAAAATATATAATATTAGATATTAAGAATATTACTTATCTCTCTTCTTTCCTTGACATTCAACCAGTTTAAAAATCTTTTGAAAACCCAGTTCAAATTATTAGATGCAACCTAGGTCTTTGTTTGGGCTACAAACTTATTGAATATATATGGTGCCAAGTAAGATTCATGTTTTTTTGCAAAATTTGATTTGATATATGGTACTTGTAGTTGATTGTGTGTGTTTGCTCTTGTGTATTGCGAGTGAGTTATGAAGTGTGGTGATATTTTTATGCAGTTTTTGTAGATGATCTTCTTTATGAATAGTTTATTTATGTCTAATAGGTTATTGTTGATCATTATCTGTTCTGTCGGATGTTGATAAGGCTTTCTAAACATAATTCTGATTATTGTTTTATGATTAATTTTAAGTGATTTGAGGTGAGTCTCTGCTGCTGCTCCCCATACTGAAATACCATACATTAGAATACTTTGACAGAGTGCATAATATATATTTTTTAGCTGAGGTAGTGACATAATGTTTCGAATTGTTTTGAAGATGTAAGAGAGTTTCCGTATTTTTTTTGTAATTAGGTGAATTTGGAGATCCCATTTTAAGTTATTGTCAACAGTTAAACCGAGATATTTAATATTTTGCGCATAATCAATTTTGTCACAAACACAGCGTGAGTTAGTTAATGAGGTAACTGTGCAGGGGTGAAGATGTAGTTGTGGGCGACTATCTGGCTGACCAGCTAATGTTTTACTGAAAGTTAAGTATTTTGTTTTAGAGATATTTAGTGTCAGTAGATTATTTATTAGCCATTTATTTACTTCAGTCATCCCTGTTTCCGTGTTTTTGAAGACTTTTTCCCATGATTGGGCTTTGAATAAAATTACAGTGTCATCTGCATAACTGATAACTTTGTACTCTATGTTCCCTAGGCTTATCTCAGTTAGACTGTTAATGTAGATGAGAAACAGTATGGGACCTAAGACGCTGCCTTGGGGTACTCCATACCTGTTGCCTACTTTGTCACTTTCTTGATTATTGATTTTTACAATTTGTTGTCTATTTTCAATGTAGCTGATGAACCATTTTAGTGGTGGACCTATTATGCCAATCTTTTTGAGTTTTTGTTGGAGTAATTTGTGTGAGATGGTGTCGAAAGCTTTTGCTAGGTCTAAGAACACTCCTAACACTTTTGAACCGCCATCTAGGTTTTTCACTATGTAGGTGGGTAGTTCCGATAAGGCGTCTTCTGTTCCCATTTTCGCCCGAAACCCGAATTGACGGGTGGAGATCAGTTTGTGTTTGTCAAGGTATGCGAGCAGTCTTTTTTTCATAGTTTTTTCTAGTAGTTTCGATAGCGAATTTAGGAGAGTGATTGGTCTGTAATTTAAGATCAGCGTTTTGTCTCCCGATTTATGTATTGGAGTAATACAACCTATTTTTAGATGATCGGGGACAAAGCCGAGGCTGAAACTTTGGTTGAAAATATGTTGAAGTGGTATAAGTATATGTTCTCGGAGACTAATCAGTATATGATTGGAGAGGTTATCTGGGCCCACAGTGCAATTTGGTTTGAGAGAAATAATTAAATCCGATATTTCCTTTGTACCTATTTTGTGAGCATAAAACGAATGATTTGGTTGCATGGTAGAGGATAGTTTGGTTAAAGAGTCTTCTGTTGTGCCGTTTTTTAAAAGAATTTTTTCAGCCAAGTTAGATCCAACTTTTGCAAATTGGGAGTTCTCTCGAAATCTTTCAGCACTAATAAAAACGCTAATAGAATAACAACTTTTTCACTAATTCAAGTCAGTCAAGTTTATACCGCTCACCGAACCTTAGCGAATCAGACACGTCCGAGCTCTTCAAACATTTAAGCGACACTATTGATGACCTCTTGCCCCGCTGCCCTACGGCAGAGTTTGTGGTCCTGGGGGACTTCAATGTTCATAACGAACCTTGGTTGAAGTTTTCAGGATAAACAGACTCGGCTGGACGCCAAGCAGAATCCTTTGCCCTTTGCTACGGTTTGGAGAAAATGGTTTAGGAGCCTACAAGGGTTCCTGATATCCAGACTCACCGTTCCAATCTGTTAGACCTATTTTTAACTACTGTGCCACACGGTTACAAGATTGAAGTTACAGCGCCTTTATGATCGTCTGACCACTGCCTGGTGACGACATCAATCCTTGTAAACTTCAGACCACCAAACGAGAGGCTGAAGAGAAAAGTGTGGCACTATAGGTCAGCAGATTGGTTCGGTCTGCGGGCACATTTTAATTCTTTCCCGTGGTCAGCTGTCTGTTTTCGGACTTCGGATCCCTCAAGATGTGCCCAGGAGATTGGTGAAGTCATGACATCTGCGATGGATAGCTTCATCCAATCTACTGTTCAGGAATCTTAGTCTTGTCTATATTTTGTCATACTAACACATATTGTATCTGTATTTCCTGCTAAGCACTTGCATGCTGCTTATTAACAACGTATTCAGGGACATTGGAGGTTTAGTTTCGTTTTCAAATGTAGAGTCGTTTTTACCAAAAAAATTAGAGTCCTTGCAAGAGCCTTGAAGGGGTAACCATCTGTTACCTATACCAGGGCGGGTAAGTGGTGGGTCCTCCAATGTTCAGGAATCTGGTGTAGGCTCAAAGCCGTGGTTCAGTCGACAATGCGCTGAAGCAGTTCGACGAAAAAACGCGGCTTACCGAGCCTACAACACATCTAGAACATCCGAAGACAGAACAGCTTACAACAAAATGGCAAAGGAAACCAAGAGAATCATAAATAGGTTAAAATTCGAGCACGGCTAGCAGATCAGCAGAAAGCTGGCTGCATGCCCGCATGGCAGCAGGCAATTCTGGTCGCTTGCGGGCTCAATATGTCGCAATTTCTGCAAATCCAGTCTGCCACCTCTTACCAGACCTGATGGCTCACTAGCAAACACCGCCACCGAAAAGGCTAACTTACTAGGTAAAATGTTTGCGGATAACTCAACCCTCGATGACCAAGGTGCTGTCCCGACGTCGGTTCCTCACTGCGGTTTTCGTATGAAAAAGCTGAGGATCCGGCATCGGGAAGTACTCCATGTTTTACGAGGGCTTGATGTTAATAAAGCTAGTGGGCCTGACGGAATACCTGCCCTCGTACTGCAGAGGTGCGCTGCAGAAATAGCTCCAATTTTGACGAAGCCTTTTAAAATGTCCCTGAAGACTGGCTCTGTGCCCTCTGGTTGGAAAAAAGCGGTTATCCATCCTATTCCAAAGAAGGGTGACCGCTCCAACCCGGCCAACTACCGCCCCATAGCGATCACATCAGTTCTGTCTAAGTTGATGCAACGTGTGATCAACGACAAACTGCTCACATACCTCGAGAAGAACAAAATTATTAACGACCGTCAATATGGATTCCGGCGGAACCGCTCGTGCGGTGATCTTCTCGCGTATGTGACGCATGTTTGGGGGCGATGCTTGGAACGTTTCGGTGAGACCCAAACGGTTGCACTGGACATCTCCAAGGCCTTTGACCGGGTTTGGCACCGAGGACTTGTCAACAAACTGCATTCTTACGGACTTCCCGCATCCTTGTGTACGTGGATTGCCGACTTCTTGAGGGAGAGGTCGATTCAGACGGTAGCCGATGGTTTCACCTCTTCCTCACACTCGATAAATGCTGGCGTCCCACAGGGATCGGTTCTGTCTAATACTCGTATTTTTAGGAACTCTCCGAATCACTCTTGTTACACTGTTGATAGTATATTTCAGAGTGATCATTGCACACAAATCTTCCCATACATACTTGAACTTGTAGAGATAAACTTGAAGTATGATGTTTATTAAAATCAACAGTAATTGTTGATTTTTTTCCCGTCCACCCATTGTGCCCCCCCCCCCCCCCAGAAAAAAAATCCTGGATCCGCCCTTGACTACTGGATTTAGGACTTTTTACTCAATAAAATAAACTATTGCAAGTTTCCTACTAAATAAAACATCCCTTTGTGTTGTATTTAAAAAAATCTTTATTCTTACTCAAGTTAAATCACAAAAAATTAAATATAAATCAAGGTCAAATATTATGTCAGGAACATCCTCAATGTCATCATTTTTTCTGCCGTGTATTTTGTCTGTTGTCACGCGGCTAAACATTTCTTTTGTTGGTTCAAAATTGACGCACTTTCCAGTACGAGTTGAACTTTCCGCAGCAAGAAGTGTGCCGTTCACTGTTTCCACAGTTAGCCGGTTTCTTATGTAGGTATATCTGTTTTAATTAAATTTACCTTACTAAAAACCCGCTGGCAGCCAGCATTCGCATAGGGTAAGGATACTGCAGAAAGAGCAAAATGAACGAGTTTGGAAGAGCCTTCTATTTTGAGTAATTACTAGTGCCATCTATCAGAACTACAAGTTTTTACAATTATATAATAGTGATGCAAAATGTTCGTATAGCCATATGTATTATCACATGTATTATCAAAATCTCGTACATAATTGTACGAGGTTGATAGTGTCCTCGTACCTCGTACGGAAGGCCACAAATCTCGTATTTGTACGAGGAACCTCGTACGTTTGGCAACCCTGCTTAGACGCGCGTTGTGAAGCTAGCGAGGGCGCGGGGGGGAATCGGGTGCTTCATTTTTTAATCCGAAAACGCTTTGACCTCATGCGAGTAATTAAGGGTTAAATTAAATATTTATTAAAAGAAAATAACTTAGTTAACATCACTTTATTTTTTATACTTTATAATATCAACATGTTTCGTGAACCATGTTCACTTCTTCAGGAATAAAAGTATACTTTTATTCCTGAAGAAGTGAACATGGTTCACGAAACATGTTGATATTATAAAGTATAAAAAATAAAGTGATGTAAACTAAGTTATTTTCTTTTAATAAATAAATAATGACATCACAAAGTAACAACCTTTTAGAAGAAGTTTTCTTCGAAAAATTAAATTAAATCTGTAGGCGGCGAATTAAAACTACACTCAGAGCATGAAAATGGTTTATCTTTGTTTCTGGCAACATAAATAGTCTTTGACTCTTGCTTGTAACATAAATAAACCAATAGCGGGGTTTTAACGCAGAGTTTGGCCTGCGAGTATCAGCACACTTTGCTCCGAATCGTTGGCGGAAACGTACGTGTAAACGCGATCGAAACGCTCCAGTCACTCGCCAGTTCGTATCAGCGTTTGGCCCGTTGAGCGTTCACACGTAAGGGTTGGAGCGGGTGCCGCGCGAGATGTCTTTGACTTTTTTTGTTTGTTAATGGCTATTTGCTGACTGATTTTATTCAAGAATTAATTGGCCGGGGCACACGTACACTTCCGACCGCGTGCCTCGCCCCCAGGCTAAAGCGGCATGCGACCCTCCCGCCGAAACGCCGTGTCCGCCTGCCGGCCGACCCCTTGCGCTAAAAAGTCACCCCACTTCCGCGGGCAGGCCAAAGCGTCAGTTTTGACCATAGATTATAGAAATATTATAGAAGCTCCATACAACTGTGCCCTCACGACGGTGGATGTCTATGGTGTTCGCCAAGCAGCCCGCCGAAACGCCGTGTCCGCCTGCGGGCCGAACAGGTACACTATTTTGGGTAAAAAATTCGCCACACTTCCGCGGGCAGGCGAAATCGTTGAAGGGGTGACCTTGGGCGACCCTCGCGCGGAAGTGTACGTGTAAACTGATTTTCAAGCGTTCGGAGCGAACTGTGGTGTGTCGCGGGACATGTCGTGCAGTTCAAAAGTTTTTGCTACAGTTTTGACCATAACTAAGATGATATCTATCACCAATCACATGCTTGTCAGCTGTCACCTATCAAGTTTTGACAGTTTTAGCAGCGGTGACAAATTATTTATACGAATGAAATTGTAAACCAGTATTTTAATAAAAAATTATCAGTGAGGCTATTTTGATAATGTTTAAAAGGGTGAAGTTAATTATTTTCATAAGTTAATTAATTATTTTCATTAGAATGATGCCACCAAGTGAATTTACAATAAATTGTAGAATAACTTAAGTGTACTTATTTTACAGTGTTGTATAAATTCAATTACAATGTAATTCTCATCCAAGACAGAAATATTTAGCAGTTTATTATGTGTACTGGCATTATTTAGCGTTGTTTTAACAACTGTGGTAGAGAGAGGTGCATAATTTGTTAGTATGAATATAAATGAAACATTTTGGTTACCTTATAAAACATATTTTTATTTACATACTACTTACATTAAAAAACAGAAGAAATAAACTATAGCTGTGATTACTTATAAATAAGATTGTCTCGGTTATGCTAGGATTTGAAAAACAGATCATACGTTGATATTTTTTTATACTAACTCCACACAGGAGGCCCTGAGGAAAATAATTTCTAAAAGATGCTGTGTGGAAGGTCTTTTTGAGGAGAGGAAGTACTGAACATGGGTCTTGAAGAGACCCAAGTTGTAGGAGGAGGAAGCACGGATGCTTGTTCCACCGCCGAGCTGTTGAACTCAAGAACCAATCGGAAAAATGACTCGTTCGCGTGTGAAATGTCAGGACCGGTCAGTGGCTGAGTTGGCAATCC
Source organism: Limnephilus rhombicus (assembly GCA_929108145.2). NCBI lineage: Eukaryota > Metazoa > Arthropoda > Insecta > Trichoptera > Limnephilidae > Limnephilus > Limnephilus rhombicus. Next base: position 6,955,887 of record OV815290.1, on the reverse strand, counting down.
AACACGCGTCCCACCCGGGCATTGCGTGTTCAATTCTTCGGCTGGCTAAGTCCTCCTTCACGACACAAACAAAATTTTCGGCTGACTGTGTTGGTAGTAGGAGATTTTCAAACATTGTCAGGTTATTCGTAACTCGGGAATGTTTGACTTTCTTTAAAAAAAAAAAAAATCAACCTTGTACTTAAAATATAAACTCTATTTTTTTAAAAAGAAAGACAAACATTCCCGGGTAACAAAAAACCTGACTATTTTGCTTGTGTCGTGATGGAGGACTTAGCCAGCCAAGGAATCAAACAATGGGACTCCTGGACGCGAGGCCAACTCAGCCACTAGGTCGGTCATGACATTTGTCACATGAGGAAGGGTCATTTCTATTTCTCGTTCTTGAGTTCAACAGCTCGTCGGTGGACCGATTTGCCAACCTCTGTATTTCATCCCTACTTATCTCTTCAAGATTCCAAGCCAACTCAGTCACTGACCGGTCGTGGGAACTATGTTGGTGATGCATACAACTCAACTAGCACACTGCAATGATAACACCTCCCATATAAAAATTATAATCTTTTACTATGACGGGAACAGCACTTTCAAATAAATATACAAGGGCGGATTTAGGGGGGGGGGGCACGGGTGACCCCCCAAACGGTATTTTTGTGTACTGCGGAGATTCCATCACAGTACAGAAAACTATCTTTATTAATTTTTTCTATTGTTTTAACACTTTCATAAACCTTCCTATACATACTTGAACTTGTTTATTTCTAACAGTAATTGTTGATTTTTTGCCTGTCCGCCCCTTATGCCCCCCCCCAGAAAAAAAATCCTAACAGTGATTGTTGATTTTTTGCCCGTCCGCCCATTGTGCCCCCCTCAGAAAAAAATCCCGGATCCGCCCTTGTAAATATATACAATACAATACAATACTCAGTTTACTGATAAACACCACCAACATCTATTATAATGCACAAAAACTTGTAGTGAATTAAACAAAGTGTTGATGTTTTCTGGGTCGATAGTAGGATATTTCAAAATTTTCTTACTAATGCACCGGACCCGGACCATTATGCCTCCCGGGGTTATTTTGTATTATTTTTAGTATGTAAAACACAGACAAGTGTAAATAATAATTGATTTATAGTGAACATTCAAATGTTCCTTTCCTCATTTTATCTCAAAACTTAGCATTTGGAGATATCTTATTAATTAACTGGACGATCAGTATCTGTTCTAGATATTTTTTACACATTTGGATTAAAAATAATATTCAGTTTGTACGAGTATTTTGGGCTCAAATACAAATTTAAAATTTGTTTGAAAAAGGCTGCGCAGCCTTTCCTCTTAAGGTTAAACGTCGCGTACGTTTTAATCTACGCATTCACAGATGGCGCCAATCAAATTATTTTAGGTTTTTAATACTTTTTGCACGTTTTGCTTTAAAATATTGAGGTGAATTAATTGTTTGCGACCGTACATATTGAATATGAATAAATACTTTTGTCCATAAACAAACCCAAATCTTTCATGAAAGGCTGAAAAATACAATATTGGATTGAGTCACCGATACAAAATTGAATTTTTCAGCCTTGAAAGATTTGGGTTTGTTTATGGTCAAAACTATTTATTTATATTCATATTAAATGTGTTCGGGCGCAAACAATTATTTTACCTTAATATTTTAAATCGTAACGTGCAAAAAGTATTAATAACCTAAAATAATTTGATTGGCGCCATTTGTGAATGCGTAAAAATAAATTGTAGAAGAGCTTGTGTGTATTTATTTACTGTAGTTGTATCAATTCAATCACAATATAATTCTCACCAAATAAATTTCCTTAAACTTAAAGAAATATTTAACAGCTTAGTAACTGGCACTATTTAGCGTTGTTTTAACAACTGTGGTAGAGAGAGGTGCGTAATTTATTAGTATGAAGATAAATGAAATATTTTTTTATAAAACATATTTTTATTTACATACCACATTAAAAAGTAGCAGAGATAATATAGGTATCATTACTTGTAAAATTAAAGGCTGTCTTAGTCATTTTATTTTTATTAAAGTTTTTATTCCAGCAGGACTGGGAGGATAGTGCAATCCCAGTCTGCCATATTACATAAACATATATATATAATATAATAAATTAAAAATCTAAAAGAAATAAAATGTGCTTACATATTAGGTCAGTTCCTAATTGATTAATGCTATGATTTGAAATTTTTTTGCTGGAGGTGAAACAAAGGTGCACCTTTCACATTGAACCTTTGTTTGCTTTGGAACACTTTGCACCTGAGGGAAATGTTCCAGCCAATGTACCTGATACCTTCCACGGGGCGTGGGTGGGACTGGCGTACCCTTCCTGGAGCACTGGAACCCGCCTCCGCAGAGGGGTCCACCTCTACGACGTGCACATGTATCCAGCAATTAACCAGATTAAATACAACTCTCAAGTAGAACCGAACAGATCATATATGATTTTTTTTACATTAACTCCACACGGGAGGCCCCGAGGAAAATAATATCTAAAAGATGCTGTGTGGAGGGTCTTTTTGAGGAGAAGAAGGAGCATGAGCATAGCCAGGTTTTGATTTAGGGTGGGGAAAAAATAAAAATCTAGAGTAGGTAACAACTTATTCATGCTTAAGGCTTTATGAATGCAGATAATAAGAACTGAAAAAAGGAAAAACCATCCTATGAAGTGCTGTAAATTTGAAAATGCGACTCAGTGGACAATCCCGGAGCTCATGCATCGGCAGGCCAGGCATGGGGCAAACGCTCCACCTTGCCCTACCGTGCCTACGCCCATGGGAAGGAGTGAACATAGGTCTTGTAGGAGGGAGGAAACACAGAGGCCGGCAAATCATTCCACAGCTTAGCTGTCGAACTCAAGACCGAGTCGTAGAAATGGCCCGTTCTCATGTGACAAATGGATTCTAGATCACTAGTAGGATATTTAAAAATGTCATAATAATAAATGTCATACTAATAGACCGTTAAGTCTCCCAGTGTTATTTTACATCATTTTAAGTATTTAAAACAGAGACAAGTGTAATTAATATTTGATTTATGGTGGACATTTGAATATATATTCTCAAAACTTAGGATTTGGAGATGTCTGACTAAATCAACTGGACAATCAATATCTGGACTAATCTTTGAATAAAAAAATTTTACACAATGTCAGTGGAGACTTTGAAATTACGGTTTGGAGGGATACCCTTTATCAACTTTCTAACTACCTTCATCACCTTGCACCGCAGTGGGAGGGATGGATTCATACGACCGTCACTCCTGGACACACTTACCCCCAGATTCCTACCCACCCCTAATACCCTTTTCCTTCCCAGAACTTCCTCTCCTAAAAAGACACTCCTCACAGCATCCCCAAAGATGAAATAGGCCCTGCGGGGAATTATTTTCCCCACCGTCATACCGGGCAGTCTTCTCACCCACATTACTGCCCATGTACATCTCAAAATCATAGACGAGCCCACCTACCTGGCTACTGCCCACTGGCCACACTGTGACTGGCTACCGCTCGGGAGAAGGCTTTGATGCCCCACTCGTGTGGCTTATTTTTTATGTATTGCTTCAAATTACTTCTACCTTTGAACAGTACCATGAGCTCGTCTACAGAATTGAACTCCTCAGGTTCCACCTTGACCTTATTTTCATGCGGGGCATTTAACAACGGCCTTATTTTGAATAGTTTGTCGTAACCCTGGCATCCTCTCGGAATCAACGTGTTATTGTTGTTTAAATGAAAACATAACCGCAACTTAGTGAAACGATTTCTAGGCATGACAACTGCGATAAGAGATAGTCTTGTATCGTTTACCCAGTAAAGGTGGAATGCCGGATACTTGAGGATACCCATCATGATGTGCATTCCTAGAAATCAGTTCATTTCGTTGACTGAGATGTTTACGCTAATGCTATTTTTTGTACAGAATACAAATTTGTCTGCTCAACAATATTTTTTATAGTGTTTTCATCTATGAAACATAAAAAATATTGTAGGCAGACATATTCAGTGGTCGGTTTGAAAAGGTCACATCACAGTGAGAGTCAACATGCTCGTAATCTTTCTTGATACACCGTAGATCAGCTCTCCATCCATGGGAAGTTGAGGCTTTACCGGGCTGTCCAAGGGGTACAGTGCAGGACTCTGACTCCCCGCCCTGTGGCTGCTGTCTCTCTTCCAAACTCTATAAATGAAAAAATATTACTTCATAGTTTCATTTAAAACCCAGACATGTTCATTGTTTTATAATAACATCAAACGCAATAATCGCTAGCAATAAGAAATATGTAATGATAAAAGTACTTGATGGATTTCTACCAATGGATCCATTCCAAGAGGCTTGGCTTGGCTCAATGCATCCCTCTGCAGGATTCTGGAAAACTTCTAAATATTCCACTGGCCAGCCCTCTTCGTCTTCTCCTCCGTCTGACTCCTAGCCTCCTTCCAGTATCATGGTGATCTAATCATGTAACAAATTTCTGATGTTATATAAAAATAAGTTAGATGTAATATATAAAAAAGAAGTATTTAAAATAAATGAATATAGGCATATTGAAATAATCAAAATAATATCAAGTAAAACAAACACCAACGACCAATGTGCCAGCTCGGGAACATGAATGTTAAAATTAAAAACCAATGTTTTTTGAATGGAAATCATATTTATCTATTAGATTAGACATGTAAAATAAAGTAATTATTATTTTCAACTTTATTTTTTACCTATGGTGAAATCCATGTGAAATCCGAGATATGTCAGCTGTCAAGCGTCAAACAAGCGTTTCGAATTCGAAGACAGTAATATTTTGTGTTGCCAGTACGCGATTGTTATCTTTCTCAAGCTATACGCAAAATACGGGGCTATTTGTTTCATACATAAAAATGGATTGAAAAACTATTATACAGTGTAATAATATATAGTAGTAAATTACTAAAATTCACAATTTTGGAAACTAAATGTAAACTACTAACTGTTTTTTTTAAATGAAAACTTCGTCAGGACGGCAAGCTTCACAAGCCTACTTACAATTAATGCAAAAAAAACAGTTTATATTCCTTTCTCAATAAATGAATTCAAAACTTACCCCAACATTAATATGTAAGAAACAAAAAATGTAAGAAAAAAGTCTGTAATAATTCATGTACCATATTAAACCATACAACTAAAATAAAGTACCTCGGTGTAATAGAGAACTCCAGTCCATTTTTTAAATGAATAATGACCTTCTGACTTAAATAACTTCATATATTTTTTTAGAGTTTGTTTTAATAGTTAAAATAATTTTCAAAGTTTTAATTTTTAAGATCCCCTGAAAAACACCGCACTTATAGTGAATCGTGTGACGTCATCACTCCTGAAAAGTTTTTCAACATGTGTTCATTTTGCATGACGGTTATACGGAAGAAAGTATGGTACTATTCGATAAGTTAGAACATTATTTAGGTGGAATTATTTATTTATTATATTACTAGCTTTTCCTGCGGCTTCGCGCGCATGGTGTAAGGGGGGTTCCCACTTCGCCTCTTCCACCTCCCCCCTCTCACCGCCCTCCCTCCCCCCCTCTCACCGCCCTCCCTCCCCCCACCAATCACTAATTCATTATGGAATCATTGGATGGAGAAGTGCATAGGAGAAAATTGTAAGTCCTGTAAAAGTGGTACAAAAATTATTTCTTTAAGAAATTTTGAAAAGACAACCTACATTCCCTTCAGCATATTTTTTTTCAAAATGTAAGACCTCCATAAAAAAGATTCAATATTACAAATAATATTCAAGGAAAATTTAATAGAATTTTTTAACTTATCTCATCATTAAGGCATAAATTTAACATCCAAATTCCTCTATTTTCAACACAACAAATGTACAATAATTATATTTACAAAGACATCAAATATTTGAATAGTCTTCCCGAAGAAGTAAAAAAAATAACAGATTTCGTATCATTCAAGAAAAATGTCAAATTATTCTTTAAAAAAAATAACAACCATAACATCATCAATCAAAATGTTATAACTTCATTTCATGCCATATTAAAATTACGTCACAATATCCTAGTACGTAAGATTATATTTATTGTACACTCTTTGTAAAATTATGTAATAATAATGAAATAATTATGAAATAACTCCTACGCCAAGCGCAAGAGCTAGCACTCTTAATTGGCGTAGACATTTGTTAAAATATGTATTTCACTCAGTGGCGTAGCGTGGGTTTCGGCCGCCCGGGGCGGAGGAAAATTCCCCCCCCCCCCCCAACTTCTTCCTTCAAATTTTTTAAAAATCACATTTGACGAGAATTCTTTCAACGAAAATCATGTTTATAAATTCTACTCCAAAGTTGATTTATTGATACTGCGTTAGAGTCCCCAAATAATAGTTACACACGCAACAAACAATTTCTCAGAATTTTACAGCATTATGTAACTCAAATGTAAAACTTCACTCGATGCACCATGAATCTGCAACTCGTTATTCAATTTATCGTTACATTCTGAACACAAAACCAGTTTGAATGCGGTGAATTAAATCTACACTCAGAACATGAAAATGGTTTTACTTTGATTCTGGTATTAAATAAATGGTCTGCAAATAGAATTTTACTGCACATCGAATAACAGAATGCTTTCCTTCGAAATGTGTCAGCAGATGAATCCAACTGGAATTTTACATTCTGTACTGGTTTAAATTAAATCTGTAGCTGGCGAATTTAAACTAAACTCAGAAGATGAAAATGGTTATCCTTTAATTCTTGCAGCACATACATAGTCTGCAAATAGAATATTATAACTGAACTTCAAATAAGAGGATGTTTTCCTTTGAAATGTGTCAACATACAGATGAATCCACAACTGGAAATTTACGTTCTCAACACAAAATGGGTTTGAATTAAGTCTGTATGCGGCGAATTAAAAGTACACTCAGAACGTGATAATGGTTTTTCTCTGATTCTGGCAGCAGGTACAGGATACAGAGTCTGCAACTAGAATTTTATAACTGAATTTCGAATAAGATAATATTTTGCTTTGAATCGTGTCAGCAGATGAATCCTCAAATGGAATATTACATTCTGAAAACTGGTTTAACCCTTCGAATAATTAGAAAAAATATCTGTAAACTTTTGCCTGTCAATGTTTGTGTACGAAATTTCCGGTTCTTCCCATATATTTTAAAAGTTCCTTATTATTGTTTTTTTATCCTTTTGCAAAATTGAAAACAAAATTGTTCTTAAATTTAGATATAATAATTTTTCCTGATGTGCTAATTAGAACATTATTGTTTTTAAATATTAAAATTTTGATATTGAAAATGTGGATTGGCTCAAAAATACACGCCTGCGAATATTCGAATTAAAGTACCTAATAGAATAAACTTAAAATTTTAAATACAGATTCCTTTTTTTTAAATGTAATAAAACTGTATCTTAACTATTTATCGCAATCACAAATTTATTTTAATTAAATATGTGGGAAATAATTTCACAATTTTATTTTAAAATTAAATGTGTGGGACAATTTGTGTCTTCTGTGATTAGACGGGAACTACACTCAGAATATGAAAATGGTTTCTCTTTGATATTGGCAGCACATACATAGTCTGCAACTAGAATTTTATAACTGCACTTCGAATAAAATAACGGTCTCTTTCGAAATGTATCAGCAGATGAATACAAAAATGAAATTAATTCGTTAATACATTCTGAACACAATTCTGGTTTTAATTAAGAATGAATCTGTTTGCGAGTTATCAGCTTTAATTAATATTACTCTCATAATATGCGTACGGTTTTCCTGTGAATTGTGAAATTTGCAGCTTAAAAAAATATAATTATTGATATTTTTAATAAATAATAATAACAATTGTTGGATTCGTAAACGAAAGTATCGTAGAACATTTTTAAATGATGATTTGAAATGGTTTAAAATTTTCCAAGATAATATTATTATTTATTGTGAAAATTTGCCGCCCCCCTTAAAAGTGCCGCCCGGGGCGGGCCGCCCCCCCCCCCCCCCACGCTACCCCACTGATTTCACTATTAGTCCAGTCAATGAATGGTCCAAAAGGAGGTGTAGAGTGCGTGAGCAGGAACCTAAGCGATTCCTTCAGAAAGTTGTTCACGGTGCTTAGGGTGTGAACATACTAAAAGTCCTGACATCTAGGTGGTGAGCTAGAGGGGGGAGGGCGGGGGAGAAGGTCGTAATTTTCTGGTTTCCGCTTATATCCCGAAAACGGGGCGTCGCAGAGGAAAATTTTCTTATATTAAGTAAAAGCTAATAAAATTATCTACAACTTTTATTCCATACGTAATTTTCGAAATCCTAGCTGTTTTTGAGTTACACGCTCCACAAATGTAGATATTTTCGAAAAAAATCATTTTACTTCACATTTTTCATCAAAAATTCCTTCATATCGTCTAAAATATCCATCAAAGAAAGAAATTTATTTAAAAGAAGTTTAGAGAATTTAATTGCCTTTTAGAATATATATATATACATATGCAAATTAATCTTCAACCAGTAAATATTTACAGCAATTTTAAGTTTTTCAGTAAAATGTCATCATTTAAAAAACAAGCGGTTTTCATATTATTGCTGACACACTACTTTTGTTTGTAACAGAATTTGGGACTTATAATAATAATAATAATATGAAGCTATAATTCAGGATTTCTCGAGGTGATGGGTTGAGGGATTCTGTCTGGAGAGGTCAAAAGACCTTCTTATAGGGATGGACGATATATATCGTATTGTAAACACTCGATGTATAGTAACGATTCATCGTATTGAACCGATGTATTGTTAATACTTCAAAATCGAATATATATCGATGTGTTTTATTCGCAAATAATACACAAACTATGAGATGAGACTACACATATAAAACTTTTATTTTTTCTTTTATCAAAATTAATTTACAGAAATCTATTTTCAATTAAATATTAAGATTAAAATATAAATATCAATAATAATTACAAAAAATTACGGTACCTAGAGTAGGTGCCTTACGAAAGTTACTTACATGGTTATATTCAAATCATTTTATTAATTTATTCATATTATTATTAAATAAAACGACGTCGTGAACCCGTAGTCCCGTACTAAAGTTCAAAATTTCAAGAACTACATTCCTGAATTGGGATTTCACTCACGCCACCCATGCAAACAATAAACAAATAATATCCACTCAAAAGTAGATCATTTGGCGACCGCTAAAATACAATGTCTTGTTCGATATGGTTTTTTGAGAAAACCGTGGAGGTATAAACGACCCAAAAAACCACGCATCTGGTAACACTGAATGGCAGATAAATTAATTCTTGAATAAAATCAGTCAGCAAATAGCCATAAACAAACAAAAAAAGTCAAATACATCTCGCGCGGCACCCGCTCCAACCCTTACGTGTGAACGCTCAACGGGCCAAACGCTGATACGAACTGGCGAGTGACTGGAGCGTTTCGCCTGCGAGTCGATCGCGTTTACACGTACGTTTCCGCCAACGATTCGGAGCGAAGTGTGCTGAGACTCGCAGGCCAAACTCTGCGTGTAAACCCCGCTAATTTATCTGCCATTCAGTGTTACCAGATGCGTGGTTTTTTGGGTCGTTTATACCTCCACGGTTTTCTCAAAAAACCATATCGAACAAGACATTGTATTTTAGCGGTCGCCAAATGATCTACTTTTGAGTGGATATGATTTGTTTATTGTTTGCATGGGTCGCGTGAGTGAAATCCCGAATTCAGGAATGTAGTTCTTGAAATTTTGAATTTTAGTACGGGACTACGGGTTCACAACGTCTTTTTATTTAATAATAATATGAATAAATTAATAAAATGATTTGAATATAACCATGTAAGTAACTTTAATAAGGTACCTACTCTAGGTACCGTAATTTTTTGTAATTATTATTGTTATTTATATTTTAATCTTAATATTTAATTGAAAATAGATTTCTGTAAATTAAGTTTGATAAAAGAAAAAATAAAAGTTTTATATGTGTAGTCTCATCTCATAGTGTATTATTTGCGAATAAAACACATCGATATATATTCGATTTTGAAGTATTAACAATACATCGGTTCAATACGATGAATCGTTACTATACATCGAGTGTTTACAATACAACGATGTATATCGTCCAACCCTATAAGAAGGTCTTTTGACCTCTCCAACCAGAATCCCTCAACCCATCACCTCGAGAAATCCTGAATTATAGCTGAGCAGTGACCTTTTCAACAACAGAATCAATAATAAAAGAAAAAAATGTACATTGAAAAAAAATCTACTGATGAATAAATGTTCATATTATTATTATTATAAGTCCCAAATTCTGTTACAAACAAAAGTAGTGTGTCAGTAATAATATGAAAACAGCTTGTTTTTTAAATGATGACATTTTACTGAAAAACTTAAAATTGCTGTAAATATTTACTGGTTGCAGATTAATTTGCATATGTATATATATATAAAAGGCAATTAAATTCTCTAGACTTCTTTTAAATAAATTTCTTTCTTTGATGGATATTTTAGACGATATGAAGGAATTTTTGATGAAAAATGTGAAGTAAAATGATTTTTTCGAAAATATCTACATTTGTGGAGCGTGTAACTCAAAAACAGCTAGGATTTCGAAAATTACGTATTGAATGAAAAATGTAGATAATTTTATGAGCTTTTACTTATTATGAGAAAATTTTCCTCTGCGACGCCCCGTTTTCGGGATATAAGCGGAAACCCGAAAATTGGGACCCCCGCCCTCCCCCCTCTAGCTCACCACCTAGATGTCAAGACTTTTAGTATGTTCACACCCTAAGCACCCTGAACAAGTTTCTGAAGGAATCGCTTAGGTTCCTGCTCACGCACTCTACACCTCCTTTTGGACCATTCATTGACTGGACTAATAGTGAAATCAGCGGCGTAGCGTGGGGGGGGGGGCGGGGGGGGGGGCGGCGGCCCGCCCCGTGCGGCACTTTTAAGGGGGGCGGCAAATTTTCACAATAAATAATAATATTATCTTGGAAAAATTTAAACCATTTCAAATCATCATTTAAAAATGTTCTTTCGTTTACGAATCCAACAATTGTTATTATTATTTATTAAAAATATCAATAATTATATTTTTTTAAGCTGCAAATTTCGCAATTCACAGGAAAACCGTACGCATATTATGAGAGTAATATTAATTAAAGCTGATAACTCGCAAACAGATTCATTCTTAATTAAAACCAGAATTGTGTTCAGAATTTATTAACGAATTATTTTCATTTGTGTATTCATCTGCTGATACATTTCGAAAGAGACCGTTATTTTATTCGAAGTGCAGTTATAAAATTCTAGTTGCAGACTATGTATGTGCTGCCAATATCAAAGAGAAACCATTTTCATATTCTGAGTGTAGTTTTAATTCGCCAAATATAGATTTAATTTAACCCGTCTAATCACATGAGACACAAATTGTCCCACACATTTAATTTTAAAATAAATTTGTGAAATTATTTCCCACATATCTAATTAAAATAAATTTGTGATTGCGATAAATAGTTAAGATACAGTTTTATTACATTTAAAAAAAAAAAGAATCTGTATTTATAATTTTAAGTTTATTCTATTAGGTACTTTAATTCGAATATTCGCAAGCGTGTATTTTTGAGCCAATCCAACAATTTTGTTTTCAATTTTGCAAAAGGATAAAAAAACAATAAAAAGGAACATTTAAAATACATGAGAAGAACCGGAAATTTCGTAAACAAACATTGACAGGCAAAAGTTTATAGATATTTTTTCTTATTATTCGAAGGGTTAAACCAGTTTTCAGAATGTAAAATTCCATTTGAGGATTCATCTGCTGACACGATTCAAAGCAAAATATTATCTTATTCGAAATTCAGTTATAAAATTCTAGTTGAAGACTCTGTATCCTGTACCTGCTGCCAGAATCAGATAAAAACCATTATCATGTTCTGAGTGTACTTTTAATTCGCCGCATACAGACTTAATTCAAACCCATTTTGTGTTGAGAACGTAAATTTCCAGTTGTGGATTCATCTGTATGTTGACACATTTCAAAGGAAAACATCCTCTTATTTGAAGTTCAGTTATAATATTCTATTTGCAGACTATGTATGTGCTGCAAGAATTAAAGTAAAATCATTTTCAACTTCTGAGTTTAGTTTAAATTCGCCAGGTACAGATTTAATTTAAACCAGTACAGAATGTAAAATTCCAGTTGGATTCATCTGCTGACACATTTCGAAAGAAAGCATTCTGTTATTCGATGTGCAGTTATAAAATTCTATTTGCAAACTATTTATTTAATGCCAGAATCAAAGTAAAACCATTTTCATGTTCTGAGTGTAGATTTAATTCACCGCATTCAAACTGGTTTTGGGTTCAGAATGTAACGATAAATTAAATAACGGGTTGCAGATTCATCGTGCATCCAGTGAAGTTTTACATTTGAGTAACATTATGCTGTAAAATTCTGAGAAATTGTTTGTTGCGTGTGTAACTATTATTCGGGGACTCTAACGCAGTATCAATAAATCAACTTTGGAGTAGAATTTATAAACATGATTTTCGTTGAAAGAATACTCGTCAAATGTGATTTTTTAAAATTTCCGGCTCGAATATAATCAGGTCGTAATACAAAAATGGGATTTCCGAATACAACCCCCCCCCCCCCAATCCCCCCCCGCTAGAAGAACCCAAATAAGTGGGCGGTGAAATTTTCCTACGCCCCGATGTTCTGAGTGTAGTTTTGATTCACCATCAACAGATTTAATTAAAACCAGTTTCGTGTTCTGAATGTAAGTGCCGGTAGAATCAAATAAAAACCCTTTTCATGTTCTGAGTGTAGTTGCAATTCACCGCATACAGATTTAATTAAAACCAGTTCAGAAAGTAAGTGCCGCTAGAATCAAAGAAAAATCATCTTTTTGTTCTGAGTGTAGTTTTGAAACACCGCATATTTGGTTTAATTTAAACCAGTTTTGTGTTATCAACATAACAATAAGTTGCCGATACATCGTGTATCTAGTGAAGCTTTGCATTTGAGTTGAATTCCATACGTATGCGTGATGAAGATGCAAATTCTATTACAGGCATACCACTCTCAATTTCTGCGAGCAGCTATATATAAATTTGTAGTAGAATTTATAAGCATGATTTTATTGAAAGAGTACTCGGCACATGGAATTATAATCGGCATAAAAAAATAGAAAATATCTACCCAACCCCCCCCCCCCCCCCGGTCAGCGCTTGAAAATCTGCGGAAGAAGTACCTGTAGAAGTTGGGGAGGGGGGGGGGGAGGGGAATTTTCCTCCACCCCGGGCGGCCGAAACCCACGCTACGCCACTGAGTGAAATACATATTTTAACAAATGTCTACGCCAATTAAGAGTGCTAGCTCTTGCGCTTGGCGTAGGAGTTATTTCATAATTATTTCATTATTATCATATAATTTTACAAAGAGTGTACCAAATATAATCTTACGTACTAGGATATTGTGACGTAATTTTAATATGGCATGAAATGAAGTTATAACAATGTTCTAACTTATCGATAGTACCATACTTTCTTCCGTATAAACCGTCATACAAAATGAACACCTGTTGAAAAACTTTTCAGGAGTGATAACGTCACACGATTCACTATAAGTGCGGTGTTTTTCAGGGGATCTTGAAAAATTAAAACTTTGAAAATTATTTTAACCATTAAAACAAACACTTAAAAAAATATATGAAGTTATTTAAGTCAGAAGGTCATTATTCATTAAAAAAAATGGACTGGAGTTCTCTATTACACCGAAGTACTTTATTTTAGTTGTATGGTTTAATATGGTACATGAATTATTACAGACTTTTTTCTTACATTTTTTGTTGTGTATAATTATATTAATGTTGGGGTAAGTTTTGAATTCATTTATTGAGAAAGGAATATAAACTGTTGTTTTTTTTTTGCATTAATTGTAAGTAGGCTTGTGAAGCTGCCGTGCTGACGAAGTTTTCATTTAAAAAAAACACTTAGTAGTTTACATTTAGTTTCCAAAATTGTGAATTTTAGTAATTTACATCAAATGTTTTACACTGTATAATAGTTTTTCAATCCATTTTTATGTATGAACAAATAGCCCCGTATTTTGCGTATAGCTTGAGAAAGATAACAATCGCGTACTGGCAACACAAAATATTACTTTCTTCGAATTCGAAACGCTTGTTTGACGCTTGACAGCTGACATATCTCGGATGTCACATTGATTTCACCGATTTCACCATAGGTAAAAAATAAAGTTGAAAATAATAATTACTTTATTTTACATGTCTAATCTAATAGATAAATATGATTTCCATTCAAAAACATTGGTTTTTAATTTTGTTTTTGGAAAAAAACATTCATGTTCCCGAGCTGGCACATTGGTCGTTGGTGTTTGTTTTGGTAAATATCGGTTCGGACTGGCCACGCTTATTACGAATGATTTTTAGAAAAAAACTTTAGATTCGCCTTAATTACTATAAAAGGAAACTTTTTGGCTTTGGGGCGGCGGAAAATAATGCATTTTAATTTTCAATTGCATAAAACCAAAATTCGCTTCGCGACTGACACAGCGAAAATCCGCGGCCGTACATGTCACTGTGATGTTGGTATCCTTGATAAATTAACAAGAGCTAATACGACTGTAGCCGACTTCATGGGATAAGGCGCGTAATTACGAAATTTGTCTAGCGGGCTTGTTTGTGTAACATGGTTTGTGATACAAAAGAAAGTGCCCCTTTATAACGCCTACTCGCGTCAACGCAAGAAAAACATCCCAGTTTTCAAGTGGCTTAGCGGCTACGCTAGGTTTGTGTAACATGGTTTGTGATTCGCGGTATTTCATGTAGGTATCCCACGAAGTCAGCTACAGTCCATAACAGTGACAGCAAGTGATTTTCGCTGCGTCGGTTCGCGAAGTGAATTTTGGTTTTATGCAATTGAAAATTAAAATGCATTATTTTCCGCCGCCCCAAAGCCAAAAAGTATCCTTTTATAGTAATTAAGGCGAATCTAAAGTTTTTTTCTAAAAATTATTCGTAATAAGCGTGGCCAGTCCGAACCGATAATTACCTTTGTTTTACTTGATATTATTTTGATTATTTCAATATACCTATATTTATTTATTTTAAATACTTCTTATTTATATATTACATCTAACTTATTTTTATATTACATCAGAAATTTATTACATGATTAGATCACCATGATACTGGAAGGAGGCTAGGAGTCAGACGGAGGAGAAGACGAAGAGGGCTGGCCAGTGGAATATTTAGAAGTTTTCCAGAATCCTGCAGAGGGATGCATTGAGCCAAGCCAAACCTCTTGGAATGGATCCATTGGTAGAAATCCATCAAGTACTTTTATCATTACATATTTCATTATTTATGCATTAAACCGCTTACTCGTTAATACGGAAAACTTTTTATCCAAACAGTTATATTTAGCTTTATTATTACGAAAAGTGAGTATTTATGTCGGGGGAGACACAAAAACATGCAAAAAATATGCATTTAACATTTTAATTTTGTTAAAATTAATTCACTCGCACGGTAGCGCCATGTTCATTCATCGTTTTTATTTTAACATTTCATCAATGCTGCCAATCATAGAAAAATATTTTTTCGTTAAACAAAGTGAATGCATCATTGACAAGTATTTGTAACAGTAGAACATGGAAATAAATGTATTAAAATAATTACACAAACCCGCTAGACAAACCCTGCGTAGCCAAACAAACCATTCAAAACCTGGGATGTTTTTTAAAAGTATGATGAAAAGCGAGTTTATTTTAGAGAATTTATTTTATAAGATTGGTACTTCCGACAAATGTCATATTTGATTGTCTATTAGCTAAATTAGCTAAAGGAACATTCCGTATTATCCGTGCATCAAACTTCGACAACACAAATTTTCCGTATTATCCGTGAGGTGGACTAACTGCATATTTACCCATATTTCTTATTGCTAGCGATTATTGCGTTTGATGTTATTATAAAACAATGAACATGTCTGGGTTTTAAATGAAACTATGAAGTAATATTTTTTCATTTATAGAGTTTGGAAGAGAGACATCAGCCACAGGGGGGGGGGGGGGAGTCAGAGTCCTGCACTGTACACTGTACCCCTAGGACAGCCCGGTAAAGCCTCAACTTCCCATGGACGGAGAGCTGATCTACGGTGGATCAAGAAAGATTACGAGCATGTTGACTCTCACTGTGATGTGACCTTTTCAAACCCACCACTGAATATGTCTGTCTTCAATATTTTTTATGTTTCATAGATGAAAACACTATAAAAAATATTGTTGAGTAGACAAATTTGTATTCTGTACAAAAAATAGCATTAGCGTAAACACCTCAGTCAACGAAATGAACTGATTTCTAGGAATGCACATCATGATGGGTATCCTCAAATATCCGGCATTCCACCTTTACTGGGTAAACGATAAAAGGCTATCTCTTATCGCAGATGTCATGCCTAGAAATCGTTTCACTAAGTTGCGGTTGTGTTTTCATTTAAACAACAATAACACGTTGATTCCGAGAGGATGCCAGGGTTACGACAAACTATTTAAAATAAGGCCGTTGTCAAATGCCCCGCATGAAAATAAGGTCAAGGTGGAACCTGAGGAGTTCAATTCTGTAGACGAGCTCATGATACTGTTCAAAGGTAGAAGTAATTTGAAGCAATACATAAAAAAATAAGCCACACGAGTGGGGCATCAAATCCTTCTCCCGAGCGGTAGCCAGTCACAGTGTGGCCAGTGGCCAGTAGCCAGGTAGGTGGGCTCGTCTATGATTTTGAGATGTACATGGGCAAAAACAGTAATGTGGGTGAGAAGACTGCCCGGTATGACGGTATGAGTGAAAACATTGTTTTTTTTTTTTACATTAGCTCCACATAGGAGGCCCTGGGGAAAATAATTCCCCGCAGGGCCTATTTCATTTTTGGGGATGCTGTGAGGAGTGTCTTTTTAGGAGAGGAAGTTCTGGGAAGGAAAAGGGTATTAGGGGTGGGTAGGAATCTGGGGGTAAGTGTGTCCAGGAGTGACGGTCGTATGAATCCATCCCTCCCACTGCGGTGCAAGGTGATGAAGGTAGTTAGAAAGTTGATAAAGGGTATCCCTCCAAACCGTAATTTCAAAGTCTCCACTGATATTTTGTAATATTTTTTTATTCAAATGTGTATGAAATATCTAGTCCAGATATTGATCGTCCAGTTGATTTAGTCAGACATCTCCAAATCCTAAGTTTTGAGAAAATATATTCAAATGTCCACCATAAATCAAATATTAATTACACTTGTCTCTGTTTTAAATACTTAAAATGATGTAAAATAACACTGGGAGACTGTCTATTAATTAGTATGACATTTATTATTATGACATTTTGAAATATCCTATAGTGATCTAGAATCCATTTGTCACATGAGAAGCGGCCATTTCTACGACTCGGTCTTGAGTTTGACAGCTAAGCTGTGGAATGATTTGCAGGCCTCTGTGTTTCCCTCCCTCCTACAAGACCTATGTTCACTCCTTCCCATGGGCGTAGGCACGGTAGGGCAAGGTGAGCGTTTACCCCATGCCTGGCCTGCGATGCATGAGCTCCAGGATTGTCCACTGAGTCACATTTTCAAATTTACAGCACTTCATAGGATGGTTTTTCCTTTTTTCAGTTCTTATTATCTGCATTCATAAAGCCTTAAGCATGAATAGTTGTTACCTACTCTAGATTTTATTTTTCCCCACCCTAAATCAAAACCTGGCTACGCTCATGCTCCTTCTTCTCCTCAAAAAGACCCTCCACACAGCATCTTTTAGATATTATTTTCCTCGGGGCCTCCCGTGTAGAGTTAATGTAAAAAAAAATCATATATGATCTGTTCGGTTCTACCTGAGAATTGTATTTAATCTGGTTAATTGCTGGATACATGTGCACGTCGTAGAGGTGGACCCCTCTGCGGAGGTGGGTTCCAGTGCTCCAGGAAGGGTACGCCAGTCCCACCCGCGCCCCGTGGAAGGTATCAGGTACATTGGCTGGAACATTTCCCACAGGTGCAAAGTGTTCCAAAGCAAACAAAGGTTCAATGTGAAAGGTGCACCTTTGTTTCACCTCCAGCAAAAAAATTTCAAATCATAACATTAATCAATTAGGAACCGACCTAATATGTAAGCACATTTTATTTCTTTTAGATTTTTAATTTATTATATTATATATATATGTTTATGTAATATGGCAGACTGGGATTGCACTATCCTCCCAGTCCTGCTGGAATAAAAACTTTAATAAAAATAAAATGACTAAGACAGCCTTTAATTTTACAAGTAATGATAGCTATATTATCTCTGCTACTTTTTAATGTGGTATGTAAATAAAAATATATTTTATAAAAAAATATTTCATTTATCTTCACACTAATAAATTATGCACCTCTCTCTACCACAGTTGTTAAAACAACGCTAAATAGTGGCAGTTACTAAGCTGTTAAATATTTCTTTAAGTTTAAGGAAATTTATTTGGTGAGAATTATATTGTGATTGAATTGATACAACTACAGTAAATAAATACACACAAGGTCTTCTACAATTTATTTTTATGCATTCACAAATGGCGCCAATTAAATTATTTTAGGTTATTAATACTTTTTGCACGTTACGATTAAAAATATTAAGGTAAATTAATTGTTCGCTCGAACACATTTAATATGAATATAAATAAATAGTTTTGTCCATAAACAAACCCAAATCTTTCAAGAAAGGCTGAAAAATTCAATTTTGTATCGGTGACTCAATCCAATATTGTATTTTTCAGCCTTTCATGAAAGATTTGGGTTTGTTTATGGACAAAACTATTTATTCATATTAAATATGTACGGTCGCAAACAATTAATTCACCTCAATATTTTAAAGCAAAACGTGCAAGAAGTATTAAAAACCTAAAATAATTTGATTGGCGCCATCTTTGAATGCGTAGATTAAAACATACGCGACGTTTAACCTTAAGAGGAACGGCTGCGCAGCCTTTTTCAAACAAATTTTAAATTTGTATTTGAGCCCGAAATACTCGTACAAACTGAATTTTATTTTTTTTCCAAATGTGTAAAAAATATCTAGAACAGATACTGTAATACTAAGTTTTGACATAAAATGAGGAAAGGAACATTTGAATGTTCACTATAAATCAAATCTTATTTACACTTGTCTGTGTTTTACATACTAAAAATAATACAACATAACCCCGGGAGGCATAATGGTCCAGGTCCGGTACATTAGTAAGAACATTTTGAAATATCCTGCTGTCGACCCAGAAAACATCAACACTTTGTTTAATTCACTACAAGTTTTTGTGCATTATAATAGATGTTGGTGGTGTTTATGAGTAAACTGAGTATTGTACCAGATAGAGGGTACACTTTTGCAAATAACTGCATACTCAACTTAAATATCGATTTTTCGGAGTTGTCTGACCAATGAACTGAATGATCGATATGTATTTTATATTATGACATACAGGCCATTAAGTAGTCAATTTTTCATAATTTTAGGTGTTTTAAATTACACATATATTTACAAGGGCGGATCCGGGATTTTTTTCTGGGGGTGGCACAATGGGCGGACAGGCAAAAAATCAACAATCACTGTTAGGATTTTTTTCTTGGGGGGTGGGCTTGGAATCTTGAAGAGATAAGTAGGGAGGAAATACAGAGGCTGGCAAATCGGTCCACCGATGAGCTGTTGAACTCAAGAACGAGAAATAGAAATGACCCTTCCTCATGTGACAAATGTCATGACCGACCCAGTGGCTGAGTTGGCATCGCGTCCAGGAGTCCCATTGTTCGATTCCTTAGCTGGCTAAGTCCTCCATCACGACACAAGCAAAATAGTCAGGTTTTTTGTAACCCGGGAATGTTTGTCTTTCTTTTTAAAAAAAGACAAACATTATATTTTATGTACAAGGTTTATATTTTTTTTTTTAAAGAAAGTCAAACATTCTCGAGTTACGAATAACCTGACAATGTTTGAAAATCTCCTACTACCAACACAGTCAGCCGAAAATTTTGTTTGTGTCGTGAAGGAGGACTTAGCCAGCCGAAGAATTGAACACGCGATGCCCGGGTGGGACGCGTGTTGGATTGCCAACTCAGCCACTGACCGGTCCTGACATTTCACACGAGAACGGGTCATTTTTCCGACTGGTTCTTGAGTTCAACAGCTCGGCGGTGGAACGAGCATCCGTGCTTCCTCCTCCTACAACTTGGTTCTCTTCAAGACCCATGTTCAGTCCTTCCTCTCCTCAAAAAGACCTTCCACACAGCATCTTTTAGAAATTATTTTCCTCAGGGCCTCCTGTGTGGAGTTAGCATAAAAAGAATATCAACGTATGATCTGTTTTTTCAAATCCTAGCATAACCGAGACAATCTTTAATTTATAAGTAATCACAGCTATAGTTTATTTCTTCTGTTTTTTAATGTAAGTAGTATGTGAATAAAAATATTTTTTATAAGGTAACCAAAATGTTTCATTTATATTCATACTAACAAATTATGCACCTCTCTCTACCACAGTTGTTAAAACAACGCTAAATAATGCCAGTACACATAATAAACTGCTAAATATTTCTGTCTTGGATGAGAATTACATTGTAATTGAATTTATACAACACTGTAAAATAAGTACACTTAAGTTATTCTACAATTTATTGTAAATTCACTATGTGGCATCATTCTAATGAAAATAATTAATTAACTTATGAAAATAATTAACTTCACCCTTTTAAACATTATCAAAATAATTATAATATGCTTGTAGCCTCACTGATAATATGGTCATTTTTTATTAAAATACTGGTTTACAATTTCATTCATATAAATAATTTGTCACCGCCGCTAAAACTGTCAAAACTTGATAGGTGACAGCCATGTGACAGCTGACAAGCATGTGATAGGTATCATTTTAAGCGCCGTTTACACGCACACTTCGGAGCGACCGAGTTCCGCGCCACTTCAGGCCGCCGCGCAGAAAAGTCTTACAGTGAACTGCGCTGTAAACCTATCGGTCTTTACTTTTCTGCACGGCGGCCTGAAGTGGCGCGGGACTCGGTCGCTCCGAAGTGTGCGTGTAAACGGCGCTTTAGTTATGGTCAAAACTGTAGCAAAAACTTTTGAACTGCACGACATGTCCCGCGACACACCACAGTTCGCTCCGAACGCTTGAAAATCAGTTTACACGTACACTTCCGCGCGAGGGTCGCCCAAGGTCACCCCTTCAACGATTTCGCCTGCCCGCGGAAGTGTGGCGACTTTTTTACCCAAAATAGTGTACCTGTTCGGCCTGCAGGCGGACACGGCGTTTCGGCGGGCTGCTTGGCGAACACCACAGACATCCACCGTCGTGAGGGCACAGTTGTATGGAGCTTCTATAATATTTCTATAATCTATGGTCAAAACTGACGCTTTGACCTGCCCGCGGAAGTGGGGTGACTTTTTAGCGCAAGGGGTCGGCCGGCAGGCGGACACGGCGTTTCGGCGGGAGGGTCGCATGCCGCTTTAGCCTGGGGGCGAGGCACGCGGTCGGAAGTGTACGTATGCCCCGGCCAATCCCTAGATCGATATCTTATCGGGTTATGGAAATGCGATTAAGTACCCGATTAATTATCTCTAAAAACCTTTATTTAAACCATGTCGTGGCAACATTGATCACGTGACCAATGTAGTTCCTCCAACTGCCGCTGGAAGAGAAGCGACATTCCAGTTACGGGACCTGGCTCTTGAACACGCGCTTAAATATTAATTAATCTCATTTCCATTTCTACCCGCGAAGTATAGAATTGTAAATGTGTCTGACTAAGACGTAATAAATTATAAAACGTGGAGAAGGCTTTTATTGTTATAAATACACGCAATATCCTTCCCTGGAGTTAGAGTAAGTATATCGACGACTTCAAATAAGCCATCCCCACAATTGGTGACCTCCGACGATTAAAAATGGTCACATCTAGTGCCTTTCGACGTTTAACGCCATTTTTTTCAATGTATAGACCATTTTTAAAATTCTTTTTGCACGTGTTCTTGACCCGCAGTTCCGTAGCTGGTTTCCTGGGAATAATCTGGTGAGTACCGTTTCAATTTTTATATACTTAAGCGATCTAATATATCGCAGTATTTAAAAAATTTATACCCTATGTTTTTTGGTTTTCAACGCAGAACGAATAATATCACAGATTTGTACAATTACGTAATAAACGAAGTTCGTGTGTTTTCGGGTACCGATTCACACGTGTTAATGGCCATTTTGTTCTACCCAACTTTGCTAATTCAACTTAAAAAAAACAAACTGATGCAAGACTTTGTGGTTAAGCTTGAATATTCTCCAATCCCATGTTTTCACACTCCCAACTCTTTTGTGAATTTGTTTTACGAGCATGTTTTTTTTGAACGTTCGGATTCATCACAGGTTATGTTCGTATGCAAACACACGTATAAATCTGCAATTTAAAATGACCCTACTTGTGAACACTAATATATGTCCTGTTCTTATCTCGGATTAAGTGCGTGTTACCCTCTATTCTAGGCATCGAACATCTTCAGCAACGCGTGATGCTACATAAGGGAGCTCCTACAGACGAGTCGCCCTTCCTGCAGCCCCGTCTACAGCTGGACGCAGCCCCCATTGCCTGCATCAGCTGCGGACACCCTCAGAACGCGAAAGGGAGCATCTAACTCCGAGTCTCTATTCCTGCAGCCCGATCAACAGATCGACGCAACCTCCACAACCGCAGACATTCTCGGAAACCAGACCAGCATCAGCTCAACAACGTTCAGCCACGTAAATTTTTGACTCAACATCATTTCATTACATACATATAACACGTTCAAACTCTGCAAAATAACATGTCACAATTTATACGACATTTCTAGTAATAATATCTTGCATAACCACCACAAAATTTCACAAGATAATATGTTACAATTCCGAACACATGTTTTGAAATAATATTTCTTGATACTCACATCAAATGCTATCGCTTATTATGGTTCATTATTTATTATCGCATGTTGAAGATCGCTACTTGAATGCTAAATGTTTATTTTCGTAAAGGTTTGCACCTCGGATATTTTCTAGTAACTTCCGTAGATTTTACATAGATGTCAACATCTCGTAAAAATAATTTCTTTGCGTGCTTATTACCGTTTAAATGTTGAAATGACCTCGGATGAAGAATCTCCAGCGACCACATCAACTCATCAACTCAAGACTTTGTTTCAAGAACCGATAACTCCGCAACCAAAATCAACCAACATGGAATCAACTGGTGAATCTAGTTCTGCGACAGCAGTAAATCACGTGTCCGTGAGATTACCAAATCTGTGGAGGGATCAGATTTCACTTTGGTTTATACAGGCAGAAGCTCAATTTGCGAATTCGCGCATTAAAGAGGATTTCACGAAGTACAATATCATTATAGCAGCCTTGGATTCACAAACCTTACAATGTGTGAGCGATATTGTGACACATCCACCTAACAATGACAAATACGCCAATTTGAAAGCAGCTCTTATAGACCGACTCCAAGACTCGGCTGAGAAACGCCTCACACGCCTACTCACAGGAATACAACTTGAGGATAGGAAGCCAACCGGTCTATTGAGACATATGCTGGAGCTAGCAGGACCTACCTTAGCGGATAACGCAATTGTGCGTACACTGTGGTTACAACGCCTACCTCAACATGTGCAAGCAATCCTGTCAGCACTACCCGACAACGACATTAACCAACTTGCCACAGCTGCAGACAAAATTCTAGATGTCTATCAATCAACCGATTGCAGCGCCATGGAAAATCGCAGCATACCCAGTTCATCTCGTCAGGAACCAGCTGAACAATCCTTACTACTACAACTGCAACAACAAATAACAGCGCTTTCGCGTGAAGTATCTCAGCTACGCATAGCCAAAACCAAGCCCACATCAACCTATAGAGGACGGAGAAACCAGAGCCCCCGTCGTGAACCTGGCCGCTCAAGATCCGGGTCACGCAATCCATCTCCCAATAGGAATCAAGATGGAAAATGTTACTACCATGCAAGATTTGGAGAAAACGCACATAAATGCTCCAAACCATGTTCTTATGTAAAGAAGAAGTCGGGAAACGACAACGGGAACTCCCAGTAGAGACATGTGAGATCCCTAATACCTCTTGTCGTCTCTTCATCTATGACCGGCGAACAAGTCATAAATACCTAGTGGATACCGGCGCGGACGTCTCTGTCATCCCTAGGAATATGACTTTTGAGAAAGGCTACTTAACCTCCGACAACTGCCCTACCACATTATATGGAGCAAATGGAAAACCAATAAAAACATACGGCACGAAAACAGTTGAACTCTACTTTGGCCTACGCCGCACAATGAAATGGCGCTTTATCGTAGCCGATGTTTCCAAACCCATCATTGGCGCAGACTTTCTTCACAATTACAACTTGACAGTCAACTTGAGACGAGCAAAACTTGAAGACCAGTCTACTGGATTAAAAATTAGAGGAGCTACCTACAGAGGACCAGCATCGGGCATCGCCACAATTTCCTCTTTTCAAAAGTATCTAGACATATTAAAAAAATACCCTACGTTGACAAGGCCTACTATGCAGACACCGGATGCAATTAAACATTCTGTGACTCATTGCATAGAAACCAAAGGCCCTCCAGTATCTGAACGTGCACGCAGATTAGCACCGGCGCTCCTTGAGGCAGCCAAGCGTGAATTTAAGTACATGATGGAACAAGGGATTTGCCGTCCTTCTAAAAGCAACTGGGCCAGCCCTTTACACATGGTAAAGAAGCCAAACGGCGAATGGCGTCCGTGTGGTGACTACCGAATCTTAAACTCAAAAACGGTCCCTGATAAATATCCCATAGCGCAACTTCAAGACTTCGCCCATAAACTGGCAAAAGCGAAGATTTTTTCAACCATCGACTTAACGCGCGCTTATCATCAGATACCCGTGGAACCTGAGGACATCCCTAAAACAGCCATCATCACACCGTTCGGATTGTTTGAATTCACCTCCATGCAATTTGGACTATCAAATGCAGCTCAGAGTTTTCAACGATTCATGCATGCAATAACAAGAGATCTAGATTTCTGTTTTGTCTACTTAGATGAAATTCTGATAGCTTCCGCTGACGAAGAGGAACATAAAAAACATCTAGATTTGCTTCTCAAACGACTCGCTGATAACGGACTTGTCATTAATATCCAGAAATGTCAATTAGGAGCCGCAACAGTGAACTTCCTCGGACACACAATAACTCCAGAAGGCATGACTCCAATCAAGGACAAAGTCAAAGCAGTGACAGAATTCCCACAACCTAAAACTGCGAAAGAACTACGTCGCTTTTTAGGTATGTTGAACTACTACCGCAGGTTCCTACCAAATTCGATCAACACCCAAGCAATTTTATACGACAGTATTGCCGGTTACAAAAAGAATGACAAGAGGATTCTCAACTGGAACCAGGAGCAGACAAAGGCATTTGAAGATTGCAAACAACAACTAGCGAACGCAGCTCTACTTGCGCACCCAGACCCAAACGCAAAGCTTGCAATGATGGTTGACGCCAGTGACAAAGCATTAGGCTCTTCATTGCAACAATCAAAAGGAAACACCTGGGAACCGCTAGGATTCTTCTCCAAAAAGTTCACTCCTGCTCAACAGAAATACAGCACTTTTGACCGCGAACTTACCGCCGTTTATGAATCCGTGAAATACTTTAGGAATCACATCGAAGGCCGTCATTTCAGCATTTTCACAGACCACAAGCCAATCACCTTCGCATTAAACAAAAAACGCGCGTCTAGCTCTCCCCGGCAAGAGAGACAACTTGATTACATAGCGCAATTTACAACCGACATCAGGTATGTCTCTGGAAAAGAGAACGTTGTCGCGGACACCCTATCTCGCATCGATGAGATCAACTGTCCCACTGTAATTGACTTCGAGCAAATGCGGTTAGAGCAATGCCAACCTGACGGACAATTCAAGGCAAACGATGGCAGCACCCTTGCTCTACGTCAAATGGTGATCCCTGGCACTGACACTCGATTGTGGTGTGATATTTCAACAGGTCATGTTAGACCACTTGTTCCACCCAGCATGCGACAACAAGTCAAAGCAAGCATACATAATGTTTGCCACCCTGGTATCTTGGGAACTACAAATACGGTAAAACAAAGATTTGTTTGGCCCTACATGGCGAAAGACATCAAGAGCTTCGTCAAACAATGTATACCTTGTCAAAAAGCTAAGGTAACAAAACATACGGTCGCACCTCTAGCAACGTACATATTACCTGAGGATAGATTCCGTAACATTCACATCGACTTAGTCGGACCACTACCGCTATGCAATGATTACCAATATATACTAACCATGATCGATAGGTTCACTCGATGGCCCGAAGCAATTCCCCTGAAGAATATGTCAGCAGAAACCGTAGCCACAGCATTGACTACGCATTGGATCGCTCGTCACGGAACACCTGACAGCATCACCACTGACCAAGGACGACAGTTCGAGAGTTGTCTCTTCAAAAAACTCGCAGAAAAGTTTGGCATCAAACACTCAAGAACCACTGCTTACCATCCTCAAGCGAACGGTATTATAGAAAGATGGCATCGTACTTTAAAAAGTTCTCTAATTGCATGTGGAGAACAAAACTGGGTTGAGAACCTACCTCTAATACTTCTCGGTTTGAGAGCTACAGTGCGTGAGGACCTAAAATGCTCCCCCGCAGAACTTACGTATGGCAGGACATTAAGACTTCCCTGCGACTTCTTCTCAGAAACTCCTCGAGAGGAACCCGATACGTATGTAGGACGCCTACAGAGAAAGTTCGAAAGTATCAAATCGACTCCTGCCAGTAATCACAGCGCAAGGAAATTTTTTATGCACAAGGACCTACCTGTCGCCACTCATGTTTTCCTGAGAACAGATAGCGTAAGAAGACCCCTTCAGAACCAATACGAGGGCCCTTACAAGGTAGAACAACGTGATGACAAAACATTTGTCATATCAATAAAAGGCAAATCCAAACGCGTCTCCATAGACCGACTCAAGCCTGCTTTCGTTCCGGTTGAAGAAAACGTCACGATACACCCACCAGTTCCCGTTACACCGATAACCAAGATCACAACGCGTTCAGGTCGGCATGTACATTTCCCAAAGAGACTGGGGACGTAATAATGCACAAAAAAGAAATTTTTATTTGGCACTTTTCTCATTCATAACTCATGATTGAAATTAAATTATAAATTTCACCTAGCTTTGTATTGCAAACCATATTCATAAAGTATACTTTTCTTTAAAATACTGCGAACAACACAATATTAAAATGCACAGATTTTTTATGGAAATCCTACCTGTAATATTGTAAATTGTCAATTAACATAATCTAAAACTTAGATCATTATTGTGTATTCACAAGTGTGAAACACCTTCAATACGATGTAACAACTCATCATTTTACTGCATAACTCATGCAACTTAAAAAAAAACATAACATAAAATCATTTCTAATTAGATGAAAACTTTTCATCATTCAACTGCATAATTAGTGCACTTCAAAGGTACTACAAACACCACTGTGTTTTTACAATTCTTAAAAATGTTATAATTAAAAATGTAAAATTCACATCATACAACCGCATTTATGCGTTACTACATGTATTACAGCATTATCGTAATAGCGATTATAATCAACTTTTCGCACAATTAATTTAAATCATCATATTATACATTATGTACCAATGTACACACTATCTACTCTACAAACTATGTGCATAGTAGGTGACTCCTTACCACATGGTAAACATTGTTATTTATGCATTTTTGTTTTTTAACCATGCTTCCCTGGATGTACACGGCACTCTTATACATCCAGCGAATCATGTGGTTGAAATTATTTATTTTTAAATATACTTTTTCTTTCACGATTATACACTTACAAGTTAAAGCCACTTTGTCTTACGTACGTAAAGGAACATGGTTATTTGACTTACATCAACAAAAAACACACTTTTACGTACTGAGGACAATGTGCAGCTTCTTTGACTTAAAAATCGTCATTTTTCGCTACAGATTCGCATAAACCTTTATTATTTATAATTTTATGATGAACGCCTAACTAAGGCTCCAAAAATATAATACTTAAGAAAACTCTACCATATCTACTTATGTATCAATTTAAATATTTCTTACACTAGATATAGCTTAGTTTAAAACATACCTTCTACTATAGTTTTCTTTTTCAATATGACCCATGTAAAAATACAGCATTCAGCTATATACAACCTACCATCGAAATGTTTATCAAGTTAATTACAACTTTTAACCATACATTTGCGATTTTTCAAACATGTATAATGTTATTTTAAGGTTACTTTAAGTCATAGTTTTAAATATTTTTTTGTATACAATCAATGTACAATGATTTTACAACCAGCGTTTCTAATTACGCATGACTGGTGAAATAATTTTACTAACTCTGAACATAGTTCATTGAGGCAACAAATTCCAC
This sequence comes from Limnephilus rhombicus, assembly GCA_929108145.2. Taxonomy (NCBI): domain Eukaryota; kingdom Metazoa; phylum Arthropoda; class Insecta; order Trichoptera; family Limnephilidae; genus Limnephilus; species Limnephilus rhombicus. Next base: position 6,927,266 of record OV815290.1, on the reverse strand, counting down.
GTACCACTACAATCAGCTGGAATCATTTCTCAAATTCCATGTACCACGCTATATTATGTACACCAATGCTCCGAACACCTAGTTCGTCGATGCGTTTAACACTGTAAATAAAGTAAAGAGTTCATAGAGCTTGACAAGTTTTAAAAACATTATTTAAAACTAACTTGTAAATACTCACACCTAAGAATTAACTGATTTCAGCAACAAATAAAATTGTTTATAAGATACAATAGTATAATAATCTCAACATTACGTTTCATTGTTACACACTTAATTTTATGATTTCATGTATTAGAAGTAAGATTTTCAGTAAATTTTTTTGGTTAAACCATTAATATCTTCCAATGTGTTCTTGAAAGTATAACAGCAGTCTACTTCCAAAAACTAACTAATCATTCTACTCTGCTCGAGTAACCCTCACAATTTTCCGAACACATTGGAGACTTTTCTTGTTTTGATTGAAGGTGCCGCAGTCAGAATAGGATTAGCATCACCGGTATAGTCTCTCTTAACGATTTTCTATTGTTCATGTTTATCGTTAGCACTGGAGGGGAGGCTATGGAAATGCGATTAAGTACCCGATTAATTATCTCTAAAAACCTTTATTTAAACCATGTCGTGGCAACATTGATCACGTGACCAATGTAGTTCCTCCAACTGCCGCTGGAAGAGAAGCGACATTCCAGTTACGGGACCTGGCTCTTGAACACGCGCTTAAATATTAATTAATCTCATTTCCATTTCTACCCGCGAAGTATAGAATTGTAAATGTGTCTGACTAAGACGTAATAAATTATAAAACGTGGAGAAGGCTTTTATTGTTATAAATACACGCAATATCCTTCCCTGGAGTTAGAGTAAGTATATCGACGACTTCAAATAAGCCATCCCCACAGGGTCTTTTCTAGGGACAAATTTGTCTTGAATTTATCCAAATGGCTAATATAGACCAAAGATAGAGGAAGTTTGTTTGACTACAATAGACAATAATTATTTAAAATATAGAGACGATTTGAGGGACTATTTTTGTAAATATTGCATTGCGGGACTACAACTGTTAATGCGGGACAGTCCCGCAGAATGTGGGACGGTTGGCGGCCCTATTTTTAACCAGTGTTTCTACATGCGTGCCACGTTATTGCGTACCCCCAATTTGGCTTCGCGTACCCCCTGGGGTACGCGTACCACAGGTTGAAAACCACGGTTCTAATGTATGAGCTGTATTATTGTAAAGTTTCATTAGGATGTCGCTACCCGAATTTCAACCGATTTCTTGCGAACCTCCCTTAAACATTTGAAGTTTTAAGCTCTTAAAAAAATAAATATAATTTTTTTTTAGATAATATCCAGACATTCGTCCCGCCGAAACGCAAATTATATAAAATTCCCTCGATAGAAAAAGTATGCTCCAAAAATTATTATAAACACGTTTGTTTCAGTTATTTTACAAGTTATATGTATGAAATATTTTACAATGTTTCTTTAAATGCTGTTTCAGACAACTCTCAGGAGATTTTTGCGCTATTTTAAACGAGTCGTGTTTTATTAAACATTTTCACAATTTTCGCATTGATTTTATCGCATTAAATAAAAGCGCGCTCCTTTAAAAGTGCGATTCCGTGCACGCGGCAGTCGGCAGACGGCAGCAGCAGACGGCATGGCATGGCACGTAGGTTCCAAAGTCGACTACATTATTGCCGACGCTGACGGTTGTGACTTCCGTATTTTATTTTATTTATTAAAATTATGAATAATAAAATGCTACAAGTGTTATTGCAAGAAGAAAAAGACGACGACGATTTCTTATTGTATTATTAATCACGTACAAAGCCTGTACTGCCAATGTACTTAAATAGACTGAAAGAAGGCCCTTATGAAACTTTCATAAAAAGACAACCAAATCATAGTGATCACATTTTCAGAAGTTATTGTCATTTAAATAAAAACCAGTTTAATTTTGTAATCTCTTTAATTTATAATGTTCTTGCCCCAAAAACAAGGCAAAACACAGTATCATCACAGAAGAAAAAAAATTCTTGACATTAAGTTAAGCAAATTAAAATTATTTTGTAATGAATAACATAGAAGAAAGGACGAGTTGTTCCACAGAATTTGAACAATTCATCAAATTTTAAAGTTTATTTTCTAAAGAAGTCAACGGCAGTACTATGTTTGCACTCGAGTGCCGTCTGCAGCTACGCGTCAGTCATCGATAATCGAATAGTAAGTGCTGCGCGCCAATTGCAGTGGTGTGTCGGAAACCGTCCAATACAAGTTCATACAGTTAAGTAGTGCCGTCTGCCGTCGAAGGAACTGTAGTCGACGTCTGCTGCTGCCGTCTGCCGACTGCCACGTGGCATGGAATCGCACTTTAACATTCGTAATTACATATTAACTGTGATTATGCTTTTTTCGCCGATGATCTTAAAATTTTTCGTAAAATTAAATCTGTTTCTGATCATCAACTGCTTCAAAATGACCTTGACACACTCAATAACTGATGTACTGTCAATGATTTGTACTTAAATGTTGAAAAATGTTTCACTTTAACCTTTTCTACGCGTCAAAAATATGTGTCACTTCGTTCATACGCGGGGCTATTTATCATTAACCTAATTTATGGCTTTAAACAATAATCACACATGGATTTTAATATTTGTTTTAAAAAATAAGTCAATTATGTCTTGAAGTATTTTTTCAAGCGTAAACATACAATCGAAACATCGATGGGACTCTATAAATCTTCGACACTTATCTCAGTGGTGTAATAAACACGTTTGATTCGGGCGGCCATATTAAAATTTCAAGGACAACACAAGCATAAATCAACATACCGAAGTAGAGCTCTTCAACTGTGGTGCGATGTCTCGATGGGCTGGATGCATGAAATATTGACACACACTTGAAAAGGGTCGTATAATAAAAACAACTGCACTTAAATTTAGTTAAATAATGAAAGAAATTTACTGTTATTATGTCACCGTAAATAACACTTAATATATTTTTTTATCATGATAAATTTTGAAACAGTTTTCAACGCATAACGGCACATTGCACTCTAAGCACATAAATTTTGTAAGTTTTCTCATTTTGGGCTTCAGTGTTGAAGTGGCGCAGACACGACACCTTCGACGGGGGTTTGGGTTTTTTTCTGAAGGGGGAACTTTAATGGGCATGTATTTAGAAACAATTTTCGATGATGCACGCATACGGTAATCTCTTGATGTTGAGGGACGTAAAGTGCTCGGCAAATCTTCGTGATATTTCTGTAATAATTGTTCCATCACTGTCATTTGGAAATCAGCCAAACTTATTTTTTTTTGATGAAACGGTTTGGTATGTTATGTGTGCATTTAATAAATACAGATCAATAATATGAAATGCGACTTTTCTGTACCATTTCACTGACTTCCTCATACAACTTAAGCTGCTTAACATCATATCAGCTTTGTCCACTAGGCCCATGTTCTTATTATAATCTAGAACACATTGTGGTTTTAAAATGGGCTCTCCAGTCAATCTATTTGTTTTCCCCGAAGGTCCAACAGAACCATCGTGAAGAGTGGTCAGCAGGTGGATTTCGCGCCTGTCATGCCATTTCAATGCTAACAATGGTGATTGATGCTTTGATTGGATTTCCCCTTTCTTTAATTTATCAAAAGGTGCCATGCCTTTCCTACTTTTTCGAACAGTGCCACAAGCATTAGTTTTTTTTCATGTAAATATTTAAATAAATTTGGGCTAGAGTACCAGTTGTCGCACCACAAATTGTGACCCTTATCGAAATAATCTGAAAGAAGGGTGGTTACAACGCCTCCTGAAATACCAATACCTTGAGAATCATTTATTTCTGTGTCAGAACCAACATATATAATGAAATCTAGAATAAAACCCGTCATGACGTCACACATCACAAAAATTTTTATTCCAAATCTGTGATGTTTAGATGGAATGTATTGCTTGAATAATAGACGGCCTTTGAAAACGATGATGCTTTCGTCAATACATAGGTTTTCATGGGGCATCATTGTTGTTTTAAAAATCTTTCGTGTATGGTCAACAAGAATACGTATTTTATGTAATTTATCAGTAGTTGTTTGAATATTACTATCGCTAAAGTGGAGCATCTGTAATAATATTTGATATCGGTCTCTAGGCATTGTTTTTCCAAATATTGGAGAAAAGATTATGGGGTTCGTACTCCAATGTTCCTCGATAGTTAAATGTTTGTTCCTCGTCATGGCAAATGTTAATGCAATAAAAACGTACATTTCGGAGACTGTGGTATCAATCCATTTACTAAGTCTCGATTTTGCTGAAAAATCGTTTGTTCTAATTTTATATTGATAAAATTTATTGGTTTCATCCACAATTTTTGTCATTATTTCAATATTCAAAAAATGTTCAAAGAACATAAGTTCAGGCGTATCTTCAGTTAACATGGTATCTGGATTAATACATGATGCGAAATCGTCGAATTCATAAATGATGGGTATGAAAGGGCCGGCAGTCCACAGATTTTCAAAAACTTCTTCTCCTTCTTCTATGTTTATTTCGGGTTCAGAATCGTGAGTTTCTTGTATTTCAGCAGCTTCGCAATTGTTTTCTCCATCACTTTCACTAAGTTCAAAATCAGAATCTATTTCTAAAGTAGCACTAATTATTTCTTCGTCGTTAAGACCACGACCCGACATTTTGTATGTTGGTAATAAAAATAACTTCAATTTTTTAAAAAGGCAAACATGTACAACTTTTACTAAAGAGTTATAAAATCACTACACTTGATTGTCCACTAAAAACACTCTAATCACTTATTTTTATTTTAAAATAATCTAACACTGACGTAATTTTATATTTCTACCATAGTCTGAAAGTATATATTATAGTATATTTATAAAAAAAATTTTAAATACGATAAATCAGATAAATGTCCACAGTAATCACAATAGTTCACATCCACGAAAAAAGCAAACAACAATTCGATATAATAATGTATTAATCGGCGAGCGTCTTCGCTTGAGAATCTTACGAGGGCTTACGAGAGGCGCCTGCGCAATCGCTTGTGTTAAAACGCGGGAAGAATTCAAACTGATTCATTTTTCGCCCTGAGTTGGGAGGTCCCTTCGAATCTTCATAACTCTGATTAGGATACGTATTACGGATAAATATCGCAAGATGTCAGCAGAGTAAAGATTTGAGAATTTTTGGGAGTATAAATTTTACCATATTCAATTATGTTTCGTATACATAATGCTGGAGAAACTTTTCGGCGCACCGATTCGCCGCCCGCGTACAGGGCTTGTACAGTGCGGCGCAGTGGTGCGCTTCCCGCAGGGAAAGGGTTAAACTTCACTCGTAACAGAATTATAAAGGATTTTTCCTATGTACTAATAATACTATTCTTAAAAAAGTGTTTTCCATAAGAGATCTAGGAATCACTCTTGATTCGAAATTCATATTTGATGTACACATTAACGACATTAAGTGCAAATCATTTAAAATGATGGGATTTATTCTTAAATATGTAAACCTTTCAAAGATCCTCTATCAATTCTAACCTTTACAATGCCTTAATTAGAAGTAAACTTGAATATGGAAGCACTATTTGGAATCCACATTACTGCAAGTATGAAAAAATTGTAGAATCAGTTAAAAAAAAATGCTAAGACTGTTATCTTTTAAACTTCAATTACATGAACATCTTAGATCGTACGACATGCGACTTGAATACTTCAAAATTAATACACTTAAAATCAGAAGGCAATTGACTGATCTAATATGTTTACATAAAATAATTCACGGCCATCTTGATACTTCATTGTGTCTTAGCAACATTGATATAAATTTTCCTAATTCCCATTGCTTAAGACGCCATAATATGTTTCACCTGAATACATGTAAAAACAATATCGCCTATTTTAGCCCTTTGACCCAAATGTGTCGACTGTATAATAAGATAGAGTGTGCGGAAGTAGATATTTTTGTCGATAATTTATATGGATTTAAAAAAAATGCTCTCCGATTGCTGAAAAATATGTGATAAATTATTATGTGTATCATGTTTGTCTCTAATTATGTCTCTAATCTTGCCTCTCTTTTATCTTTATTTGAGTAAACTTTGATTTTTTTGTTAAATTCTATATGTAACTGTTTTTTTATCTAATTTTTATTTTATCCGTTCCAAAATAATAATTTTATTATTTGGCTAATTGATTGTATATAAATTTTTACTTTATCTTATTTGTATAATTAACAGAGTTTTTATAACTGGGTTATTTTCACATGTGTGTGAACAACCTGTAAAAACGCAGTATAAATAAATAAATATTACCACCGATTCCTAGGCGGTTTTCAGAATAAGATGAAAGTAGGGACTGTCCGGTGTTTACTTTCATGATTATTTTCTTTAATTGATCGTTGTCTATGGATATGTCAATATTCTCGCTTGTCTTCTGCTTCATAAAGCTAACCTAACGAAGTGACTTTTGAGTTTTTGAAATATCGGCATACAGAGCTCCGTGCCCAAAAGGCCCCTTTCTCTTTGTTCATGAATTTATATTAGTGGTTGTTGAAACTCGAAGCGATTGTTATTGTTGTTCCGTCTTTCTAAAGTGCCATAGGTGGGTTACAAGTAGGTACTTGATCGATGAGTTTTTTCCGTCTAGTTTGTATGAAACGAAACACGATGTTGCGCTTTAACTCGGGTTACAATTATTCCAGCTATAATCGATTTGAAAATACTTAATAGCCAATCAAATCGCACCAAGTAATTCATGTTTTGTTACAGTTATACTTTATTGCGAGCTGAGCTCAATTACCATCATATAATAGACGCTGTCATAACAGTGCCATGGATCTTCCCAACCCAGAGAGTGTTTCCATCAAGATGGAACCAGGCTCTCAGGAAGAAGGCGCAGTTGAAATGCCGTATATGGATATAGACATCCACCTTCCGGATGTAAAGAAAGAATGTTTGCAGTATGCTGAGAGTGTTCAGCCAAGTTGTAAGTTGCATTACATATATTATCACGGTGTTGTTTCAGACGACGCAGTCAGGAGACAGTTGTTTGTTTTCTCCTTCCCCTCTTGTCGTCCATTGGTACTTTTGATTTCAACTTTGTTATATTGTTTTACAGGAAAAATGTCGAACCGCGTTTAACTTGTATTGCCCGAAAACAATTCCTAGTTTAATTTTTCGAAGAAAACTTCTTCTAAAAGGTTGTTACTTTGTGATGTCATTATTTATTTATTAAAAGAAAATAACTTAGTTTACATCACTTTATTTTTTATACTTTATAATATCAACATGTTTCGTGAACCATGTTCACTTCTTCAGGAATAAAAGTATACTAAAGTTAAAAAAAATAATTATAGATTACATATGGAGAGAAGAAATTGAAGGAGGGGGAAGGGTTGACAATGGTGGGAATTTCGAAGAATTGGGGATTACCAATTATTAGAAGTAAAAGGCCGGTTAAGTGGGAAGATATTTAAAACAGGGTTAACAAAAATTTTTTGCTTATTAATTATGTCAGCTTTGGAATTTACATTTTTTCTTATTTCTAAAATTTCTAAATTATTGATTTGCGATGTTTTATATCCTGTATGTAATATTTGAAGACCTGAATTTATTTGTCAACCCTTCCCCCTCCTTCAATTTCTTCTCTTCTCCGCGTCACCTCTGCTAAAAATACCGACGCAGGATGCCGACCCCAAAACAAACCATCGATCAACACGGGCAGGCGAAGGGAGCTGATTCAACAAACAGACGACAATGGAATTTGAAACATCAATATTATCGATCAATGACACCCGATACGAAAGCCGCGGACTAAGCAAAGGCATACCGAGAAACATCCGTCCAAACGACGAGTAAACAAAATACTCAACCCGTGTAAGATTGACAAATAATAAAAATGAACTATGGAGTCACCGTCAGCAACTCTGGGGGTCAAGACACACGCGCTTCACCCCACTGAGAAGTTTGAGAACAAAGGAATCACCCGGTATATAAACCCTGGACGGCCGATGGAGAGCACACTCACTTCACGCACTTACCCACGTTGATCGACTCTGTTTTTCTCGCCGTGTTAAAACTTTGTACTATATTTACCGACTTGCATTTATTCGTAATTATTAAATAAATCAATTGAAATCTTCTGCTGCGTTTGCTGTACATTCTCTCGGACGTAGACGACGAATACCTACATATGTAATCTATAATTATTTTTTTTAAACTTTAGTATACTTTTATTCATGAAGAAGTGAACATGGTTCACGAAACATGTTGATATTATAAAGTATAAAAAATAAAGTGATGTAAACTAAGTTATTTTCTTTTAATAAAAAAATTCCTAGTTCCTCAAGATGTTGCCTCATCACACATTCTCTACCACAAAATATTTTTTCACTAAATATGTATGTATTATTACCTATTACAGTGATTCCGGAATTCATCGAGAATTGATTACAGAACTGGCAACTGTATATTGTGTATTGTTTCTCGCATTTTATCTATGGTTTACTTAGAAATGTATAATGTAGGTTTCTATACAGCAAAACTTTAATTTTGTTTACATTATTGTTTGCATATATGTACACAATACAAAAACAGAAATGTTATTACTACAATTACAACTGTCAATGACAAGGCGTTTGGGTGATGGCACAGTATAGGCTCGATCATGAGAATATATCCAATTTTTTTTTTTAAACTCTTTCTGTGTTTGACTCAGTTTGATATTTTCTGGGAGCATGTTGAATATTTTTGTGGCAAAGTATCTAAAGCTACATTAACCAAAGGTGGAAAAGAGTGCTGGAACTTGCAATATGTCTTTGTTCGAATTACGTGTAAATCTTAATTTTTTTTTTTCGCAAAGCACATATTTGTTTTTATAGACATGTATGAGGATAGTTTTTACATAGATCTGTCGAACATCAAATACTCTCATTATGGTCACTGTTTGTAGTTAGAAGAAGTTTGAGAATAATTTTCATAATTGTTTTCTGCGCCTTTTCGACAGGATCTAGAGCTGATGAAGTGCCCCCTCCCCATGCAATGATGCCATTCTCCATGAAAGATTGGGTGATTGCAAAATAAATCGTTTTTAGGAGTTGTAAGTTAAGAAAGTTCCTTATGGATCTGAAGAAGTGTATTGTTTTCTAATTTTATTTGCAATGATCTGGGTGTGTAGGTTCCATTTGAGGTATGGGTCAATGGTGAGGCCGAGGTACGTCATCTGTGATGTGCACTCTATACTGGGGCACTCACTACATTAATTGGAATTCGTACAGCTATGTATTTTTATGGAGTAATCATCATTAGGTTGGCCTGTGTATTGATGCTTGAAGTGACTATATCTGGGTCTCGTCCCCAGTCACAATTGAGTCCAAGAATTCTTTGCCATCGATGTCGTAGCACTCAAGGAATTTGTAGGCTGCTTCAATCCGTTGTTGTTTGTGATCTTCTTGAGCTTTTTCGGACCCATCTTTCGCAGACTTTGTGGTCTCTCAATTGTTCTATCAAAATCTTGTCTATGGTGGTCTTACTGATATCGGGGATCGTATCAAAGAGCTCCCAAACCGTCACCCGTTGATCTGTAATAATTTTTTTTCCACTTTGGCAATTTTTCGTCTGAAGACGATGGCCGTCCAGCACGCTTTTAAGTTTTCTGCACCATTTGCGCACGTTTTCGCACTCCTACACAGTTTTCCTGTATCAACTAGCTGTGAATGAATTTCTACCGTGGTTTGGTTCTTTACATAAAAAACTAATTATATAACGTAATTAACACCTGGCGGGTGCGGTAAACGGAAGCTCGATCGCAAACTGCTGCCACGCCGAGACTAAGTGTCGCAGAGATTGCAGCATGGTGTAGATTTGGCGTAAGGAAAACAGGCTACACGCCAGTTTTGCCGGATCTTGCGTAAAATTGTTCCTCGCCACCGCAGAACCTTGGAGACCTTATTTTACGGACAGCATCGTATAGTGTGGATGATTAATTAACAATTATATAAATTGGTTAAATTACAGAATGATAAATAAATATATAAATAGTAGTATAAGCCTTTGTAATAAACAAGTACAGTCATTAATCATTGTCATTATCCTTTATGCTGGCCACAAACAGCGGCTCCGCGGAACTATCGCGTTTCTTCCAAACTCATCGCATGTGGCGCTTTCTGCACTCTCCATTTTATAAAGTCTACTTCATCGAATAATATTTTATAAGTGAGGTAAAATATTTAAAAAAAACTACATCACGCAGTGCAAAAATAAATAGTTACAAAACATTTAACATTTTATCTCATTTTCTTGTTTTTCGGGACCGGGACATTTATATTGTAGTTACTTTACTGTAAATTTTTACTACAGCAGTTCAGATAAGTCTTTCGGACTTTAGGTAACTTTATGCTAAAAACATACTAGCATTACTTCTTCAAACTGATTTTGAAAATGTCCAAACTGCTCCTGATACCAGAACCATAGGGCATAATCTCTTACTTATCCCTTTCGCTAAAACAACTTTTGGCCTAATAAATATTATAAAGTTTGCAATAAAGCTATACAATACACTTCCACTGGTCATTAGACAGAACACAGATTATTTGAAATATAAATCAGACATCAATAACTACCTACCTACCAAACAAAGTGTCGTGCCACTGTCATTTTTTTTTTTTTACATGAATACCGCACAAGAGTCCCCAACTGCTCCCGTCTGGAGCCAGATCTGAATAGCCAGGTACTTCCTCACCTTCCTCTTCCCTATCTCCTTCCCCTCCCCACTACCTTCAGCCTCACAACATACCCCAATTGGGGTATGTTGTGAGGCTGAAGGTAGTGGGGAGGGGAAGGAGATAGGGAAGAGGAAGGTGAGGAAGTACCTGGCTATTCAGATCTGGTCACCAAACACGGCTAAAGCCATTTCAAGCAACGTTTCAATTCTGAATGGTGGTCTTACACCAGGGCGATACTGGGAGTATCTTCCACTCTGGAACGTGCAGCAAATATACCATATTATTTTAAATGAATAAATTGTGAAATAACACAAATTAATTAAATAAAATTTATTTGCCACGCCGGGATTCGATCCCGCGACCTTCGGAGTGCCAGTCAAGAGTCTTACCACTGGACTACGCCGGCCGTCATCTCCTAGATTATTAAAGATAATACCAGAAAAAGTTAAAGTGATCGATCCTTAAATTGCTGAAGTTACTAAATTCAATATCGCGCATCGACTGTTCCTATTTCCAATTCAAATAAGTGTATTTTTTAGGATTTATCAGCCGTTAAAAATCTCATTCACAGAAACTAAACGAAGAATATAAACATTCATAAGAATCTCTGAAACTCGAGTGAAAATTTAACTAATATCAGTGAAGTAGTGTATATACCGCTTCGGTGGAATACTCAACACAAAAAACAGTGACTAAATTGTCCAATTAATAAAAATATAAACGTTATAAAGTTCGATACGGATCACCGCTATTCATTTGACAACAAACAAACAAGTCAAGAAAGTTAGCCCTATTGCGGACTTTACAACAGACAGGCGAAAAACACTGAAAATAATTCTTATAAAAATTTAATAAGTCACCAAAAGGCATACCTCTAAATTCAACATGAGCGAGTGCCATGCCTGCCCAGAAAGCATTCTCTCCGACGATTCTATGTTCGTTTGCTCAAAGTGCAAAGGTACATATCACCTCCACTGTGGTAGCGTGACAGAGAACACACATCGCCGCCTCCCCAAATAACTACGCGCTCAGCAAAAATGCAAGCAGTGCATCAACTCGATGACGGGCAGTGATGGCAAACCATTGGAAGTACTATCCAATAAACAAAACAAGGATACCATCAAAAACTCGACCGATTTGAGTGTATATAACTCAAACGAGCTCCTTCAATCTCAAAATGCTATTATTAAACAAAATAATAAAATTCTGGAAACGATATCGAATATGAGTAAGCAATATGAAGATATACTCGCAAGAGTTCATAATTTAGAAGAACAAAATGATGAGCTAAAAAATAAAAACACTAAAATTGAAACCCGCATTGAACTTTTAGAAGGGCAAATGGATAGTATAGACCGTGCAAATAGGTCTAAAAACATTGAAGTTCGGGGAATCCCTGAACTAAAGGGTGAGAATTTAACAAATGTGTTCTACAACATTCATCAAACTACAAAGTCTAATGTAAATATAAACGAAGTTGAAGCAGCTTACCGAATTTCTCAAATAACTAATAAGGAACATAAACCCATCATCTTCAAATTCAAAACTAACATGGACCGTGACCAATTTCTTTCCGATGTCAAAACCTACAACAAGCAAGCATCCAGTCCAGCCGAAAAATTAAATACACAACAACTGGGGATTGCTTACACTAGCTCGAAAGTCTACGTTTCCGAACACCTGACTTTTCGAGCCAAACATCTATGGTACCTGGCCCGTAAGGCAACAAGAGACGACAAATTTAAATACGCGTGGATTAAACAAGGACGAATATACGTGCGTAAGGACTTCGGAACGCCTGCAATACTCGTCAGTGAAACAAACAAATATCGATTTCTGTTATCATTACCCGAAATGCCATCAACAAACTAAATATAATGAACATCTGTTTGTAAATATTAATATCCTTAACTATTATTTCTTTCTACATAAAATTTACCCTCTTTTACACGATCATTTATAAAATCAATATTACTCCAATGACTACCTCTTTGGAGCGAAATTCTTTTAATTTAATTCTTCATATTTTTGGCAAGCTTATGGATGTATGTCTCTCATTTTTAATTTTCTGTATGCCACAATACTTTATGTTTTATTTTATTTATATGCTTATGTTTTATAATCTTTTTAAGCTTATGTTTCATTTTCTTTTCAAGCTTATATTTTATATTCTTTATATGCTTATGTTATACATTCGCAGCAACTATAAGTACATTTTATACACCTATGCTTATATTATAAATACTTTATATGCTTATGTTAAATATCCACAACAACTTAATCTTTATATCACTTGTATATTTTATATGCTTATGTTTTATTTTCTTTGTATGCTTATGTTTTATAATCTTTTTAAGCTTATGTTTTATTTTCTTTTCATACTTACATTCAATATTTCTTATGTGCTTATGTTTATAATTTATATGCTTATGTTATACATCCGCAGCAACCATAAGTACATTTTATACACCTATGCTTATATTATTAATACTTTATATGCTTATGTTAAATATTCGCAACAACCAAATCCTTATACCACTTATATACTTTTTATGCTAATGCTGATGTTTTATACTGTTTATAAGCTTATGTTTTATTTACAGTTTATTCTTTACATGCTTATATTTTATATTCTATATACGCTCATATTATATATAATCTATACGCTTATACTATATTTTAGCAACAACTATTTGTATACCTTATATACCTATATTTGTGTTATATATACTATATATGCTTATATTATAAATTCACAACAACAAAATCCTTATTTCACAAATCTAACACTATTTGCTTATGCTTATGTCATGTATTCTCTATGTGCTTATATTATATATTCACAACAACTATATTTATACTTTAAATATTTATGCATATCTTATATATTTATATCAACTAAATGTATATGCATATGTATGTGTATGTGCTTACGTATACATATATCTTGTTATATTTTACCTTAAATATGTTTTTTCTTTCTCTTGTTTCTAATATCTTATTATTTCTATTTCAAACCTATATTTTCAAACAGCGCCCTTGAGGTGATTTTTCACAAAAACGGCGCTATATAAATCATCCAAATATTATTATTATTATTATATTTTGTTCTAGTTCTTACACTGTATAACTTATATCATGTATGATTGCCTTAACACGGGAATTAGCCTAGTATGGTAATCAAGATCAAAACATAAAAGTGTACTTCAAAAAATGTATGAAATAAAAAAATAAAATAAAAAAAGTTATATGAACAAATGGAAATCTGAGTTTTCCTAGCCAAGGTTATTGACAGCATCCTTCATGACCTGCTGTACGATAAATTAAAAAATATTAGCATCAACCGACGCTCGACTGGTTTATTAGTTGTACTAAAAATAGACAACAAATAGTTGAAGTAAAAAAATTCTTCAATGATTTGGAAGAAATCAAGTACAGAGTTCCCCAAGGTAGCGTCTTTGGTCCCCGTCTATTTCTCATTTACATAAATGGACATACTGATATTAAAATTACGTCTTTCAACTTTACTAATTTACGCAGTACGCAGATTACACAGTAATTCTATTCAAAGCTGAAAGTTTGAAAAAGGCCTTCAAAAGTGCGTAAATTGGTATGGTTTAAATTAAAAAAAATTGGCTCGACAAGAAAGTACTTACCTTAAGACCCTCAATTTGGTAGAAATCATTTTAAGTCTCTTAACTTAATACCTTTTCATGGTTTCTCAACAATATCTTTAAAAGTAACCTTTTTACTTTGCAGATTGTAACGAATTTTTTATAAATTTGTTCTACTCTAGTACTAGAAAAAAAATTAAAGACAAATTCAATGTAACTAATATCGTATAATTCAACAATACATATAAATTAGCATTAAAATGGCAACAATGATCGTAATTTTTAATGAAACACTCGCCAAGTTACATATCTTTTTTTTTAATAATAATAATAATATTTATTTCACATAAAATTATACGTTGCTTAGCAACGCTAGCCTCGACGTTTGCTTGTATTTTGGCTCTCTGATTTTTTTATTGTATCAGAAAGAAAAGAATTAGCTTTGATCCCAAAACATATAAATATTTGAAAATAAGTATATTAGATAACCTAATAAATAAACTGCCAGTCAACCGTAGGATATTTAGATAAATAAATACGATATAAAATTTTTCCTTTTGTGAGGGCTTCAGTAACCAAGGTAAACAACAGTATTTTGAGATTACGTTGAAATATATTTTGCAGGTAAATTTAATTATATATTTTGTTTTGATAACATTATTCTAAAATATAATATTTTTTACGCACCAGATTTAAATGTCCGGGTTTAATTTTCCCCACAGGAAAAACTAAACCCTTTCACACACTTCCCAAATGATCATCTGGTCAATCCACGTTATGCAATTGCACTATATGTATTATAATTACAAAACAATACAAGAACAACATGTCAACCTACCAGAGACCAGATGGGAAAATAATTCACCGACTCCAGATATTTTCATATCAGAGGGTTCGGCTCTGTGGAATTCCTAATTGAACCTATAAATCCTACTGATCCCTCAATATAAATATTTAAAAAATCTTTTGTAATCCTACATGTATTTAAAATTACCGATTTTTGCATTTTTATGTATAAATTCTTTGACAAATCTAATACGCCTAAATTTTGAATCAGAGACCTAGGTATAATGCCAGTAGCCGAAATAACAAATGGTAATATTTTTATATTCCGAGAATGCCAAATTCTTTTAATCTCATTTCCTAAATCTGTGTATTTTCTAATTTTTTTTATTTTCTAATTTTTCTAATATTTTCTAATTTTTTTCTAATTATTTTCTAATTTTCTATTATAGATTTGTAGTATTGAAGGGTAGTTTACATTAAAATATTTAATTTGGCCAAATTGAAAATTATTTGTTGACAAATGACAGTATTAGGTAACGACGACAGTTGCTTGGTTACTGGAATGTAGGAATAATAATAATAATCATTTCCAAGTTGTTTTGAACGGTGACAAAACGTCATTTTCAACCAACGGAAATGAAAATGGGTTGATTATGTCATCTTTACAGATGAACATTGATAATCTGAGACCCCAAAAAACAAAAGCAGGTATTCCTAGGCAGAGAATGAAATGGACGAACGATGTCAATATGTTCATCGTTCGTTCATATTTTTATGTGACGAAACTAGAAACAGATATGTTATTGTATAGGAAAAAATTACATTTACTTTTCTCACAAAATTATCCGGTTTCCCAAGTAAACGAACAAAGATTAGCTGACCAAAAAAGGGCAATTTTCAAAAATAATTTAATCCCTGTAGTAACATTAAATCAGATAAAAAAGGAAATAGGAGATAGATTGCAATTAGAGAATAATTTAGAACAAATTAATACGAGTAGTAATGTTATATTAGATACATTGAATGAAGACAGTTTAGATAATATTCTAGTAGAAGAATCTAATGATATTACAGTAGATTCAAATAACTTCGACGCTATTCATAATCTTAGGGAAATCAACATTGCAAATTTAAACTTACTAGATGATAATGTAATAGAATTAGCTAACTTGCTTCATAATAATATAAATAGATATATAGATATAGAGCCCACAGTTAGACCAAAATTACCAAAATTGCATACGTCAAATATTTGACGATATTAGTTTTTTAGATCTTCATACGATAGTGTACGCTAGTGCTATCACTATATGTACTAGGTTAGGAGTTAAATTAACATCCTCTGATGATAGATCATATAGTTATAGTAAACCAGAATGGCAGATTAGATTAGAAAATGATGTAGTATTTTTAAGTAGTATAGCTAGAGTAATTGAATTTAAAAATGGGAATAGAAGTAGAAATATTTTGAGACATGTAGATGAAATTGGGAGAAAATTTGGTTATAACATTGGTAGTAATAATAATGAAAATATAATCAATGATTTATTAGATTTATTAAAACAAAAGTTAGGTGTAAAAGCTAGTAGATTAAAAAGATATAATTATACGTATAATAAAAGAAATAATAATAGATTATTTCAAAAAAATGAGAAATTATTTTATTCCAAACTTGATGATAAACAAAATATTATTTCGAATAATAATATTCCGTTGCCATCTGAATCAGATATGCGCGATTTTTGGACAAACATTTGGAGTAAAGATATAAAACATAATGAGGCAGGTTCATGGATAGAAAATGAAGAACTCAATTGTTCAGACATTGGTTGCGATTGGATACATAATTTTTGGTACAAACGTCTAACTACTTTACATCCTCTTTTTGCAAAAAATCTTTCAAAACTTGTCAAACAACCTCAAAATTTTCCTAATTTTCTAACTAAGGGCATTACTTATATGTTACCTGAAAGCGAAAATATTAATAATCCCTCTCAATATAGACCCATTACATGTCTACCGACAATATACAAAATTTTAACCTCTTGCTTGACAGATTTAATATATACTCATTTGGATGAAAAAAATATTTTATCTGAACAACAAAAAGGTTGTCGCAGAAAACATATGGGATGTAAAGAACAATTAGTTATTGATTCTGTAATTTTAAAACAAATTCAAAATCAAAAGCGTAATTTACATACTTGTTATATAGATTATCAAAAAGCTTTTGAAGAATGAGCTAATGATGAATGTAAGTAAGTCTAAAGTCATGGTGTTTGAAAGGGAGAGTACGAAAACAGTATGCAACATAGTTGTGAATGATGAATATTTGGAGCAGGTGGATGAGTTTGTGTATCTGGGTAGTATGTTTACGAGAGATGGGAAGGCTGAAAGAGATATTGAAAGAAGGGTGAATGCCGGTAACTCCATTAATGGTGGACTGAATGCCGTTGGCGCTAATAAAAAACTGTCAAAAAAAGCGAAGCTAGCAGTCCACAATGGAGTCCTGGTACCTACCCTGATGTATGGCAGTGAGGCATGGAACTGGCAGAGGAAGGATGAAAGTAAACTGAATGCTGTTGAAATGAGATCCCTGAGACGTATGTGTGGTAAAACAATGTATGATCGTGTGAGAAATGTGGATATCCGCAAAGAATGTAAGGCTGATGTAAGCATAATGAGTAAGATTAAGAAAGGGACCCTCAGATGGTTTGGGCATGTAGAGCGAATGAACGAAGGAAGTAGTGTAAGAAGAATATACGACGCGAATGTGAATGGTAGAAGAAGTCGGGGACGCCCGAGGAAGACATGGCACGATCAAGTGAATCAGATACTTGAGTCGGGTCATGTCAAAAGTCAGAATAATAGAAGAGAATGTATGAGACGATGTATGAATGTGAGTGAGGCAAAGAGTGTGTGCCAAGACCGAGTTGTTTGGCGGTCCGTCCTCTCTGCCTACCCCTGCGGGGAAACGGCGTGATGGTTAGTTAGTTAGTTAGTTAAAAAGCTTTTGATAGTGTCCCGCACTCGTGGCTAATCAAAATATTAAAAATATATAAAGTTAACCCAATTATAATTAGCTTTTTGAAAAATATTATGTCCTTTTGGAATACAGATATTTACTAGTAAATTTAAAAGGTAAGAAAATAGTAGTACCGGGCATTTCAATAAAAAGAGGGATTTTTCAAGGAGACTCATTGAGTGCTCTTTGGTTTTGCTTAGCATTGAATCCTATGTCTAAAATGTTAATTAAAAGCAAGTTTGGAATAAAAATTAAGGGTAATACAAGAGAGAGTAGTATAGTTTCACATCTATTATATATGGATGATATAAAATTATTTTCAAATTCTGAATCAAATTTAGAGAAAATGATTAAGGTAGTTAAAATTTTTTCAGATGATATTAAAATGACTTTTGGTTTAGATCATTGATTTTCAAAGTGGGGGGCGCGCCCCACTAGGGGGGCGCGAAGACATGTAGAGGGGGGCGCGGGCGGCGGTATCACTACGATCGCCGTATACCCGCGCTACCGCACGCATCTGTGGAGTAAACCCCTTTTCATGTTCCGAATGCAGTTATACAAGTTCTCAAAGGGAAGATTTAAAAATCCACAGTATGATTCACAAAAGAGAAAAACCATTTTCATGTCCTGACTGCAACTATTCGTGTCCTCAAAAGAGATATCTAAGAAGTCACTTGCTGACTCATAGTGCAATTATTTATGTACTACGAAGAGAAATCTAAAAATCACATGTTTACCCACAGAGAAGAAAAACCTTATTCATGTTGTGTCTGCAACTATTCCTCTTCTAGAAAAAAATAGCTAAAACGGCACTTGCTAACTCACAGTGACGAAAAACCTTTTTCATGTTCTGACTGCAACTCTTCATATTATTACTATTCATGTACTATTAAAAAAAAAAACAAAAAATCACATGTTTACCCACAGTGGTAAAAAAACTCATTTCAAGCCCTGACTGCAACTATTCTTCTTCTCGAAAAAAAAAATAAAACAGTGATGAAAAACCTTTTTCTTGTCCCGACTGCGACTATTCAGGCGCTACAAAACGTTATCTAAAAAGTCACATGTTCACCCACACTGGACAAAAACCCTTTTCATGTCCCGACTGCAATTATTCATGTTGTACAAAGGAACTTTTTAGAAATCATTCGCTGACTCACAGTGCTATAAAACCACTTACATGTTTCTACTGCGACTATTCGTGTTCTACAAAGAGGGACAAAAATCACATGTTTACCTTCAGGAGACAAAACCATTTTTTGTCCCGAACGTGGTTATTGAAGTTCTCGAAAGGGAGATTTAAAAATCCACAGTGCGATTCAAAGTGGAGAAAACCTTTTTCATGTTCTAAATGTAACTATGCATGTACTACGAAACCTATCTTTAGGTAATATTATTATATTTTAGCAGTAAACTAACCGTGTGTAATAACTAAAAAGCGTTGTTCCAACTAAAAACTCTCATATAACATCATTCATATGTTCCATAAATTTTTCATTTTATTTTTTATTTTTTCTTTCGCTGTCTTCCAAATATGGTTGGCATGTTTTGGTTGCGTTGCGCTGGCAAGTCAGCATGAGAGCTTTTATAGGCCAATAACAGCTGATGATGTAAATCTCCGGCTTTGGAGGACATTATAATTCCTACAAACTCACATTAAAAGTGTTTTATGCGTATTTCGTGTTTAAAACACTAACGAATACTGACAACGAAAATAAAATAAAAATTACGCACAATACAGTCGAGGAATTCCCCGTACAACATAAACTAAAAGGGTTGCCAACTTGGAAGATTTTAATTCCCTGTTTTATTTTTATTTAAATAAAGAAAAACATGTTACCCCTCCCCCCCAAGTGCATTACGTAATACTTGAACGGCCCTTTGCTGGGCCCTGTGCCGAGGGGAGGCGTGGGCATATTCAATTTAAGCAGTAGGGAGGCGTGTTACTAATAAGTTTGGGAACCCCTGGTTAAGATAAATGTAAAACGATCCATATAGAGAAAGGCAAAATTGTAGATGGAGACGAGGGTATATTTAGAAATTTCAAAATTAAAAGTATGAAAGGGGATGAGGTTTATAAATATTTAGTATACCCGCAATCGAATAGATTAGATCACACTAGTATTAAAAATGATATTAGGATTAAATTTCAAACTAGGATCAGAAAAATTTTAAAATGCAATCTATCTGCTAAAAATTTAGTAAAAGCAATAAATACTTGGGCAATACCTTTATTAACGTACTCATTTGGCATAATTAAATGGTCCAATACAGATTTAGATAGTTTAGAACGATTAATTAGAACTACGTTAACAAAGTTTAATTGCCATCATCCAAATTCAGCTATAGAACGAATTAATTTACCTAGAAATTTAGGAGGTAGAGGTGTAGTCAAAATAACATCTTTGAAACACAATCAGGTAGACATGCTTAGAAATTTTTTCCATAGGAAAGCTAATAGCTCAGAAATGCACAAAATAATTTGTAAGGCAGATAGAAACATTACACCTTTAAATTTATATGACGAGAATGCCAACATTCTTATAAATACTAACCAGGAATTATTAGATTCCTGGTCAA
The DNA here is from genome assembly GCA_929108145.2 of Limnephilus rhombicus. Classification (NCBI taxonomy): domain Eukaryota; kingdom Metazoa; phylum Arthropoda; class Insecta; order Trichoptera; family Limnephilidae; genus Limnephilus; species Limnephilus rhombicus. The sequence goes on along the minus strand of OV815290.1, from coordinate 6,906,521 downwards.
ATAAAATTATTCATGCAAAACACTTCAATTATCTCAACCAAACGTATGTTGACAAACTTTCGTCAAACAAATGGTTGAGTATTGGAGAGTTGAGCGCAGAAATAGAAGGATTTATGCTTGCCATTCAAGATAGAGTCATTAATACTAAAAATTATAGGAAGCATATAATCAAAGATATAAATCAAATTGATGATTTATGTAGAAAATGTTTGGCTTTTCCGGAAACTATAGAACATATTATATCGGGATGTTCTGTATTAGCGCCGTCCGAGTATACATTTAGGCACAATCAGGTTTTAAAAATAATCCACCAAAGTTTGGTAATTAAACATAACTTGATTGACTGCCGTAATATAGTACCATATTATGAATATGAACCAAATTCATTTTTAGAAAATGAATTTTATAAAATATATTATGATAAAACTATACTAACAGACAGAACAATTAGTCATAAAAGACCTGATATAGTTTTACATGACAAAATTAAAAAAATAACTTATATCATTGATGTAGCTATTCCAAATTCCTGTAATATTCAAAAAACTGTTTCTGAAAAAATTAGAAAATACACAGATTTAGGAAATGAGATTAAAAGAATTTGGCATTCTCGGAATATAAAAATATTACCATTTGTTATTTCGGCTACTGGCATTATACCTAGGTCTCTGATTCAAAATTTAGGCGTATTAGATTTGTCAAAGAATTTATATATAAAAATGCAAAAATCGGTAATTTTAAATACATGTAGGATTACAAAAGATTTTTTAAATATTTATATTGAGGGATCAGTAGGATTTATAGGTTCAATTAGGAATTCCACAGAGCCGAACCCTCTGATATGAAAATATATGGAGTCGGTGAATTATTTTCCCATCTGGTCTCTGGTAGGTTGACATGTTGTTCTTGTATTGTTTTGTAATTATAATACATATAGTGCAATTGCATAACGTGGATTGACCAGATGATCATTTGGGAAGTGTGTGAAAGGGTTTAGTTTTTCCTGTGGGGAAAATTAAACCAGGACATTTAAATCTGGTGTGAAACATATATGGAAACTTTGACTAGCCAACTAGGAATGGATCCTGTTTTAGGCCAGTCAAATTGACATATCATAATTTCAAATTACATTGATTAATTATATAAACATATTATTTATTGAATGAAACAAGTATTGCGATTGAATTCCTCGTAGAAGCTTTAGTTAATAACTACAATTTTGAACTCATAAAAAAAAAGAATAAGCGAAGAGAAAAAACAATGTCTTATAGTACAAATTTAGTATCGAATGCTTGTTTAATAATAGATAAATGTTTGGTCATTTAAATCGCTTGCAAAAATTGAGAATCGAGACATTCTTCAAGCGTGATGACAAAATCCATATTATAATTAACGCGGATGTTTAAACGTGATTACAAAAAATAATTATAATTATAATTAACGTGAGTGACGTATCCCTCAACTTTACGAGCGGGTAAAGAAACTCAAAAAGAATGTGACTCGAAAAGGATGCTGCAAATGAATAAAAACAATTTGTATATAAATATGTCATTAGTTAGTTAGTGTATAAATAGTGACATGACAGAGTGGTTGATAACAAATTGTATTTATTTCCCTTTCCTTGCTTCATTTTTTCATCCTACTAAGATATTTTCCCTTAGAGCACTTAATATAAAATAACACCGGTAAAGTAAATAAAATCCAGATGGTAATATTAAAAAGAAAGATCACCGCAGGACTTGAATGTAGAACAATGGGAAGGGTATTGATAAAATAATAGACAATTATGTTCTGAAGTTATAAGCACGTGTTTTTGTAATATTACGTATAGTACGTAATTTTGTATAAATTATATTTGTACGTATTTTGTATAAATTATAGTTTACGTAATTTTGTATAATAAAAAGAAAGATCTCCGCAGGAGTTGAATGTAGAAAAATGGGATGGGTATTGATAAAAGAATAGACAATTGTGTTCTGAAATGATAAGTACGTGTTTTTGTAATGAATGGAACTATGAGTCAGTGTTTTTTTTATTTTGTTTTTTTATTTTATTTTCTTATATATTTTATTTTATATGATGAGACTATCTATTGGTCAACATATCTTCGCTTTTGATCCTCCCTAAATCAAGGAGCCAGTCGTCGATCAATTTGCGCAAAACATTTGCACTTTTAGTTTTCCAATCATTAGGAATGATATTAAATAATTTAGGTCCTAAGTACGAAAATTCCCGTTGGCCGAGGGACGTCGTGATTTTTATTGGGACTATTGGATTGTTCCTTGAAAGTCGAGTGTCGTGAAGGTGGTCAATGGACGGGAAGTGTTGACGTTGTTTTTGAGCATGTAATATAATCTTTCTAATATACAACTTTTCTAATATAATCTGTCTAACATCAAGTACTTTTAATTCCGTGAATAATGCATCACTGGGGTACCTGAATGGTTTTTTAAGATTGACTCTTAGTATGGGCCGTTTTCTGAGTAATTCCAAAATACCCACGAGATGGCAGCACGGTGTTTAGCGGTCCTCCTGTCATCTAATCTGTGAACCAAATCTATGGACTGACACACTGACGTCTTTCAACGATCTGTCATTTCGATAGCTATTTGCAATTTGTTTTCCGACAAGTTTAGCCAAACCAAGTTTGCTCGATTTGTAAGTAAAATGCACAAAAAGTAAGATGCTGCTCTTACATTAGCGAACCTAGCGGCCAAAATCGTGCAAAAACGGCCCATTAGCCAGGGAGTCTAATATTGTTTTGGCACATCCACCCCATCCTAGGGATGCATATTCGAGTAAAGAATTACACATGGCATAGTATATTAATTTCATATCTTTAACAGAGAGAATATTTCTGATGGTTATAAAAAGGTGTTTAAGTTTTCTGACTTTTGAGGCCGTTACGTTGATGTGTTCATCCCATCTCAGATATTTATCTATGGTGATCCCTAGATATTTTAAACTATCCACGCATTCAAGGTTATTGCAAGTACAAGTGTTCGGTTCATTGCAAATGTGAATAGTAATATTTAGTATTACCTTAGGTTGACCCGCTTGTGTTGCACTAAAACGTATAAATGTTGTCTTGTCCGTGTTAAGAGTAAGAAAATTGTAGTCCAGCCAATGTTTGACATTGTTTATTCCAATTTCTGCTTTTCTATGCGCTTCATGCCAGATTTTGCCCTCAAATATTATGACCGTATCGTCAGCAAAAGTGATGATATGGTCGGCAAGGTTACTGTTGCAAAGGTCATTGATATAGATATTAAACAATATCGGTCCTTAAGTACTTCCTTGTGGTACACCAAATTCGATATTGGCTGGATCGCTTAGAGTACCACTAATAATAACTCTTTGGCTCCGATTTTCTAGATAGCTTCCTAACCATTTAAGTAACTGCCCCTGTATACCGATCAGCTGTAATTTTTTCAAAAGGATTTTGTGCGAGATGGTATCAAAAGCTTTAGCCAGATCCAGGAAGATCGCGATGCTTTTGATTCCTCGATCGATGTTATTAAAAATTACTTTAGTCCGTTTGCCATTGGCATTTTCAGTACCTAAACCCGGCCGGAAGCCATATTGTCTCTCAGAAAGGATGTTATTATCTTCAAGATAAAAGCTAAGACGATTTTTGACAATTTTCTCTATAATTTTTGATACTGAATTGACCAAAGATATCGGCCGGTAATTTTGAATCGCAGATTTATCTCCATTTTTGTGCAGTAATACAACAACTGAATGTTTTAGATGGTTAGGGAATATTCCTGATTTGAGACATAGATTGGAAATGAACGCTATCGGAGATGCTATGAACGACTTAGTTACTTTAAGCAGATTAGTCGAGACTTTGTCTGGTCCACAAGCGTTAGATGGCTTTAGGTCGACAATTATTTCCAAGACTTCATTCGTCGATGTTGGTATAATGTCTATTTTATGGACGAGGTTAGAGGTGACCAACTTGGCAAGTTCGATTTCTGTTTTATTGCATTTATCGAGAATTTTTTTGGCAAGTGTGGTTCCCGCCGATGTGAAGTATTTATTAGCAAAATTCGCCATATTTTTAGGATTAGAGGAGTTTACGTTACCGATATCTAACGATTTAATTTCGGAAGACCTGTTTATTTTTGTTTTACTAATATTACGAAATGCTTCCGACATACGATTTGGAGAATAAGAATTTTCGTAAATGAACGTTCTAAAATAATTTTCCTTTGTATATTTAATAATCTTTTTGCATAAGTTCCTTTATTTCTTGTAGTGAGTTTGTACTAATATATTATTTGGAAATTTTTTGGCCCTTTTGTGGAGTTGGTTTCTTTTGTGAATCGATTTTACAAGGCCAGGAGAGATCAAGGGCATAAGTTTAAACTGGCTGTTAGATATGTGTTTGTTACTTGTATGTTTAGATATATATATATGTATGTAGAATACACGAATTCTTTCATCGCAATGTCAGTGTCAATTTGATCAAATACTTTTTGCCAGTTTTCTTAATGCAAGTCCTCGATTTTAGCAGGGGGGGGGCGGTTTATCTTTAAAGCACAGGGCTGCCGTATAGTGGTCGGAAATTGAGGTGTGGATAACGAATGAGTCAGTGAGGTTAATATTTTTTACGTTGATGTGATCCAAACAGGATTTGTACGTGCCCCGTTCTCGAGTTAGTGTATTGATTGTCAATATGAATCCGTTTTCTGTGAGTAGGCATATGTAGTCGTTGAATTGGTTGTGAAATAGAGATAAGGTGTTAATATTAAGGTCACCTATAATGATTTGACGTTCAAATTTATTGGAATTGCTAATAACAGTTTGGAGTTAATTCAAAAAAGAATCAATGCTCTGGAAAGAAGGTGATCTATAAATAGCAAAGATACATAATTTATTATTCAGAACAATTCTAAGGCAGTTACCTTGTGATAATATAATTTCTTCGACTTGTGCTTGTACACCGTCTTTTATGTAGACAACAATCCCGCTAGATTTATTTATATTTTTAATTGAGTGATATTCCGTGTAAGTTTGTATTATTTTAGAGGTGAAGTTTTTATTGATCCAACACTCTGATAAAATTAAAACATCAAAAGTATGATTGATTTGATCTATAAATAACAGAAAATCATCAAGGTTTGACATACTTCTGATATTCTGATGGATAATCTTTAAATTATAAGACTTGCAACTGAAATTATTTAATTTGTTGAGATCGTCAATCACATACGTGTTGCGCGTTACATCTGTGTCATTGTAAATATCAGGAGGTAATTGAATCATGATTATTCAGGTGAGATGTGATGCAATGGAAATTTCACTACTATACGATTTTGATCCATTTCTCGTGAGTAGGTATATTTGGTTCGAATGACTGAATGTGGATAATCACAGGATATAATAATGCAATAATAATAAAAGAACCTTCATCTTGTAGTCGTTGTCTGAAGTAGTAATAAGTAGTAGTAGTAGCAATAATAATAATAGAACCTTCATCTTGCAATCTTTGTCGGCAGTAGTAATAAGTAGAAGAAATAGTGGTACTAATAATAATAGAACCTTCATCTTGTAATCTTTGTCGGCAGTAACCTTCATCTTGTAATCGTTGTCGGCAGGAACCTTCATCTTGTAAAAGTTGTCGGCAGTAGTAATAAGTAGTAGTAGTAGTAAAAATAATAAAAGAACCTTCATCTTGTAATAATTGTCGGCAGTAGTAATAAGTAGTAGTAGTAGCAATAATAATATTAGAACCTTCATCTTGTAATGATTGTCGGCAGTGGGTATATTGTGTTTGAGATAATCATAGGGAAGCCGGCTTGTTTTCATCGGATATAAGAATTGCGCATGAACCTGTCTCTCTCCGCAGGTATATACGTCCCTGTTGGATCGATATTTAACGTGTTAAGTTTATCTTCGGTATTGGGTTTGTTCTTGTTGAAAGATTTCACATCAGCTAGCAGTTGATTTCTAGCCATGTTGGATTTTAGTTTAAGAACAATTGTCCTGGGTTGCTTCTGATTATTGTTTTTTTTTGAAGACGATAAACAGCATCGATATCTTTAGTTTCTAAGGGAGATCCTGTTGTTTTGAAAATGTTGAAGACCACGTCTTTTAGTGTTTCGTCCTTGATGTCGGGGATGCCTCTTATTTCTACATTACAAGACTTTAAGGGCCGCTCTTGGGAATCAAGACTATTCTCCAGTATTACGATTCTAGCTTCCAGTGCAATATTCTTCGCTGTAAGCTCATCATTACGGTGCTCGACAACACGGATTCTGGCCATAAAGTCTTCATATTGTGCGTTCATGAATTGTATGCTTTCCAGTATCTTGTTGTTTTGGTCCACGATGTCGTTCTGTTTTTTATCCAGGCTGTTCGTTTTGGACATGACTAAATTCTGAATATCTTCGAGATTAGCGGGGGACAAAGGTGATGATGGAGCTGCTTGATCCTTAGTTGCCGTTGTTTTTTTGGGCGGTTCCAAAGATGTGCTATCGCTGACGGCGGTCGACCGTGTGTCCCTTTTACACTGCTTACACTTCTGTTGTTCTCGGCGTTCTTGAGTGAGTCGACGGAAAGTACTTTCCGTTATTCCTCCACAGGCTAGATGGTAGGTGCCTTTACACACCAAACACACAAATATCGACTCATCCGATAGAATAACTTCAGGGCATACGTGGCAGTGCATTGTAAATGATTTGTAATGACTACCGACACGACGTTATTATAATAGAATAGTATTTATTCTGAATTAAAATAAGTGCGACAGTAAAACACCTAGATATTATTCGAATATGTTAGACTATGATGCCACAGACAGGAAGCACTATTATTTTCTTGCTGAATATTGCGATTTAACGTTTAAAATAAACCTTAAGACGGAGGAAAATTGATATGAACTTGTCACAATGATCTATCGTGAAGTCTTATTGACGTTTTGTCATTCCAGGTAGTATTAATGCGGAGACTGTTCCTATGGAGACAGGAACCCGAGAAAAATATGTCAGTGGGATTCCTTGTACGGAAATAAACATAAACCTGCTGGATAAAAAAGAGAGCTTAAACCACCCTAAAAGTACTACCCATACTGCAGGTAAAATCGATTATTGTTTTTTTTAATTCGTTTTTTTTTTAATTTTCTGTTTTCATTATAGAAACCTACTTATTGAGCTTTATCTATCAACTTTTTCAGACTCACTATTGGACCCGAAGAGGCATCCTACAGGAAAACCTAATTCATGTTCCTATTGTAACTACTCCGCCCACTCCAAGTCAGCGTTGGAAGTGCATTTTCGCACCCATACTGGAGTAAAACCTTTCTCGTGTTCTAACTGCAACTTCTCGTCTTCTCAAAAGGGAAATTTAAAAGTTCACATGCTCACTCACTCTAGAAAAAAACCGTTTACATGCTACAAGTGCAACAATTCATTTTCTCGAAGTGACAACTTAAAAAGTCACATGCTTATCCATATCGGAGAAAAACCTCATTCATGTTCCTACTGTAACTATTCTTGTTTTCGAAAGGAAGGTTTAAAACGTCACATACTTACCCATACCGGAGAAAAACCTTATTCATGTTTTGACTGCAAATATTCATGTTCATTAAAGGGAAATTTAAAACGCCACATTCTTACGCACACAGGTGAAAAACCTTTTTCGTGTTCCTTTTGTGGTTATTCATGTTATGATAAGGGACATTTAAAACGTCACTTGCTTACCCATACTGGAGAAAAATCTTTTTCGTGTTCCTTGTGCAGTTATTCATGTTTGCAAAGGGAAACTTTAAAGGTTCACATGCTAACCCATACAGGAGAAAAACCTTATTCGTGTTCTTACTGCAGCTATAAATATTCTCTGAAGGGAAAATTAAAGGGTCACATGCGTACCCATACAGGAGAAAAACCGTATTCGTGTTCCCACTGTGGCTATTCATGTTCTCTAAAGGGAAATTTGGCGGTTCACATGCTTATCCACACAAGAAAAAAATCTCATTCATGTCCCGACTGCAACTATTCATGTTTTCGAAAGGGTGATTTAAAACGTCACATGTCTTCCCACACTAGAGAAAAACCTTAATCATTTTCCTTCTACAGTTATTCACGCTCTCGAAAGGGAATTTTAAAAGTTCAAGAGCTTAACCCATACTGAAGAAAAATCTTATTCATGTTCCGATTGTGGTTATTAACGATGTCAAAAGGGAACTTTAAAACGCCACGTGTTTACCCATACAGGAGAAAGACCTTTTTCACGCTCCGACTGCAGCTATTCGTATTTGTAATGGGATCTTTAAAACCTTACATGCTTGCCCAAACTGGGTAAAAACCTTCTTCTTGTTTCGACTGCAACTATTCATGTACATAAAAGAGAAATTTAAAACGTCACATTCTTAATCATATAGGTGATAAACCTTTTTCGTGTTCCTTTTGTGGTTATTCATGTTCTGATAAGGGACATTTAAAACGTCATTTGCTTACCCATACTGGAGAAAAACCTTATTCGTGTTCCTACTGCAGCTATACATGTTCTAAGAAGGAAAATTTACACGTAAATGTTTTAGTGAGGCTAATTTCTGAAAACTTTATGTTTTGAAATTTATTAAGCAGGTTATTAGATTAATTTGCATTTGTGTTCTTACATCTTCTTTATTCTTTACTATTTTACATTTTTTTTTACATGAGCTCCAAGCAGGAGGCCCTGAGGAAAATAATTTCTCTCAGGGCATATGTCATCTTTGAGGATGCTGTGTGGAGGGTTAACTTAACAGGTTTTTAGATTAGTGTACATTTGTGTTCTTGCATCTTCTTTATTCTTTACTATTTTTTTACTTAACATTTACAATGTTGTATTTTTGTAAACTTATTAGCTTACAGGTACAATACTCTTAGTTTTTTACGTTTTTGTTATGTGAAAATCTATTATTGGATTTAATGTGGCTATTAATTTTAATGTTATAAATGTAAATAATCTGTCAATTTTCCCAAATTATTAAAAATAAAATAATTAAGAAGAATAAAATAAAGTTGAGAACTTGTTGAGTTTTTCACCTTATTACTTGAATTGTTTTTTGGGATAAACTTGTATGGGATAAACTCAGGGAAAAAGGAATATCACCGGCGGTGATACATATCCTCGACTCGTGGCATAGACAGCAGGAAAACTTAGTAAGGTGGAAATATGGACTCTCCGAACCTTTCCTCCTGAAGAGTGGCGTCAGACAGGGAGGATGCATGTCCCCGATATTGTTCAACCTGTACATGGACGAACTCCCCGATAGGCTGCCAAATTGGAGGATAGTGTCTGAACAACATCAGCTATGCGGACGACATGGTAAAGATGGCATGGTATTATGGCCCCGTGTGATGAAATATTTTAAGATTCTTTTTAAAAGTGTAAGTACAAGGAATTAGATGACTTTATATGTTCTGGAAGGCTATTAAATATCAGTGGAGCTCGATAAAAATAATTTCTTAGACCAAAGAAGATTTAGTCTGAATTACCATAAGGTTCAGACCAGAGCCAATGCTCCTATTACGAAATTGCTATGTTCTTTCTGAAATATTAATATTATTGAAAAATCTACAAAGCTACGTTTGGTGATGTTAGCAAGGGTGTCCGAGTTCATGAGAGTGGGGTTTGTTGGGTCTTGGCGGCCGATGCGTCTGCCCTCATGCCATGTGGTGGGCAGTGTAGTGTTTGTATCTATGCAATAGATATAGTACATTTGTCTCACGTACACTGAGTGGGGGGTGTGGCTGTCAACCGGGGAGAGCAGTGATCGTGTGTAATAACACTGCGGGTTGGACGAGGCCTACACCCGGTGCTAAGTGTAGTAATGAGCCAAGTGTTATATTAGATGCCATTCTAAAGATCACTACAGGCAGGGTTGAGAGGAATTGGTTGAAGGAGGTCTTTCTTTCCAGCCAGCTCCATCTCTCGGCCCCATCGCCTTGCCCTGCGGTTGGAGGTATGGAATCATACGTCCGTCATTCCTGGTTTCACTGACCCCCAGATTCCTACCCACCCTTCATGCCATTTTTCTTCCCAGAACTTCCTCTCTTTAAAAAAAAACTCCACACAGCTTCCCCTAAGATGACAAAGGCCCTGAGGGATATTATTTTTTTCCCTGTGTGAATTTAATGTAAAAAAAAATTGCTAGAACATAACTCAAAAGATGGCTGGTATAACAGTTGGCGTCGAAACTCGAAACATTGCCTTTGGAAATATTTGATCAAAATTTGACATTCTATTACCTACCGTAACACAAATATCGTAAACTAACCATCTTTTTTTAACAAACATCTATGGCCTATCTGTCAAAGGACTCAAAGGAACGAAAGGCTTTTTTTTGTAAGTTCAAATCTGTAATTTCAATTGATTATTGAAAAGCTATCTGTGAGTAAGTAGCTAATGTGAGTACCCTTTAGTTATTATCGAGTAATTTCGAGAGTTATTTCAGCATATTAGTAGACAACGTCGTCGATCATTTTTCATATTTTGTGTTCAAATTAATTGAGGTTTTATGTACGTCTTGACGAAAAATTATGATTTATTGAAATAGCCCCAACCTAGGGATGTGACTTTGATTGGGTGTTTTTAATTTCAATACACGTTTATTAAAATTGCAAGGAAGACGTTTTACTATTTATGCATTAAACCGCTTACTCGTTAATACGGAATATTTTTAATTCGAACAGTTATATTTAGCTTTATTATTACGAAAAGTGAGTATTTATGTCGGGGGAGGCCAAAAAACATGCAAAAAATATTCATTTAACATTTTAAATTTGTAAAAACTAATTCACTCTCGCGGTAACGCCATTGTTTATTCATCGTTTTTATTTTAACATTTTTTAGACAATGCTGCAAATCATAGAAAAATATTTTTGCGTAAAACAAAGTGAATGCATCATCGACAAGTTTGTACCTGTATTTATAACAGTAGTACATGGAAAGAAATGTAAAATAATTACACAAACCCGCTAGACAAACCCTGCGTAGCCAAACAAGCCACTCAAAAACGTAGGCTGTTTTTTAAAGTAAAGATAACATACACAAGCCCGCGATGAAAATTAACACTTATTAGTTGATTACATAGGAGTTTAGTATTTATGCATCATTGACAAGTTTGTACCTGTATTTATAACAGTAGTACATGGAAAGAAATGTAAAATAATTACACAAACCCGCTAGACAAACCCTGCGTAGCCAAACAAGCCACTCAAAAACGTAGGCTGTTTTTTAAAGTAAAGATAACATACACAAGCCCGCGATGAAAATGAACACTTATTAGTTGATTACATAGGAGTTTAGTATTTATGCATCATTGACAAGTTTGTACCTGTATTTATAACAGTAGTACATGGAAAGAAATGTAAAATAATTACACAAACCCGCTAGACAAACCCTGCGTAGCCAAACAAGCCACTCAAAAACGTAGGCTGTTTTTTAAAGTAAAGATAACATACACAAGCCCGCGATGAAAATTAACACTTATTAGTTGATTACATAGGAGTTTAGTATTTATTTACCAAAATTATACGTAAACAATGGTTTAGTAGCGCGTAAAATAAATACTACGGAATGTTGTCAATGCGAATCGACGCGATGTTTTTGATTGAACAGCCGGCCGAAATGTAGGGCGTCTTATATTAGGTCCTTACATATGAAATTGGCGTTTTGTATGGGAGGAACATAAAGTCGATTTTTTTAAATATAATATATTTATTTAATCAAAGTATGTACCGTTTCTATCTATTTCATAGGTAGTTCATAGATCCCTTTACTAAAAAAACCATTCGGACGGGAATCAATAAAATCTTTGAAGGCAGTTTGGACTGCACCATCGGAGTTGAATTTTTTCCCTTGCAAGAAGTTATCCAAATTTCGAAAAAAATGGTTATCTGTTGGGGCAAGGTCCGGAGAGTACGGTGGATGTCTAAGACATTCCAATTGAAGCTCCTCTAATTTTGTAGCCGTCTGTTGTGTAGTGTGTGGTCTAGCGTTCTAACGCGCAATTGTTGATTTGCTTCACTCAATTCGTGAGGTACCCACTTTTCAAGTCTTTTCACCTTCCCAATTTGCTTCAAGTGGATTAAAACAGTTTTATCACTAACACCACAGCCTGCAGCTAACTCGGACGTGGTTTGCGTTGGATCCGCTTCCATAATAGTCTTCAATCCTTCATTATCAACTTTGGTCTCCGGCCGTCCACGGGGCTTGTTCTGCAGGTTGAAATTTCCAGAACGAAAACGTTGGAACCAAAAACGCACTGTGTTTTCTTTTGCGGCACCGTCACCATACACATCATTAATCCTTCGAGCCGTTTCTGCAGCACTAGTGCGACGGTGGAACTCGTACTCATAAATAATGCGATATTTCAAGTTTTCCATTTTGTAAACTAAGTGACGCAAAGAAAAAAAAACAATTAAGGAAAAAACAAATGAATTATAATTTTCGAAACACAAATACATGAGTAAATAGCTGTATAAATTTGAATTTGGAATTCCTAACCAAAGAGAAGATATTTAAGATCAAAGTTGCCAATACGGCAAAACGCCAATTTCATATGTAAGGATCTAATATATTTCTCTTGGGGTAAGAATAACCCCGTCGAATTTAATGTTTCAAAGACCCAATCATGTTTGATAACGTCTAAAAGGGATCGAAATGAAAATCTACTCTCCTTCAACGGAAGCAACCTTTCGAACAGGACCTCCATCGATATGCTTGGTGTAACTCTAAGTGACCAGCTCAGGTACGGGGGCTCCATCGAAGCCAGAGTAAAGTTAGCCTCCCAAAAACTGGGCTTACTGTACAGGGCCCGCAGATACTTTAATAGTACACAACTGCTAACGCTGTCAAAATCAAAAGTGCGCTCCACGGTTGAATTTGGCAGTCACCTCTGGTCTGGAGCCCCAAAATACCTGAAATAAAAACCCTCGAGTCTGTGCAGAAACGGGCGATCCGTCTGATAGATTCTCCTAATTTAACAGACGGATTGCAATATTTAGAGCACAGGCGTCGGGTGGGAATGCTATCGTTGTTCTACCGGTATTTCAATGGAAGATGCTCCGAGAAACTAGCGTCATTGATCCCTTCGGCACCGGTGCATAGTCAGGAAACACGCCGAACGCGTGCCCATCGTACACAGTTGACATTGGTTTCATGAGAACGGATCGCTTCTTTGCCTCGTTCTTGTGTTCAACAGCTTGGCTTTGGAACGATTTGCCGGCCTTTGTGTTTCCTCCTTCCTACAACATGGGTCTCTTCAAGACCAATGTTCATTCCTTCCTCTCCTCAAAAAAACCCTCCACACAGCATCTCAGATGACGTAGGCTCTGAGGGAAATTATTTTGCCTTAAAAAAATCCTGTTATTTTAATTCGGTGACTAGCTACCACTGTATCATGATAACAGTGGATCCGAGGAACTTGCTATTTTTTAAAGCAGCTCTTATCGGATTTATAAAATGGTTACTTACACTCAACACACAGGCGAAGCCGAATTAAAAGCCGCCCGCAGGGCCTAGCAGCGAAACCCTGCGGAGCGGGTTTTTAACTGCTAATTATGTAGATTGTTTTAGTCCATTTTCTTTCATTTAATGGAGCGAAATCTGTAGATTCCTGTTTTATCATCTTAACCATTTATCTTTGGTTTTATGATGCTGAATTTTTTCTCTTCAGATTTGCGATTTCGTCGAACAGCATGTGGTTGAAGATTTCTTCTATTATAAATATTATAATAGGAAGGAATTGGATAATATGTGTTTGACATAACAGACAACGCCCTTTATTTAAGATTACTGTTTATGTTTGAGTTTGTTACTTTTGTATTTGTAAATATTTTAATAGTAGATGAAAATACTTAATAATAAGAACAATATGATAAAGTATTGACAGAAATGATATAGCAGCGAATATAACGCAGACGATGCTGGTCTGGTAATGTTATCAACGCAGTGAGGTTAGGTGAGGTTAGTTCACTCTTGGTGAATTGTTGAATGACATTATATAACAGGGAACAGGAAACATCGCAAGCGTAGAAAGTATTATTTAGCTCAGGGGTTGTTCTTTTATCTTTCCCTAAAGTAGCACCAAGAGCTCGATTTTTTAATGTGCCACTCAACATTTCTTTACATATCATCGTAAATTCGTTTTGTTTTTCCAGCTACTTCTAAAATGGAGACTGTTTTCATCAAGATAGAACCCCGAGAAGAAGAAGGGGCTATTCCTTATCCGGAAATAGAAATTGACCTGTTGGATGTCAAAGAGGAATGCTTAGAGCACGCTGAAAGTATTACCAAATCTGCAGGTAAAATCGATTGTTTCTTTGAATTCGTTTTCCTAATTTTCTGTTTTCAATATAGAAACTTTATTATGCCTTACCACCGTATTTTTCAGACTTAATATCGGACTTGAAGACGCATCCTAGAGGAAAACCTAATTTATGTTCCTACTGCAGCTATTCAAGTTCTCGTAAGGGTCATGTGAAACGCCATATGCTCACCCATACTGGTGAAAAATCTAGTGAAAAACCGTTTTCGTGTTCCTTCTGCAGTTATTCAGCTTCTCAAAAGGGAACTTTAAAGGTTCACGTGCTTAACCATACAGGAGTAAAACCTTACTCATGTTCCTACTGCAGCTATGCTTGTGCTGAAAAGTCACGTTTAAAACGTCACTTGCGTACCCATACTGGAGAAAAACCTTATGCATGTCTTGAGTGCAGCTATTCCTGTACCGAAAAGGGACGTTTAAAACGTCACATTCGTACACATACTGGAGAAAAACCTTATTCATGTTCCAACTGCAGCTATTTGTGTGCTGAAAAGGGAACATTAAATCGTCACATACTGACCCATTCCAAAGGTCAAATCAAAAAGTTTCAAATCAGTAAAATGTGACGAACATTAAGAACGAACGAACGAAAGTTGTTCTATTAAAACTAATATTTTTTTACAGTTGAACTACAATTTATATCATTTTAACTTGATGTTACTCTTCAATGAATTCCTTCAAAATTGGGTTTCGTAGTACTTAACTGAGTTTATAATTTTTATTTTTTTTATTTTTTAT